>NC_069400.1:61281130-61297897 GCF_026875155.1 Cherax quadricarinatus | reverse complement strand
ATTTTCCTGAGTTCTCTGTCTTCTGTACCTTTCCATTCTCTAGTACACCTAGTTTTTGCCTCCCTACACCTTTGGTGAACCAAGGACTCGTTCTGTTTCTTCCCTTATTTCTGTTTCCCCTTTGGGAACAAACCTTCCTCTGCCTCCTTGCATTTTGTTGCTACATAGTCCATCATTTCTTGTTCTGGTTTTCCTGTCAGTTCCCTCTCCCACTGAATGTCTTGGAAGAAGTTCCTCATCCCTGAGTAGTCCCCCCTTTTGTAGTTTCGTTTTTCCCAGCCTATTCCTGCTACTCTCTCCACTTGGAGCTCAACTATGTAGTCGAAGCACAAAAACCACATGATCACTAGCTCCAGGGGCCTTTCATACATGATACCCTCGATGTCCGAACTATCATGGTGAATACAAGGTCCAACCTTGCTGGGTCATCCTCTCCTCTCTCTCTGGTAGGGGTCTCTAAATGTTGATGCATGAGTGTTCTCCAGTACCACATCCATCATCTTGGCTCTCCATGTTTCGGGACCCCATGGGGCCTCCAGGTTTTCCCAGTCAATCTCCTTGTGATTGAAATCACCCATAACTAGTAACTTTGCTCCCCCCATGTGTGCTCTCCTGGCCACCTCGGCTAGTGTGTCGATCATTGCTCTGTTGCTCTCATCGTATTCTTCTCTTGGCCTCCTGCAGTTCTGTGGTGGGTTGTACATTACTGCAATTATCACCTTATGTCCCTCAGACTGGATTGTTCCTACTAAGTAGTCCCTTTCGCCCATGCCATCCATTCCTTCCATTTTCTCAAAACCCCACTGGTTTTTAATGAGCAGTGCAACTCCTCCTCCCCCTCTCTAAGTTTGGGGGACGGTATATCACGCCTAAAATCAATTTCTCATACTTCTCTGAAAATTCTATCTAGACAGACTCTGTATGTGTTATTTCAGACTTTATACCTGTTTTTATGCAACAGTTTAATCGATTTCGGATATAGAGTGCCACCCCATTCCCCTCCCCAATACTTCTGTCTTCTTGGAACAATTTAAAACCCTGAATGTGACATTCAGCAGGCATGTCTCTATTTTTCATATTAAACCACGTCTTAATTATGGCAAAAACATCAACGTTACCCGCACTTTCAACTAATTTCAATTCGTCCATCTTATTTCTCGCACTACGTGTATTAGTATAAAATATCTTTAGAAAACCTCCCTTGTCTTTTCTCTTCCTGCTGATTTCCGTTCCTCTTCTATACCTGTTACTGTCCTTGTCATCTAGTGTTACTGGGTTTCCAATATTCTCCAATGACTCTGCCTCATTCTGCATATTATTGGTTTAACTAAAACTCACACTATCGATGCACTCAGAAATCATTGATTTTCCACAAAAATCCATACCACTATCTATTTCTAGTTTAAAGACCTAACAGCTCCCTCCACTGCGTTGGCCAGTGCTCCCACCCCTAGCCTAGATAAGTGAACCTCATCCCTGGGATGCATGTCATTTCTACCATGGAAGAGATCTTAGTTATCTATGAATGTTACTGAATTTTCCTTACAGTGTTTGTCCAGCCAGCAATTCACACCAATTGCCCTGGACAACCATTCATTTCCAACTCCTCTTCCGGGCAAAATGCCACATATGACAGGGTTCCCACCCTTCCTCCTAAGTATCTCTATTGCTGTCCTATACCTGAATCAGGTCTTCACTCCTACGTCTGCCAACATCGTCGCCTCCCGCACTGAGGCAGATAATAGGATTGCTCTCATTGCCTTTCATGATATCGTCTAGAGGGCTAACAATATCCCCCATCCCTGCCCTAGGAAAACATACCCTCTGCCTCCTCTTTCTGTCCCCAAGACAAAAAGCCCTATCCATAATTTTAACCTGACTGTCCCCAACTAAAACAATGTTCTTACCTTCACTGGCAGAATTCGTCGTGACATTCTCAATTGTCTTCGTTGGGGTTTCAAGGGATGTCGACTCACTCTCGTCAGCCAATGCTTCCCTAGTGCTCGTTGTGACGTTCCCAGTAGACAACCCACATTCGTCAGGTAACACAGAAAATGGGTTGGAAGTTTCTGCAGTAGTCTTCTGGTTTCTCGTTGTTTGAGACACTCCAACAGTCTTCTTGATCTTCGGCTTCATTCCATGTTGCCGGCCATTGACCAGGTTCTCCTCTTGACCCGAGGACTTACAACAGGAGGATTACTACGAATCTTCATGTTTTCCTCAGTCAATCGCTGTATCTCGAGCTTAGCAACCCTAAGCTCCTCTTTTAGCTGCTGGTAGAGTTGCTCAAGAGAGGAAATCTTAGTTCAGATTCACAGACAGCACACAAGACAATTTTTCTCAGAGCCAAGTAGGGGTCACCCCCCGGATTTAAAAGTACGGGTTTCACACCCCCAATAAGCCTACCCCCAAACAAAATTTTCCTAGAAAAGGGGCGTGCTCACCTCCAAACCTAGAGTTTTTTCAATAAAATTAAATATAATTTTTCAATGAAATATAGCCTACTCGTTTTCCCATAGGGAAATTGCATTCAGCTTTAAAAAATTGGGTTTTCTTAAATAAATTGTCCCCCTGAAATGATCAAATTTTTGGAAAAATAGAGGGGGGTTTAAATTATAACCTCAAAATTAACATTATTGAAAATATATTCATGCAAGCTAGTCAAAACCCATTACGAGAAATATAACATGCTAGCCAGCCCACATAAAAATTTATGGGAATATATACATCTAAAAAAGTCACATAACTTTTTATTTGGAAATATAAACTTTGTAGCCAGTCCCCATAAAACTTTATTTGGGGAATATAACATGCTAGCCGTCCATAAACATTACTGAGAAATTACAGGTACCCCAGTCCCATCAACATTACTGAGAATATATAAAAGTAACCATTCCCCATCAACTTTATGAGAATATATTCATGAAATTTTAGTCACTTTAAACCCTTTAAAGGGGGGGTAGGGGGTATTTACACATTTCCCTTTCCCAATTTTTTTTAAAATTGGTTTACCTTAATCTTTTTTAAATAGCGGGGGAAAACAGGGGCCCTGTAATTGTAATTCCCCTTTCATCTCCTCATTTAAAAAAGAATATAACCTTTTTAGTTTTAAACATTCTCGGGGGGAAAAAATGCTCAAGCGTTTAATATACCACTTTCCCAAATAAAATGGATTCAAAATTTCCCTAAGCGTTCTTTAAAATTTAAAAAATTTCATTGGGGTAGCGGGGTACAATACCCATTTCTGCTGGATGCACTACCAAGGTTGGGGGTGTGGTCCCGGGGATAAACCGTCATGATTTTTCGCCCACAATGAGGCAGCCAAAGAAAGCATAAAGTTTCGACTCCTTGATAGCCGTGGGGGTTGTTATGTCAATACCACTCTTTTCGGGGGAAAAATTATAATAAATATATATATAATATATATTTTATATAAAATAAATATTTTAATAATTTATATATATTATATCACCCTTTTTTAAAAAAAAAAGTTCCTATTAGTAAAATTTTAACCTATCCAGCCTACCCGGGAAACTTTTTAAGGGTTATAACAGGGAAAAAAAAAAATTATGGGTTACGAAACATTATTTTAAAAAAAAATTTTTTATAAAAACACAGAAATATACTACCATCTTTGAAAAAACTTGTGAAAAATTTTACGTCAAGAAAAAACAGGCGAGGTTTTCCCTTGCACTGTATCCCAATCTCTGCGGAAAAAGGGGCCCCCAGGGAAATTCGTGTTTTGGGGACCCAAGGGAAAACCAAACCTATCATTGTTTTTAAAACCGGGAAAAATTTTTTGGGGTTTTTCCCCAAGTGAGAGGCACCTTTAGGAGAAAGTTACATCTATATTATAAGACAGGAACACCAACAAAATAATATCATTCTTAGGAAATATGACGGCTTTGGGTAACAGCTGGGAAAATAAAAGGAGTGGTTTAGATGATGCTGTCACCCCTTGGGTTCGTGCTGTCTTGGAGGACAGTACTTGTGAGGATGCAGACATGAAAGACAGCGCACCAGATGATGCTGGTGCTGTCCTGGAGAACAGTGCACCAGACGGAGATAGTAGCCCTGGTGATGAAACACGTAAAGACAATGCTATACAAATTCTAGAGGTACAAGGTACTGCTAAAGGTGCAATAAGAGGGGACGATGCTTCAGGGAAGAGTGTCGATATATTACCAGAAGAAACTGCTTGAAACACTGATGTCAGTACAATGAGTGTAAGTAATTAGGAGATAGAAAAAAAATCCACCAATAGGGAATCCAGCCACAAAAAAAAAAAAAACTATAAACAGAAATAAAATCTATGCGAATTCTATGCCCTGAGTATCTGCAGGCATGGAATATTTGGAAGAGCAGGTGGGACGTACAATTTTGAGCATCCCAAAAAATGCTGCACACACATGACAACAGGAGCATACAACTCATCTTCCTGTAATTTTTTCACCCTGAAATGTACTACTCTTCAGTCTAGGAAAGGCAATGCTACAAGATAGAGATCATCGTTATGGGAAAGTCATAATCACTCCAGAGATGGAGGTTTTTAGTGCCATGGAAAAAAGGAAACTGGCAAGAAATGGCAGAAATCCAACACAAGTTCAGAACATTTCTGGAGCGGAGGCACAGGCAGAAAGGCCGATCCTGCCTGTCCCAACTATTTGACCAATATGACATGATCTTAGAGACACTGGAGGACTAGTGCGATCATGGTGTAATATCGCACAAAATGCGCAATGAAGGAATAGCAAGAAAAGTTGCTAAATGGATCTATAAGTTCCTAACAAATAGAACACAAAGAATAATTGCAAGCAGAGTAAAGTCTGAGGCAGCCACAATGTAAAGCTCTGTTCCACAAGGCACGGTACTCGCCCCCATCCTGTTCCTTACCCTCATATCTGACATAGACAGAGATGTAAGCCACAGCACCATGTCTTTCTTTTGCGGTTGGCACTCGAATTTACATGACAGTATCATTCATCGATGACACGGTTAGACTACAAGTGGGCATCAACCAAATCTTTACATAGACCTCAGAAAACAATATGAAGTTCAATGAAGAGAAATTTCAATTACTCCGAAATGGAAAACTCGAAGAAATTCAAAGTGAAAAGGAGTAAAAAACATATTCTAATCACACAGTAGAGCGATAAACTAATGTGAAGGACCTGTGAGTGATAATGTCATAGGATCTCACTTTGAAAGACCACAACATTATATCTACCACATCTGCAACGAAAATGATAGGATGGAAAATGAGAAGCTTCAAAACTAGGGATACCAAACCCATGATGATTCTCTTCAAATCGCTTATTCTCTCTAGGTTGGAATATTGCAGCACACTAACGCCCCTTTTTAAAGCAGGCGAAATTGCAGACCTGGAGAATGTACAGAGAACTTTCACAGCACGTATAAATACGATAAAGCACCTAAATAACTGAGAAAGGTCGAAATCTTTTTGTTTGTACTCCCTGGAATGCAGGCGAGAAAGATACATGATAGGT
Source organism: Cherax quadricarinatus (assembly GCF_026875155.1). NCBI lineage: Eukaryota > Metazoa > Arthropoda > Malacostraca > Decapoda > Parastacidae > Cherax > Cherax quadricarinatus. The sequence continues at coordinate 61,292,390 of NC_069400.1, read as the reverse complement.
ACTAGTCTTAAATTTGCAAGTGAAAATCACTCCCAGCAAAAGCAAAAGACTGGGCAGGAGATACAACATCCCCCCAATGAAAAGCAGGGGTCCCACGAGTACAATGAGAGACAACACAATATGTGTCAGGGGCCCAAGACTGTTCAACTGCCTCCCAGCATACATAAAGAAGATTACATATAGACTTCTCGTAATAATGTATATACTCAAATTCCTTTGTGTTATATAATATGCCTTGGAATAGATTTTATCTTTCAGAGTAACCTCATAATCAGTTTTATTATCTAATATAATGGGATCAAATAGTTTATTAACGAACGCTGATGGGACATTGCTTGGAAACAATTTATCACTAGCATCGTTGTTAACATATAGAATATGTTCAGACATCTTAACACATTTACTCGTATCAACTCTACAGAGTAAACTCATCAACACATAGCTTATATAATCACCTAATATGATAACCACGGTGATTCCTTTCGTATTTTCTTGATAACACCCCTGGTGGCAAAAGCTCCCGCTTCACACGGTGAGGGTCATGGCTCCATTACCAGCAAAGAGCTGGAAACATTGGGCTTGTTTCCTTACACTCGTTGTCCATGTTCACCCATCAGTAATTATGGATACCTGGGTGTTAGTCGACTGGTGTGGGTCGCATCCTGGGACACAATTGACCTAATTTGCCCGTAATGTTCTGCATAACAAGCGGCTTTCTGATGATAATTTAGACACATGTACAATTCTTGGGTATCTTTATCGAGGAAACGTTTTGCCACACAGTGGCTTCATCAGTCCATACAAAGGAGAAACTTGAAGAACAGGAAGAGAATAAGGTAACCAGTCCCTCAACTAGAGTCGATGTGGTCAGTCCATCAATCGTGAATAGAATACGGCATATGCGCGGAGAAGCAGTTTATAAACCGTAGGCAGGAGAGGTACAGCAGTCGTAGGTGGTGTCACATTTGTCCAATGTGGAAGTAGGTCGTGCCCAAGGGCTAGGCAAGCGAAGAATTCCGAAGTATTAAGATCCCAAGAAGTCGCTGTGTCTGACAGGATTGTAGATGAATGGTTCAGAGAACCGACAAGTTGATAAATTAGACACATGTGCAACTCTTGGGTATCTTTATTGAGGAAACGTTTCACCACACAGTGGCTTCATCAGTCCATACAAAGGAGAAACTTGAAGAACAGAAGGAGAATGAGGTAATCCGTCCCTCAACCTTGAGTCGATGTGGTCAGTCCATCAATCTTGAATAGAATACGGCATATGTGCACCTCTCCTGCCTACGGTTTATAAGCTGCTTCTCCGCACATATGCCGTATTCTATTCAAGACTGATGGACTGACCACATCGACTCAAGGTTGAGGGACTGATTACCTCATTCTCCTACTGTTCTTGAAGTTTCTCCTTTGTATGGACTGATGAAGCCACAGTGTGGCGAAACGTTTCCTCAATAAAGATACCCAAGAACTGTACATGTGTCTAATTTATCAACTTGTCGGTTCTTTGAACCATTCATCTACAAAGCGGCTTTCTATATAGTAGTATGTCTTTGATGTCGGCTAGACCTGTATACCTTGTACATGGACTTGTAGAAATAAAGATATTATTATTATTATTATTATTATTATTATTATTATTATTATTATTATTATTATTATTATTATTATTATTATTATTATTATTATTATTATTATTATTATAATTATTATTATTATTATTATTATTATTATTATTATTATTATTATTATTATTATTATTTTTATTATAATTATTATTATTATTTTTATTATTTTTAATATTATTATTTATTTTTTTTTTAAAATTTTTTTATTATTATTATTAAAAATTTTTAACTGACCCGCCCTTTGGGGATTCCTTTAGTTATCAAAGTGAAAACCTGCACCTTAAAAAATTTTGGTTTTTTTCCCTGCTAAAAATGTTTTTCGGTTTTTTTCGGATAAAAAAATTTAAATTTAATGTTATTTTTTCCAACCGAGTTGCGGTGATAAATTTTTGTCTTTTCTCCTCCCATTTTGACCATTGGTTTTCTTTTTCAAAAATCTACCATTGCTTTCCAAAATTTCAACATTACGAAAAAAATATTTTTATTTGTATAAAACTCGTCGAGTCGGGGTTTTTTACTCCCTGCTTCACCCCCCAAAAAAAAAAAAACCTTTTTTAGGTTTTTTTGGTTTTTATGGGAAATTTTGGGTTTTAAATATTTTTTAAAAATGTTTTGGGGGTTCTCTTTAATCTTGCACTTTTTTGCATGTTTTTAGTTTGAACTTTTGGGGCCCCTTTTTTGGTTTGGCTTTACCCCTTTTTTTTGTCTCTTCAAATTTATCTCCCCCTTTATTTTGCTACTCTAAGGTTTCCGACGCATCCGGAAATTTGTTTCGAGACGGGTTTTCCTTTGATTTATAAGACAGTCTTGTTTTTAATATTTACTCCCAAAAAGAAAATAAAATTATTTAAAGGTTTGGGGAAGGTTGGTTTTGTGTGCAAAACCAACCTTCTTAAAAGGGGAAATCCCTTAATTTCACTTTTTGGTTTTTTTTTAAAGGTTTTTAGGTCAAAATTTATTTTGTTTTTTGATGAGATTCTTGAAACTCAATGCAATTTTTAAAATTTTGTTTTTTAAAGATGTTGCAGAAAATTTTTTTTCCAATACTTGCAGTTGGGGCTAGCGACTACAAAATTTAAATTTTTAAAATTTTTTTCCTTTTTAAAGTTTCTTTCATTTTTATTTTTAACAAAACACTCTTTTTTTACCCACAAAACGAAAAAATTTTTTTTAAAAACCCTTTTTTTTCGATACGGATAATGCAAAATTCCCCTTTGTTTTTTCCCCCGGGTTTAAACACTACATCATAAAGTATGCCCTCGGGCAATAAAACCTGTATCAAGACTTCGGGGAAAAAAACCCTCCTTCAAATATTTTTTTAAAAAAACCTTTTAAAAGTGTTTAAAGTAGTACGCCCATCACGGTTGAGAATTTTTAAAATTTCTGAAATAATTTAAAAAATTCTTCTGTATTTTGCATGTGAAACCCGGGGTGATCGAATTTTCCCGGGAGACAGCCTTGTTGTATCATTAAACTAAAAAAAACCCCTCCCAAAATTTTTCTCACCTTTTTATTCGGGTTTTCAGTTTTTTAAAAACTGTTTCCCTTAATCACCCATTGATGAAAACCCCATGCACTTCCCAAGGGGGTTTTTTCCCACCAATATCCGAATGTGGAGCTATATTAAAACTTTTTTCACCCATGTTTTTTTTCTTTTTTGAATTTTTTAAATGCATTGGCACTCGCATTACTATTTATTTTATTTTTTTAAATTTCCCTGCAACACCCCTTTCCCTATGAGGGAAAAGTTTTTTATTGGAAATATGTGATAAATCTTTTTACTTTTTCCCTCTTCAAATAATTCTAAACAATTGTTTTCAAAAAATTTTCTGTCCCTTTTATCTGTGAAAGTCTCGTTTAAAAACCCTTTCATTTTTTTCGCTTCCAATAAAATTTTTTTTTAAAATGCTTGCAAAGTGGAGGTAAATTTGTTTTTTTTTTAAAAAAATTGTTTGAAAATAATCTAAAAAAGAGGGTGATATCAAAAATTTTCCCTAAAAAAATTTTTACAATCCTGACAGTCTGGACTTATCACTCCCAAACGAATTTAAAGATAACATAAATCCCGGGGAGTTTTTAAATTTTCCGGGTTTAAAAACTTTTTTTTTTAAAAAGTACATGTAACGGAAATTGCCTTTCAAAATTTGAAGAATTTACAAACTTGATTAAGTTTAAATACTAGAGTCAAATTTTTTTCGGAGCCAGAAAAAAAATTCTTTATATCTCCAAAAAACCCTGGGGAAGGTATATCTTTATAAGTTTTTGCTTTTTAATTTGCTTTTTTCTATTGATAAACAACTTCGTGGGTTTCTTCCCGAACATTTTGGGTACTTCCCCTGAAAGTGCTTCTGGCGATGCAAGACAAGTTTCTTGCATCCCAAAAGATCCCAAAAATTTCTGTTCCCCAAAAAATTTCCCCCGTGTCAAGACCCTTGCATTTTAACTTTTTTTTGGGGACAAAAACCACGGGGGTGGTGTTGACACCTGCTGTTGAAGTTAGAGGTGTGGCCCCCGCGTTTCGTGTGTTGATGCATCTATGTTTTCTACCATAATAAAGTAACACTGGAAAAACCCCAAAATTTCTAAAAAAATCAGCTTTTCGAATCTCAAACCCGGGGAAAGCACCAAACCCCCCAGCAACACAGGAATAATGACCTCATTGTCTTTCACCCCAATCCCCTCCCAATATGGCATTCTTCAGGTTACCTTTCGTCACTCACACCCCCCACTCTCCGCGATATTAAAATGAATGTTTTTAAAAACTTTTTTTTTCTGTGGTCAACAGGGGGTGTTAAACGTGATTTTGGTTTTCATTTAGCTCGGTTTCAGCGGTAAAAGAAAGAATGGGGTTTGAGATTTATCATATTTGGTTTTAAAGGCTTTTCCCCCCCGACACCCCCTCCAGAAGGTTTTTTAACAGGTTTATGACAAAATGTGAAAATGGGGGTGGCAAAAAAAACCCAAATTTGGGAAAAGAAGGTATCATGATTTTTCCTTTATTTTGGGTTTTTATCAAAAGATGATTAGCGGCTTTCTCCAGACCCACCTCCAGAAGGAAATTTAAAAGGATTAACAGCTTTTGTGTCCCTATTGGGTTGGGGGGTGTGGGTGTGGGTGTGGGTGTAGGTGTCGGTGTGGGTGTGGGTGTGGGTGTGGATGTGGGTTGTGGGGGGGTGGGGTGAAATGAAGGTTTTTTCTTGTTGTCCCCCCAAAAAAAGGGGTTTGGGAAAAGATGGTATTAAAGACCTATGTTTATTAGCTAGGTCCCCAAAAGATAAAAGCAGTTTTTTTTCATTCCAGGAAATTCCGTCCCCTTTCTAGAGGGTTATAGGGAAAACCCTTTTTTTCCCTTTTTAAGGGGGGGGGGGGGGTTAAAATTCTTTTTTTATCTATTGAAAACTTAAAAAAGGGAAGTGACCATAGTAACCCCTGTTGTCACCAATTTTTTCCTGCAAATTTCGTGCATGCAACCCCTGAAAAAAAATAGTTTTTTGTGGCCCTTTTAAAAAAATGTTGAAAAGGGGTTGTTTAAAAAATGTTGTAATAATATGTTGTGAATGATGTGATTTTTATTAGTGAAAAAAAGGAAAAAATTTTTATAACCAAGTAGAACTGTTTTCTTGGCCGGGGGCGTTGAAATCTCCCTGTGTAGGGTTTTGTTCATTTTATTTCCTGTTGGCCCAGTTGTTTTGTAATGGGGAAGTTTTTTTGTTATTAAAATTTGTGACTTTTTGGTGAATGTGTTGTGAAATTGTTTTGTTTTTGGAAACTGAAATTTTTAATGTTGTTGGGGGGTTTTTTTTTTGTTGTGAAAAAATGTGTCGTGAATGTGTTTTAAGTTTATAAGGAAAAAATTTTGCATGGAAATTAAAGGGGTTTTGTAAAATGTGATGGGGCTATAACATGTTTGGACTTGTTGTGACAACTGAAAGTTTTTGGGGAAATTGTAATTTAAAAAATTTTAATGCAAATTGTTTTTGGTTTTTGTTGAGGTTTATTTGAATTGTTGTGAATTTGTGACATGTGGGTTTTTTGACATGTGATGGGGGTTGTGACCTGGATGGTGTTGGGGACATTTGGGGTGGTGTCGTGACATGTGATTGGGGTTGTGTAAGTTTATGGTTTGTGACATGTTTATGGTGTTTGGACATGTGGGGTGTTGGACTTTTGGGTGGTGGGTTTTGCCCTGTGATGGTGTCGTGCATGTGATGGTGTTGTGATATGTGATGGTGTTGTGACATTTTATGGTGTTTTTGACATGTGATGGTGGCGTTACATGTGATGGTGTTGGGGACATGTTAGGTGTTGTGGGGCATGTGAGGGGGTTGTTTAATGGGGATGGTGTTGTGGCAAATTTTATGGTGTTTGACAAGTGGGTGGGTTGTGACATGTGATGGTTTTGGACATGTGATGGTTTGTTACTTTGATGGGTGTTGTGACCCTGTATGGGTTGGGACATGTGAAAGGTTGGGGGGTGATATGTGAAGGGTTTTGACTGTGAGGGGGGTTTGTGAATGTGATGGTGTTGTGACTTTGAAAAATTGGGGAATGGAACTTTTAATAACAGGATGATATGGAAAGGTTTTTTTGTTTTGTTGTGGTAAAAAACTATTTTGTTTTTTAAAGTGACTTGTTTTTGAGTTGGGAAAATTGTTAATTATGAGATGATGTTTTTGACTACTTTAAAAATTGTAGGTTAAAAATTTTAAATAAACCCAAATTGGTAATGGAAAAAATTTTTTGATGGGATTTGTTTTGGGAAATGAAATTTGAAAGTGGCGTAAAATGGGTTTTGGTAATAATTGTTTGGGGTTTTTTAAAAATGTTGGACTTATTGTGATTTGGGGGAAAGTTGTGAAAAGTTTTTCGATGTTATTCGTGCGAATGAAAATTTGGGTTTTAACTTTTGTAATTTTGTGAGAAAAAATTTTAACAGATATTTGAGAATAGAAAAGCATGAAAATTAAAGGGAAACCTAATCAGGAGACAGAAAATTTAAAAATCAATAACTAATATCTAAGGGACGAAAGCTTGTAAAAAAGAGGAAAAATTTGTTTACGCGAGATTATGCGGGAAAAAATGCTTCAATAAAATTAGTGAAAGCAATTTTGGGACAAAAATGTAGAAAAAAGGTTTTGGTTTTTATCATCTGTGTTTTTATATCAGGGTTTTGTTTTTATAACATTATAAGTCAAAAACAAAAAGCAAAATACACTTGCCAAAGGGCTTTGAAACCCCTGGGTGCTTTTGGGCCCGCCTCGTGGTGGGCGAAAAAACCTGAGGGCCCAAACCACTGGGAAACCCAAAGACCTTAAGAGTACGCAAAACCCGCGGGAATGGGTGTTGGGACTCGCTACCCCAAGGGCACACGATGGTGTGGATGACTCAAAAGGCTTTAAATTTCATTCTATCCCTTTTTGGTGTATATTCAACAAACAGTATTTTTTATTATTGTGCCGCGAACGAGTGGTATTGAAAATAACACACTGCCTACCAAAGGACCAAACCCATCCCTTTGGCCTGCCTCTGGGGGGCGAAAAACATGATGCCCAAAACCACTGGTTTAAACGACCTTAAGAGTCCTTGGTAGTGCATTGTTATTGTTGACAATACCCATTCGTGGCCCAAAATAATTACGTCTAAAAAAGTAACAATTATCCAGTTCTTAAAATGTCTTAGAAAAACTGTTATATATCAAATTTTGTATATGTATGTCTTTCGGAAAAAATACTGAATGTTGTTTTTTTTTTCCCCTCACGGGATGGGTTGACGACACCGTTTTAATGCATCAACCCCCCCGCTCCAGATTGATCCATGGAACTGCCAACATCCTGGCATTCTGAAAAAAAAGTCACCTGGAACCTCTTGGTGTTAATCCTTTGGTCGCAGTCCCTCGCGCACAAGAAGCGCTCACCGTATCGGGGGAGTGCTCAAATGCTTCTTCCCCGCGTAGGATAAAAGCATTCACACATCCCCTTGAAGTATGAGGTCTCGGGGGGTGACACCAAAGCGACCAGGTGGAGCTTCGCACATCAATAAAAAGGGTACCCAAAAAAATATTTTTATTTGCAAAATTTATGAGGTAGACATACAGAACGGAAAAACGTACACTCTACCAGAGAGGGTTTTGGGGTTTTATACTTACTTTCTTTTAGGAATAATTTTTAGATCAGATGCGTGATATTTGTCCATCTTTTCCGCTGTCCATATCTTACAATCTCCCCAAATTTGCAGTTATCGTTTTAGGGCAACAGTAACGGGTGGAGATAGACAGGGGGCAGTTTGTTTTAAATTTACTTTTTGAAATTGTGGCTAAAAAGGTTGGCTGATGGCTGGAAACAATTTAAAAACAGGAGAAGATTTACAAAAATTGGGGGAAAGGATCATGTGGATCAGTGAAAATAATGTTCTTTCTTTTGAATATGTAAAGGTTTTAGTTTTTAAAACACTAAATCCTACACGAGTTGACGACCCGGGTTGTGGTAGTGAGCTTTTGCCTCATATACATATTTTTAAAAAAATGTTTTCCCGGGGCAATATACCCAAAGTGGTTAAAACTAAAAGGGGATTTACAACCACCAAAATCTCTATAGACAAATTTTACTGGAAAGGAAAATAGGTCTTTAGCTCAGACAAATAAAATGGAGCTTGTGTGAGATGTTGTAAAGGCAAAAAGGGTTTGAATAAATAAGTGTCGCTGGCTTTGTCAAAGATTTTGATGATTAAGTATTTATTGTTTCTCAATATTTTTTAAAGCTTCCTTTTTATGTATTTTTAATTTCAAAAATGTTTCGAAGAAAAAAAAACCTCATAAATCATCAAAAGGACGATCTCTCTCTAATAGATCCCTTTAAAGAGATCGCCTTTGTTTTTTATGGAATTTTCTCAAAATATATTGAAATTTTCAAAATGAAGAGAAGGGAAGCATTCAAAATATTTGAAAACAAAAAAACTCATTTTAAACAGGCCATTCCCTCAGAAAAGGAAACATAGTAGTTGATCATTGCTATAAAAACTCAGAAGAATTTTAAATGAACTAAAAACAAACTACAAAGAAAATTAGACATTTAAAAATTTAAAATAGTGATTTGGATAAGGCTGCTAAAAACAATTTTTTTATTTAACTTTTCAGACAAATTTTTAGACAAAATACAAAGGCTGCTCAGGTTTTTGGGCTATTTTTGCAACTTCAAAAAAATTTTAAAAATGTTTAAATTGCAAAACCTTTTGTAACTCTGAAAAACTTCTGATTTTTTCCCCTGTGAAATTTTAAAATTAGCAAGGGAAAAGGGAATGTCTTGTTAAAACCAAAAAATTTCCCCAAATTTCCTCAAAAATTTTTTAATCTTATGTACCTTTTAAAAACAATAAAAATTTTTCGCTTTTACTGAACAGACAAAATAAATTTTTTAATAGAAATTTAAAGAAAAGATTCCCAAGAAAAAATGAATAATCTCTTGAGTACGAAACTATTCTAAACTTAAAAAAATCCCTGACACAGAAAACAGCAATTTTCAATAAAACAAAAAACTTCTACTGAAAGGCAAAGAGAATTAAAAAAAAATTTACTTCACAATCCATTTTTCCTTACAGTATGGACTAAAAAAAACCCCAAAAACCAAATCCGTCAGACCAATTATTACTCCTAGGATCGTTTTCGTAAAAATACCCAAAAGGCTTGTTTACTTTTGAGCCCTATTGTTGGTAAAATTTTAACTTTTTAATTAAAAAAACTTAATTTAGCTAAAAATTATTTTAAAAATGGGGGGTTTTGATGTTAAATTCCTTGTTTGAAAGTTCCGTTGATGATTAATTTCTTTTCTGAAACTCGTTAATTATGATTTAAAAATTGCCATTCCTACTATCATTGCACTGTTGATGCAAAATTTGTATTTAATGATAAGTTTTACACTCAGAAGTTTGGTATGGCAATGGGAAATCATCTTTCACCTGTTTTTAGAAAACTCTACATGAAATTTTTTGAAACAAGGCTGCTTAACACAATCCTCCCTATTAGAGCTAAATGGTTCAGATATGTTGATGATATTTTGTGTCTTATGCCCAAGAATGTAGATATACACCATTTCCTTGTTAAATTAAATAGCTTAGCCCATTCTATAAACTTTACTGTTGATTTGAGGAAAATAACTCAGTGCCTACTATAGATGTTTTAATTATTAAGGGTAATAATGAATTCAAATTTAAAATTTGCAGAAAACCTACAAATAACTGTTCCTATGTACACTATTATTCTTCACATCAAAATGGAGTTAAACTGTCCGTTTTATCATCAATGTTTCTGAGAGCTTTGCGCATTTGTAGTCCAGAGTTCATAGATGAGGAAATATCCAAAATTTATGAAATAGCTAATTATCTGAAATGCCCAAGAAACGTAACTGATAAATTTTTTAAAATCGCTAGAAATACTTTTTACAATCCAAAAAGGGACAACCAACCTTATTCAACTAAAAGTATGTTGGTTCTCCCTTACCATGAAAACTTGGTTGATATGCCTTCTCTTCTTAAGACTTTTAATATCAAAGTTGTATTTAAAAATCTTGATACAGTAAAAAAAAACTTTTGATAAAGAATTCCCTCCAAAATGCTGCGGTTGTGTCTATAAGATTCCTTGTAAAATTTGCGATGAAGTTTATTACGGTCAAACTGGTAAAAGTCTCGAATTAAGATTAAAACAAAAATAAATATACCAATTAGAACTGGACAAGATTCTAATGCTCTATATATTCATTTGAGAGATTTTAACCATCCAATTTATTTTCAAAAAGTTGAGAAAGTTATAACAAGCAAATCCATGGTCGACAGGAATATAATTGAATCTTGTTTCATAAAATGCAGTTTTGACAATAATATGAATATTTCCTTTGGTTTATATAAATTAGATCCATTTATAATTAATAGAATTTGGGGAAGAATTTAATAATACATTGGACAAATAATAAAGCTTAATTCTTGGGTAGAATAGTGTGTTCGTGGGTTGCGTGAAGGACCTGTCCAATTGAGCCATGGGGCCTGTTGCAGTGTTCTCTTTCTTACGAGTCGCGCATCACGTGTTGCTTTGTTGTGGGATGTGATGGTGAGGTGTGGTCTAGACCCTTTATATGCCTTCCTTTGATGCATCACTTTTATTGTTCCTTGATAATGTGAGCAATCACGAAAGCATTTGGAATTTCATTATTCTTTCACAGTGGTTGGTTTGTGCACACACACACACACACACACACACACACACACACACACAGAAACACACAACTTCCTGCAGGAGGTTCAGTGGGACAGAGAAATGGTAGGAAAATCAGTAAACGAGATGATGGAATATGTGGCAACAGTAGTGTAAAGTCGTCGATCTGGGAACACTGCCGGATTCCGGGATAATGACCATGGAAAAGAATGTGATAATGGGGGGTCAGCATAACCTCAGGGCTGTCAGGGTACAAGTTTAATATGTTTAATCATCCCCCAAGGGGATAGAGAGACTTATTCCTATGCATTACTAAGTAGGAACAGAAGTAGAACAAAGGATTCAGGTGACCGGGTGGCAGATTCCAGGATAATGAGTGTGGGAAAAAAATGTGATAATGGGGGTCGCATAACCTCAGGGGTGTCAGGGT
>NC_069400.1:61264899-61280630 GCF_026875155.1 Cherax quadricarinatus | reverse complement strand
GAATTATTAATTCTGTATAATTTAAAAAATTCTTCTGTATTTTGCATGTGAAACCCGCGGATGATCGAATGTTCAGAGACAGCCTTGTTGTATCATTAACAGCTAATCTAACTCTACCACATTTCTCACCAGATATTCTATGTTTACAGTTTATGAAAAACTGTTTACTTATATCATCCAGTGATGTAATACCATGCACTTGCAATGGGGTTTTCCCACCAATATCCGAATGTGGAGCTATATTATAACTGTTCACCAATGTCTTTTTCATTTTTGAATATTTAAATGCATTGGCACTCGTCATATACTATATATTTTATGTTTTAATGTCTGCAACATCCCTTCTATGATGGAAACGTTTGTTTTATTGGAAAATATGTGATAAATCTTTATACATTTACTCTTCAAATAATTCTGAACAATTGTATTCAGAAATTCTGTGCCTTTATCTGTGAACAGTCTCGATACACCTTTCAGTTTTTCAGCTTCCAATATATATTTTTTTAATGCTTGCAAAGTGGAGGCTCAATGTTTCTTTTTAAAAGAATTGTTTGTAAATATCTCGAAAAGATGTCGATATACAATAATTTTCTAATAAACATCATCATATCCTGACAGTTTGGACATATCACTCCGATCGCAACTCAAGATAACATGAGTCTTGGGAGCTATGATTTTCCATGGGTGAAACTTTTTGGTTTTAAGTACATGTAACGTGTATTGCCTTTCTTAATTGAAGAATTTGCTAACATGATTAAGTGTTATACTAGAGTCGATCTTTTTCGGAGCCAGATAAAAAATCTTTATATCTCCTAATAACCCTAGGGAATGTATATCTTTATAAGTTTTTGCAATTAATTTTGCTCGTTCTATTGATAAACAACTTCGTGGGTTTCTTCACGAATCATGTTGGTACGTACCTGAAGTGCTTCTGGCGTATGCAAGACAAGATCTTGCATACGCAAGATCCCGAAAATCTGTTACCCTAAAATTTCCACCGTGTCAAGATCTTGCATTTTAACATATTTCTTGGGACAGAATCCACAGGGGATGGTGTTGACACCTGCTGTTGAAGTTAGAGGTGTGGCGCTGCGTTTCGTAGTGATGATGCATCTATGTTTCTACCATAAATAGAACGTAACACTGGAAACCACAAAATTTCTAAAACATCAGCATACATGATACTCAACCAGGCAAAGCACCACCTACCCAGCAACACAGGAATCACATGACCTCATCGTCTACACGCACTCATCCCAATATGGCATTCTTCAGGTTACCATGCGTCACTCACACCTCACTCTCCGCTGATATATAAGTATGAATGTTTTAATACTTTTTGTACTGTGGTCAACAGAGATGTTATCGTGATTTGGTATCATTTAGCTCGGTGCAGCAGGTAAATGAAGAATGGGGTAGAGATCTTATCATATTTGTAATGGCTTTCCCCAGACACACCTCCAGAAGGTATTAACAGGTTATGACATATGTGTAAGTGGGTGTGGTCAAACACGAATTGGTAAAAGAAGGTATCATGATTTATCCTGATTTTGTTGTCATCAAAAGATGATTAGCGGCTTTCTCCAGACCCACCTCCAGAAGGAATTAACAGGGATTAACAGCTAGTGTCTCATATGTGGGTGTGGGTGTGGGTGTGGGTGTGGGTGTCGGTGTGGGTGTGGGTGTGGGTGTGGATGTGGGTGTGGGCGAGTGTGGGTGAAATAGAAGGTTTATCTTGTTGTCAAACATGGGTTGGTAAAAGATGGTATCATGACCTATGTTCATTAGCTAGGTCCAACAGATAATGCAGATGTTATCATTCCAGGTAGTTCAGTCCTCTTTCTAGAGCTTATAGGCAACCCTATCGTGGCCTTTTCAAGGGGGGGGAGGGTAGAGTTCATGTTTTAGCTATAGATATCTAAAATTTGAGTGAGCACATAGTACCGCTGTTGTCACCATTTTTACCTGCAAATTATCGTGCATGCAACCATGAAAGAAGGTGAGTTGTTGTGGCCTTTTATAAGATGTTGAAGGGATTGTAAAACATGTTGTAATAATATGTTGTGAGATGATGTGATGTTATTAGTGAAAATGACGAAAAATTGTTATAACCAAGTAGAACTGTATCTGGCGGAGCGTTGAAATCTCCATGTGTGGATGTGTTCATGTTATATCATGTTGCGAGTTGTTATGTAATGTGTAAGTTTTGTTGTTATAACATTGTGACTTCTTGTGAATGTGTTGTGATATTGTTTTGTTGTGGAAACTGAAATTTGTGAATGTTGTTGGGTGTTGTTATTGTTGTGAAAAAATGTGTCGTGAATGTGTAGAAAGTTATAAGTGAAAATTCTGCATGGAAGTTAGTGTTGTTGTAATAATGTAATGGTGCTATAACATGTTGTGACTTGTTGTGACAACTGAAAGTTGTTGGTGGAACTTGTAATAAAAAGTTGGTAATGCAAAGTTGTTGTGTGTTGTTATCGTGCTGATGTGACTTGTTGTGAATGTTGTGACATGTGATGGTGTTGTGACATGTGATGGTGTTGTGACATGTGATGGTGTTGTGACATGTGATGGTGTTGTGACATGTGAAAAATTGTGAATGGAACTTGTAATAACATGATGATAATGGAAAGTTGTTGTGTGTTGTGGTAATACTATGTGTTTGATGTGACTTGTTGTGAGTTGCGAATATTGTGATATTATGAGATGATGTTGTGACTACTGAAAAATTGTAGGTAGAACTTTTAGTAACAAGTTGGTAATGGAAAATTGTTGATGTGATTTGTTGAAGCAAGTGAAATTTGAACGTGGACGTAAGTGTTGTGGTAATAATGTGTTGGTGTTATAACATGTTGTGACTTATTGTGAGTTGTGAATGTTGTGAACGTTTCTCGATGTTATATCGTACGAATGAAAATTGTTATAACTTGTTGTAATAATGTGAGAAAACTTTTTAACAGATATCGAGAATAGAATGCATGAAAATTATAAAGAAGCTCTAATCAGGAGACAGAAATCATTATCAATAACTAATATCTAGCACGATGCTATGTAAGAAGAGGAAATTCGTCACGCGAGATTATGCGAATTAAATGCTTCAATAGATTGAGTGAAAGCATTATGGGACAAAACTGTAGAAAAAGGTTTGTTTATATCATCTGTGTGTATATATCAGGTTGTGTGTATAACATATATACGTCTAAATCAACAGCAACACTACACTAGCCAAGGACTCGAACCCATGCTGCTTTGGCCTGCCTCGTGGTGGGCGAAAACACCTGACGCCCTAATCCACTGAACCATATGATCCTTAAGAGTAGCGCATCCAGCGGAACTGGATGTTGTACTCGCTACCCAAGGACACACGATGGTGTGGATGACTCTAGGCTAATTTCATTCTAGTCTCTGTTTGGTGTAGTAGTTCAACGAGCAGTATTTTATATTATTGTGACCGCGAACGAGTGGTATTGATCAATAACAACACTGCACTAGCCAAGGACTCGAACCCATCCTGCTTTGGCCTGCCTCATGGTGGGCGAAAACACATGATGCCCTAATCCACTGGACCAACGATCCTTAAGAGTCCTTGGCTATTGCAGTGTTGTTGTTGATCAATATCACTCATTCGTGGTCACAATAATATACGTCTAAATATAGTAACAATTATCCAGTTCTTATATATGTCTTGTAGAAAAACTGTTATATATCAAACTTTGTATATGTATGTCTTGTCGGAAAAATACTGAATGTTGTATTTTTTTCCCTCACAGGATGAGAGTTGACGACTACCGCTGTTAATGCATCAGAGCCCCGCTCCATGAGTTGAGTCCATGGGAACTGCCACACATCCTGGCACTTCTGAAGAAAAGTCACCTGGTACCTCTTGGTCAGTTAATCCTTCTGGTCGCAGTACCTCGCAGCACAGAGAAGCGCTCACTCGTAGTCTGGGGAGTGACTCAAATGCTTTTTACCGCAGTAGAATGACCTCAGCATTCTGAACCTGACTATAAATACTCGCGTTCCTTCCACCCCAGGTAGTTCTGTTTGTGACTTGAAAAAGCCCACTGTGTGGGCGAAACGTAGTCAGTAAAGGATCACATTATACTGCATATGTGTTTATATTTCCAGGAGGTAGAGCATTCACACATACTCTGATGAGTAGTGAGGTCTCAGGGGGGTGACACCAAGCGACACAGGTGGAGCTTCGACATATCAAGTGAAAATGAGTACCCACAATAAATATTTTATTTGCAAAATTTATGAGGTAGACATACAGAACGGAAATATGACGTACACTCTACTCATGAGAGGGATTTGGGTTTATACTTACATACTTTTAGGGAATAATTTTTAGATCAGATGCGTGATATGTATGTCGCATCTTTTCCGCTGTCCATATCATTACGAATCTACCCAATTGCAGTTATCGATTTTATGGCAACAGATAACAGGTGGAGATAGACATGGGCAGTTTGTGATTAATTTACTTTTTGAAATTGTGACTAAAGAGGATATGGCTGATGGCTGGAAACAATATTAAAAAGACAGGAGAATGATTTACAATATAGGGAAGGATCATGATGGATCAGTGAATATAATGATTCTTTCAGTTTAGAATATGTAAAGGTTGAGTTTAGAGTACAGCTAAGATCCTACACTGAGTTGACGACGGGTTGTGTGTACTGTGAGCTTTTGCCTCATATAAATATTTTAAAAAAGTGTTTCCTGGGTGCAATATACCCAAAGTGGTTAAAACTAAACAAGGGCATCACAACCACACAAAATCATCTATAGACAAATTTTCCATAACTCGTAATAAGTTGGCTTTATTGGAAAAGGAAAATAGTGTCTTTAGCTCAGACAAGATAAAGATGGAGCTTGTGTGAGTATGTGTCGTAAAGGTAATATGGATTATAAATATAATATAGTGTACGTCTGGCTTTGATCAAAGATTTTGATGACTATGTATTTTTTGTTTCTCAATATTTTGAATGCACCCTTCTCATGTATTTTAGTAATTTCAATATGTTTCTGAAGAATAATCCTCATAAAATCATCAAAAGGACGATCTCTCTCTAATAGACTCCTTGACATGAGAGATCGTCCTTTTGATGATTTTATGAGAATTATTCTTCAGAAATATATTGAAATAACTAAAATACAGGAGAAGGAAGCATTCAAAATATTGAGAAACAAAAAATACTCATTTAATCAGGCCATTCCATCAGAACGGAAAACAGTATGTTAGATCATTGCTATAATAAACTCAGAAGAATTTGAAATGAACTCAAAAACAAACTACAAAGAAAATTAGACATTTAAAATTGAAAATAGTGATTGGATAAAACATGCTAATAACAATTTTGTATTTAACTTATCAGACGAAATATTAGACAAAAATACAACGGCTGCTCTAGGTTTTGGTCTATGTTTTGCAACTTCAAAAAAAACTTAATAATGTTGAAATTGCAAAAGCCTTTTGTAACTCTGAAAAATCTTCTGATTTATCCACTGATGAAATTAATATTAGTAAGGGAATGGTATATAACTCTATGTTAAAACAAAACATTCCCAATTGCCATCAAAGATTCTTTAAGTCTTATGATACACTTAATTAATAATAAAAATTTGCGCCTTACTAAAGCAGACAAAATAAATGCAATAGTAATTATGAAAGAAAATGATTACCAAGAAAAAATGAATAATCTCTTAGATGATACTGAAACCTATTCTAAACTTAGAAAGAATCCCTTAGACACAGTTAACAGCAATTTCAATAAAACAATAAAACTTCTACTGAAAGGCAAAGATGAATTAAACAAACAATTTACTTCCACTAATCCATCGTTACCTTACATGTATGGACTAATAAAAACACACAAACCAGAGAATCCAGTCAGACCAATTATTAGCTCCACAGGATCAGTTTCGTATAAATTATCCAAATGGCTTGCTGACATTTTGAGCCCTATGGTTGGTAAAATTTCTAACTTTAATGTTAAAAACAATTTAGATTTAGCTGATAAATAATTTTAACATGGTTAGTTTTGATGTTACTTCCTTGTTTACGAAAGTTCCTGTTGATGATATAAGTTTCTTATCTGATGAACTCGTTAATTATGATTTACAATTGCCAGTTCCTACTATCATTGCACTGTTGATGCAAAATTTGTATTTAATGATAAGTTTTACACTCAGAAGTTTGGTATGGCAATGGGAAATCATCTTTCACCTGTTTTTAATAACCTATACATGGAATTTTTTGAAACAAGGCTGCTTAACACAATCCTCCCTAATAGAGCTAAATGGTTCAGATATGTTGATGATATTTTGTGTCTTATGCCCAAAAATGTAGATATACACCATTTCCTTGTTAAATTAAATAGCTTAGCCCATTCTATAAACTTTACTATTGATTTGAAGAAAATAACTCAATGCCTATTATAGATGTTTTAATTATTAAGGGTAATAATGAATTCAAATTTAAAATTTACAGAAAACCTACAAATAACTGTTCCTATGTACACTATTATTCTTCAAATCAAAATGAAGTTAAACTGTCCGTTTTATCATCAATGTTTCTGAGAGCTTTGCGTATTTGTAGTCCTGAGTTCATAGATGAGGAAATATCCAAAATTTATGAAATAGCTAATTATCTGAAATGCCCAAGAAACGTAATTGATAAATCTTTTAAAATCGCTAGAAATACTTTTTACAATCCAAAAAGGGACAACCAACCTTATTCAAGTAAAATTGTGTTGGTTCTCCCTTATCATGAAAACTTGGTTGATATGCCTTCTCTTCTTAAGACTTTTAATATCAAAGTTGTATTTAAAAGTCTTTATACAGTAAAAAAAACTTTTGATAAAGAATTCCCCCAAAATGCTGTGGTTGTGTCTATAAGATTCCTTGTAAAATTTGCGATAAGTTATTACGGTCAAAACTGGGTAAAAGTCTCGATAAGATAAAACAACATAAATATAGCATTAGAACTGGACAAGATTCTAATGCTATTAAATTCATGTAGAGATTTTAACCATCCAATTTTTTTAAAAAGTTAAAGAAGTTATAACGGGCAAACCATGGTCGACGGGAATAAAAGAATCTTGTTTCATAAAAATGCAGTTTTGACAATAAAAATGAATATTCCTTGGTATTATATAAATAAGATCCATTTATAATTAATAGAATTTGGGAAGAATTTAATAATACATTGGACAAATAATAAAGTTTAATTCTTGGGTAGAATAGTGTGTTCGTGGGTTGCGTGAAGGACCTGTCCAATTGAGCCATGGGGCCTGTTGCAGTGTTGTCTTTCTTACGAGTCGCGCATCACGTGTTGCTTTGTTGTTGGATGTGATGGTGAGGTGTGGTCTAGACCCTTTATATGCCTTCCTTTGATGCATTACTTTTATTGTTCCTTAATAATGTGAGTAATCACGAAAGCATTTGGAATTTCATTATTCTTTCACAGTGGTTGGTTTGCGCACACACACACACACACACACACAAAAACACACACCACACACACACACACACACACACCACACACACACACACATATAATATATATAAATATATATATATATATATATAAATATATATATATATATATATATTTTAAATATATATATATATATATATATAAAATATATATTAAAAAAGTCGGCCTTTTTTCCCACCGATGCAGGGTGACCCAAAAAGAAAGAAAATAGTTTAAAAATAAAATACTTCATAATCATTCAACACTTTCCACCTCACTCACACATTTTTTTCACTGTTTTTGCATAGGTGCTCAGAACACACAGTTTAAGAAGCTTTACATATAAACATGCACAACATATCCCTTCTAATTTGCCAAATCCCGAACCTTTTCTTAAAGTTGCAGGAAACTGCACTTCCTATTTTCCAGGCTCAATTCCCCCAAATGTACAAAAAACCCGGTTCCCTATCCCTACAATAAAAAATTCCCTTGCTCACACTCCACAGCTCGTCAGTTACCAAATACATTCGTCTCCATTTCACTCCTATCGAACACACTCAGGGCCGCTTGCTGGAAAGGGCAAGCGCCCGCCATAAAACCTCCTTAACCCCTCCTCAACATTTTAGGAGACGACCCATACCCGCCTTCCTTCCCACAGATTTATACACTCCCATGTCATTCATTTTGGGGGATCCATTCTCTCTAAATGACCAACCACATCAACAACCCTCCTCAGCTCTCTGACTAATACTTTTATTAACTCCACACCTCCTAATTTCCATACTCCAAATTGTTTGCATAATATTTACACCACACATTGCCCTTAGACAGGACATCTCCACTGCCTCCAACCGCCTTCTTGCTGCAGCATTTACAGCCCAAGCTTCACACCCATGTAAGAGTGTTGGTGCTATTATACTTTCATACATTCTCTCCTTTCCCTCCATACACAGCGTTTTTTGTCTCCACATATATCTCAAAGCGCCACTCACCTATTTTCCCTCATCAATTCTATGATTAACCTCATCTTTCATAAAACCACCCGCCGACACTTCAACTCCCAAATATCTGAAAATATTCACTTCCTCCATAGTCCTCCTCCTCAGTTTGATATTCAATTTTTCTTTATCTAAATCATTTCATACCCTCATCACCTTACTCTTTTCTATGTTCACTTTCAACCTTCTACCTTTACACACTCCCAAACTCGTCCACTAACCTTTGCAGTTTTCCTTCAGAATCTCTCATAAGCACTGTAACATCAGCAAAAATTAACTGTGTCAATTCTCATTTTGTATTTGATTCCCCATAATTTAATCCCACCCCTCTCACGAACACCCTAGCATTTACTTCTTTTACAACCCCATCTATAAATAGATTAAACATCCGTGGTGACATTACACATCCCTGTCTAAGACCTACATTTACCGGGAAGTAGTCTCTTTCTCTTCTACACACCCTAACCTGAGCCTCACATAAGCTACCTTTTTCTCTTTTATTTACACCCTTTACTTCACCCATTCCACCAATCACTCCTCTTTCCTCCTGCATCCACCCTCCTATAACCACAAACTTCTGCCCCAAAATTCTAATACTGCATTTTTTAAAACTATTTCAACCCTTTTCAACCCCCCCCCCCCCCCACTACTCTTCTTTGCACTAGCCCACCTTTCTGCCAATAGTTGCTTATATCTCACCCGAACTTCCTCATCCCTTAGTTTATACACTTTCACCTCCCTCTTACTTGTTGTTGCCATTTTTCTCTTATCCCATCTACCATTTACTCTAACTTAGCTACAACTAGATAATGATCCGATGTATCAGTTGCCCCTCTATAAACATGTACATCCTGGATCCTACCCATCAACCTTTTTTCCACCAATACATAATCTAAAAAGTACTTTACGTGCTATTTCATACCTTGTATATTTATTTATCCTCTTCCTCATAAAATATTACTTATTACCAAACCTCTTTTTACACATAACTCAATTAAAGGCTCCCCATTTTCATTTACCACTGGCACCCCAAATTTACCTACTATTCCCTCCACAACATTTTTACCCACTTCAGCATTGAAATCCCCCACCACAAGTACTCTCACACTTGGTTCAAAACTCCCCACGCATTCACTGAACATTTCCTAACATCTCTCTCTCTCCTCTACACTTCTCTCTTCTCCATGTGCATATACGCTTACTATAACCCACTTTTCACATCCAACCTTTATTTTACTCCCAATAATCCTTTAATTAATACATTTATAGCCCCTCTTTTCCTGCCATAGCTAATCCTTCAACATTATTGTTACTCCTTCTTTAGCTATAACTCTGTTTGAAACCCCTGACCTAATCCTTTCTCATTCATAACATCCGCAATGATATCTTTCTTATCATTCGCACAACATCCACGCACATTCAGACATCCCACCTTGACAATTTTCTTCTTATTCTTCTTAGTAATTATTACACGAAAATGGGTAACTAGCCCATTGTTCCCGGCATTTTAGTTGACTTTTACAACACGCATGGCTTACGGAGGAAAGATTCTTATTCCACTTCCCCATGGATATAAAAGGAAAAGTAATAAGACCAAGAACTATTAAGATAAAATCAAAGAAAACTCAGATGAGTGTGTATAAATAAACATGTACATGTATGTGTAGTGTGACCTAAGTGTAAGTAGAAGTAGCAAGACGTACCTGTAATCTTGCATATTTATGAGACAGGCAAAACACACCAGCAATCCTACCATCATGTAAAACAATTACAGGCTTCCGTTTTACACTCACTTGGCAGGACGGTAGTACCTCCCTGGGTGGTTGCTGCCTACCAACCTACTGCCAAATATATTTTAGATAAGTTTACAGTAATTTAATAAAGAAACACAATGAAATATATTTTTCTCGTTAGGCTTGGAATGATTTTTGCGAAATTATTGCATACATAAATTCCCGCTTGCCATATTCGGCAAGAAGAGCATTGCTATTTAAGCCAAAATAGCAAGTTTTACCTATTTGGCAGGACATATACATATACATTATATATATATATATTATATATATATATATATATAATATATATATATATATATATATATATATATAATATATATATATATATATATAAAATATATATATAATATATGTTGTGCCAATATGTAAAAAATGGTCACTTAGCAAGAACTCAATTAAAATTAAGTCCTTTCTGAAATTTTCTCTTATACTTCTAAAAATACATTTTTTCATTAATGTTAATGTAATTTTTTTTAATTTTGGGACCAAAAGAATCTTAGAAAACTTACCTAACCCTTTTTATAAACAAGAGCAAATTTTTTTTTAGCCTAACCCAACTAAATATATTTTAGATTTGTTTACAATAAATTAATAATAAACAAACCCAGTGAAATATATTTTTTTCGTTAGGTTTCAGAAGATTTTGGTGAAATTATTGTATACACAAATTTTCATTTGTCCTATATGGCAAGATGAGCGTTGCTATTTAAATCAAAATCGCCAGTTTTTGCCTATTCGGCACGACAAATATATATATATATATATAAATATATATATATATAATATATATATATATTATATATAAAATATATATAATAATACATATATGTCGTGCCGAATAGGCAGAACTTGCGATCTTGGCTTAAATAGCAACGCTCAATTTGCCATATAGGACAAGCGAAAATTTGTGTATGCAATAATTTCGTCAAAACATTCTGAACCTAACGAAAAAAATGTATTTCACTGTGTTTGTTTAGTATTAAATTATTATAAACAAATTTAAAATATATATAGTTGGGTTAGGCTAAAATTTAAAATTGTTCTTGTTATAATAAGGTTAGGTAAGTTTTCTAAGATTCTTTTGGTTGCAAATTTAAAATTTTTTACATTAATATTAAAAGAAAAAAATATATCTTTAAACGTATAAAAGAAAATTTTTAGAAAGGACTTAATTTTAAATGAGTTCTTGCTAATTGACCAGTTTTAAAATATTCGGCACGACATATATAATAAATATATATATATTATTATATTATATATATATATATATAAATATATATATAATATATATATATATATATATATATAAATATATATATATATATATATAGATATGTCGTGCCGAATAGGCAGAACTTGCTATCTTGGTTTAAATAACAACCCTCATCTTGCCTTATAGGACAAGCGAAAATTTGTGTATGCAATAATTTCGCCAAATCATTCTGAAAATAACGAAAAAAAAATATTTCTCTGTGTTTGTTTAGTATTAAATGTTGTAAACGTATCTAAAAATATATTTAGTTTTGGGTTAGCTATAACAAATTGCGCTTGTTATAATAAGGTTAGGTAAGTTTCCTAAGATTCTTTTTTTGCAAAATTATTAATTTTTTACATTAACATTAATGAAAAAAAAAATATCTTTAAACGTATAAGAGAAAATTTTTGAAAGGACTTTATTATAAATGAGTTCTTGCTAATTGACCATTTAACATATTCGGCACGACATATTATATATAATATATATATATATATATATAATATATATATAATATATTATATATATATATAATATATATAATTTTATATTTATATATATATAAAATATAATAATATATAAATATATAATATATAAAATATAAAATATATATGTTATATATATATAATATATATATATATATAAATTATATATATATATATATAATATATATATATATATATATATATATATGTGTGTGTGTGTGTGTGTGTGTGTGTGTATGTATAGTCTTCCAAATAGGTAAGACTTGCGATTTTGGCTTAAATATCAATGCTCTTCTTGCCGAATATGGCAATCGGAAATTATATTTCATTGTGTTTGTTATTAAATTACTGAAGTCTTATCTAAAATATATTTAGTTGGATTAGGCTAAATTAATTTGCGCTTGTTATAATAAGGTTAGGTAAGTTTTCTAAGATTCTTTTGGTAAAAAAATATTAATTTTTACATTAAGATAAATAAAAAATATATCTTTCACATTGTAAAAAAAATTATCATAAGCTAACATTTTCTCCCCTAACACCAATTAGTGATGATATTAAATCAGTAACGTTCAAGCAAATGTGTTACAGTCATTAATTAACTTTTGAATGTGCAGTGTGCAACTCTTGACAATGCCTAATTCTACATTGGCTCAAACAGTTTCTAAGGTTTTTATTCATATTCTTTATGAATTGATAAGAACACTGCTGACGGCGAGACTTTTTTTTATGGCATTATTAAAGAGTTGAAAAAAGGTTGGGTACAGATCAAATCATTAAAATTAATAAAAACAAACGCTTTACAAAAATTTTATACAAATGTAAGTGACATGCTTTTAAAGCCTTTATTAGAGATTTTGATTAGTATGCGCCCCTGAGTTTTTATGATCCTTCTATACTGTCTGGGCATCTCAGGCTTTTGTGCCAAATTTGGGGGCAGGAAAAATGAACAATCGTTTGTGGGCGCAGCAGTAAAAAAATTTTAAAACATTTGGACAGTTAAACGGTCAAAGGTATCAAAAAGGGTTTTCTTCAGTTACAGAACAGAATCAACAAATAAAATTCAATAAATGTTTTATCAACATCATAAGATGAATAAAAAATAAATATTGATGGCGTTGTTCTTGTTTTAGTTTTAATGGGGGAGAAGTCCAAAACCGGGTAAGACACATAGCGTCTGGGGAATTCTTAATCGACGCAGGGAAAGGGGAAAGAATAAGCCATTTCCCTTTGGGATAAAAATTTCCCTCACCAGCATTAAAGAAAAATAATGAATATCGTTTAAAAATCTTGTGTTTTTGATTTTCTATAAAGCCCGTTTTCTATAGAAGAAATTTTCCACATGTAAACCAACACAACTTCTCAGAGGACTCCGTCTAACTAGTCTAATATATTATTTTTTAAAAATGGTTCAGTATTGGAAAGGTTAATTTAAAATTTAAAAATGGCTCGCTATGGGGGCTACAAGTCATTTTGGAGTTAAGGTAATTTAAAAGCCATCTAGTCTGTTTTGTGTAATTTTTTATTCAATAGGGAAATCGGGAACCAGTGAAGGGGCATTAATAACAAAATATTTAACTTAATGTGATGTTTTTGATGCAAGGAAGTGTTCCATTTGTGTTTTTAAAAAAAGCAAGAAATTTTGGTACCAAAACGTTGAATAAATTTGGCAAAATCTGAATATCTGAGTGGGGCACTTCCCTGACCCAGCTGGTCTAGCTTGTTTTTAACAAAAGGGGACGAAGATTTTAACCAGTTTTAGGCAACAAAGGATTTTTCTTGTTGTCTGTAGGGAAATTTTTTGATTTTTTCTTTGTAATTAGTTGATAGGGGTTGGCGTAGGATGACGACACTTCAAATTTAAGGGCAATGGGGTTTTTTAAGGCTTTAAAAACAGATGAATTTTAAATCTGGGGGATGAAAGAAACGAAAGTCATTGACAGAGGCAACTGACGAAGACAGACCATGTAAGTACTGTGAAAACTTCATATTTAAAGAATGTGGCTCGGGGTTTTAAAATCGCAGGGTCGCACTGCCGAACCCCAAATAGCCCGATCATTTTTCCGCGTTCACGACATCGTTTACTACGACTTACATACTGAGTTTACCCCCCCCGTTTTCTTGCTGGGGTGAAGTGTTTTCTGTCATTAACAGCCACTTTTTTAAGGGGGTGATGGGTCTTTTAGGGTGACAATTAAGGTGTGGTAAAAGCAGCATGACGATACTTTATGGGAAACCTTTCTGGAATTCCCCATTAATTAAAATCGTTTCTTTTATTATGGGGTACAGTTGTTTTGTTTTTACGGGTTCCTACAATTAAAATTTAAATTATAAACTTTCCTTCAAGTTCTGAGCAGATAAAAAACATGCCTGTTTATAGGGCAACCGTCCAGCTAGGTTTTAATTTCTCCCTAATACACACACCTGTGATTTTTATCCTTCCAAAAAAAAACACATAGGTACCAAAGTGACACAAAACTACCAACACCCAGCCAAAAGTGTATCCAACGCGTAGCGTTCCGAAAGTCGTGTCCATCAGAACCAAACCTCGAGATTTTTGCCCGCATCAAAAATAGTAACATTATATTTAAGAACAAGTATATGGCTTCATTTGATGTCACCTCACACGTCACTGTTGCTACCACCGGTGCCGTCACTGATATCCTCAAATGTAGACTGGTGCAAATATTACATATTAAAAAATTAATAATTGCAATGCTTAGTATATTAGATAATAAATAATGCATCTCGTATGTCATTATAAAGTTCATTAATGATGTATTCAGAGATATTGCAAAAAAATTAAAATTTAAATTATATAATGATTCATGAAAATTATAATAACACTCAGAGACGTGAGACAGTAAATATATAATATTAAGTAAAAGGCTAGACAGATAAAAAACAAAATACAGCTGCAATAATACAGCTAAATCAACAGTTTATAACACAATACTGTTATAACACAATTCATACAATGAATAGAGTAATAAATACTGCTCTTTATACAATAAAAAATGCATGTTGTAGAACGAATGCAGTAGGCAACAGTAAACAGTAATAGCAACAGTAAACTGGCTATAACATAAATTATACGCGTACTAAATTTAATAATAAAATTCTGGAGACACAAAAACAGATTATAGCTTTGGTTATAGTAAATATAATGTCTAATACTGCTTCCAGGATCATTCCAAAACCAGTAATAACTAATAAGAAAGACAATGTTTGCAGTAAAAACTTTGTTAAAACGTTTCTACCATGACTGGAACTAATTAAGTATATACGTGATGAAATCCGGTCATAGACAAGACGTTGTAATAAAGGTTTCAGGGGACTTCATCAAATATATATCTAATAAAGTCCTGTCAGGGAGAATATGTTATTAAGGTTTCGTTTAAGTTGATAAGGAATATATCTGATAAAATCCAGTCTTAAACGAAACGTCGGAATAAAAGTTTCACTGTAATTATCAAGTGTTTACCTGATAGAGTCCTGTCATGGAGGAAATATTGTAATAAAGGTTTCACTGCAGTGTTTTTATCACAATCTGTCACCAGACTTCTGATGTTTATGACATGAATTACGTAATAATTATTTTAACTAATAGAGCAATGATTGTAGGAATAGTCAAAATGAGTCCAGTAACTGGGAGATCAAGTGAACACAGCTGTGAGTACGAAAGTAATACAAAGTTTTTCTAATAATTTTCTT
>NC_069400.1:61242473-61264399 GCF_026875155.1 Cherax quadricarinatus | reverse complement strand
TAGGTAGCTTTGCGTGTAAAATTAAGAGGTAGGCACCTTATCAGGATCTTGACTCTTCAATAAAAAATGGTTAATCAATATATTTTTCAGTTTAATCTCTCACAAATTGACTCTATATGTATGGCTCAAAGGGGAAAGTAAAGCATACCCTGATAAACTAACTTACAATTTAATAAACATATATGCATTACAGGGGAATATATACACCAACAGGGAAATTTACAAGCATCAAACATATAAAATATTAAAATTTTCCAAAATAGTATAACAGGACACATTTAACTGAGACTAGCACCTATGATAATATTCAGGGAAAGGACTCTTACTCACAGAGTTTTCAATAACTCCCTTAACATGTTGTCTCTAGTTACTTCCCTGATCCAGTTGGTCTATACATTCCTTCTTCAGGCTATCACATAGATCTCCAGATTTATCACATAGATCTCCAGATTTCCAGATTACAACCCTGGACTGATCCTCCATGACTAGGGTTGTCAAGGTCTCTTGTTACTCAATGACCTTCCCTCAGTGTACCTGGTTTGGCTGACTATTAATTCTCAGGCATGTACTCAGGGGTGCCTGGTTGCTGCTAAACCTATAAGATTATTTTCAGATTGAGTCACAAAACACACAAGCAAAGGCTATCAATAAAAATAAAGGGTCTTACAAGATTTTTTTTTTATTTATTTAAAAACACTACAAAACAAAATTGTGAAACCTTGTGACCAAGGCCTCTTCAACGGAAGCTCCTTGGCGTGGTGAAGAGGCTCTTGGTCTGAGGAATTATCCCATCCTCCCTTTTTCTTTTCCTCCTCCTCCTCCCCACCCCTCCCAATTACCCTTCCTCTTTTTGGCCTTGGGTTTATTTTTTTTCCCACAGGCATGCTAGTTCCTGGGTAGAGGAAAGGGTACTGGAGTCCATCCCATTTCGTTGAGGTTCTTGGTGCTGGTGTAGTTTGCCGTGGAATCTGGATTGCCTGGGGATGTCCCAATCCCTCTCCGGTCTCCCGGGGAGTGGCTTTGGGTATCTTTTGGGCGACGGGTGTATCTCTGGAGGCTGCCTTTCGGATTCCGGGGGTGGTGGCCAAAGGAGGTATGCTTTGTGGTGGATATCCGGCCGTCCTCTCTTTTGTCCACCGAGGTAGCTCGGCAGATGTGAGGTTGCTATCCCGGATTGCTGGTTTACTGGCATGATGGGTAGGGTATAGCATGGGTTCCATGCTGCATCTGCACTACTTGTGGTGCTGAGGTCCTCTTGGGCGAGGAGGGAGATTTCTGGCCCTTTCATTCCTCCCAGGAACTATCCCTCCCCAGTCCCCCCTTTTTTTTATTTTTTTTATTCTATATGCTTTTCTTCTTTCTTTTTTTTCTTAAAAACAAAAAGAAAGAAGTAACCTAACCATGGAAGCCCTAGTCCATGAACCTGCTACCCCCGGGCCCCTTCTTGATGCCGCACCCTGTTCTGACCCCGCCTCGTCTTTGGACCACTCTTCGGACACTCCTAATGCCTCTGTACCTCTTGCTGGTGCTGTTTCCTCACCTGCTTCAGGTACTGAGGTCTCGACTGACTCCTTCGATTTATCGGACCTCCGCTCTCCTTTGACTATGCTTCCAGCTTCTCCCTCTACGGAGTGGCAATTTTCGAATCACCGGCCCGTTCCACGTCGGACCAACTCTGGTCCTACTCCTAAACGCCAACGACAATTACCTGCTGATGATACTTCTCCACCTTCTCGTTCTTCTCAGAAAAGATCGACACGTCAAGCACTCCCTTTCCACGCTCAGTTTCAGAATGCACAATGGAATAAATTCTTCACTTTACGACCGACTTCCTCTATTGCCTATCTTTCCGACCATAGTAATGGCAAGGCACTCCTACACCATGTTGGTAAAGATATTTCTTTTCATGCTCTTAAGAGCGGTATGCGTATCATCACTGTCCAGAATGCTACCCAAGCTCATGATCTTTCTCTTCTTTTCCCATATCGATACTGTTCCTGTCACTATTGAAAAACATCATTCCCTCAATTCTTGTCGTGGTACCGTCATTCTGCCCCATACCATAGTTCAACAAAATTTCCAGACATGTGGCAATGACATTCTTGAACAGCTGGAACTCCAAGATCTCCCAATCCTCAAGGTAGACACTTATGTTCTTCCTGCCCGTGGGCAGAGACGATGCCCTAGCAATGTGGCTCGTTTAACTTTTGACAGCTGTGAACTCCCATCCTCAGTTTATGTAGCAGGACATCAGTTATAAGTTCGAAAGGTGATCCCTACGCTGCAACAGTGTAGAAATTGCTGGCGATTTGGCCATCCAGCGAAATATTGCAGATCTATAGCTGAATGCCCAGTCTGTGGTGCCGATGATCATTCTAAAACGTATTGCAATCGACCTCCCTCTTGCCTTAATTGTCATGAGGCTCACCCTTTGTACTCTCGCCATTGCCAAGTCTACTTAAATGAGCGGGAAATCCGTTACCTCAAAGAGGCAGAAGGTCTCCCTTATGCCATGGCAGTTTCTCATCTCCGCCTCCAAGGGAGACTACCCCGTGTTTCTTATTCCCGTGTTTCAAAACGTCCCCCACTTCTGGGGTCCCATCTTCTGCAGCCTCCTCTGTGGTTACCCCTCCCATAGTCACTCCTGCATCTAATTCTTTTGCTGTCCTGGGCTCAGACGTCCCTACTTCAACGCCTCAGTCTGTTCTCGCTTCTTCATGTTCTCCCTCACAAGCCTCGGTATCGACGAGATCTCGTACGACACCTCCTCCCAATCGTCCCTCTACTTCTCAGAAGTCAAGAAAAGCTTCATTAACCCCTCCTTCCCTTCTTCCACCTCCTCATTTTACCTTCCCTGTCTCTGTACCTGGTTCTTCCCCTCTCACTGGCTCTGTTACAAGTGTAGAGGTTCACCCTCCTCCTCATACTGTACCTTCCTCCCCTGTTCCCTCCCAAGTTTCTTCCTCTTCTGCCACCTCCCAGGTTTCTGCCTCTTCTGTCCCCTTCCATGCTTCTTCTCCAGTTCCCTCCACCCTTCCCCCCCCCCTACCTTGGTACAGTCCATTACAGTTCCAATCTTTACTCATCCTCCCCCTTCCATCTCCAATATTGTCTCCCATACGACGTCTTTGAATTCCAAAACACTTGAAGCAATCTCTGAACATATTGCAGAGACCAAACCATCAATGGACACTGATCCACCCTCTGTTCCTTCTCTCTCCTCTCCTCCATCTGTGCAACTCCTTTCTTCGCAGCGCACCATTCCTTCACTGCTTGAACGTTTTCCGCTGCCACCACATGTGGACTTTTCTAACCCCTCTAGTCCATAGGAACCCTTACCTGCAGATTTCAGATATCTTTCTCATTGCCAATCATGGCCTATTTACAGTGGAATATACACGGCCTCAGGGGTAATTGGGGTGAGCTTCAGATGTTACTCTCCCAGTTTTCCCCTGTTGGTGTTTGCTTACAGGAACCAAAATTACACTCTGCTGTTATCTATCCCATCTCAGGCTATAATTTATTGTATTCTTCAGATCCTTTTCCTGATGGGACCTTTAATGAAAGTGCCCTTCTTCTACGCACTGATATTCTGTACCATCGGCTATTTGTTCGTACTTTGCTGCATTACACAGCAGCCCGTATCCACTTGCATAGGTAGCATACGCTCTGTTCTATATACTTCTCTCCTTCTCGGGCATTATCTATCCCAGATATTGCCTTTCTTGTTTCGTCATTACCGCCACCGCTTTTGTTACTTGGCGATTTTAATACCCATCATTTCCTCTGGGGGGGCCTCACTGTGATTCCCGTGGCATTCAGTTGGAGGCTTTTCTTGCTACCCACCCCCTCCATGTTTTAAATTCAGGTACTCACACCCATTTTGATCCTCGGACTCACACTCTCTCTTGCATCGATCTCTCAGTCTGCTCTTCTTCCGCCACATTAGACTTCACCTGGTCTGTTCTCACGGATTTACATGACAGCGATCATTTCCCAATCATTCTTACTGTGGAAAATACTGTATATATTTTCCAGAATTTCAGTATTTATATGTAAATAGATGGCCATACTGTATTTAATAATATTTATGTCATAGAAAACGGAAAGCCTGCGTCTGCGCAGAAGGATACTCGCCATCTTGGTTTTGAATTTGTATTAGAACGTTGGTGTAATGGGTAGAAATTTTCATGCTCTAGAGGTTAAAATTGTGTTGAAACCTCTCAAATAGGAGGCGAAATTGGTGGATGTGCATTCCTGCATAACTTGAGATATCAGGCGACTGGACAAGACAGCTCCAGGAACCTCAGATAAGCTCTCTAGATTTGTGTGTAATTCTGGCCAGCATTATTTTCGTAGATTTAGTTAGAGTGAGGTTTTCTGAGTATGATACACCTTAATCTCCAGTCAAATTGGTGAGTTTTTAAGATATTCTCCTTCTGTTATGTAAATGTGTTTATATATAATCATTTTTTAATTTTAATATACAGTCCACAAATTTATATATTTACCAGCATTCCTGGTGATGTATATTTCATTTAATTAATAGGTCCAGAGCAACTTGTGGATATGACAGTTGTAGGTATCGAAGGGGGACATTTTTTGCGACCTAGGTGTCCCAAATTCCTACTTGTCTAACTGATAAATAATAATTATCAATGTTCATTTACTGTTATGTATATAATAATACATTCAGATAAATGCAATTTTCCACACTTACTTCCCCTTCATATTCACCACCTCTTCGTATCCCACGCTGTCAATTTGATCAGGCAAATTGGAACCTTTACTCACAACTAACTGTTTTTAGTGAGGTTCCTTCTTCATCCTCCATTGATGAGCTTTTACACCTCTTCTTGTCCTCCGTTTTAACCGCAGCTTCTCATTCTATACCCCAAACTTCACGCAGGGATTCTCAGAAATGCGTGTCTTGGTGGTCTCCTGCTTGTGCTCATGCAGTACGTTTGAAACGCGCTGCATGCGGCAGGTACCGGTACAACAGAACCACGGAGAGACTTCTTGATTTTAAGCAGAAGCGTGCGATCACTCGCTGTGTCATCCGTGACGCTAAACGCACTTGCTGGCGAGATTGTCTCCACCATCACCTCTGCTTCCTCTATTAGAGCAGTCTGGAAAAAAGTACGAAAACTGAGTGGTAAATATTCTCCTGACCCGGCTACTGTTCTGCAGGTTGCCCGTGTTGATATAGCAAACCCACTAGATGTTGCCAATGAAACTGGTAATCATCTGGTCCGTATTTCTCAGGGGCTCCATCTATGCCCCTTGTTTCTTTCCTCAAAGTCTGCCAGAGAGTTAGCACCCTTGGACTTTTCTTCTCTCAGAGAAGAACAGTATAATGTGCCTTTTTACACTTCAAGAACTGGAGGCAACACTCTCAGCTTGCCGATCATCGCAGCTGGGCCCGACGACATTCATATTCGTATGCTACAACATTTACATCAGTCAGCCCTTGCAGCCTATTACCCCCTTTTCAATCTTATTTGGTCACAAGGAGTTCTTCCACAGCTGTGGAAATCTGCCATTGATCTCCCTTTCTGCAAACCGGGTACTACGGGACATGAAGCCTCCCACTATCGTCCCATTGCTTTTTACCAGTGCAGTTTGGCAAAGTGAGGGGAAGGGCATGGTAAATAGACGTTTAGTGTGGTATTTAGAGCCCACACAACAGTCTCTCCACTCATCAATATGGCTTTCGTAAGGGCCGTTCTACCATAGACCCCTTATTACACTTGGATATGTATGTTCGTAATGCCTTTGCGAATAACCACTCATTATTGCCATATTTTTTGACCTTGAGAAGGCATATGCCACAACTTGGAGGTATAATATTTTGGCCCAACCCACTCCTTAGGCCTCCGAGGCAATCAAACCATCCTTCCTTAAGAACTTTTTAACTGACAGACATTTCTGTGTTCAGGTTAATAAGTGCTCTCCCCGGACTTTATCCAACTGAGGTGTCCCCCGGGGATGTGTTCTGAGCGCAACACTTTTTCTCCTTCTATAAATGATTTGGCCTCTATCTTCCAACAAATATTTGGTCATCACTCTATGTTGATGACTTCGCTATTGCCTGTGCAGGCGCTGACTGTCCCCTCATTACAGTTTCTCTCCAGCATGCGGTCGACCGTGTTTCCAATTGGGGGCCACCACAAAAGGGTTTAAAAATTTTCCAGTACCAAAACTCACCAAATTACTTTCATTAGACGCTCTGTCATCTCCGATCATCCTTTGTACCTCTATGGCTCCCGTATCCCTGAACGTGATACAGTCAGGTTTCTGGGCCTCCTCTTTGACCGTAAAGGGTTTTCCTGGAAACCTCACATTACCTCTCTGAAGGCAACTTGTCACAGCCGGCTGAACCTTCTTAAAACCCTTGCTCATCTTTCATGGGAGCTGATCGTCGACTCTCCTTCGCCTACATTCCACCCTCATTTTATCGAAACTTGATTATGGTGACCAGATCTATTCAGCGGCCTCTCCTGCTACTCTCTCTAGCCTTAACCCCATTCATCACCAAGGATTACGTTTATGCCTTGGTGCTTTTCGCTCTTCCCCTGTTGAGAGCCTCTATGCAGAAGCGAACGTTCCATCCTTATCCGATCGCCGTGATGCCCATTGCCTTCGCTGCTATGTACGCTCTCATGATCTCCGCAATCCTTCCATTTATAGAATGGTCACTGATATTAGTAGACATTCTTTATTTGTTCGCCGCCCCTGTTTACTCCATCCCTTCTCTCTTTGCCTACATTCTCTCTTGTCTTCTCTTCAATTACCACCTTTCTATGTTCATGTTCCATCTCACTTTTCCCTACCCCCTGAGAAGTTCCAGCTGTTCGAGTCTGTTCTTTCTCTCTCCCTTGCTCGAAAGCTGTTATGTCTATGGTAGCTTCCCGCTCTCTTTTTCTTGACCACTTCCACTCTCATTCTCATGCCATTGCAGGATTCGCAGAAGTGTTTCCGGACAGCGTCGTAAGAGGGCATTTACTACCTTTGGCTAGTATTTTTGCTGCTGAATTGTATACAATTCTTGCAGCACTTATCTGTACTGCATCTATGCCTGTGTCATCATTTGTAGATGTCTCAGACTCCCTTAGTGCTTTACAAGCTATACAGAAATTTGATACACCTCACCCCTTAGTCCTCCGTATCCAACTTTGGCTACGCCGCATCTTTACCAAGCATAAAGATATTGAAACCATACCACGGGCGGGATTTGAACCCGCGGTCAGAGAGTCTCAAAACTCCAGACCGTCGCGTTAGCCACTGGACCAGCTAGCCACAATAAGATTTGTCCAACTAGGTATATTCCTACACCATAGGAAAGTTAGCATAGGCACCACTGTGACCACAAATGCAAGTTTTTACAGACGAATCTCCAGCCAGCGTGGCCATGACGAACTCTAGCTCAAGTCCTCTCACTGCCTTCAACATGACTCACGAAATCGTAATGACACGATTGCAAATAAACCATATCCGACGGTCTGGAGTTTTGAGACTCTCTGACCGCGGGTTCAAATCCCGCCCGTGGTATGGTTTGTTTGCAATCGTGTCATTACGATTTCGTGAGTCATGTTGACGGCAGTGAGGGGACTTGAGCTAGAGTTCGTCACGGCCACGCAGGCTGGAGATTCGTATGTAAAAACTTGCATTTGTGGTCACAGTGGTGCCTATGCTAACCTTCCTATGGTGTAGAAATATACCTAGTTGGACGAATCTTATTGTGGCTAGCTGGTCCAGTGGCTAATGCGACGGTCTGAAGTTTTGAGACTCTCTGACCGAGGGTTCAAATCCCCCCCGTGGTATGGTTTGTTTGCAATCGTGTCATTACGATTTCGTGAGTCATAAAGATATTGTTTTTTTGTTGGGTCCCTGGTCATGTTGACGTACAGGGCAATGAACAGGCAGACACTGCTGCGCGTCAGCAGTACATGACCTACCAGTTTCATATAGAGGTATTCCATTTACGGACTATTTTGCTGCAATAACTACCCACCTTCACACCTGTTGGCAACAACGTTGGTCTACTCGGCTCGGTGACAAACTTCAGTCTATTAAACTGACTATAGGTTACTCGTCTTACTCATGGATATCTCATGGAGAGGCGCCCTGCTCCTCTCTGTGAGAATTGTCAGGTTCCATTATCGGTCAGCCACATTCTGTTAGACTGCCCACTTTATCAACGAGCACGCAGAATTTACCTCCGTCGTCGTCTTCACTCCGCTGCTCTCTCTCTACCTTCCCTTCTCGCTGATGGACCCACCTTTCATCCGGACTCTCTCACTGACTTTTTGACAACAACTGACTTACTTCACAAACTCTGATACCTTCAGCCCTTTCTACATCAATCTCTTGCTACCCTCCACTCCCGCACTATCTGCTGCCCCACTGTTTTCTGTAACCTACTGATCATCCCTCCCCCCTCCTGCCGCCCAATACCCTCGCTTCCTTCCCTACCCTGCAGCGCTGTATAGCCCTTGTGGCTTAGCGCTACTTTTTTATTAAAATAATAATAATTGTGACCAAGGCCAATACATACAACATAAACCTTACTCCATACTGGCATACAATGTTTTCCATCACAATTCCACTATATGATGTATACACATAGAATAAATTACATTTGCGATAAACATATCGCATTTGAACAACTGCATTAACCCTATGGACTAAAACCAGCACCATAAATACAAACCATAAATGCCCACCCCTCGTAAATACATAATGCACTGCATAATACCTCTATGTTATTAAGACGTATATCCACCACATGGGTAGGGGCAAATGCAATATTCAGTGATAAACATGAACTCTACCTGTCACTACACCAGGTCTTTGAGCAAAGACCCCATGCATCACAAAGCAACCCTAAATTAACTTCCCAAAATGAATATCAGCCACTAGCACAATGGGTTCATCATACAATAGTATAGGCACCATGCCAACTACCCCACTTGTCCCTCCCAATGGGAAGGCATTCCCACTATCTCATATGATTTACATTAAAAGAACACACACACAACAACCAAACATAATCCTTCATGTTTTGTACTGAAAAACTTCAGTACGTAGGTGTACTGCCACCTACTCTGACATTACAAAGGATACTTAAACACACCAAATCCAGAACAAGCACACCAATACAATAAGAATAAGTAATTTCACTAAATGCTGCAACTAAGCCAGTCAAAGAATATGTCTTACCTATGCGTCAGTTAAATAAACCCATGCTGTAGGTGATAAAATTGTACCCCTACAAGATTCATCTAACAAGGGGCCATATCGTCCCCATATACATATATATATATGCATATATATATATACATACATCTAGGTTTTTCTCCTTTTTCTAAATAGCTCTTGTTCTTTTTTATTTCTTCTATTGTCCATGGGGAAGTGGAAAAGAATCTTTCCTCCGTAAGCCATGCGTGTCGTATGAGGCGACTAAAATGCCGGGAGCAATGGGCTAGTAACCCCTTCTCCTGTATACAATTACTAAAAAAGAGAAGAAGAAAAACTTTATAAAACTGGGTTGCTTAAATGTGCGTGGATGTAGTGCGGATGACAAGAAACAGATGATTGCTGTGTTATGAATGAAAAGAAGTTGGATGTCCTGGCCCTAAGCGAAACAAAGCTGAAGGGGGTAGGAGAGTTTTCAGTGGGGGGAAATAAATGGGATTAAATCTGGAGTATCTGAGAGAGTTAGAGCAAAGGAAGGGGTAGCAGTAATGTTAAATGATCAGTTATGGAAGGAGAAAAGAGAATATGAATGTGTAAATTCAAGAATTATGTGGATTAAAGTAAAGGTTGGATGCGAGAAGTGGGTCATAATAAGCGTGTATGCACCTGGAGAAGAGAGGAATGCAGAGGAGAGAGAGAGATTTTGGGAGATGTTAAGTGAATGTATAGGAGCCTTTGAACCAAGTGAGAGAGTAATTGTGGTAGGGGACTTGAATGCTAAAGTAGGAGAAACTTTTAGAGAGGGTGTGGTAGGTAAGTTTGGGGTGCCAGGTGTAAATGATAATGGGAGCCCCTTGATTGAACTTTGTATAGAAAGGGGTTTAGTTATAGGTAATACATATTTTAAGAAAAAGAGGATAAATAAGTATACACGATATGATGTAGGGCGAAATGACAGTAGTTTGTTGGATTATGTATTGGTAGATAAAAGACTGTTGAGTAGACTTCAGGATGTACATGTTTATAGAGGGGCCACAGATATATCAGATCATTTTCTAGTTGTGCTACACTGAGAGTAAAAGGTAGATGGATACAAGGAGAATAGAAGCATCAGGAAGAGAGAGGTGAAGGTTTATAAACTAAAAGAGGAGGCAGTTAGGGTAAGATATAAACAGCTATTGGAGGATAGATGGTAAATGAGAGCATAGGCAATGGGGTCGAAGAGGTATGGGGTAGTTTAAAATGTAGTGTTAGAGTGTTCAGCAGAAGTTTGTGGTTACAGGAAAGTGGGGCAGGAGGGAAGAGGAGCGATTGGTGGAATGATGATGTAAAGAGAGTAGTAAGGGAGAAAAAGTTAGCATATGAGAAGTTTTTACAAAGTAGAAGTGATGCAAGGAGGGAAGAGTATATGGAAAAAAGGAGAGAGGTTAAGAGATTGGTAAAGCAATGTAAAAAGAGAGAAAATGAGAGAGTGGGGGGAGATTTTATCAAAAATTTTTTTGGTTGAAAAATAAAAAAAAATTTTTGGGTGAGATTAACAAGTTAAAAAACCCTAGAGCCCCCAAAGGGATTTTTTCATTTTTAAAAATGGGAGAGGAGGGGGGTTTTTTAAAATGGAGATTAGGGGTTTATTGGGAAGAGGGGAAGGAATTTTTTGAGGAAATTTTGTTAAATGTTGTAAAAGTTTGGGGAAGCTGTGATTTCGTTATAGGGCAAGGAGGAAAAAAACATCTTGTGGGAGTAAAGGAAGAGCCAGTTTGGGGGTGTGGGGGAAAGTTGTGAGGCAGTGGGTTTAAAATAAAAGGGGGGAAAGGGGCACCCGGGGTTTGGATGGGAAAAAAGAAAAAAATTTTTAAAAAGAGGGGGGGGATATATTTTTTGGAAAGTGGTTGGTGCAATTGTTTAAAAAAAATTTTAATGGAAGGGAAAGGGGGTTAACCTGGGGATTGGCAGAGAGCATCCCCATAGCCCCTTTTTTAAAAAAGGGGAAGGGGATAAAAGAGAGGGGAAAAAAAATTATAGGGGGAAAAGGTCTTTTTGAGTGAAACCCGGGGTTAAAGTGTTTGGAAAAGTTTTTAATTAAAAGAATTAAGGGGAAAGACGGAAATGGGATTGCAGTGAAAAAAGGGAGGGTTTGGGAAAAGGTTTAAAAGGGGGTGTGGGGAAAAAAATTTGTTTACAGTGAAAAAATTTTAAGTAAAAACAGTTTTTAAAGATAAGGCAAAAAGAAGTTTTTTGGGTGGCTTTTAAATGGTTTTGGGGAAAAGGGGCGTATGAAAAGGGGGGGATAGGGGGGGCAATGTGGCAGATGTTGAAAGTGTATGGTGTAGGAGGAAAGGGTTACTGAAAGCATTGAAGATTTTTTTTACAGGATAGTGAGGCTCCAAGTTAGAGTATGTGGGAAAAAGGGGGAAAATTTTTTTCCCAGAAAAATTTGGCCTTTAAAAAGGGTTTGTGTGATTTAAACCGGGGTTTTTAATATATTTATAGAGGGGTTGGTTGTAAAAAAAGGAAGTAAATGCAAAGGGTCTTGGAAAAGAGCGGGGTTTTAAAAGATAAAGAATCACACAAAAATTGGGATTTTGCCCCACAGCTGCTCTTTCCCGAGGGGCACTGTGCTCGGGGGAAAGATTCTAAAGAGAATTTTGCAGGATTTGGTGTTTTGGGGGAAATAAGGGTGGGGGCAAAAGAAAAAAAAATTTTTAAAAGGGTTTAAATACGGGAAAAAAAGTAAGGTTTTTGAGGAAAAACAAAAAATTAGGTGATGAAAATTGAAAATCGGGATTGGAGGGGAGGGGGTATGGAGGAGGTAAACGTATTCAGTTTTTGGGGAGGGGACGTGCCCAGGGGAAAGGGGTCTATAAAAAGATGAGGGGAATATAGAATTGATGGGGGAAAAAAAGAGTGAGTGGTTGCCCCTTAGGAGCCCGGTGGAACAAAAAAACTTTGCCCCTTGGGGGGCAAAGGGGGGAATGTAGAGAGTATAGTTTTAACCAACGCCTTTTATGGGGTTGTAAGCGTGGGTGATGAATTTTTGCAGCGAGGAGAAGGCTGGGGGCCCAAGGGGAGATGCCCATGTCTGAGGGCAATGTTTGGTGTAAATTTATATCCCAGAGAATTCGTATTTTGGGAAATTTTTAGGAGGAGGGGGGGGGAAAATTCCCAAAAACTGTTTCAAAGGGCGAGGAAAGGGTTTTTGAGGGGGGTTCGGACATGTAGAGAGAATGGGGGGCAAAAACAAAATGACTTCAAGATTTTTCAGTTTTGTAGGGGAAAGGGAAAGGGGGGGTAGGGGTGGGCCCTAGGAAGGGTTGGAGGGAGGGGAAAAGGGGGTTTTTTGTGTGCGAGGGGCTTGGACTTCAGCAGGCATCCGTAAAGCGTGTTTATAGGGTAAAATTGGAGACCAAGGGTTTTTAATATTTTGGACGTGCTGTTGGAGGTGGAGCAAAGAAACATTTATAAAGGGGGTTTCGGGGGAAAACCGGCAGGCCGGATTTTTAGTTCGGGAAGATGGGAAGTACAGTGCCTGCACTCTAAAGGAGGGGTTTTTAAAATGTTGCATTTTTTAAAAAACGGGTAGTGTAAAGCCCCCTTTGGCAAAAAACAGTGAGGGAAATTTTAATGAGGGTTTAAAAGTTTTTTTTTTTTCCCGGGCCCCCCTGCCTTGGTGGGAATCGGCCGGTGGGGATAATAAATAAAATACTTTATTTTGGTACCCATTCCATATACCCACATATAACTTAATTTATACATACTTTAGATATTTAACACCCCAAAATGCCCCAAACGCTTTTCTCATACAAATACATTTGTATATCCCACATACAACTTAACAATTGATATCACATTTACCTGTAAAAAACCCCATCGCAACTCAACATAATTTTCTCATTTTGGGGCCTTTAAAAAGCACACACGGGTTTTCCCACGAGTTAAATTTCACGAGAAATACAATGAAGAACAATCTTACATGCCGTTTCCCCCAAAAAATTAAAGAAGAAACAATATATACTTACGCTACAACACCCTTTTGAAAACCTCATACCTCTACCCAATACTCTCCCCAACCAACAAACCATAAAATCCCATTCTCTTTGTTAACATAAATAGGTTTTCCAGTCAAAAATCACACACACTACCCCCCCCCGGGAGACCACCCTTTGGCCGGGAATCCCCGGGGGGCCCCCCCCCCCCACCCCCCCCCCTTAAAACCCCCCAAGAGGACCCACAACCTTTAAACCACATAGTTTACGGGGAAAAACCAAATTACCCACCATTCCTTAAAGAACTCAATTTCGACACAACTTTTTTTAACAAAAAGGTCCCCGGGCCAAATTTGCTCTTTTTTTTGCACCCCCCTCCCCCGGGGGACCCCCAAATTCCCCATGACACAAACAAAAAAATCCCCCAATAAGGCAAAAAAGGGGCCCCCCCCTGAAACAGGGATACCCACCCCTCCCACATCCAAACTTAAAGCCCGCAAAACCCAAATCCCCCCTCCCACCCATCGTACTACCCTCCTATCCACTCCCGTACATCCCCCAATCGTTCACAGAAATAGACTGCATGAAAGGCTGTATCCTCACCTCCACAAACCCCAGAGATGCCCTCCTCTCGAATCCTCCAGTCTCTAAGAACCACACCTGATGGCAGGATACCGTGGAGGAACCGGAACATCACCTACGGCTCCCGCGGCTGGATGCATAGCCTACACAACCTCCCTCATGCATACATAGGATACGCTCCTTCCACTGTTGCCACCTCCCTCTCCCCTACCACTTTCTCTAAAACCCCCACCCTCATGTGTTTCGTATCCCTAACGTACAAAAGCACCCATAACATGTCCTCACACACACGCATGTCCTTCCCTCCCCACCATCTTCTGATGTCCTCATACGAAAGATGCAACCCACCACCTATACACCCCCCACTCGGAGGAACCCCCTCTTCACATATACACTCATGATCCTACTCTTTAAATTAATTAATCCCAGCCCGCCTCTGCACACTGGGAGAGTAACAATTCCCCTTTGCAACCAATGACATCCCGACCCCAAATGAACCTAAAGACTCTCCTCAATAATACCCCAATATCTGACTGCAACAATGAGTACATTGCTACCACATGCCAAATTTTACTATATAGTAAGACATTTACTACAATGACCCGCTGATGAAGCGTTAAATGACCCGGCCGCAGCCCATCCAACCGTCTAGTCACCCTTTCCATGACACTCCCTGAATTAACCATCCTAGCTTGCTGTACATCCTGCATATACTCTATCCCACAAATCTTGACCTGATCCACAACACCCCACCTCCCACTACCTTCCCCTCCCACCTTCCACTCCCAATCCCCATCCCCATAAACTTAGACTTCTCTACATTGACCCTCATACCAGTCGCCTCTCCAAACAGGTCCACAGTCCTCCCCACCCCTCCTAAACCTTCCCCCTCCTGCACAAGAATCGTCATGTCATCTACATAACCGACAATTCCCGGCACACTTCGTCCTACCCACCCCTGTCGCTCCCCTTCACACATACCTCCACTGTTCTATAAAACAGATCCTGCAAACATGCAAAAAGTAATTGGGATGAAGGACATCTCTGCCACAGACCTCTTCTCATAGGGATCTGATCCCCCACCCTCCCATTCACCTGTACCCGAACACCCGCTCCATGATACAACGCTTGCATCTACCTCACAATCTCATCCCCAAACCTTTGCCTCCTCATTATCCACCATAATGCTTCTCTCTCGACACTATCATATGCTGCCCGTCAATCTAAGGCCAACACCCCCCTCTCCATTCCTTGTACACTCTCCACAAACCCCCGAATCACCCCGTGCCCCTCATACATGGTCCTTCCCAGCACCCAAAACTGGCCTGCTGCCACCACCCTATTGATCACACACTTCAACCTATTCCCCAATATTTTAGCAAATAACTTATAATCCGCACACAGTAAGAAAATAACCCTATAGTCCTTCACCGTGCCACCTTCGGGACCAAGATTACCACCGCCGTTGCCTGCAAAACCCCAACTCACCCCTTTTTTTCATCTCATTCAACAACCTCACCAAGAGCTCCTTAAGTATGTCCCAATTTTGTAAGTAAAACTCACATGGTAGACCGTCGATTCCCGGGGATTTACCCCTACTCATACTCGATAATGCCCTCCACATCTCCCCTTCTTCAATGTCCCCTCCCAGCACCATACGGTCTCCCCTGCTCAGAACTTTGACCACATGCCATCCCAACTTCCCTAACGCCCCCCCTTCACACCAACACTCCTCAAAGAAGTCCCGAACCATTCATCCACAGAACGACCTATCCCTTCCATTGTACGAAGCACCTGCCCACACGAAACCCTCTGACCTCCTTTTGCACTAACAAACATTCCATCTCTGTGGCTGCCTGATGCTTCTGCTGCCCCTGCAGAACACACGCTGATGGCCTATCACCCCACAAAACTCCCTCTAACCCACCCTTAACCTGCACTTCATCAAACTTCTCATTCTGCAATTCCCTGATGCGTTGCTTCAGCCCCTCTATTTCCTCCGCAGGATAGCTCCTGCCCCCACCCCTCTCCCATAACAATCCCTCAACTGCCCCTCTAAATATCTTATAAGCCCAAAAGTCATCTGAGCCTTCCCCTTGCCCTGTCTAACATAATACGCCCTGATCCTCCCCTTTACCACTCCATCCCACCATGCCAACATGTCCCCAACAGCCTCCACCCCTGACCACAACTCCCTCCACAATCCCGTAAACCCCTCCCTCCCCCCTCCGTCTGCAAGGAGCCGAACATTCAATTTCCAAAAACTCCTATGCCTCCTTGGCATCCCATCCCACCCCACTTCAACGAAAACCGTCCGATGATCTGAATATGCT
Source organism: Cherax quadricarinatus (assembly GCF_026875155.1). Lineage (NCBI taxonomy): Eukaryota > Metazoa > Arthropoda > Malacostraca > Decapoda > Parastacidae > Cherax > Cherax quadricarinatus. Next base: position 61,248,303 of record NC_069400.1, on the reverse strand, counting down.
ACTTCCACCACACACACCCTTTCCACCCTTGCAGTCCGTGTTACATACAAACAGTCCAGACGAGCAGCATACCCTCCCCACACAAACAAGTGCTCCACCTCCCACGCTTCACCCTTAGCCACATCCCATAACCCGCTCCCCGCAAAAGATCCCCTAACACTACAGAGTAAAATCCCGTCCCTCAAGGCTCCACATCATTCCTTCTCACCACACAATTCCAGTCACCCCCCACAACCGCCATGGGGGGGAAGCGACCGGAGGTGGTACACTAACACATCCCTCACAAAGGCATTCTTGACACGTCCATCCCCCTCTGCGGGCCCATAGACACACACTAGGGCCACCCTCTCCCCCATCCAGAGCCCATCCACTCGCACGACCCGCCCCTCCTCCCCTACTTCACTACGATACACAACAAATGGGCTGGTCTCTCGCAGAAGGATGGCGACCCCCCCTTTCAATCGAGTTGAATGCACAACAAACTCCTGAAATCCATCCATTACTAACTCACACCCGGCTTTATAATTGTGCTCTTGCACAAAAGCCACATCCACCCCATACCTACGAAGAAAAGCCTAAAACCACATACACTTCACTCTGTCTCGCAGCTCATATACATTTACTGAGACACACTTCAAGCCAGCTGTACCTTGTGCCCTTTTGGCAATGATCTACCTCTAGACGCCGGCCGATGTCTACCACCATGCACACGACCAGACACTGGAGGTCCTCCATTATCCGCCACTGGGCCCCTTGGCCCCTTAGGGCCGCCCTGTGCCACCTCTGCCCACACCTTCTTGCCAGGCCTCTGCGCCGGGGTGAGGACATTATCCGAGTTTGACAGTGCTGCTGCCCGTTTGCATGACCCTCCCTCTGCCTCCATAGCCACCTCCAGAAGGCCTTCGTTATGCACCACCGTCTCTACGGTGATTACATCCATCCCAGCAGCCTGCTTCTCAACCAGCTCCTCCACACCTTGGGACAGTACACAAGACACATTCCCAAGGGGCATTTCAAGCCCCTCCTCTTCTGCCTCACCAGGTGTGTCCAACAATCCCTTCAGCACAGTCGCTAATGTGTCATCCACTCTCTCTTCCATGGCCATCCTACCCTCCTCAGCCAGTATAACCGGGCCAACGGAGGAAGGTTTCCCAGTAGAGTCACACAAGACTCCTCAAGCAGTTCCTCTCGCTCCACCTCTTCACTCCACAATGACGTCTTTGGACGTGCACCTGACTCAGGCACAACAGTCACCTCCTGGACTGGCTCTTCCATTGGTTGTCGCCCTATGTTCTTCTTCCACTGATGGCGACCACATTGTGCTGCAAAGTGGTCGTACACTCCACAAAGACAATAAGTGCGGCGTTGCCCAGTGTAGGACACCATCACTTGCGTACGAAAATCAGTCATCACTACATACGATGGTATGGGATGTTTCAAAGACATCTTCAGTGAGAAGGTACCCTCAAGGAGGCCAGCATATGCGCCCTCCATCCACTTTCCAACGGTCGCCACATGTACAGTTCCATACCTGCTGAATACGTTCCGTAAATCAGTCTTATAGGCTTCAAAAGGAACGTTTCGCACCTTAACCCAAGTGAAGTAACGTGACACGTCGATGAGCCTCACTGTGACCACCGGGTTGACAACCACACAACTATCTTGATATTTGTTGACCAACTGCTCGTAGACACTTGTTGTTCCGAGCTTAACAAAGACCCTATAGACCCCATTAAGCGCCACTCCATAAAGTTCTTCATCAGCGACACCATAAGTCTCCCTGATGATGGCCGGCAGGATAACAGAAGCTATTTGGGCCGTCACAGCCACACGCACCAGCTCTATACATTGTTGATCCGCCTCCGTGCCTGCTGCGCCATATTGAGAAAATCTCAGCTTACTTCAACGGCCAGCAGAGGGCAGTGTAACGCACGTCCGCTCACTACACAGGTCGAGTGACGAATGTCTTACAAGTCTTAGGGAAGGACAAGATGAACAAACCACTAGTACACATTCATCAAAATAACAAAAATGACATAAAAAATAATTCACATATAAGAATTAAAGGCTATTATAATAACACAAACACAGTAAGAGATCTAGTTGAAATAAAGTACACACACAATAAAACTTAACACACTTATGAGACACAAAAGTAATGGACATATTCAACCATAAATAACATATATAAAAATAGGACAAATACATAAACAGAATAACATGAAGCATATCTTAGCACGAATGAGATAAGAGACAGGAAAATAAGAGAGAGACGCAGACAGTTGTATAATATAGCAAAAATAGGTATAAAGGTAGGTTTAGTTACATGTAGAAGGCAAATTACAGAAAAAAATAGTAAACATACGTAGTATATATTTAATAAAATAGTATTAATATAAAATATAGGTAAGGAAAGTTACAGATTAGAAGCAGGGAGATTGTTAGGGTAAATTACTGGTTAAAGTGAAACTTACCAGAAAAACTAGCAGCAGAAATCTAGTAAGGCACTGAAAAGGAATCACCTTAAAAAAATAGTTAGGTAAAATAGGTAAAATATGCCTTGCACTTGCACTAGGCTAGTATGATGATGCCGGCTGGAAGTTTTAAATTTCTCCTCCAGTGGCTATAGCACAAAAAAGCTGCATTTATCAATGCTTGAGCTTTTCCACTTATACCCATATTGTGGGAAATTTACTCTACGCAGTTTGCTTACGTACAAGCAATTTGGGTGATAAGCAACTGAGGTAATTATTACTTACCAATTTTTGTTGCACCTCTGAGGTAAGTGGGACTTAAGACACTCTAGGTCGCAGGAAAGGGCCTCCATCGATGCCTACAACCCTCAAACCTCTCTAACACAAAGCGGGACCTTAAATGGGGTAACTATATTTTAGACTGTATACATTTTTCAGTGACTGACAAAAAACGTGATGGTGTCTACCGATATTAACATTCAATATAGTCATATGGTGAATATATTAATTAACTGTATAATATTACCACTTACCAATTTGGATCACAGGTGGAAGACATCCTAACGCTACTTAGACAGCTAGCAATACGAAGGCCAACGTAAAAAGTACTGTACAAAAGGTGAGCGTTACTTAACGAAAGGCGTGTTGCAGTGAAGTCACTGGTGTCCTAACATTCTTCCAATTTCTACACTTTATTATCGTGGTTTCACAAATATCTTCTTGCCAGGTTGCAGTGTAGGGCGTCACCGCATTAGTTTCTGGTCGTCTGAGGACCCCCCACTCCAATTTATCCCCGATGACGACCGATTTAATTATGATGTTATTGTCACCTGTGTTCACCAAGTTTCCCTCTCTCTCCTTGCGCGACGGCTGCTGGTTCCTTTTTCACTCAAATTTAAATTTAACTCACAAGCTACGTATTTTTCACATTATATACACCAGTTGGAAAAGGTTGCTTAAGCCGACAAAGGTGTCAGAGTGACGTTTGTTTAATGAATCTTACCCTCGTGTTCCCTTCAACTCTTGAACAGAACTTAAAACCCTATATACAATCTCTTTACAAATTTTTCAACAGCTTAACTAATTTTCAATTAAAACTTATTACCACACCAATAATTATTACAATGAATACTAATACTTATAAAAAAATAATCTGAAACATAAAAATGAATTTATACACTATATTACAGCTAAACACATAATCCAGAGAAATCATACTGGAACGACCAAAAACAGAATGTCAACATACAAGAATGGTAATATTTGTAATAACTTTCTTTAGTTAATCTCCAACTTTTACAGTAATAGGGATATCTGCCAATCATTTACAGATGTTAAAATAATACTACTGTTTTATATATATATATATATATATATATATATATATATATTATATATATATATATATATATATATATATATATATATATATACATATATATATATACATATATATATATATACATATATTATATATATATATATATATATATATATATTATATATATATATATATATATATATATATATATATATATATATATATATGTATATGTCGTGCCGAATATGTAAAACTGGTCAATTAGCAAGAACTCATTTAAAATTAAGTCATTTCTAAAATTTTCTCTTATACGTTTAAAGATATATTTTTTTCATTAATGTTGATGTAAAAATTTATAATTTTGCACCAAAAGGAACTTAGAAAACTTACCTAACCTTATTATAACAAGCGCAATTTATTTTAGCCTAACCCAACTAAATATAATTTAGATTTGTTTACAATAATTTAATACTAAACAAACACAGTGAAATATATTTTTTTCTTTAGGTTCAGAATGATTTTGGCGAAATTATTGCATACACAAATTTTCACTTGTCCTATATGGCAAGATGAGCGTTGCTATTTAAGCCAAGATGGCAAGTTCTGCCTATTCGGCACGACATATATATATATATATATAAATATATATGTCGTGCCGAATATGTAAAACTGGTCAATTAGCAAGAACTCATTTATAATTAAATCTTTTCTAAAATGTTCTCATATACGTTTAAAGATATATTTTTTTCATTAATGTTGATGTAAAAATTTATAATTTTCCACCAAAAGGAACTTAGAAAACTTACCTAACCTTATTATAACAAGCGCATTTTATTTTAGCCTAACCCAACTAAATATATTTTAGATTAGTTTACAATAATTTAATACTAAACAAACACAGTGAAATATATTTTTTTCGTTAGGCTCAGAATGATTTTGGCGAAATTGTTGCATACACAAATTTTCACTTGTCCTATATGGCAAGATGAACGTTGCTATTTAAGCCAAGATCGCAAGTTCTGCCTATTCGGCACGAACATATATAATATATTAATATATTTAAATATATATATATATATATATATAATATATATATTTCTATATATTATATATATATATATTTTATATTATATTTATATATATATATAATAAATTAATATATATATTATATAATAATATATATATATATATATATATATATATATATATATATATATATATATATATATATATATGTCGTGCCGAATAGGCAGAATTTGCGATCTTGCTTAAATAGCAGCGTCATCTTGCCATATAGGACAAGTGAAAATTTGTGTACACAATAATTTCACCAAAATCATTCTGAACCTAACGAAAAAAAATATATTTCACTGTCGTCAGTGGTCAGTCGAGTCGTCAGTGGTCAGTCGTCAGTCGTCAGTGGTCAGTCGTCAGTCGTCAGTGGTCAGTCGTCAGTCGTCAGTGGTCAGTCGTCAGTCGTCAGTGGTCAGTCGTCACGTGAGGTCACAGACCCTGAGCTGCTTTGGGGATTAGTGTGGACGGTTACAAACCATGGCTTGCTTCTGCAGTGTTTTAAAAATTGAGGTTGGAGAGTTGAAGGAGGAGGTCTTGCTTCTCCAGGAGGAGATTAGGAGGCTGAAGGTCCACCTCAATGGGTCTGGGAGAGAGTGTGAGGTGGCGGAGTTGTGGGGAATGAGGCTTCTAGCAGTGAGGTGCAGTCTGTCTCTCGCTGTGAGGAGGCTGTAGTTGGGAGATAGCAACGGCTACCAGCAGTGAGGTGCAGTCCAGCACCTGCTACAATTGCGAGTGGTTCACAGTAATGGGAGGGCAATCAGAGTAAGGAAAGTTAAAGAGTGAAGATATGAAGGTAGGAAATCGCTTCTCTGTTCTTCAGGATGAAGGTACTCATGGGCCATGAAGGTAAGGGTACCACTGCCCTTTGTGGAGGAATGCGCATTCTTGGGTTGGTGCAGCTGTCTCCTGTGAGAATGCTGTAGTTGGGAGATAGCAACGGCTACCAGCAGTGAGGTGCAGT
>NC_069400.1:61174939-61241973 GCF_026875155.1 Cherax quadricarinatus | reverse complement strand
CGGTGGGAAATGCATCTGAACAGCTGGAACTCCAGGATCCCCCATCCTCAAGGTAGAACTTATGTTCTTCCTGCCCACAGGCGGGGACTATACCCTAGCAATGTGACTCGTTTAACTTTGACAGCCGTGAACTCCCATCCTCAGTTTATGTAGTAGGACATCGGTTAACAAGTTCGAAAGGTGATCCCTACACTGCAACAGTGTAGAAATTGCTGGCTATTTGGCCATCCAGCGAAGTATTGCAGATCTATAGCCGAATGCCCAGTCTGTGGTGCCGATGACCATTCTAATACGTCTTGCAATCGACCTCCCTCTTGCCTTAATTGTCAAGAGGCTCACCCTTCATACTCTTGCTGTTGCCAAGTCTACCTAAATGAGCAGGAAATTCCATTACCTCAAAGAGGCAGATGGTCTCCCTTATGCCATGGCAGTTTCTCATCTCCCACCTCCAAGGGAGAACTACCTCGTGTTTCTTATTCCGTGTTTCAAAACGTCCCCCACTTCTGGGGTCCCATCTTCTGCAGCCTCCTCCTGTATCTAATTCTTTTGCTGTCCTAGGCTCAGACGTCCCTACTTCAATGCCTCAGTCTGTTCTCGCTTCTTGTGTTCTCCTTCGCAAGCCTCAGTATCGACGAGATCTCGTACGACACCTCCTCCCAATTGTCCCTCTACTTCTCAGAAGTCAAAAAAAGGTCCTTTAACCCTCCTTCCCTTCTTCCACCTCATTTTACCTTCCCTGTCTCTGTACCTGGTTCTTCCCTCTCACTGGCTCTGTTGCAAGTTACATACTGTACCTTCCTCCCCTGTTCCCTCCCAAGTTTCTTCCTCTTCTGCACCTCCCAGGTTTCTGTTACTTGGTGATTTTAATGCCCATCATTTCCTCTGGGGGGTCTCACTGTGATTCCCATGGCATTCAGTTAGAGGCTTTTCTTGCCACCCACCCCCTCCATGTTTTAAATACAGGTACTCACACCCATTTTGATCCTCGGACTCTCACTCTCTGTTGCAGTGATCTCTCAGTCTGCTCTTCTCCACACGCATTAGACTTCACCTGGTCTGTTCTCCTGGATTTACATGACAGCGATCATTTCCCAATCATTCTTACTTCCCCTCATATTCACCACCTCTTCCTAACCCACACTGGCAATTTGATCAGGCAAATTGGAACCTTTACTCACTAGTTACTGGTTTTAGTGAGGTTCCTTCTTTGCCCTCCATTGATGAGCTTTTACAACCTCTTCTTGTCCTCAGTTTTAACTGCAGCCTCTCATTCTATACCCCAAACTTTGGGCAGGCATTCTCAGAAATACGTGCCTTGGTGGTCTCCTGCTTGTGTTCGTGCAATAAATACGTTTGAAACGCGCTGCATAGGCAGGTACCGGTACAATAGAACCACAGAGATACTTCTTGATTTTAAGCAGAAGCATGCGATCGCTCGCCATGTCATCCGTGACCCTAAACACACTTGCTGGTGAGATTGTCTCCACCATCACCTCTGCTTCCTCTGTGAGTGTAGTCTGGAAAAAAAGTACGAAAACTGAGTGGTAAATATTCTCCTGACCCGGCTCCTGTTCTGCAGATTGCCAGTGTTGATATAGCAAACCCACTAGAAGTTGCCAATGAAATTGGCAATCATCTGGTCCGTATTTCTCAGTGGCTCCATCTCTGCCCCTCGTTTCTTTCCTCAAAGTCTGCCAGAGAGTTAGAAACCCTTGGACTTTTCTTCTCTCAGAGAAGAACAGTATAATGTGCCTTTTACATTTCAAGAACTGGAGGCAACAACACTCTCAGCTTGCCGATCATCGGCAGCTGGGCCCGACGACATTCGTTTTACATATGCTACAACAATTACATCAGTCAGCCCTTGCAGTCCTATTACGCCTTTTCAATCATATTTGGTCACAAGGAGTTCTTCCACAGCTGTGGAACTCTGCATTGTTTCTCCCTTTCCACAAACCGGGCACTATGGGACATCAGCCCCCCACATCATCCTATTGCTCTTACCAGTGCATTTTGCAACGTGAGGGAACGCCTGGTAAATAGATGTTTTAGTGTTGGTATTTAGAGAGAGACACAACAGTCTCTCCACTCAAACAATATGGCTTTCGTAACGGCTGTTTCTAACCCCTAGACCCCTTACTACGCTTTAATATGTATTTCGTAATGCCTTTGCGAATATCCACTCGGTTATTTCAATATTTTTTGACCTTGAAAGGCATATGACACAACTTTGGAGGTATATTATTTTGGCCCAAGCCCACTCCTTAGGCCTCCGAGGCAATCTACCATCCTTCCTTAAGAACTTTTTAATGACAGATATTCCGTGTTCGGGTTAATAATGTGCTTTCGCCAGACTTTATCCAAGCGCTCTGTATAGCCCTTGTGGCTTAGCGCCCTTTTTTTGATTATAATAATAATAATAATAATTTATCCAAGCTGAAGGTTCCCCCCAGGATGTTTTGAGCACAACACTTTTTCTCCTTGCAATAAATGATTTGGCCTCTAAATCTTCCATCAAATATTTGGTCATCACTCTATGTTGTTGACTTTGCTATTGCCTGTGCAGGCGCTGACAGTCGCCTCATTACAGTTCTCTCCAGCTGCGGTCGACCGCATTTCCAATTGGGCCACCACACATGGTTTTAAATTTTCCAGTACCAAAACTGCCAAATTGCTTTTACTACACGCTCTGTCATCTCGGTCATCCTTTGTACCTCTATGGCTCCTGTATCCCTGAACTTGATAGTCGGGTTTCTGGGCCCCCCTTTTGTCCGAGGTTATCCTGGAAACCTACATTACCTCTCTGAAGGCAACTTGTCACAGCCGGGCTGAACCTCATGGGGAGCTGATGTCGAACTCTTTTTCGCCTACATTCCACCCTCTTTTTATTGAAACTTGATTATGGTGAGCAGATCTATTCAGCTGCCTCTCCTGCTACTCTCTCTAGCCTTAACCCCATTCATCCCCAAGGATTACGTTTATGCCTTGGTGCTTTTCGCTCTTCCCCTGTTGAGAGCCTCTATGGAGAAGCAAATGTTCCATCCTTATCTGATGCCATGATGCCCATTGCCTTCGCTACTATGTACGCTCTGATCTCAGCAATCCCTCCATTTATAGAATGGTCACCAATATTAGTACATTCTTTATTTGTTCACCGCCTCTGTTTCTCCATCCCTTCTCCTTTTGCCTACATTCGCTCTTCTCTTCAGTTACCACCTTGTAGCATCTCGCTTTTCCCTACCCCCTGGGAAGTTCCAGCTGTTCGAGTCTGTTCTTTCTCTCTCCCTTGCCTCGAAAGCCCAACTGTCTATGGTAGCTTCCCGCTTTCTTTTTCTTGACCACTTCCCCTCATTCTCATGCTATATCAGTGTACACAATGGCTCTAAGTCTTCTGATGGCGTAGATTTTGCAGCAGTGTTTCTGTACAGCATTTTACGAGGGCATTTACTATCTTCAGCTAGTACTTTCACTGCAGAATTGTATGCCATTCTTGCAGCACTTATCCGTATTGCATCTATGCCTGTGTCATCATTTCTGGTTGTTTCAGACTCCCTTAGTGCTTTACAGGCTATACAGAAATTTGATACAACCCTACCCCTTAGTCTCCTTATCCAACTTTGGCTACACTGCAATCTTTACCATACATAAAAATGCTGGTGAGGGGCTCTTGATCTGGGGAACTGGATCTGTGCTTCCAGTTCCCTGAGTTAAACCTGAATACCTTCCATCCCTCCCCAAGCACTGTATAATCCTATGGGTTTAGTGTTTCCCCCTTGATTATAATAATAATAATAATAATACCATACATGAAGATATTGTTTTTTGTTGGGTCCCTGGTCATGTTGACGTACAGGGCAATGAACAGGCAGACACGGCTGGGCGGTCAGCAGTACATGACCTACCATTTTCATATAGAGGTATTCCATTTACAGACTTTTTGGGCTGCAATAGCTACCCACCTTCACACCCCGTTGGCAACAACATTGTCTACTCTGCTCGGTAACAGACTTCAATCTATTAAACCGAGTATAGGTCACTGGCCGTCCCTTTTTGTCACCAGTGTTGGGTTGGGAGACTACTCTCCCCCCCATCTTCGCATTGGCCATACTTTCTTACTCATAGATATCTTATGGAGAAGTGCCCAGCTCCTCTCTGTGAGAATTGTCAGGTTCCATTATCCCGTCAGCCACATTCTGTTAGACTGCCCACTTTATCAATGAGCACGCAGAATTTACCTCCGTCGTCGTCTTTGCTCCGCTGCTCTCTCTTTTACCTTCCCTTCTCGCTTATGGCCCCACCTTTCATCCAACCCCTCTCATTGACTTTTTGATAACTGACTTCACAAACTCTGATGATACCTTTAGCCCTTTCTACCTCAATCTCTTGCTACCCTCTACCCCCGCACTATCCCCTGCCCCGCTGTTTTCTGTAACCTACTGATCATCCCTGCACCCTTTGCCACCCAATACCCTCACTTCCTTCCCTAACCCTGCAGTGCTGTATAGCCCTTGTGGCTTAGCGCTTCTTTTTGATTATAATAATAAAAATATTATCTGACCTGGCTCCTGTTCTGCATGTTGCTGGTGTTGATATAGCAAACCCTATAGATGTTGCCATTGAAATTGGCAATCATCATGGTCTGTATTTCTCTGGGGCTCCCATCTCTGCCCCTCGTTTCTTTCCTCAAAGTCTGCCAGAGAGTTAGCACTCTTGGACTTTTTCTTCTCTCAGAGAAGAACAGTAATAATGTTCCTTTTACACTTCAGGAACTGGAGGCAACACACTCAGCTTGCCGATCATCGACAGCTGGGCCTGACGACATTCATATTTGAATGTTACAACATTTACACCAGTCAGCCCTTGCAGTCCTCTTACACCTTTCAATCTTATTTGGTCACAAGGAGTTCTTCCACAGCTGTGGAAATCTGCCCTTGTTCTCTCCCTTTCTGCAAACCGGGTACTACGGGACATGAAGCCTCCCACTATCGTCCCATCACTCTTACCAGTGCAGTTTGCACTGGTAAGACAGACACAACGCATATGACAACTTGGAGGTATAATATTTGGCCCAAGCCCACTCCTTAGGCCTCCGAGGCAATCTACCATCTTTTCTTAAGAACTTTTAACTGACAGACATTTCCATCTCTAGTCAATAATGTGCTCTCCCCCGACTTTGTCCAGGCTGAAGGTGTCCTTCAGGATGTGTTCTGAGCACAACACTTTTTCTCCTTGCTGTAAATGATTTGGCCTCTCTTCTTCCATCCAATATTTGGTCATCACTCTATGTAGATGACTTCACTATTGCTTGTGCAGGCACTGACTCACCTCATCACAGTTTCTCTCCAGCATGTAGTCGACCATGTTTTCAATTGGGCCACCAAGCATGGGTTTAAATTTTCCAGTACCAAAACTCGCCAAATTAACTTTCACTAGACGCTCTGTCATCTCCGATCATCCTTTGTACCTCTATGGCTCCCGTATCCCTGAACATGATTCAGTCAGGTTTTTTAGGCCTTCTCTTTGACCATAAGGTTATCCTGGAAACCCCACATTACCTCTTTAAAAGGCAACTTGTCACAGCTGGCTGAACCTTCTTGAAACTTTTGCTCATCTTTCATGGGGAGCTGATCGCCGAACTCTCCTCTGCCTACATTTCAGCCCTCATTTTATCGAACTTGATTATGGTGACCAGATCTATTCAGCAGCCTTTCCTGCTACTCTTTCTAGCCTTAACCCCAGGCATCACCAAGGATTACGTTTATGCCTTGGTGCTTTTTGCTCTTCCCCTGTTGAAGCCCTATGCAAAAATGAATGTTCCATCCTTGTCTGATCGCCATGATGCCCATTGCCTTCGCTACTATGTGCGCTCTCATGATCTCCCGCAATCCTTCCATTTGTAGAATGGTCCCCTGTTATTACTATACATTCTTTATTTGTCTGCCGCCCCTGTTTGCTCCATTCCTTCTCTCTTTGCCTACATTCGCTCTTGTCTTCCCTTCAGTTACTGCCTTTATATGTTCATGTAGCATCTCACCTTACCCTACTTTCCTGGAAATTCCAGCTGTTCGGGTCTGTTCTTTCTCACTTTCTTATTCGAAAGCCCAACTGCCTACGGTGGCTTCCTGCTCTCTTTTTCTTGACCACTTCCACCCTCATTCTCATGCCATCGCCGTGTACACAGATGGCTCTAAATCTTCTGTTGGCGTCGGATTTGCAGCACTGTTTCCGGACAGCGTCGTGCGAGGGCATTTACTGTCTTCGGCTAGCATATTTAACTGCTGAATTGTATGCCATTATTAGTATCGCATCTATGCCTGTGTCATCATTTTGTGGTTGCTCAGACTCCCTTAGTGCTCTAACAGGCTATACGGAAATTTGATACACCTCACCCCGTAGTTCTCCGTATCCAACTTTGGCTACGCCATGTCTCTAAGCATAAAGATATTGTTTTTTGTTGGGTCCCCTGGTCATGTTGATGTACAGGGCAATGAACAGACAGACACTGCTGCACACGGTCAGCAGTACATGACCTACCAATTTCATAAGGGTTTCCATTTCCAGACTATTTTGCTGTAATAGCTACCCACCTTCACTCCCGTTGGCAACTCCGTTGGTCAGCTCTGTTCAGTAACAAACTTGTTCCATTAAACTGAGTATAGGTTACTGGCCGTCTTTTTGTTAACCAGTGTCGAGTTGGAGACTCCTCTCTCCCGCCTTCACACTTGCCATATTTCGTCTTACTCATGGATATCTCATTGAAAAGGCACCCTGCTCCTCTCTATGAGAATTGTCATGTTCCATTATCGGTCAGCCATATTCTGTTAGACTGCCCACTTATCAACGAGCACGTTGAATTTACCTCCGTCGTCGTCTTCTCTCCGCTGCTCTCTCTTTACCTTCCCTTCTCGCTGATGGACCCACCTTTCATCCGGACTCTCTCATTGACTTTTTGACAACAACTGACTTACTCCACAAACTCTGATGATGATGCCTTCCGCCCTTTCTACCTCAATCTCTTGCTACCCTCTACCCCCGCACTATCCCCTGCCCTGCTGTTTTCTGTAACCACCTAATCATCCCTTCCCCCTTCTGCCGCTCGATACCCTCGCTACCTTCCCTACCCTGCAGTGCTGTATAGCCCTTGTGGCTTAGCGCTTCTTTTTTATTATAATAATTTGAAGCCATGGTAGCTTATTTAGTACTTGCAAGCACTAAAATGAATGGAATATTATGAAATATTTCATAGGGGCAAGTGAGGGGACCGTCCCCTCACTGGTAAACAATGCCACATTGGCTGGAAGGGAGGCCGCCCCGGCTCACAGCGTGCATACGGGTCCCGGACGAACTACTATTCGTGAGTCAATCTACGATTAGCAAGCCCATGTTTATACGATAATATCCCTACGATTTCCGAAAAGTACGACCCCTCGAGCCCTACAATTATCAAGGACCACTGTAATGTAATAGCATGCAAAAGGACATGGGCCGCTCACTTGTACAATAATGGTTGGACGTGAGACAGATTCCCTGATTTATTTTTGAGTGACTTTAAAAATGACGGTGACTTCCGTGGGCTCAGTTGGTACGAGATAGAAGAATTTGGAAAATTCCCATCTAGGTAGTCCCCTGCATGGGCATTGGTACGTGGGATTTTACTGGCGAGATTAGATCCTATGTTTGTGAAGAGGTCATTTATCTTGTATCAGTGGGATGCATGGGGTTTCGTTAGGTTTACTTAGGACAATATTCTTGTTTTTTTTCAGTTTGTGGGTCCCTAGAATCTGGGAAAGTGTTTTTCAGGTCTTTCTTATATCTCCTCTTGTGTTGGTGAATCTGCTTGAGTAGTACAGTTGTTTGGCTTTCTTTATTTGGTGAGAACTGATGAATATTGTAATGTCAAGTCTGCAATTTGCTTACTGCAGTAATCAAGAATTCTGCAGTGAAATATTCAGTGAACAACACTAGTGAAATATTCAGTGAACAACACTAGTGAAATATTCTGCAAGGGATTGGTAGCTTTAAGACAAGCCAATAAATGAACTGTACTAAGCTACTTATAACAGCTCAGTATCCTGCATCTGCCTCTAGAACATTCTATAGAGCCATCAGTGTTACCTCCCTTGGGCTATGGAATTAAAAATAATTGTAAAAACATAATTGCCTCAAAGGAGCATTATATCAACATTTCATGTTAATACTGAAATGATGATTTTCTTACTTTTTTGGGCTCAATGGCCCTTCAGTGATGGGTTAATAATGCCAATTCCAGATAAGGCATGAACTAGCTATTTGCTGTGCAGCTGACCTAACTACGTTCATATTGCGACCCCTGAATGGGTCACAATGATATAATGTATATTACCTGTTCATATAATTTTATATTGCTCATATTTGCGATATTTGCTAAATCGTAAATATGTTGCTTTATATTATTATTTGACTTAGTTATATTATTAGGTAGGATGTAACATTTACACCTTATTCAGTGCTCATTTCTCGAGAGTGTTAAGTAGCTGTCCGCATTGGTAAACTACCGCTCTGTTTGTTTTGCTTCTGGCTTCTCTGTAGTTGCTGGGCAGCAGCAGTCCACGGAGAGTCACGTGATAAGGGTGAGTGATCACACCTCACCTGGGTGAGAGGACTGCCTTGCCTCTAGCTAGCTCTCTCTCTGTTTTGATGGCAATTCCAACAACACCTCCCTCTCCAGCTCTCCCTTGTTGGCCCTTGTTGGAACATCATCTCTGTTGCTCTCTCTTGTTGTTAGTTCTGTGTAACTCTGTTCATAGAGCATAGCCTAGACTTAGTGATTTTTGACGTTTTACTGAGGGGTGCCACACTGACACTCTGAGAAACTCAGGTCCTGAGCTGTAGCTTCTGACCTAATTTGTACTGTATCTGTGCACGTCACAGTCGGGGATAATTCTTATGCTGAACTTAGATTTAGTAGTAAGGGAGTTTCGTGACTTTTGTGGAGGATCTGCAGATGGTCCCTACTTAGGGTCGTTATGTTTATCTCCTTGATCCTGATTCTGTGTTGCTCTGCTTGTTATATTGCTGTTCGGCGAATCGGTCATTTTACTGTTCAAGCAAGCTGTTCTGATTGCCAGATTGGTCAAGAACTTAGTTTATGTGAGGACTTTTAGTCAGCCATTGGTTAAGTCGAGCCGAGTCTCGAGACATAGCAAACTACTAAGAGCACTTACATACTCACTTGTATATACATTTTAGTGTTATGTTCTTAAATACTGACAATGTACCAGAAAGTACTTAAAAAGCCATAAAGATATGATATGTACCTTCAGCACAATACTACTGTACACCAGAGAAGTGTAGGAACTTGTTTTTATATTATATTAAATTGATTACTTTGCTTTACTTTGATATTGTCCACCTAGACAACTTTCTCTTTATTAATAAACTTCTTAAATTTTAATTTCTTTAGTTAGTAGCCTACGAGTCATAAAACCTAAAGCACTATTGAATCTTACTA
Source organism: Cherax quadricarinatus (assembly GCF_026875155.1). Lineage (NCBI taxonomy): Eukaryota > Metazoa > Arthropoda > Malacostraca > Decapoda > Parastacidae > Cherax > Cherax quadricarinatus. The sequence continues at coordinate 61,232,483 of NC_069400.1, read as the reverse complement.
TTAAATCTTAATGGGTAATTGGACCAGGATACTGACTATGTGTTACAAAAATTCAGTAACAGGCTGGATGCTAGAAGGGCAGACCTTTCTAGTATTCACTGGAGATCTCTATCATTATTAGATACCACATTTTTTGTAACAAATGGGGGCCTGTTTTGGGGGGCTTTTGATCCAAGGTGTTGGAGAAATTGTCCAGTTTGACACACTAGTAACTCTATGGGCAAACACCTTAAGTACTTCCTAATCTGAAGACTTTCAGTTTGGTCTTGTACAACATAAAAAGGTGGGTGTATGTAACTGACTGAGTCTCTTGATCCAAGGAGATGGAAATACTGTTTATGAGCTCTAGCTCAAAGACAACCAACACTACCTGGAGTTTACCAGGAGAGAGTTCTGGGAGCCGATGCCCCCACAGCCCAGTCTGTGACCAGGCCTCATGGTGGATCAGAGCTGATCTACCAGGCTGTTACTGCAGGCTGCACGCAATCCAACGTACGAGCCACAGCCTGGCTGGTCAGGTACCGACTTAAGGTGCTTGTCCAGTGCCTGCTTGAAGACAGCCAAGGGTCTATTGGTAATCCCCCTTATATATGCTGGGAGGCAGTTAAACAGTCTCGGGCCCCTGACACTTATTGTATTGTCTCTTAACGTGCTAGTGACACCCCTGCTTTTCATTGGGGGGAGGTTGCATCGTCTGCCGAGTCTTTTGCTTTCATTGGGGAGTGATTTTCGTGTGCAAGTTGGTACTAATCCCTCTATGATTTTGCAGGTGTACATAATCATGTATCTGCCGCCTGTGTTCCAGGGAGTACAGGTTCAGAAACTTCAAGTGCTCCCAGTAATTAAGGTGTTTTATCTCCGTTATGCACGCTGTGAAGGTTCTCTGTACATTTTCTAGGTCAGCAATTTCACCTGCCTTGAAAGGTGCTGTTAGTATGAAGCAATATTCCAGCCTAGATAGAAAAAGCGACCTGAAGAGTGTCATCATGGCTTGGCATCCCTAGTTTTGAAGGTTCTCATTATCCATCCTGTCATTTTTCTAGAAGATGCGATTGAAACAATGTTATGGTCCTTGAAGGTGAGATCCTCCGACACGATCACTCCCAGGTCTTTGACGGTGGTTTTTTCGCTCTGTTTTGTGGCCGGAATTTGTTTTGTACTCGGATGAAGTGTTAATTTCCTCATGTTTACCATATCAGAGTAATTGAAATTTCTAATCATTGAACTTCATATTATTTTCTGCAGCCCATTGAAAGATTTGGGTTTATGTCTGCCTGGAGCCTTGCAGTGTCTGCAATGGAAGACACTGTCGTGCAGATTCGGTGTCACCTGCAAAGGAAGACACGGTGCTGTGGCTGACATCCTTGTCTATGTCAGATGTGAGGATGAGAAACAAGATAGGGGTGAGTACTGTTCCTTGTGGAACAGAGCTTTTCACCGTAGCTGCCTCAGACTTTACTCTGTTGACTACTACACTTTGTGTTCTGTTTGTGAGGAAATTATAGATCCATCTACCAACTTTTCCTGTTATTCCTTTAGCATGCATTTTGTGCGCTATTACGCCATGGTCGCACTTGTCGAAGGCTTTTGCAAAGTCTGAATATACTACATCTGCATTCTTTTTGTCTCTAGTGCATCTAGGAACTTGTCGTAGTGATCCAGTAGTTGAGACGGACAGGAGCAACCTGCTCTAAACCAGTGTTGCACTGGGTTGTGTAATAAATGGGTATCTAGATGGGTGGCGATCTTGCTTCTTGGGACCCTTTCAAAGATTTTTATGATATGGGATGTTAGTGCTATCGGGCTGTAGTTCTTTGCTATTGCTTTAACTGCACCCTTTGTGTATTGGGGCTATGTCTGTTGTTTTTTAGCAACTGTGGAGCGACCCCTGTGTCCCCTGCTCCCTCTCCATAGGATGGTAAAAGCTCGTGATATGGGCTGCCCTGTGGCAGAGTGCATGGGCATGTCATTATCACCTGTTCAAAGTTTGGCACCAGGATAACATCAGATAGGCTTGTGTTTACCAAATTCTGTGGTACTCTCATAAAAAATAATTTTGATCTTCGACTCTCAGTCTGGTTAGCGCTTGCTAAAAACTGAGTCATATTGGGATTTGAGTAGCTCACTCATTTCCTTGCTGTCATCTGTGTAGGACCTATCTTGTTTAAGTAGGGGCCCAATATTGGATGTTGTTCTTGACTTTGATTTGGCATAAGAAAAGAAATACTTTGAGTTTCTTTCGTTTCATTTATGGCTTTTAGTTCTTGATGCGATTTCTGACTCCTATAAGATTCCTTTAGCTTAAGTTCGATGTTTGCTATTTCTCTGACCAGTGTCTTTCTATGCATTTCAGATATATTGGCCTCTTTTAGCTGCTCTATTATTCTTTTCAGACGTCTGTAAAGGAAGTGCCTGTCTCTTTCTATTTTACATCTACTACTCCTTTTTCTTAAAAGAATAAGCCTTGAGCATACATCAAGTGCCACTGAGTTAATCTGTTCTAGGCTTAAGTTGGGGTCTGTGTTGCTTAGTCTATCTTCCCAGCTTATATCGTTTAGGACTTGGTTTACTTGGTCCCACTTCATGTTCTTGTTATTGAAGTTGAAATTTGCTGAAGGCTCCCTCGTGACTAATCTCATTTTGTAAATCTGGGGCTCCATGCATACATATTTGACTTCCATTAAGTTGTGATCTGAGAATCTTGTTTTTGATATGGTGACATTTCATATCAGATCATCATTGTTAGTGAAGGTGAGGTCAAGTCAGGGCCGGATTACCGCATAGGCAAACTAGGCATTTGCCTAGAGCCCTGCGCATTTGGGGGCGCTGCGGTCCAAGGGGTTCAGGGGCTCATCCAAGACTGCGCACATGGTGCAAGTTCAAAGGGGTCCCTACCTAAAAAGTTCAAGTGTTTGGAGAGTAAAATTGATTTTTAAAAGTTAATCAAAACACAAATAATGAAATAAAATAAAATAAAAAATAAACCTAACCATAGATGGCAACACTCAACACGCCTTTGTTTACATCAGAACAGCTGTGTTTTCCCGCTAATGGGTGAGTATGGGAGATTCCTCTCCAATTTTCTGTAGCAATTACACGTTATCTACCCCTCCAGGAAGGTTCCTTGATGTTGGTGAGGGCTCTTGATTTAGGGAATTGGATCTGTGCTCCAGTTCCCCGAATTAAGCCTGAATGCCTTCCACATCCCCCCCCCAGGCGCTGTAAATCCTCCGGGTTTAGCGCTTCCCCCTTGATTATAATAATAATACACGTTATCTAGACTTGCACTGTGACAAATTAACTGAAGAAATGTAAGACAGCTACATACTTCGTCATTCTGGATTCACTGTTTACAGAATTGGTGAAAAGAAAAGAAATCTACCAGAATCTCAATGACAAGTTTGGATTCTGTTCAAAATTACTACTATGCCAGATGCAGAATTGAGAGAAGCTGCTTAAAGTTGCAACAACAACTTTCAGCAGATGTTCAGGACACATTTGTTGAAGAAATAGTTCATTTTTTCTGGGAATATGAATCAGATTAAAGCTCCACCTGAAAAATGTGCACCCTCAGCTGCTTTGAAACATTTAAGAAATGCAGGTATCTCATAAACTCTAATGTACATAGGTATTCTTTACCTAACATCCAGCTACTAACTGTGAAGGAGAACGTTCATTTTCTGTTTTGAAAAGAGTGAAAAACCAGCTCCATTCAACAATGAGCCAAGACAAATTGTGTAACCTAGCCTTGTTGACCATTGAGTCTGATCTAACAAGAAATATTGATTTTCAGAATATAATTGATGATTTTGCCAATAATGAAATCCAGAAAAAAGTTTATTTAAGAAGTGCCTGTGAATATAAACAATTCTTTACTTTCTTGAGTTTATATGATTTGATAGTCTTATGCATGATACAATAATGGTCAGTGATTTATAAAGGGAATAATAGTGCTGTAGTGGTTATGCTGAATATAATAGGTACATGATGTCACTACTTTAATAGCCTAATCTAGTAATACTATGCTGTCTTGAGTTTATTCTCTTTAAAATGCATGATTTAACAAGATAGTTATAATGGCTGTTGGTAAATGGTTTTGGTTGTCTTGATGTACTTTCCCTTTTAAATTTAATCTATATAGCCAGAATGTATTTAATTAGACCTTAAACAGGCTCACACCGACCCCCCCCCCACCCCCAAGCTGGAAAGGTCGCTTCGCTTCCCGGGTGGCCTGGTGAAGGTGGCCGGTGGCCTGGTGGCTAAAGCTTACCGCTTCACACACGGAGGGCCCGGGTTCGATTCCCGGCGGGTGGAAACATTTCGACACGTTTCCTTACACCTGTTGTCCTGTCACCTAGCAGCAAATAGGTACCTGGGTGTTAGTCGACTGGTGTGGGTCGCATCCGGGGGGACAAGATTAAGGACCCCAATGGAAATAATTAGACAGTCCTCGATGACGCACTGACTTTCTTGGTTATCCTGGGTGGCTAACCCTCCGGGTTAAAAATCCGAACGAAATCTTAACTCAAAGGGCCCCACTAATCTGAATAGCCTAGGGCCCGAGACTTCTTAATCCGGCCCTGGGTCTAGTGTATTCTACAGTCTAGTAGGCTCTATTATTTGCTGGTTTAAGTTGAATTTTGTGCAGAGATTTAAAGGCTTGTGTGTGTAGTTTTTGTCAGAGCTGCCTCCTGGTGTTATCACTGCAACAACATATTTGCTATATTCCACCATTTTAGGTGCCTCAAGTTGAAATCCCCCCAGGAGCAAGATGTTGTGGGCAGGAGCTGGCAGATTTTCCAGACAGTGGTCAATTTTTAACAGCTGTTCCTGGAATTGCTGGGACGTTGCATCCAGAGGCTTGTAGACTACCACAATGACTAGGTTTTGGTTCTCGATCTTTACGGCTAAAACTTCGACTACATCATTTGAGGCATTAAGCAGTTCTGTGCAAATAAGTGACTCTGCGATATACAGGATTATAGTTTCCCATAATCACTCTCTTGTAGTTTACTTATTTCGTGATGTATGTCAAAATGATACAGTTAATTGATACTCTGACATTTTTCAAAGTTAGCAACTTAAAACTTCAGATGTGTTGGCCCAGTAGCCATATACTCAGTGTGACGTATAACAGAAATTACACTGCAGAAACTGTCAGAGCTTTAATTAAAGATATATTGTTTCCTGCTCATGCAGAGATGTCTGATTATGATTCAGATACAGAGAGCATAGTGTCACAGGAAGCAAGACTATTTGATGACGTAGAAGAGACACTATGGCAGAAGTGTCTGAGCTTAGTGTAGCTCCGTTCATGCTAACACCTTCCCGCCTGACTAACAATAGTACAGAGTGCAGCTGGTAGTATGACTCAGCTTCATAGTATACCATGTATGCTACACCCATATCTACTTATCCTAGACCAGATTTAGACACTCTGGGGAAAGGCTGACTCAGTGCCCGACCTAAGGACCGTCCAGAAAGACGTGTTAATTCATCTACTCCTCCGTTACCCACTGGTCCTATCTCTTAGGAACAGTTTGAAAGGATGGAATGCCTCATTATGTTGCAGACTGCACAAATAGAGGCACAGAGGAAATGAAACAAAAAATTTCCAGAGAAAACTGTTCGTCTCGAAAGACAACAGACTAATAGATCTGACAAAGTGATAAACCTGTTAATACAGCACAGGACACATTTAATGTGCAGAAAGCTGCCTCACTAGTTCCTATGTTTTTTTCAGACTGACTTAGACACCTTTGATGTGTTTGAGAACCAGCACGTCTGTGAACTGGCCATGTTAGCATTGGGCTATGTTGTTACACACAGCTTTGACAGGAAGAGCTCAAACTTGTACTGCTGCTTTACCATTTGCCAAGTACATTATTTATGACACTGTCAAGGAAACTATTTAGAGACATATAACTTGTTACCTGTAAGTTATCAACGTGCATTTCGTACATTACAATGACGACAAGATCAAACTTGTGTCGCGTTTGCTCATTTAAAAAAAGTTAAATTTGAGAGGTGTGCAGGGCCGGTAAGTGCGATAATTATGAGTCTGGTTCAGCTGTTACTTCACGAAGAGTTTAGCAACTGTATGTCTGCTGACATACAAGACTAAACCCGATCGATCATACTGCCTCGGATATTCTGAAACTGCAGCATTAGCAGACAGTTATGAGATTTCTCAGAAACTTGTACATACTAACACACAGAGAAGCAAGTAATTAAAAATGTTTCCTAGAAGTTGGCAACCTAAATCAGCTGATCAGTGCCAGCCTGATATACCTGCTACTGTAACTTCTCATACCTTTAACAGGAAAACTCACAGCCCTGAATCTGTCTGTGTGGCTAGACAGAAATCTGATACTGAGAAGAAGAAAGTTAAATGTACCTATTGTAACAGAAAAGGACATGCTAGAGAGTATTGCTATAAGTTAGAAAGAGATACAAGAAACGGTTGTGCGGCTGGTGCCCCTACACAAGTTGTATCTTCTTCCATGCAACAAAGGCACCAAAATCCTAGTAATGCCTCTGATCCCACTGTTTTCGATAATATTACTCAGAATAGATGACTAGCATCAGAAAGTGTATCTGACAAAAAGATTCATTCAGCTATGAGTCCTTATCAGGAGGCAAAGTAGGACTTGACGAATCACATCTGAGATAATTATTTAATACGAAAAGCTTGGGAAGAGGAAATCAAATCATGTGTACCATGTTAACTAGCTCAAGGCATACTACGTTAATCCTCTACCTACTACATCTATTCTTCCTAGGACAGAGGAAGAAAACGTCAGTCTGCCTGACATCTCTAGGGGTATAGAGATGCACTTAGAAAATTCAGTGACTCTACAATCACTATTTTCATAGTAACCTGAGATTGATAAAGCTGTGATATTAAAAACATGATTTTGCAGTACCCTGAATTGTTCAGTGATGTTCCTAAATGTTGTACTCTGGGTGTACATGACGTTGATGTATGGATAACATCACCCATTAAACAATCGCCATATAGGATGAGTCCAGCGAAGCATAAAGCGTTGAGAGAAGTTGCCTTTGTTATCTCATGGACTTATTGAGCACAGTAAAAGTCCATGGTCATATCCATGTATTTTAGTGCCCAAACCTGATGGTAGTTTCAGGATATGCACTGATTACCGGAAAGTGAACTTTGTCACCTTGCCTGATGGTTACCCCCTACCTCCATTGACGCCCTTATTGATCGTGTGTCAGGCTATTATCAAGTCCCGCTTACTGAACGTGCTCAAGAAATATCTGCTTGTACTGTTCAACTATCTCGTCACTCCCTTCAGCCTGTGTAAGACAGCTTCCTCATTCCCACGTATAATGAACGAATTGACCTACAACTTAGACGGAGTAGAAGCCTCCCTTGACGACTTAGTGGTGTACAGTGATGAGTGGGAACAACACTTGACACATCTCAGAGCATTGTTTGAGAGACTGGCACACTACAACTTCACTGTTAATTTAGCTAAATGTAGTTTTGATCAAGCAAAGATTACCTATCTAGGCTTTTGTATTGGCCAAGGTGAGGTTGCTCCTATTGATGCTAAGGTTAGAGCTTTATCTGCATTTCCAGTGCCACAGATAGGAAGGGAGTACAGAGATTCTTGGGCATGGCAGGATATTATGCAGGTTCTGTCCAAACTTTTCTCAAATTGCTGCTCCTCTCACTGAGCTCACTAGTAGCAAAGTTCAGTTCATCTGGACTAGGGATTGATCAGACTCATTTACAAAGTTGAAGCATCCGCTTTCCTCTGCTCCTGTATTACATAAGAACATAAGAATGGAGGAACACTGCAGAAGGCCTACTGGCCCATGTAAGCAGGTCCTTATCAAAACGACCTCTACCCAAAGCTACCCAAGAATTAACTGGAGTTTACCTGGAGAGAGTTCCGGGGGTCAACGCCCCCGCGGCCCAGTCTGTGACCAGGCCTCCTGGTGGATCAGAGCCTGATCAACCAGGCTGTTGCTGCTGGCTGCACGCAAACCAACGTACGAGCCACAGCCCGGCTGGTCAGGAACCGACTTTAGGTGCTTGTCCAGTGCCAGCTTGAAGACTGCCAGGGGTCTGTTGGTAATCCCCCTTATGTATGCTGGGAGGCAGTTGAACAGTCCGGCCCCTGACACTTAGTGTATGGTCTCTTAACGTGCTAGTGACACCCCTGCTTTTCATTGGGGGGATGTTGCATCGTCTGCCAAGTCTTTTGCTTTTGTAGTGAGTGATTTTCGTGTGCAAGTTCGGTACTAGTCCCTCTAGGATTTTCCAGGTGTATATAATCATAAGAACATAAGAACATAAGAATTGTAGGAACACTGCAGAAGCCTACTGGCCCATACGAGGCAGGTCCTTATCAAAACGACATCTACCTAAAGCTACTCAAGAAACAACTCCCGCACCCCCCAACACCAATCAAACCCAGCCCCTCCCACTCATGTATATCTCCTGCCTGCATTCCAGGGAATACAGGTTCAGGAACCTCAAGCGCTCCCAGTAATTGAGGTGTTTTATCTCTGTTATGTGTGCCGTGAAGGTTCTCTGTACATTTTCTAGGTCAGCAATTTCACCTGCCTTGAAAGGTGCTGTTAGTGTGCAGCAATATTTCCAGCCTAGAAGAACAAGTGACCTGAAGAGTGTCATCATGGGCTTGGCCTCCCTAGTTTTGAAGGTTCTCATTATCCATCCTGTCATTTTTCTAGCAGATGCGATTGATACAATGTTATGGTCCTTGAAGGTGAGATCCTCCGACATGATCACTCCCAGGTCTTTGACGTTGGTGTTTCGCTCTATTTTGTGGCCAGAATTTGTTTTGTACTCTGATGAAGATTTAATTTCCTCGTGTTTACCATATCTGAGTAATTGAAATTTCTCATCGTTGAAATTCATATTGTTTTCTGCAGCCCACTGAAAGATTCGGTTGATGCCGCCTGGAGCCTTTGCAGTGTCTGCAATGGAAGACACTGTCATGCAGATTCGGGTGTCATCTGCAAAGGAAGACACGGTGCTGTGGCTGACATCCTTGTCTATGTCGGATATGAGGATGAGGAACAAGATGGGAGCGAGTACTGTGCCTTGTGGAACTGAGCTTTTCACCGTAGCTGCCTCGGACTTTACTCTGTTGACGACTACTCTCTGTGTTCTGTTAGTGAGGAAATTATAGATCCGTCGACCGACTTTTCCTGTTATCCCTTTAGCACGCATTTTGTGCGCTATTACGCCATGGTCACACTTGTCGAAGGCTTTGCAAAGTCTGTATATATTACATCTGCATTCTTTTTATCTTCTAGTGCATTTAGGACCTTGTCGTAGTGATCCAATAGTTGAGACAGACAGGAGCGACCTGTTCTAAACCCATGTTGCCCTGGGTTGTGTAACTGATGGGTTTCTAGATGTGTGGTGATCTTGCTTCTTAGGACCCTTTCAAAGATTTTTATGATATGGGATGTTAGTGCTATCGGTCTGTAGTTCTTTGCTGTTGCTTTACTGCCCCCTTTGTGGAGTGGGCTATGTCTGTTGTTTTAAGTAATTGTGGGACGACCCCCGTGTCCATGCTCCCTCTCCATAGATGGAAAAGGCTCGTGATAGGGGCTTCTTGCAGTTCTTGATGAACACGGAGTTCCATGAGTCTGGCCCTGGGGCAGAGTGCATGGGCATGTCATTTATCGCCTGTTCGAAGTCATTTGGCGTCAGGATAACATCGGATAGGCTTGTGTTAACCAAATTTTGTGGCTCTCTCATAAAAAATTCGTTTTGATCTTCGACTCTCAGTCTGGTTAGCGGCTTGCTAAAAACTGAGTCATATTGGGACTTGAGTAGCTCACTCATTTCCTTGCTGTCATCTGTGTAGGACCCATCTTGTTTAAGTAGGGCCCAATACTGGATGTTTGTTCTCGACTTTGATTTGGCATAGGAGAAGAAATACTTTGGGTTTCTTTCGATTTCATTTATGGCTTTTAGTTCTTCCCGCGATTCCTGACTCCTATAAGATTCCTTTAGCTTGAGTTTGATGCTTGCTATTTCTATGACCAGTGTCTCCCTACGCATTTCAGATATATTGACCTCTTTTAGCCGGTCTGTTATTCTTTTCCGTCGCCTGTAAAGGGAGCGCCTGTCTCTTTCTATTTTACATCTACTCCTCCTTTTTCTTAAAAGAATAAACCTTGAGCATACATCAAGTGCCGACTGATTAATCTGACTAGGCTTAAGTAGGGGTCCTGTGATGCTTATTCCTATCTTAAGAACAAAAGAACATAAAAACATAAGAATTAGGAACACTGCAGAAGGCCTATACTGGCCATACGATGCAGGTCCTTATCAAAACGACATCACCTAAAGCATACTCACGATGATGCCAATACATACTCTAACAGAGTAATAGATCAAACCAGCTAGTGCACAACCAATGGAGTCGTCCAAACTAGCACTTCAGCTGCCGATAGTGCAGCTGCAAAGTCCAAATGTAATGCCGATATTATCGCACAAAGAGGCCTTTGTTTGTAGTCTTGTACAGACGGACACATAGGCTGAGAAACTACTACTACTACCACCCACTGCAAACTACACTCTAACGAGACCAGAGATTTCTTGTCCTGACTTCACCCATCATTGGAGGGCCAGGAGAACTGTGTACCGTCAAGCGACTCGACAACCTAATCACTGTACATGCCACTGAAAAATGCACGTCATCTAACGAAGCAAAGACCCCTTGGGCCTAGGAGTACGTTCATTACTAAAATACCCAATGCTTCCTCCATGCAGAAGGATCCCTTCATGACTACAACATGGCAGCCAGAGCTTCTCGCTGAGGGCCTACTATTCACTACTTTCCACATCAACCCAGCCTTCCATCCGAATGCAGAGAAATCCAACAAATCTCACAGTGCTATATTGTTTACACATATCTAACACAACCACAATGATTGTCCTACCAAGGACAAGAAGTTCTGCTCCAACCTGTGGCCGTGAGGGTCATGACTTCAAGAATTGCGACTACTACTGCTCACCACCTAAATGCCTTACTGCAATAAGACCAACCATAACTCTTGCTGCCAGGTGCCCTACCAGAAGAAGACATACTCAATGAAACAACAACAACAAAAGAAAACTCCAACCCACAAGCAACCACATATGTTGGTCTTCATCATCTGCCAGATATTGTAGGCCAGTGCAGAGCACTACCAAGATACTGACATGCCACGCAAGCTGCTCCACCACCTTCCCTCCAGCACCTACTGCCGACTCCCACAAGATTCTTTGATGCATTATGTATGCTCATAGTACAGAATGCAGCAGAGCCTGGTTCCTCAACACCACCAACAATGAACTCTTCAAACTAAATAAATGCCTGGCCTCACATTCCTGCAACAACCACCTTCCACGATATCCAAACTACTGCAGAATATTTACCAGCATGCATACCGCTGCTCCACCGCTGTCACAAACCTCCCCTAGACCAACAGAGATGGACCAATCAGAGACCTCTGAGACGTCGGTGCAAAACCACCAATGAGATCAACAACCGCATTTATGCCACTGCTAGAGCAACGACCATACGGAAATCTCCGCCTTCACCAGTTTCATCCACCAGCCAAGAAAGCAAAAACACAAGACACTGCTGATGCACCTCACGTGCCACATGTCACTGACACTGGCAGCCCAACAAGTCCCGATATCTGAAGGGTGTATAACTTCAACACAACCAAGCAGTATAAAACACAATGCTGTCTTCCAGAAATCCATCATCACCTCCAGGACGGAACAGACAAGTTATACCTACGACCAAACTGCTACAAACACCACTGCAGACATGAACCAGACTACTACTGCCAACACACCAGAACACCTTGTGGAAGTCAAGACACCCTTCAAAGAGAAATTCAGGGATGCTTCATAATATGACCATGAAGACGGTACCCTCGTCTAGCACACGACTATCCATGACCAACCACCCAGCCACTTGCTGTCCCTAACGCTGGGTGTGGCTCCAATCAACCCTGTAACTGCTGCCTCTGCCGCGCTGGCGCTTCTCTTTGGGAAGTCAGCGCAAGGATAAGAAAAACGACATCCTCCAACCGGAGGGCCAAAGAAAGAAGAAAGATGATTATCGCCATCCCCCCACCCGGGGGGCCACGCCGGGATCCACCATCTGGAGAAACCTGGGCCAGAAGGACCTGCGAATCAAACATGAATGAAAATGAACAACCAACAACACACTCCACACAGGAGAGCACAGCACTAGCACGAATCGACACCATGCATTCCCTTCTAGGGCATGGTGGTGGCCAGAGCCCGATTATTGTAACCTTAACAAGATGCGGGGGGTACTTGTGCCTGCCTCCCAAGGAAGACTTAGGTGCTCAGACCTCCCTAGACAGGGAGCCAGTGCCGGCCACCACATTGGAAGGGCCCGGGCCGGGAAAAATACTGGCCGAATCTTAAACGACAACAACTAAAGCTACTCAAGAAAAAACTCCCTTACCCATTGCCACCATCAAATCCAGCCCCTCCCACTCATATATTTGTCCAAGTGCTCTCTGAAAGCTACCCAAGTCCTAAAACCTCGATCAGCATCAGCCCACTGGGAAGACTTTACCACGGATCTACAACTCTGTTAGAAAACCAGTACTTACCTATGTCCTTTCTAAATCTAAATTTATCCAACTAAATCCAATAATCCTGGTTCTTACCTGGTTCGCACCCTCAGTAACTTTATTATAGTCTCCTTTTTCTGCCCCGACATCCCCTCTTAGACACGTTCAATGATATCTCCCCTCATTCTCGCCTCTCCAGAGAGTGGAGATTTAAGGCTTTAAAGTCTATCTTCATCCGGGAGGTTCTAAACAGAAAATCATTTTAGACATTCCTTCTCTGAATGTTCTCTAATGAGTCTAGTCCCATCCTGTAGTAGGGGACCAAAACTGAGCAGATTTAGGACTTGGTTAACTTGGTCCCCACTTTATGTTTTTGTTATAGAAGTGAATCTTTGGTGAATGCTCCCTCGTGACTATCCTCATTATGTCGGTCTTGGGGCTCCACGAATGCATTGTCTGAACCTCAATTATGTTGTGATCTAGTATATTGTTTTTTAACATCCCCTACCCAATGACACCTGTCAAACCCAACCCCCCCACTCCTATATTTGTAGCCAATACTCTCTTTAAAGCTACCCAAGGTCCTGAGCTCTCTATCATCACCCTTCTGGTAGATTGTTCCACGCATGCACAACTCTTTAGAGAACCAGTACTTACCTAAGTCCTTTCTAATCTAAATTTATCCAACTTAAATCCATTATTTCTGGTTCTTGACCTGGTTCAACACCATCAGTACTTTATTAATATCTCCTTTGATTATGCCCGACATCCACTAACTCAATGAATTCTCCGCTCATTCTACATCGTCTCCAAGAGTGGAGATTTAAGGCGTGTACTTAGCGTCCTCATGTGACGTGTACTTAGCTCTCAGTGTGACTGTACTTAGCTCTCAGTGGTGACGTGTACTTAGCTCTTGAAGTGGTACGTGTACTTAGCTCAGTGGTGACGGTACTTAGCTCAGTGGTGGTGACATGTACTTAGCTCAGTGGTGACGTGTACTTTAGCTCGTGGTGACGATGTACATATCTCCAGGTGGTGACGTGTACTTTAGCTCTCAGGTGGTGACGTTGTACTTAAGCTCTCATTGGTGACGTGTTACTTAGCTCTCATTGGTGCCGTGTACTTAGCTCTCAGTGGTGACGTGTACTTAGCTCTGTGAAGACCGTTGGTTGGTTTGGGCTCTTGTGAAATCTGTAACCAGATGCCTCTCTTGAGCAACTTTACCCGCAGCTGAAGAGGAGTCTCAGAGTTGCTAAGATGGAGATACGGCGAATTAACGGAGGAGAACAAGAGGATTCGTAGTAATCCATCTTTGTGAGCCCCCAGTTAAGAGGGAGAAGCTTGGACAGTGGCCGGGTAACATGGAACCAAGCTGAGATCAAGAAAACGGTTGGAGAGGCGGAAACAACGAGAAAACCAAAGACAACCGTGGAACTTTCAACTCATACTCTGTGCTACCTGACGAATGTGATGTTCTGCCTGGGAATGCCTCAACGAGCACCAAGAAGCCATTGGCAGAACGTGAGTATAGACATCCCCTAGAAAACCCCAACGAAGACCATCGAGAACGACTTGAGAATTCTACAAACAAGTGTGTAATGCTGGCGTATAGCTCTGGCGAATGTGAGTCGACAACTCCGGAGCATCACGACGGACGACGCCAAGGAAGGTAAAAACATTGTTTGTTGTTGGGGATAGCCATATGGTAATGGATAGGGCATTCTGTTTTGAAGGAAAGGAAGTAGGAGGTCAGAGATTGGGTTTTCCTGCTGGGTATGACGGATATTGTTCGCCGTCTGATGACATCAGAGAGGTAATGGAGCAATCCTATTAACTGTACTCAGTGCTGAGAGGCAACGATGTTGGCAGACGTAGGAGTGAGGACCTGATTAGGCAGTATAGGTCAGCAATAGAGATAATTAGGAGGAAGGGAGGGAAACCTTCCATATGTGGCATTTTGCCAAGGTAGGAGTTGGAAATGAATGTTTGTCCCAGAGCAATTGGTGTCAATTGCTGCTGGACGAGTACTGTAAGGAAAAATGCGTAACATTCATTGACCAACTGGAACCTCTTCTATGGGCAGAATGACATGTATGCCAGGATGGGTTCACTTATCTAGGAGTGTGTGGGAGCACTGGCCAACGCAGTGAGGGAGTCTGTTAGGTCTTTAAACTAGGATAGTAGTGGTATGGGTTTTGGCGGGAAAACTAATAAGTCGATGGTATTATACATGAGTACTATAAACTAGTAATATGCAAAATGAGGTGGATATTGAAAGCCAGGTTGCACTAATTGACAAGGACAGTAATAAGTTTAGAGGAATAACAGCAAAGGACAATGATAAAGAAAAGGAGGGTCCTTAAGTATATATTACACACATAGTCGCAGTGCTATGAATTTAATATGGACGAGTATGAGACTATTTACTCATTGCAGGAAACATAGATGTATTTGCGCATTACTGAACGTGGATTAATTCAAAAAGGCGGACAATGCCTGCAGAATGTCACATTCAGGGGATTTAAAATTTTCCAAGTAGATAGTAGTATCGGGCAGATGGGTGTGGGTGGCTTGGTATGTCCCGATATCGCATTGAACTGTTGCATAAAAACGGGTATTAAAGTCCTGAAGTAACACATACAGAAGTCTGTTTGGATAGAATTTTACAGAGGGGCATATGAAAAATTAATTATAGGTGTGATATATCGTCCCCCAAAATAGATAGGGGACCAAGGGAGACTAAACTATGGAGGAAAATTGTTAGGGCCAAACAATGCACGATAATTGTAGTAATTCTAGGAGACTTTAACCTTTAGTCATAATTGATTGAATTTCTTGACTGGGAATTATAGAATCAAAAAAAACGATTTTCTTAGAAGTAGTACAGGATTGATTTTTGAAGCAGTTGTGACGAAAACCTACAAGGGGAAACAACTCTGTCTTGACTTAGTTCTGGCAAACAATGAATCCCTAGTTCATAAATTATAGAAGTTTCAGAGGAACTGGGTGCTATCGACCACAAATCAATTACATTTAGAATTGAATGGAAGTATGATAGTAGGGAATACTCAGAAACAGTCGCCATATTTTTCGCTATAAGCAAATTAACGATGGCTTAGAGAACAACTTATCATCTGTTGACTTGGTGTAACGAAGATAAGCAATCATATGAAGTTTTTCTGACCAATACATGCTGCTCAAAGAACGTTTATATTCCCTTAATATGGATATTAGACAATAGAAATGACCCAAAATGGATGAATAATAGGCTGAAATTGTCAACTAGGGCATAAGAAAGGAATTTATAGCTATCAAAAGAGCGAGGGTCACCTTATGAATCAGTTATATTGACATTAAGAGGGAACATAAAAAGTGGGATAAGAAAACTAAAAGTTGACTTAAGAAAATAAAGGTTGCTAGGGATTCAAAACTAAACCCAAAAAGTTTTTTTCCAGGTTATAATAACAAAAGTCATAGAAAAGAAAGGTCCCCTTAAAAATAACTATGGGCATCATACTGACAATAGAATGAAATGTGCTCGAATTTAAATAATTATTTCTCTCGTTTGTGACACAGGAAACACTAATAATATTCCGGTAATTAATTCTTAATAGTTGGATCAAAGAAGATAAATTATTAACATCACAGTCACATGAGAATGTTGTGAAGCAGATAGACCGACTGTAAGCAAAATATGTCACCGGGTCCTGATGATGTTTATTTCAAGGTTCTTAGGAATGTCAAAAAGGAGTCTGTGAACCATTAACTAAAATTTTTAATTTATCTCTTCAAACTAGGTGTAAGTGTTCTGATATGTGGAAGATGGCTAATGTAATTCCCTACTTTTAAAGACATGTGACAAGTCGTTTACCGTCAAATTACCTGCCCAATAAGCCTGACCTCAATTGTAGTCAAGTTCTAAGAGTCAATTAATAGCTGAGGATATAAAAGTCATCTCGATAACAAAGCTTGAATAAAGATACTCAACATGGATCACAAGAGGCCGGTCTTGAATAACTAATTATTAACTTTTCCAGTAAAGCTTTTGAGCTGTTGACCACGATAAAGAATGATATTTATACTTTAATTTTAGTAAGGCATTTGATAGAGTTCCAACACCAAAGACTGTTGAATAAATTAGCAGCTCATGGCGATGAGAAAGGTGCTCTCGTAGATCGAGTCATGGCTCTACAGACAGGAACAAGAGAGTGTCCATAAATGGGGTTAAATCCGAGTGGGGAATCATTAACAAGTGGGTCCACAGGATCAGTCTTGGGCCCGTGTTTGTTTATAATATATATCAATGATCTTGATGAAGGAAAGTCTAGTGAATGTAGCAATTCGTCGGCCGATGACACGAAGATAGGTAGGATAATTTGATTCAAACGTAGAAGTTAAGGGACTTCAGGAGATTTAGACAACTCTATCTCTTGGTCAGAAAACTGGCAGATGGCATTTCAATGTAGATAAATGCAAGGTTCTGAAGCTCGGGAGTGTCCAAACCCTAACACATATAGAGTTAAATAATGTAGAACTTAGCCATACAGAATGCGAACAGGACTTGGTGTTAAGTAAGCAGCAACCTTAAACCAAGACAAAAGCAATGCCTAAGCGTACTTAATAAGCATATAGATTACTGGTATTTATATCAAGAAGTGTAAGCAACAGAAGTCCCATAGTTCATAGACTGCAGCATTATAACATCATTATTAAGGCCTCACCTAGAATATGCATCTTCAATTCTGGTCTCCATACTACAGAATGACATAAATAAATTCCTTAAGAAAATCATTCAGCGTAGGAATAACTAAATTAATCATAGCAATAGAAATCTTCCTTATGAAAGAAGCAGAAGCACTCTTAAGTTACATTTCACTGTGATAGACGAAGAATGAGGCGAGACCTGATCGAAGTGTAAATGGAAATAGGTATTAATAAAGGGGATATTAACAAGGTCATGATGATATCTCTCCAAGAGAAAATTTAAATTAGATAAGTTAAAATTAGAAAGGACATAGGGAAAGTATTGGTTTGGAAATAGGGGTAGTTGATGAATTGGAAATTCTATCCTAGTTTGGTTTATTGAGGCCAGGACATTGGGTAAGTTTCAATTTAAGGTTTGATAAGTACAGTGGAGTGGGCAGGGGTTTGTATTTTGAGAGGGACTGCACATCGGAGCCTTTTTCTTGGTGTCATTGAAGAATTGGGTTGGTCCAATATTTGTTAGTGGGATGAATATTAAAGGACCTGCTAGTATGGCCAACAGGCCTGCTTGCAGTGTTCCCTCCTTTCTTATGTTCATTTATGTCTTAAGGTAAATCTCAATACGGGAGATTTCCTTACTCAGTTTACATAATTTTAGTCCCATCCTTCTCTGTAATGTTCTCCAATGAATCTATATTCCATCCTGTAGTAAGGAGACCAGAACTGAGCGGCATAATCCAAATGAGGCCTCACTAAGTGTGGTAAGTAGAGCTGAAAATAACTTTATGACTTCTTTGATTACTAATACTTCTAGAGGAATAAGAACAAAAAAGAACATAAGAACGAAGGAACACTGCAGAAGGCCTACTGGCCCAGGCGAGTCAGTCCAATGTCTTCCTACCGGCTTTAAGCCAATGACAACCCAACCTAGTCCGGTCGGTGCACAAGACTTTAAGGGTAGGAACACGGGCAACCGACCTGGTAGCACACAAGCTATCAGGTCTAAACTCACACCCACCCACATCCACTCATGTATTTATCCAACCTATTTTTAAAGCTACTCAACGGTTCTGTGCCTCTATAAGCGTAACTTGGAGGTTATTTCCACTCATCCACAACACTATTACCAAACCAGTACTTTCCTATATCCTTCCTGAATCTGATTTTCCAACTTTAAACCATTGCTGCGAGTCCTGTCTAGGCTAGATATTTTCAGCACACTATTAAACACCCCTTTATTTATTCCTGTCTTCCATTTATACACCTTACAATCATATCCCACCCTAAATCTACGTCTTTCTTAGAGAGTGCAGAATCAAGGCCCTTAGTCTATCCTCATGAGGAGGATTTCTGATACATGGTATGCAAACTTTGTCATCCCTCCTGGTACATTTTTCCAGAGAACTTATATCCCTTTCTGTAATAAGTTGGACCAAAACTGTGCACTAATCTAAATATGCCTAACCACGGATTTATAGAGTTGAAGAACAACCGTTAGGACTCCATATTATTTATGCTTCTTGATAAGAATCCGAATGATTCTATTAGCTTTAATTGCAACACATATGCACTGTTGTCTTGTTTGTTAACTGCTAACCAGAACTCCTAACAAATCTTTTTCGCAATCCGTAAATTAAGATCTACATTATTTAGTTTATAAGTGGCATGGATATTGTCCTGTCCAACATTTAGAAACTTTGCATTTGTCTATATAAACTGCATCTGCCACTTCCTCCGACCACTGCAACAGTCTATTCAAATCTTCCTGGAGTGCTTTCGAAGAGTCCACGACAGAATGAATGAATTCGACGGCCTATTTTGGTGTCATCGGCAAACTTGCCGATGTACGCTTCTTTATGCCCTCAACTATGTCGATTATTAGAATGTGAACAGCAGGGGCCCAACACTGACCCCTGTGAACAACGCGCTCGAGACACTTCCCCCACGTACTGAATTCTCCCCTTTATGCAAACTCTCTGCTGCCTATTTGTCACCATGCCTCTACCAGGAAAAATTTCTCCTCCTATTCCATGTGCTTAATTTTCCTCAATAGTCTCTGATGTGGGACCCTGTCAAAAGCCTACTGAAGTCCAAATACACAATATCATATTCAATTACCATGATCATACCTCCTCAAATACCTAAGTGAAAAAAGTTAATAAATTCGTAAGGCAGGAACGCCCCTTGTAAAACATGCTGAACGTTGATTAATAATATATGCTTTTCAGGTGTCATAATCGAACAGCCTCGCAATTATTGATTCCATAAATATTCCACTATGGATGTTAGGCTTAATTGTCTATATTTCGAAGCTAAGTGACCTGTCACCTGTTTTGAAAATAGGTATCACATTTGCCCTTTTCCCACAATCTGGCACCATGCACAGTTTTGAAGTGATATTTGTGAAAAGATTAGCCCAAGGTGTGCTAAGCTCCTCTTTACATTCTTTAGAAACCTTCATACAGCTCATCAGGGCCTGGGATTTGATAGTTTTAAGTTAATCCAATTTGCCTAAGGACCATGACCACGTGTGACCCTAAAAGTGCACAGTTTATTATCGGTCCTGAGTTCTACATAAAATTATCATTAACTGAATATCGCTGGTATCCTCCTGTGTAAAAACAGAGAGGAAGTATGTGTTAAAAATTCTACACATTTCCTTATCACTGTCAGTGAGCTGACCCAGGAACATTTGAGTGGGCCTATCTTGTCCCTGATCATATACTTCGTATACCTGAAAGAATCCATTTGGTAGTCTTCGATTCTCTGCATTATAACCACATAATCTCTTTTTGCTTTTCTAATTCCCTTTTTATTTCACTCTTTAACTGAATATAACGATTTCCTCATTGCCCCTTCACTCATTTGATGTTGCCTATATATGCCCTCTTTTGACCAATCAGATATTTTAATCTATTGTTCATCCATGTTGAGAATCAATATGATGTTTGATCAATTTCCCTATTTGAGGAAACATAATTTGACTGAGGGCCTAGAACTATGCCCTGGGAAAGCATCATATCGTCAACCATCGCCACCTACCATGACCCTTAGTCCAGGTCATTCCAGATCAGTCCCACCTATGTAAGATTTTCCAGTCCTATGAAAACAGCCAAGCGAAAGTCAGGGACGGAGACTTGATTTGGCATGATTATGGAATTCCATGATATATTAAAACTGATTGATTTGTGATCACTTTCCCCAAGCTCATCATTAACCTCAAGATTTATTAATTAGTGTTTCCCTACCAGGCAAGAACCAAGTCCAGGAGTATTTTCCCCTAGTTGGCTCTGTCACAAACTGTATTAAAAAACCAATCCTGAACGTATCAGAAATACACCTGACCTCTAAATTTTCCTGTCAATTGCCCAGCCAATCTGTCTATAATTGAAATCTCCATTCGGCACAACATTTTCCGTCTGTAGAGTGCCTTACGAATTTCGTCCCATAGTAGATTACTGCGCCGCTTCCCTATCAAGATTTGGGCCCTGTAAATCAACACCCAAATTAGTTTTTCTCGTCCACGAGGAAGCTGTAACCAAACAGATTCAGTGTGCTGAACGCTTCAATTTAATATCTTGTCTAACTCAACAATTTAAATTGTCTCTGACATACATCGCTACTGCCACTCACCTTTCCTGTTGACCCCTGTCAGTGTGGAATAATTTATATTAGCCCTAGTATGGTGACAATTCAGAGGCATTCTCTCTATCTTTCATACAGATTGAGCCAGGTCCTCTGTTTATAGCAATATTATTCTATGTTTCCTGCACTTGCAATTAATCTTAGCTCATCGTATCTTATTATCTTACACTCGCCTCAATTAGTATTGTATAAACCTTAAGGGAGCTAATCCCTTGCTGCCCTCTGCTGTTCCCCCTTTGTTTGCTGACCTGATCATGTCATTATTTAAACTTCATGCTGAATAGCCTTTTATACATTAACTAGTTTCC
Organism: Cherax quadricarinatus; assembly: GCF_026875155.1. NCBI lineage: Eukaryota > Metazoa > Arthropoda > Malacostraca > Decapoda > Parastacidae > Cherax > Cherax quadricarinatus. The sequence continues at coordinate 61,211,208 of NC_069400.1, read as the reverse complement.
AACCCAAGTTGCAACCTGCTTGTTTCCCAACACACACCCATACCTCTATCTTCCATCAAGTTAAAAGCCTAGGCATTTCCACCAATTGGCCTTCTCAATCGAGTCTGCAAGTGCAACCACCCCATCCCAGAGAGATGTACCCCATCCCGTGCATACATATCATGTTTGCCATAAAAGTTTGTTCCATTTGTCAATGAATGGGGATTGCAAGTTCCTTGCAGTATCTGTCTAGCCAGCATTTACACCATTGCCCCTAGACAACCATATCATTCCAAACTCCCCTTCTAGGCAAGATGCTACATAGTTGGATCTCCTCCCTTAGACTTTATGAAATCTATAGCTAGACCTGACCTTATCTATCAGCTCTTCACTCCTACCCTTCCCAATATCATTTCCACCAGCACTGAGACAGATATGGGCTTGCTCCCAATACCTGCCATGATTTATCCCAGCCTGTGACAATGTCCCCAACACCAGCTCCAGGAAGCACGACTCTATCTCTCATCTTCTATTTCCTATTACAAAAGCCACGGTCAATGTATCTTACCTGAGATTCACCAACAACAAGAATGCGCTTACCTCCATATAGCAGGGGCAGTAGGTACCTTACCTTCACTGGCCACTGAATGTACATTCATCTCTGAAGACCCGAAGAAGGCGAATTTCCTACTGTCAGATCTTCACTCATTAACTATCCTTAATCCTGATGCGCTTCCATTACAGTGAACTACTCGCCCCTTGAGCAGGTTGCTGGCTCCCTCACTGGCTGTAGGCCGTTGCTGCCTCCCCACCTACAGCCACCACACGAGCGAGAGACAGACTGCCCAATGCACCTCGCTGCTAGAAGCCACATATCCCCACAACTCCAGCCACCTCACACTCTCTCCCAGACCCATTGAGGTGGACCAATCAGCCTCCTAATCTCCTCCAGGAGAATCAAGACCCTCCTCCATTCCAACTCTCCCAACCTCAATTTTAAAAACACTGCAGAAGCAAAGTCCCCACCCCCCCATGCTTTGGTAATAATAACCGCCACACTAATTCCCAAAGCAGGCTCAGGTTCTGTGACCCACGTGACGGACTGACCACGGATTTACTGACGACTGACTGTTTAGCTTTGTTGAGCACACTAGCACTTGCTGGTCTTGGCTACAGATTATCAGCTTACCATGACTTCCCAATGTCTTTTTTTCACATTCTGTCATGAACAAGCATTACTTTTACTTCACTAGTTTTATAGCTCGAGGGTTATATTTTCCATTACCAAGGACCTTACACTATCCACATTTTAACTTCATCTGCCATTTTTTTCAGACCAAGACATCACTATGTCCAAAACTTCCTGTAGTTCATATGCTATCATTAAATAATTAGACGGCCCTATCTATTGTATCATCACAAATTTGCTACACGGCACAGGCTCATAATCCTTCATGCAAAGTCCAATAATGTAAATTATGAATATGAGAGGGGCCTAAAGCTGATCCTGTGGACTGCCCACAAGTGACTAGAACCCCATTCGAGTTTGACCCCATTAAGTTGAAACTCTGCTTTCTGTTGGTAGCCATGCCACTATCCACGCTAAGAACTTTAAACCTCCTAAACCCTGAGCTGCTACTTTTTCTTTCCTCCCGTCGTCGCATTGGCCATACTCGTCTTACACTGGATACTCATGGATAGGCGCCCTGCTCCTCCTGTAGAATTGCCAATGTCCATTATCAGTCAGGCACATTCTGTTGACTGCCCACTTTATCAACGAGCACGCAGAATTTACCTCCTCGTCGTCTTCCTCCGCTGCTCCTCGGTCTTACGCTTCCCTTCTCGCTGATGACCCTCCCATTCATCTCAGACGCTCTCATTAATTAACTTTTGACAACAACTGACTTACATTCACAAATTCTGATACCTTCGGCCTTTTACTTCAATCTCTTGCTACCCTCTACCCCCGTACTATCCCCTTCCCGGCTGTTTTCTGTAACCCACTGATCATCCCTCCTCCTCATCTGCCATCCAATAACCCTGCTTCCTTCCCTACCCTGCAGCGCGTGTATAGCCCTTGTGGCTATAGCGCTTCTTTTTGATTAATAATAATAATAATAATAATAATACTTAAGAGTCTCTTGTGAGGTACTCTCTATCAAAGGCATTACTAAAATCAAAAAACAATATCATATTCTTTATCACTGTCTGCTGCCCTCAAAATTTTCTGTTGAAAGAACATCAGTAAAATTTGTCAGGCAGGAAACGACCTCTCGTAACTAATTGCGGAGCCCTAATGTTTTCACAATGTATATAAATATATACCTTTCTTTAATTTTATATTGCTTATATTTGCGATAATAGCTAAATCGTAAATATATTGCAAGCCTCCGGATGCAACATCCCAGCAATTCCAGGAACAGCTGTTAAAAATGACCACTGTCTGGAAAATCTACCAGCTCCTGCACCCAACATCTTGCTCCTGGGGGAGATCAACTTAAGGCACCTAAAAAGGAGGAATATAGCAAACAATATTGTAGTCAGTACTAACACCAGGAGGCAGCTCTGTGAAAACTCACACTCACACGAGCTTTTAAATCTCTGCACAAAATTCAATTTAAACCAGCAAATAATAGAGCCTACTAGACTGATAATACACTAGACCTCATCTTCACTAACAATGATGATCTGATAGAAATGTCACCATATCGAAAACAATATACTCAGATTACAACATAATTATGAGTTCACACAAAAATGCGTGGAGCCCCAGACCGACATAATGAGACAAGTCACGAGGAGCATTCACCAAATTCAACTTCATAACAAAAAACATAGGGGACCAAGTAAACCGAAGTCCTAACCGATATAAGCTGGGAAGATAAACTAAGGCAAACAACAGACCCAAACTTAAGCCTAAACAGGTTTAACTATGGTGGCAACTCGATGTATGCACAGGGCTTATTCCTCTAAGAAAAAGGAGGAGTGTAGATGTAAAATAGAAAGAGACAGGCGCTTCCCTTACAGGCGACGGAAAGAATAAAGAGCGGCTAAAAGAGGTCAATATCTCGAAATGCGTAGGATACACTGGTCAAGAAATACAAGCATCGAACTCAGCTAAAGGAAATCTTATAGAGTCATGAATTGCAGGAAGAACCAAAAGCCATAAATGTAATCCGAAAGAAACCCAAAGTATTTGCTTCTCCGTATGCCTAATCAAAGTTGAGAACAACGTCCCAGATATTGGTACCCCTACATGAACAATATGGGTCTACAACAGAATGAACCGCAAGGAAATGAGTGAGCTACTCAAGTCCCAATAGACTCAGTTTTTAGCACGCCGCTAACCAGACTGAGAGTCGAAGATCAAAATGATTACTTATGAGCCAGAAAATTTGGTAACACAAAGCCTATCCGATGTTATCCTGATGCCAAATGACTTCCGGAACAGGGTGATAAATGGACATGCTCCATGCACTCTGCCCCCGGCCATACTCAAGGAACTCCATGATCATCAAGAACTGCAAGAAGCCTCTATCACGAGCCTTTTTTCCATCCTAAGGAGAGGGAGCAAGACACGGGGTCCGTCCACAGATAACTAAAAACAACAGACATAGCCCCACTATCCCCACTCCAAACAAAGGTGCAGTAAAGCAACAGCAAAGAACTACAGACCGATAGCACTAACATCCCAATCATAAAAATCGTTTGAAAGGTCCTAAGAAACAATATCACCACCCATCTAGAAACCCACAGTTTTGCACAACCAGGGCAACATGGGTGTAGAAAAGGTCGTCTCCTGTTCCTTCTCAACTATTGGATCACTACGACAAGGTCCTAAAAATCACTAGAAGATAAAAAGAATGCGATGTAATATATAAAGAATTTGCAAAAGACCTTCACAAGTGTGACCCATGGCGTAAAGTGCACAAAATTGCGTGCTAAAGAATAACAGGAAAGTCGGTCGATGGATCTAATAATTTTCCTCACTAACAGAACACAGAGAGTAGTCCGTCAACAGAGTAAAGTCCGAGGCAAGCTACGGTTGAAAAAGCTCTGTTTTTTTTTTGTTCAGTTCCACAATGCACAGTACTCCGCACCGCATCTTGTTTCCTCATCGTCATATCCGACATAGACAAGGATGTCACACAGCACAGTGTCTTCCTTTGCAGATGACACCCATCTGCATGACAGTGGGTCTTCCATTGCAGACACAGCAAACTCCAGGGGTCATCACCGAATCTTTCAGTGGGCTGTAGAAAGCAATATAAGTTCAAACGATGAGAAATTTCCATACTCAGAAATGTAAAACACTAGAAAATTAAACTACATCATAGTAACTAAAACAAATTCAGGCCACAAAATAAGTGAAAACACCAACTTTTAAGACCTTTGTCGTAGTGAGCCAATAGTTGAGACAGGACAGGAGCGACCTGTTCTAAACCCATGTTTGCCCAGTGTTGTGTAACTGATGGGTTTCTAATGTGTGGTGATCTTGCTTCTTAGGATCCTCTTTCAAAGATATTTATGATATGGGATGTTAGTGCTATCGGTCTGTAGTTTCTTTGGTGCTGTTGCTTTCTGCGCCCTTTGTGGAGTGGGGGCTATGACGTTGTTTTAAGTAATTGTGGGACGACCCCCGTGTCCATGCTCCTCTCCATATGATGGAAAAGCTCGTGATAGGGGCTTCTTGCAGTTCTTGAAGAACACGGAGTTCCATTAGTTCTGGCGCCCTGGGTCAGAGTGCCAAGGGCCATGACATTTATCCCCTGTCGAATTCATTTGGCGTCAGGATTAAATCGGATAGGCTTGTGTTATAACCAAATTTTGTGGCTCTCTCATAAAAAATTCGTTTTGACTTCGACTCTCAGTCCTGGGTTTAGCGGCTTGCTAAAAACTGAGTCCATATTGGGACTTGATTAGCTTTCACTTCATTTCCTTGCTGTCCATCTGTGTAGGACCCATCTTGTTTTTTAAGTAGGGGGCCCATACTGGAGTTTGTTCTCGACTTTGATTTTGTGCATAGGAGAAAGAAAAACTATTGGTTTCTTTTCGATTTTCAGTTATGGCTTTATAGTTTCTTCCCGCGATTCCTGACTTCCCTATAAGATTCCTTTAGCTAGAGTTTGAGATGCTATGCTATTGGGCTCGATCTAAGGGGGGGGGGGGGGGGGGTGACCAGTGTCTCCCAACGCATTCTAGATATATTGGACCTCTTTTTAGCCGTCTGTTTATTCTTTTCCGTCGCCTGTAAAGAGCGCCTGTCCTCTTTCTATTTTACATCTACTCCTCCTTATCTTAAAAGAATAAACCTTGAGCATACAACAAGTGCCGACTGATTAATCTGACTAGGCTTAAGTAGGGGTCCTGTGATGCTTATTCCTATCTTAAGAACAAAAGAACATAAAAACATAAGAATTAGGAACACTGCAGAAGGCCTATACTGGCCATACGATGCAGGTCCTTATCAAAACGACATCACCTAAAGCATACTCACGATGATGCCAATACATACTCTAACAGAGTAATAGATCAAACCAGCTAGTGCACAACCAATGGAGTCGTCCAAACTAGCACTTCAGCTGCCGATAGTGCAGCTGCAAAGTCCAAATGTAATGCCGATATTATCGCACAAAGAGGCCTTTGTTTGTAGTCTTGTACAAAGCCCTGGGAGTGATCATGTCGAGTCTCACCTTCAGGACCATAACATTGTATCAATCGCATCTGCTAGAAAAATGACAGGATGGATAATGAGAACCTTCAAAACTAGGGAGGCCAAGCCCATGATGACATTCTTCAGGTCATTTGTTCTATCTAGGCTGGAATATTGCTGCACACTAACAGCACCTTTCAAGGCAGGTGAAATTGCTGACCTAGAAAAATGTACAGAGAACCTTCACGGCGAGCATAATGGAGATAAAACACCTTAATTACTGGGAGCGCTTGAGGTTCCTAAAATTGTATTCCCTGGAACGCAGGCAGGAGAGATACATGATTATAAACACTTGGAAAATCCTAGAGGGACTAGTACCGAACTTGCACACGAAAATCACTCACTACGAAAGCAAAAGACTTGGCAGACGATGCAACATCCCCCCAATGAAAAGCAGGGTGTCACTAGCACGTTAAGAGACCATACAATAAGTGTCAGGGGCCCGAGACTGTTCAACTGCCTCCCAGACATACATAAGGGGGATTACCAACAGACCCCTGGCAGTCTTCAAGCTGGCACTGGACAAGCACCTAAAGTCGGTTCCTGACCAGCCGGGCTGTGGCTCGTACGTTGGTTTGCGTGCAGCCAGCAGCAACAGCCTGGTTGATCAGGCTCTGATCACCAGGAGGCCTGGTCACAGACCGGGCCACAGGGGCGTTGACCCCGTAACTCTCCCAGGTATTATATTTGACTTAGTTTAATTTTATTAGGTAGGATGTAACATTTATATATTATTATTCAGTGTTGATAGTTCAATCTTGATTATCTAACTACTGTAATTATCGCTCATTGCTCGTTTCCCTGCCGTCCTCTGTGTTGCCTGACAGTAACAGCACGGAGCTATCACGTGATCAGGGGGGGTGATCACACCTTGCCTCGAGTAGTCAAAGTGGGTGGCTCACTCTCTTAGTGGTTGGACGTTCACAAGACAAGACGTGCCTAGCTCTCCCTTGCTGGCCCTTGTTGGAAGATTGTCTCTGTCACTTTCTTGTTGATGGTTCTGTGGAACTCTGTTCACAGAACATTGCCTAGACTTAGTGATTTTTGACATTGTACTGAGGTTGTGTGTCACAATGAGAAACTCAGGTCCTGAGCTGTAGGTTCTGACCTAATTTGTACGGTATCTGTGTACTGTCACCGTTGGGGATTTTCTTATGCTGAACTTGGATTCATTTTTTGGGAGTTTTGTGACTTTGGTGGAGGATCTGCAGATGTTCCCTACTTAGTGTCATTATGTTATCTCCTATTTCCTGATTCTGTTTTTACTGTTGCTTGTTATATTGCTTTTTTCGACTTAACAGTCAGTTTTTGAACATTAAAATGGTATAAAATACCGACAGGTTGTTATGTAAGACACATATGCAACAGTTAGGTATTTTTTATTTCGAAACGTTTCGCCTACACAGTAGGCTTCTTCAGTCGAGTACATAAAAGTTGATAGAAGCAGAAAAATACTTGAAGACGATGTAATCAGTCCATCACCCTTAAAGTTTGAGGTGGTCAGTCCCTCAGTCTGGAGAAGAGCATTGTTCCATTGTTTCATCCCATGGAACAATGCTCTTCTCCAGACTGAGGGACTGACCCCTCAAAATTTTAAGGGTGATGGACTGATTACATCGTCTTCAATATCTTCTGCTTCTATCAACTTTTCTGTACTCGACTGAAGAAGCCTACTGTGTGGGCGAAACTTTTTCGAAATAAAAAATACCTAACTCTTGCATATTGTCTTACCAAACCCAGTCATTTTTTGTTCAAGGAAGCTGTTCTGATTGCCGGGTTTTGGTCAAGAAGTTAGTTGATTTGAGTACTTTGTCAGTCACTGGTGTAAGTCTAGTAGAGCCCTAAGATGTAGCGAACTACTTAGAGCACTTGCACACATACACACAAACTTATTTGTATATTTTTTGTATTAAATATTAATGTACCAGATGGTACTTAAGACAATAAATGTGATATGTGCCTTCAGCACAATACTACTGTACATGAGAGAAGTGATTATTTTGACTGTTTATTTTAAAATTTAATTTATTTTGATAATATACTCCTAACATTATGATTAATAAACTTATTAAATTTTAATTTCTTTAGTTTAGTAGTCAAACCCAGTTGTTAATCCCGATGCACTATTAAATCTTATTGTATTTTAATGGATAATTGGGTTCAGGATACTGACTACTTGTTATGAAAACCCAGTAACAGGCTGGATGCTAGAAGGGCAGTCCTTTCTAGTATTCACTGGAGATCTCTAATGCTTATTAGAAATCGTGTTTTTTCGTACATATGGGGGGGCCTGTCTGGGAGGCTCTTGATCCAAGGTGTTGGAGAAATTGTCCGTTTGACATACTATAGTTCTTGGTCAAACACTTTGAGTACTTTCTTAATCTGAAGACTTTGAGTTTAGTCTTGCCCAACATAATGGGTGGATGTATGTACTTGACTGAGTCTCTTGATCCAAGGAGATGGAAATACTGTTTATGAGCTCTTACTCGAAGACAACCAACATAAAAATTCCTATTAGGATTATAGTTTCCCATAATCACTCTCTCGTAGTACACTTATTTTTGTGATGTATGTCAAAGTGAAAAAGTTAATTGATACCTGACTTTGTCTTAGTTGAGTATATTAAAACTTCAGACGTTTTTGGCGAGTAGCCAAATATCTCGGTGTGACGTATAACGGGAATTAAAACCGCAGAAACTGTCAGAGCGTTAATTAAAGATATTTTTCCTTCTCCTGCAGAGATGTCTGATGATGATTCAAGATACAGAGAACCTAGTGTTCTATTAGAAACTATGACTATTTGATGACGTAGAAGAGAGAGCAACTACGGCAGAAGTGTCGGAGCCTAGAAAATTCCTTCATGCTCACGCCTTCTCATCTCACTAACACAATATACAGAGTGTAGCTGGTAGTATACTCACCTCATACTAGTACCGTGTATACTACACCCATATCTACTTATCCTAGACCAGATCTAGACTCTAGGGATGCTGGACTAGGTGCCCGACCTAAGGACCGTCCAGACTCATTTGTTAGATTCCTTACTCCTCTGTTACCCACTGGTCCTATCTCTCAGGAACAGTTTGAGAGGTTGGAATCCTCTTTAATGTTGCAGACTGCACAAATAGAGGCACAGAGGAAATTGAATGAAGAAGATGCCCAAAGAAGAAAATGCTCGTCTCGGAAAAACAACAGACTGATAGATCTGAAAAAAGTTGAATAAACCTGTTAGTACAACACAGGACACATTTAATGTGCAGAAAGCTGCCTCAATGGTTCCTAAATTATTTGAGAGTGATTTAGACACCTATTTGATGTGTTTGAGAACCAGGCACGTGCATGAACGGGCCAAGTAAGCACTGGGCTACCTTGTTGCACACAGTTGTGACAGGGAGAGCTCAAACTTGCACTGCCACTTTAGCATTTGACAAGTATTTATGACGCTGTCAAGCAAACTTTTCTAGAGACATATAACTTGTTACCCATAAGTTATCAATGTGCATTTCGTACGTTACAACGACGAAAAGGGATCAAACTTGTGTAGATTTTGCTCGTGAGAAAAAAGTTTCATTTGAGAGGTGATCAGAGCTGCTAAATGTAACAATTATGACAGTCTTGTTCAGTTGTTACTACACAAAGAATTTAACAACTATGTCTGCTGACATACAAGAATATCTGATCAATCATACTACCTTGGATATTCTGGAAACTGCAGCATTAGCAACAATTACAAAAAATTTCTTCACAAACTTGTAAGTACTAAAACACACAAAACAAGAAACTAAAAATTGTCCTAGGATTTGCAACCTAAATAGCTGAACAGGCCGGCCTGATGTACCGCTACTGAACTTCTCGTACCTTAACAGGAAAACCACACCTGAATCTGTCTCGGGGTAAGACAAAAGGGTCTGATACCGAGAAGAAGAAAGTTAAATGTACCTATTGTAACAGAAAAGGACATGGTAGAGAGTATTGCTATAAGTTAAAAGAGATACGAGAAGCATCATGCGGCTGGGGGCCCCCACACAAGCCGTATCCTCTTCCATGCAACAAAGGCACCAAAATTCTAGTAATCCCACTGGTTTAGATAATATTTCTCAGGATAGATGACTAGCATCAGAAAGCATCTGATAAAAAGATTTTTCATCGATGAGTCCTTTCTTATCGAGAGGTAAAGTAGGATTGACGGATTTTCATCTGAGATAATTACATACAGAGACACTGGCAGTTATCTCACATTATTAAAGGAAGATGTACTGCCCATTTTCTGATGATACCTATTTTAAGATAGATGTATTGTTAAAAGCCTTTTGAGGGGCTGTTATAAAATACCTCTGCACGAAGTTTACATTGAAATAAGCTATTATACTTTTATATTTCAGTAGGTATATCCAGTGGTGTATTTCCCATCAGGTCGTGGACTTGTTGATAGGGAAAAGTATTCCTTCATGCTGGTATATCTAAGGAACGACTTGTGATTGATACCAACTGATGATAATTATGTCATTGAAGCTTGTAGAGAGAAGCCTATTTTATTTCCTCTCAATGGGAATTACTAGAGCTATGTCAAGATACAGCAACGATCCTTGTCCCTGTTGTTGAGTTAGTTGATGACAATGATTTGGGGTTGAATATGTTTGTTTTATGATGTTCGCGCCCAGGATCATTAACACTGACTCTCCCCTGTCATCAACCTAGTCAGGACACAACTGACTTAAATTTCTAACTCATGCTTTAATCAAGGATCATTTGTTGATCAGTCACTGGAAGACTGAGAGATATAGCATTTTCTGAGAGTGAAGCAAAGGATCTCAAAAATTGTTACTATTATAGTAACAGTACACTGATGGAAAAAATGCATGCCAAGTTGTCAGCTGATAGAGTTTCCTCCACAGTCAAGCATCTCGTAGTGTTACCAGTTACATTTCGGAACAAGCCCTTGATTTTGCTCACAATAGTCCCATAGGGACATTTGAGTGTCCCAAAAAGACACTCGTAAACTGGCAAAACATTTTACTAGGCCAAAAATGAAGGAAACAGTAGCTGATCAAAGTGCGACGTTGCCACATGTGTCAAGTGAAAGGGCAAGCCTGCACACACACCTCCACCTACAAACCCCCCACTGAACATTTTTCAAGAAATATCTGCTTTACTGTTCAAGATGGATTGTTTAACTTTCTCGTCAACCCCTTTTACCTATGTAACACGGCTTCTTCATTCCAACATATAATGAACGAGTTGACCCACAACTTAGAGGGAGTAATGGTCTACCTTGACGACTTAGTGGTGTACAGTGATGAGTGGGAACAACACTTGACACATTTCGGAACATTGTTTGAGAGACTGGCACACTATAACTTCACTGGGTTTAAATTAGCTAAATGTAGTTTCTGTCAAGCCAAGATTACCTATCTAGCTTCTGTATTGGCCAAGGTGAGGGTTTCTCCTATTGAGGCTAAGGTTCGTGCTGTTTCTGCATTTCCAGTGCCACAGGAAGGAAGGGAGTACAGAGATTCCGGGCATGGCAGGATATTTCAGGGTTTTGTCCTAAACTTTCTCAGATTGCTGCTCGTCTTACTGAGCTTACTAGTAGCAAAGTTCAGTTCATCTGGACCAAGATTGTTCAGACCGTTCAAAAGATTGAAGCGTTTGCTTTCCTCTGCTCCTGTGTTGAGGAGTCCTAATTTCAATCTTCCCTTTTTTTTTACATATAGATGCGAGTGGTTATGCAGTGGGTGCTGTGCTGCTCCAACAGTCAACTTCCACTGACATTCTCCATCCTATATGTTACTATTCATCTAACTCAACGACACCAGGGAAAAATTATGCCACTATAGAGAAAGAGGCTCTAGCTCTTAGGGGTCCTTAGAACATTTTGACGTGTATTTGGGCACTTCCCCATTTAAAATTAATGTTTTTTCAGACCACAGTCCACTCGCTTTCATAAAAACCATGAAGAGTAAAAATGCTAGGATCATTAGGTGGGCTCTCCCGAATCTAGCCTTACCCTATTAGTATACAACAATACAGTGGTCATTGTAATGTAATTGCCCGGGACTTTGTCACGTCCTTAATTATAAGTTTTCATTTAAATTAACATAATTTTTATGCCCAAATACCTTTTACTTGCTATGTCAAATTCAGTAAAGTAACATACTCTATCAGCTCAAAGTTAATTATGTATACTCATGTCTAATTAATTTATTTATACATTCACAGTAGTGATGAATATGTTGGTGTGAGGAGGAGACAGTTGGAGCCAAGCTGAGTGTGGGCGAGGCTAGTTATTAACCAGGGAAAAATGTCCTGCCACTGCAGCCCCCCCCCCCCCCCCCCACACACCTTAAGCTTCCTCATACGCAGATGTCCATACTGCCTCGCATTCCACTACAACTACTTAAGAGTGGTTTCCTCCACATGAGGTCGACTGTGTTTCCAATTGGCCACCACACCCTAGCTTTAAATTTTCCAGTACCAAAACTCGCCAAATTACTTTCACTAGATGCTCTGTCATCCCCAATCATCCTTTTTACCTCTATGGCTCCCGTATCCCTGAACATGATACAGTCAGGTTTCTGGGCCTCCTCTTTGTAGGTTATCCTGGAAACCTCACATTACCTCTCTGAAGGCAACTTGTCACAGCCGGCTGAACCTTCTTAAAACCCTTGCTCATCTTTCATGGGGAGCTGATCATCGAACTCTCCTTCGCCTTCATTTCACCCTCATTTTATCTAAACTTGATTATGGTGGCCAGATCTATTCAGGGGTCCTCCTGCTACCTCTCTCTAACCTTAACCCCATTCATCACCAAGGATTACATTATGCCTTGGGCTTTTCGCTCTTCCCCTGTTGAGAGCCTCTATGCAGAAGCGAACGTTCCATCCTTATCCAATTGCCGTGATGCCCATTGCCTTTGCTACTATGTATGCTCTCATGATCTCCGCAATCCTTCCATTTATAGAATGTTCACTGATATTAGTAGACATTATTTGTTCGCCGCCCCGTTTACTCCCGTCCCTTCTCTCTTCACCTACATTCACTCTTGTCTTCTCTTCAATTACCACCTTTCTATGTTCATGTAACATCTCACTTTTCCCTACCTCCCTGGAAGTTCCAGCTGTTCGAGTCTGTTCTTTCTCTCTCCCTTGCTTGAAAGCCCAACTGTCGACGGTCGCTTCCCGCCTCCTTTTCTTGACCACTTCCACTCTCATTCTCATGCCATTGCAGTGTACACAGATGGCTCTAAGTCTTCTGACGGTGTAGGATTCACAGAAATTGTTTCCAGACAGCATCGTATGGAGGGCATTTACTATCTTCGGCTAGTATTTTTACTGCTAAATTTTGTATACCATTCTTGCAGCACTTATCCGTATTGCATCTATGCCTGTGTCATCATTTGTGGGTTTTCTCAGACTCCCTTAGTGCTTTACAGGCTATACAGAAATTTGATACACCTCACCCCATAGTCCTCCGTATCCAACTTTGGCTACGCCGCATCTTTACCAAGCATAAAGATATTGTTTTTTGTTGGGTCCCTGGTCATGTTGACGTACAGGGCAATGAACAGGCAGACACTGCTGCGCGGTCAGCATTACGTGACCTACCAGTTTCATGTAGAGGTATTCCATTTTAAAGGACTATTTTGCTGCAATAGCTACTCACCTTCACACCCGTTGGCAACAACGTTGGTCTGCTATGCTCGGTATCAAACTTCAATCTATTTTAAACTGAGTACAGGTTACTGGCCATCTTTCTCTCACCAGTGTCGAGGTTGGGATACTACTCTCTCCCGTCTTCGCATGGGCCATACTCGTCTTACTCATGGATATCTCATGGAGAGGCGCCCTGCTCCTCTCTGTGAGAGTTGTCAGGTTCCATTATCAGTCAGTCACATTCTGTTAGACTGCCCACTTTATCAACGAGCACGCAGAATTTACCTCCATCGTCGTCTTCTCTCTGCTGCTCTCTCTTTTCCTTCCCTTTCTCACTGATGGACCCACCTTTCATCCGGACTCTCTCATTGACTTTTTTGACAACAACTGACTTCACAAACTTTGATACCTTCAGCCCTTTCACCTCAATCTCTTGCTACCCTCTACCCACGCACTATCCCCTGCCCCGCTGTTTTTCTGTAACCTACTGATCAACCCTCCCCCCTTCTGCCGCCCCAATACCCTCGCTTCCTTCCCTACCCTGCAGCACTGTATAGCCCTTGTGGCTTAGCACTTCTTTTTGAGTATAATAATAATAATAATAATGAAATGAAAGGTGACATGAAAAGTACCTGGCAAGTCCACTCCAAAATTTTGGGTTCAAGGAAACTGATTGGAAATAGAGAGATAGACTTAACTAAACCAGATGAACCTCACATGCAACCTATAGACACAACCGACAAATTTAGTGCCTTCTCTACTGTAGGATCAAAGCTAGCAAGTCAAATTCCTAGCTCAAATATCCATCCGAGCGAGTACCTCACTGGCAACTATCCAAATACTCTATTTCTAGCTCCAACTAATCCCACTGAAGTCTCACTCATCATTAAGTCATTAAAAGACAAATCAGGTGATCTGGATATCTTGCCGTCATTCACATATAAAAAAAATGCACCAGAACTGTTGCCCATTATTGAAACAATGTTTAACAAATCTATAGCTTCCTCAACCTTCCCATCCATACTCAAGACAGCAAGGGTCCACCCAATCCACAAAGGTGGAGATCGAACTGATTTGAACAATTACAGACCCATATCAAACTTGCCCTTACTATCCAAGATATTTGAAAAAATAATACACAAGCGACTTTACTCCTACCTTACAACAATATACTTAACCCATGCCAGTTTGGATTTAGACCAAAAAAAAAAGCACGATGATGCTATTATACAAATGCTTGACCTAATATACACAGCTCTCGATAAAATGAATATTCCCTGGGCTCTTTATCGACCTAAGAAAAGCGTTTGACACAGTTGACTACAATCTCTTGCACCTCAAACTGAATCATTACGGCATAAGAGGACATTCTCTTGACTACCTAAATTCCTATTTTAACGACAGACACCAGTATGAAACATATAAATGGAATCAACTCCCCTATCCAACCTGTAGCTGTAGGAGTACGCCAAGGTAGTGCCCCTAGGCACACTCCCCTTTCTCATCTACATCAATGATCTCCCCAGTGCATCCCAACTCCTTACACCAGTTCTATTCGCAGATGACACTACATTTGTCTACTCCCATTCAGACCCAGCTGTGCTTGGAAACACTGTAAACAATGAACTGCTGAAGATATATGCTTGGATGATGACCAACAAACTCACATTCAACATAGACAAAACTTACTTTAGCTGTTTGGCAACAGAGCCTCAAATATTCAGCTCAACATACTTTAAATTGTTCCGCTATATCAAGACACACGGAGGGCAAATTTCTAGGTCTTCTTGACTGTAACCTTAAATTTCAGTCCCATACTCATCACATAGCTAAGAAAAATTCCAAATAAGTAGGAATCCTTTCCAAGATACACTACTATGTACCACAAACGACTCTCCTTACCCTGTACCACTCTTTAATATATCCTTACCTCACCTATGGTATCTGTGCTGGGGTTCAACCACAGCCAGCCACCTTAGATCCTTAATAATCCAACAAAATGCTGCTTTGCGGGTGATAACCAGCTCCTGTGCTAGAAAGCACACCCCACCACTTTTCAAAAGACTCATCTTGCTAAATATACAAGACATACACTCTTATTATTGTGCCTACTACATATACAGAACTTTAAACTCCACTGTAAACCCTTCCCTAAAACTACTACTCGACAGTTACAGTAGAATGCACAGTCCCCAATACAAGGCATAAGGCACTTTTCAACATCCCTCGAGTAAGACTCTCACTATGCAAGAACACTATGCACATAAAAGGCACAAAGATCTGGAACTCGCTACCGGAACAGGTCAAGGATCCCCAACAACGTTTTAAATTTAGGACTTTGCTAAAAAAATATAATCTTATCTCACAATATTAACCAAATCAACCAAACATGTGTACTGACTAGTTTTATCATGTGACCTCCTGGAATTTAATTCTGCCATTCCATGTAACAGCTAGCCACTATTCTATGTTTAGTTTTAAGTAATAATTACTATGTACTATTATCTTATCTAAATTTTAATTAGTGCTATGTATTAGGATTAGTTTGCCTAAAATGCCTCAGCATGTTAGTGGCTATTTGTACTTAGCAAATCAAAATTGTAATAACACATTGTAACCTTTACAAAGAAATAAACATTATTATTATTTATTATTATTATTATTATTATTATTATTATTATTTTATTTTATTAATATTATTATTTTATTATTTATTATTTTTATTATATTATTATTATTATTAATATATTATTATTTTATTATATTTTAAATTTTTATTATAATTTTATTATTTTAATTAATTATCACCTTTCCCTCCCGCACCCTTTTTCCCTAAATTTTCTAACACTACATTTTAAACCTACCCCATGCATCTTTGCCCCCTTTGCCTATACTCCATTACCCATCATCCCCAATAGTTCTTATATCTTACCCTTACTGCCCCCCCTTTTAGTTTTTAAAACCCTTTACCACCTTTCTTTACTTCTATTTTTCCCTTTTATCCCATCTACCTTTTACTCTCAATGAGCTTCAACTAAAGGTGATCTGATATATTTTGTGGCCCCCCTATAAAAATGACATCCTTAATCTACCAACATTTTTTACCTACCAATACTAAAACCACAAACTACTGTCATTTTCCCTAATCTTCTTGTATACTTTTTTTCCTTTTTCTTAAATATTTTTTACTATAATTAAACCCTTTTTATACAAAGTCAAACAAAAGGGGTCCCCTTACATTTACCCTGGGACCCCAAACTTACCCACCATCCTCTCTAAAGGTCCTCCTACTTTATCATTAGGGCCCCTACCACAATTACTTTCTAACTTTTCAAAGGGTTCCTTACATTCACTTAAATCTCCCAAAATCCTCTCTCTCCTCTATTGCCTCTCTTTTCCAGGTCATTCATGCTTATTATGACCCCTTTTCACTCCAACCCTTATTTAAAACCACATAAATCCTTGAATTTTTACACATTTATAGTCCCTCTGCGCCTTCCATAACTGATTCCTTCTACATTTATTGCTGCCCCTTCCTTACCTAACTGCTCTCAGATACTCCTGACTTAATCCCATTTATTTCTTGCAACTGAAACTCCACTACCCCCTTCGCTTTGTTTTGCTTAGGGCCAGGACATCCATCTTCTTCATCATAACATCAGCAATCATCTCTTTCTTGTCATCTGCACTACATCCACAGACACATTCAAGCATCCTCCAATTTTATAAAGCTTTTCCTCTTCTCTTTTAGTAATTGTTTTACAGGAGAAGGGTTACTACCCATTGCTCCGGCTTTTTAGTCGCCTCATATACAACACGCATGGCTATGGAAGAAATGATTCTTTTCCGCTTCCCAATGGACAATAGAGAAATAAAGAAAACAAGAGCTATTTATAAAAAGAAGGAAAACCTAGATGTGTGGTATGTGTATATATGCATTATTCGTGCCTGTGTAGTGATGACCTAATTTGTAAGAGAAGTAGCAAATATACCATGTCTATCGCAGCGTGTTATGAGACAGAAAAAGACACAAGCAAGCCTACCACATGAAAACAGTTACAGGTTTCTGTTTTACAGTCATCTAGTAGGCCTATGGGACTTCCCGGGGTGGTGCTGTCGACCACCTACTAATATGACTGATTGTCATGTCATATTAACACCGGCCCTTTCTGAGGAAAGTTATTGGATGTGGCCACAAGTGGTCCAGGAAAAATAGATTAACCTCGATAATAACCCATTTGTTAACGTTTTTGTGAAGCATCCTTTCATTTTTGATACCACGGTAGTGTCATCCCTGCATAAATGTCCTATGGCCAGTGGGATCATTGCGCGGCTCGCAATGACTCATTCACGCTCTCGAAAGATATATAAATTAAATTAATAAAAAAAAAAATAACAGAGAAAAAAAATCATTGTTCAAGTAAGATACATTTTTTTCATGAGGTGAGATGGAAGTGAAGTCACAGTAAGAGATAACTTCTAACAGAAATCGTACAGAAATCATACGTGTCCACTACGGGAAACTGATCTGGGATCACGTCTTAGCTCTAGGCATTGGTGTTCTCATGAACATTGAGTTCAGCTTTTCGTATTTCGTTACTCTGGAGATTTGTGTTTGAAAATAGCAACAGATAATTTTGAGACTGTGCAACTATTGAAAGTAACGACTTAACTGTTTGCTGCTTGTGAAGCTAGGTGTCGATGGGCTAGTGTTACTTGAAACCAAAGTGCAGTCAAGTATCCGTTATGAGGGATCGATTTGTAAACAAAAAAGCATAGTGATAACAGCCATCCCAACCCCGACCAGTAGAAAAGACATTAAGTAAGTTGGTCTTATTTTCTATAATAACAAGAGTGCAGGCAAATATTACCATGTCTAAGTTTTTCTCATTTACTATATTGCACTAGCACTTCAGTACTACTTAATTTAGTTGAGTTAATGCTAACTTCAGTAGCTGCGCTCTCTCAATTTTTAACCGTAGGGCTTCTCCTTGCAAAAATTATGAAATAACTTCTGTCCTATGCCCTTTTGAAACAGAAATGATTCTGGAACATGGTAATACATATTCGGCAGGCGGCCGCTGGCTGGCTGGCTTGCCTTCCTCTCGTCTGTATCCTGTCTATTATCTCTGTCTGCATGTCTGTCTAGATCTCTTTTCTCCTCTATAGCTCGTCTCTCAACATGTACACATAAGTCAGTTATTATATATGTTAAATTACCTAGGATGACCCAAAATTTCCAGGCAAAGCACTGTTTCATGCTGAATATAAGACATTAATAAGCATGATGGCATGTCAATACACATTTTCACTTCTGCATGTTTGTAAATACATCTTGGTTTTTACAAGCTGCTTCTCTGAGACTGAGAACAAGCAGATGGATAGAACACACACTTAGTCAGCAGAAGAACAGAGACACTCAGGCAGACTGATAGATAGACAGCAGACAGACATACCTGTTTGTGTGTAACAAGACAACAAATAAAGCCAGGTCCCTGCAGCATGCTTCTATCATCAGGCCACTCCACGATTACCCTGTCGGCAGTTTGGTGATACTCATCACTAAACACCACCATGCTCAAGAAGTTTCATATATTCCCACATGTCTAAAACAATGCCCTTATTTTGAGGACCACTAAAAACGTTGTATATACACTGGGACCCATCTACTTGCGAGCGCAGACTCCCGCTGAGTGGTTTGAGGGAGATTATGTTGCGGGATCTGGACTCTACTATTTCGCAGCCACCCATTTCTAATTCTCCCGACTGATAAGTCTCATTAAAACTCCTACGTTGGAAGACACTTCAGTGTGGTGAGAACTCTAATGTGCGAGCTGTGTCGAAGTTATATACCTATGAAACACGGAAATAGTCTTCCTTTTGCCAAAGCCCTCACAGGCCTGCTTCCCCCTCTGCCTTTCATGTTGGACCTCAGCCTTTTCGACCTCTATCAAACAACAGTGTAGAGGCGAATTTTGCTATCACTGCTACTCGTGCCCTCTCAATGAGTGCTCTCAACTCTCATCGCTTTCCCAACCTGAGGAATAACGACGAGTGTGCAGTCCTACGTGAGTTGGTCACCCAGGGTCCACACACTGAAAATTCGACTTTCACCCAAACAGGTGTGCTAGAAGTTTTGCAAGTTGGAGTGAGTAACAATCTGTACAAATAGTGCAGTGGTTTGTCATGTCTCTTGAGAAGTCTGCCTCAGCCGTGACCTGACGAGCACTGCATCATCTGCCTGAGACTTTTCGCCCAGATGGACTATGTGAAATAAAGCGAAATGTGCTGCTCAGTTACCCCTGCTGTTCTCCTGTACCTTCAACTCCGCGCCTTTAAACGCAGCCGGTCGCCTCTATCAACGATTGCAGTGTAGAGGGTATTTTGCTGCCCGCTGGTAACCGATATGTGAGTTTTCCGCTAGGGCTGCAAGATTTTTGTAACTATTTCATGAGTGGATTACCGACTTAGAACATCGGCTTACCATCATACCACTAAGGCTTAAATGAGGAGGAAGTCTGCCTGCGGGTGACCTGAAATGGGCACGCTAAGACCCGCATGCCACTTACAACCCCATAACGCATGTGTCTATGAGGTGTATGTCCCGTCCTCGACTTTCCTATTCAGCGTGATACCTAACTTGTCGCCATTATCTACAATGGGATTAAGGCGAGTTTTAGCTGATCCAGGCCAAACAGCCGCCAACCAGCCAGTGAAGGCCAAGGCTACATCGTTGCTGAATCCCAGATATGCCTTTGTGAACGTTCACAGTGTTCCAGCGACCTTCGGTGTTGTGAGAACTAATCTATGTAGTGAAAATTTGTGTCATTCCAAGACACGTGTGCTAATGTTTTAAGTGCTGCGGTTTGGAGTTTAACAGTAGTACAGGGTTGGTACTCACGAGACGACTGTGGGCCCATGAATGACCTTGAAATTGCACTGCAACCAGCAGGCCACACACCCATATTGCCTGTTCTACAGTGAATATCCCTTCCTTGCCCTCCTCCATCCTCGATTGGAACTCAGCCGGTCGCGCCTCTTATTTGCTTGGGTCTAGAGGCGTTTTTTTTTTTTTTTTTTTGCCAGACCACATGGTGCTTGATGCCCGTTCCTTCCCCCGTGCCGCACTCCGCGCATCTTGCGATGTCTCCTGTGGCCTGCCTGCCTGCTGCAAGCAGGTGTCCGGGGGGGTGGCACGGGTTGGCGAGCACAGGCAAGCAAGCTTGAGGCAGCACTAAAAGCTAGCCAAACAGCGAAGGCAGCCTGCAGTTATACGGTCCCTAGGGCCCAGCATGTCTGTGTATACTTCTCAGTGCTGCTGCATAAACCAGTGTTCCTGTATGGCTTGAGAACAAGTTGAGCGAGCATTGCAGTGCGACATTTGAGTGGACAGCCAGAGGTTCACCTTTATAAACCAAAGTAAGTTTTGTGTGATGGCTTGTACACAGTGAACATTCATCTGTCTATTGTGCTAGAAGTGTTAATGCTGCTTTTCCCCAACAGTTAATTGTCTTTTGTATAAGCCTGTATTAAGACTTTTACAAGGCCTCAGAGTGGTCACTCATTGCGTGTCTCCGTACATATTGTAAATCAGTGTAACACATGCTCTCTCAGTGGAACGGAACTATAAATACGGTTTACATAGTTAATTGCTTGTCCTAGTGTCATTGGTTGTGTTTTCTAATAATAATACTTTTCTCGTTCAGACTGAAACTTTACTGCTAAATTCCCAGAATATTTCAAATGCAGTGTTCATAACTTGTGATGTGATGGGAACGTAAGCTTTGTATTTACTGTGAACAAGCTTACCCCTGCAGAATGTTCATTTCATGAATAGCTTCTACTTGAGCAATTCGGTTACCTTTCAAACTGTGTTAACCAAGAGTCAGCCTGTTAACATCCTATGTTTCCTTGCCATCTCATCTAGTGGTCTAGCGCCTAGTTAAAATGTAATTGTAACAAATTTGCAATCAGTATACTGCAGTTATAACATTGTGAAATTGTTTTAGACTATTTGTCAACTGGATTGTAGTGTTTAACTGCTGATACACCAATTTAATGACTGCAGACTACGCAACTGACAGCTTAATAAACAATCATTAAAACCTGGTACCTCTCCAGCAGCTGGGCCATGTGGACCTTGAGAAGTTGAGTGTGTTTTTATTACGACCAGCGGTGACCACTCTCAACCTATATTTTCATGCAACAAAAGTGTATTCTAAGTGATAAAGTGTACACTTGGTCTTGGTAACACTTGGCCATACATAGTAACGCGAGTGTAAGTGAGATTGTTTAGGTACTGGTTCATCGATCTACAGCTGCACACTTATGCTTGCATACATGTATAACATAGTATGTTGGAGTTAACCCAGGGATTGACCAAGGAAAGGCAACCAGAGTGATTTATCTCATTTTCATTGTAACATTACCTAGTTGTTGTTTTTTTTTTTTTTTTTTTTTTTTTTTTTTTTTTTTTTTTTTTTTTTTAGAATTCTGTTTACAATCTATGGTTGGGTAAGAGTTGTCCTTCAGCTTCATTGTGATGTCTGCTATATTATTATTTCAGGAGGGACATTTTGCAGTTGCCGAACTATCTCAATGAGTTAATCATTTGAACCTCATGTTTAATGTGTGTATTCAGAATTTCCTAATTTATATGCTCTATATTACCTAACTTTCTCTCTCCTCTCTCTCACTCTCTCTCCTCTCTCCCCTCTCTCTCGTTCATCTTTGTAATTTGTGATATCGTGGTAAGACCTCGGCCTGTACCATCCATTATATCATTATATGTACCAGATTATTAACACACATACAAGAGAGTCTCTGAGTGTGTTTTGGGGGTGTGTGTCCGTATTGAGTGGTGGTGTCTGGGTTGAGTAGGGTTGGAGTGTACATTGAACTTGAGCATTGTGTCTTGTATCTATTTTGTACTTCTGACTTGTAGTGAATATTTGCTCTAGCATAAGCGATAAGTAAAGATAAAGCGAGGAATTCTTGTGTTGTGAGTCCTTCAACCAGATAATCATCACTGGCAAACAGGGCAACGTCATAGAGGAACCTATTTCTGGCAGGTGATGGAAATGAGATAGCTTCCAGACCTTTATAAGTAAACAAAAAAGAAAAAAGTGAGAAAGTGGCTAGAGCGTCGACGTAGTCAGACTCACTTGAACTCGTACAACAATGTGATACTAAACCTTGGTGGGCACAGAGCTGCAAGAAGTCTTTCTTCAAAGGAAAGAATGTGTTAAGCTGACTGCCCTGACAACACCCGCTGCCGCTAAGTTGCATGGCTAATGGAAGCTGTAAACAAGTATCCGAACTCAAGATCCAATTAGGAAAAACACCACAAACGTTTGTTTGTGGAACAGAAGAAAGAGCTGATCAATGAGCTACTTAGTAACAACCTTAATGGGATATTAAGCTGCCTCCGGACCTCAATCAGACACTCCCACTTTAACAAAATGGGTCATATCATAATCTTTGGATACCCTCTCTGCATGGACCCATTCCATCGACTCGAAGTGAGCATTCTTCAGCCTAAAAGACGAAAGGAAAAATCCAAAATATTGCCATTGGGTGGGTCCTGTGCCCCTCCCCCGGAATAATCGGGTGCAGGTTACGTTTCCTAAACATCGAAGTGTACCTACCCCACCTAAACGTAGGTGTACAAATGCCAGCACTATGACATGAATGCAGTAGACTGTGAATACGTACATTCTTGGTGTGGTAAGTGTGCTGGGGAAACTTCCACTAGAGAATGCCACAGTAGACCTGACAGCCAAAAATTTAATGCAGTAACTGTAAGAGTTGGGGTTACAGTTTCCCACAAGGACTGCAGTCAGAACCCAAACAACCTTCGAGGTAAACCTGATAACAGTCCTTTAATGGGTACCTGGAGATGGGGGCCATCCAGTCTATACCACAGCCAGATTGAGACTGAACCTCTCAAAGTGTGCAAGAACCCACCTCACTCAAAACAATCTGGTGATACCAAATGCCATCACACACACCAGCTGTGGGAGAGCTAGCCATCCCTGCTAGCACACAATGGAACTACTGGTCTGGCCACTACAGATACCTAGGCTACACCTGAATATGAGGATAGTTTTCGAGAGAGGTCATTTCCTCCCCATACACACATACTAAAACATCAACGGACACCACATCAACAGTACCTCCCTGAAATTGGAGATGAGTCAGATGCACAGGACCTTCCTGCTATGAATTAGAAACAGCGAACACTAAGTAACCCACGGTACCTGTTTAAGTGATAGGTGTTAAGGAAGCCCTTAACCCAGAAGTGCCATCCTCCGGAGAGGCATTGGATTCGCCAGACCTTCCTCATATGATAACAAATTTCCAGAAAAAAAAATTGAGCATCTTTTACAGATCCGGACATGTTTATAAATTTACGTAATCAGGAATGCTCTTGAGCATGGTGATGAGTCAAAAGTGCAGCAATCTCCGTTCAGCTTTCCAGCATTATGTGAAAAGAAGCCCTACATCGTGCCTCAAAACTATTGCCTCATAACTGGCTGCCAAAATGCCGAAAATGCTTAAAAATAAAGGTGCTTAAGATATAGACGTACAAACTAGGCTATTGCTCCTTAAGTGTCTGCCACGCAGTCAAAGCATAATAGTTTTTTACCATCGTCTGAGCAAGAGATGGTAATAAACTCACTACAATGGATACATTACAAATCTGTTCATGGAACATGTGCTCCACAGGAAGCGGTTGCC
This sequence comes from Cherax quadricarinatus, assembly GCF_026875155.1. Taxonomy (NCBI): domain Eukaryota; kingdom Metazoa; phylum Arthropoda; class Malacostraca; order Decapoda; family Parastacidae; genus Cherax; species Cherax quadricarinatus. The sequence goes on along the minus strand of NC_069400.1, from coordinate 61,187,124 downwards.
GTGAACTTACATCATATTATGCATCCAAGAATATTGATGTCATCGTTTGCAGGAATGTAGAATTGAAATGATGAGCACCTCCACCAAACGTGCCTGATATGCAGCTATAACCTAAGGTCAACCAAGTGTTGGGTGATGTAGGTCAAAAGAACTGGCCACATGCACTCCTTCCTTGCAGAGTCGAGTTTAACATGCAGTATCAATGGTGCAAAGTATAGGCAGCGATTTTCCATAAACATTTTTAATCTCTATGCCCCAGCGATCCACTTTCGCCCTGATGCTTTATCCTGATCGGCATCAAAGTGAACCTACCACATTCTTGAGATTTTAATGCCAGACATAAGAAAATGGTGGGTCTATTACCAAACACCAATGGAACTAAACTAGTGAGATTGCGAATGAGATTGATAAAGTGCGAATTGTGGGCACGAACTGAGCCACTCGCATATATGGTGGCATACTAATCTGTGTCTTGATATAATACACATATACGAAGCCCTAGACTTCTGTCATAGTTGATGATCTTCTATCTGATCACTCCCAAGACTAACAACTGTCAATCTTGAGCACATCTCCACACTCAAGAGCGAAATACAGAAGGAAGTAAACTTATTCGCAAACCGAACACAGAGACAACTTGATTAACTCTTGGATCAATGTAGAAAATTACACCCCACTGGCACACAAAAATTTATTGATGATTTAAATTACCACTATTGAAGTGTCTCACAGATCAAGTGGCAGGAAAAGAAACAAGACCCTCCACTATAAATTACAATAAAACCAATGTAAATACTAGATTGATCCACAGCTGCGGCGCAATCTAACACATGCACGAGAGGATTGTAAAGCATAACCGTGAATGGTAGAAACCCCAGACCTGACTCAGAACGTTCCAAGCGGCCACTAACAAATGCCAAGGAATAGAAAGGAAGAACTTAGGCAAAGAAATGGGAACAGTTTGTTAGTGGATAAATAGGTCCCACCCCCTTTGAGTTTGCTTTGGAAAGGTATAAATAAATTAAACCAGATAAAAGACTGGCAATGTGCTCATACCCGTTTCCCTCTTGAAAAAGCAAATGTCCTCATAAATGACTGGTCCAAAACATCCAGGCATGAAAGCCTTCATCTCATATTAGAAAAAATTTAGAGAGTACTTCTGAAGAAATTTGAAACTGATGTAATTTTATGAGCCAAATATTGATGAGAGTGATTGCCTCTTTCCGAGTAGTATTAGATATGCCATTACCAAAGGTCGATCAACTGCTCCGGGAGGAGGATGGTATAACCTATGATAATTCTCAGAACTCTAAGGCACGTGCCTATAACCCTTTGTTGCACTGGTATAATCTCAAGTTAATTGAGCGTTCTTCCTACTTCCTGGACCAAGAGTCTCATTGTGCCTAGCCAAGCCCCAACAGCCTGATACATTTTTTTTGTTTAAAGCCGATCTCCTTAACTAGTTTGTCTTTGCAAAACTTTTGAAAGAATGATGCCTTAACAGATTGTACTACAGAATCAGACATCTACTTTCCCCTACCTCTATGGGTTCATGAAAGGTAAAATGTGCAGAACTGTATTTTCTTCCACCTTTCCTCACTGCCCCACCTCTAACTAGTTTTACACGTTTTCTGATCTAAAATCTGCATTTGATATTGCAAACAGAACCGTCATAACTACATGGTACTAGCCAAAATGAATATTGGTGGAGCTTACCTGCTGGATAATAGGATACCTGTCAAGTAGAGTATCCCTCTGTCCTTACAAGGCTTCCAGAAGTGATTCTAAAGAAATGTCCTTTAGGTACACCGCAGGAGGAGTTTCTTAGTCCCATGCTATTTAATATTCTGATGAATGCTCTCCTAAAGCTCTAACCTGGCCACCTAACATATTAGCTATAAGCTATGGCTGATGATATCATGATCCATACAACAGGGCATAAAGAAGATTGAATAACCTTTCTTAATGAGTTCAAACAATTTGTAATCGACCTAGGCCTCATATTATCTTCCTCTACAACAAAGATTATAACAAGCAAACGACTTCCCCACCCATCTATTGCAGGGTGAAGATCATTAGCTAAGTTTAAAACTTACAGATATCTTGGTGTAGATGTTCATTTAACTAATCCACTATACCACAACTAAACTAGAAATTAAAGCCAGCTAATTGCTGCCTCAAAGCTTTGCTGGCGACAATCCCAACGAGGGTGCTAATGTGAGAATCGTGAGAATGAGGTACATAAGCCTAAGTTAGGTCCTTAATTGTTTATGCTGCTCCCATGTTGATATTAGCTAGAGAAAAGTTCCCTCCGAACCCTTGGAGTTAATGCACAATGTAGCGCTCAGGAACTATTTTGCGGTCCCTGATTCAACAAAAGTTTCTTAACATGAGAAGGAGCTTGGGAATTGCTAGTATCAGTGATAGGATTGTTGAAATTACACTGTACTCGGTATTAGAATGTTGAGAAACGGAACCAGACACGGTCACAGTGAATCTTACCTAGTGTCCTAGAGGTAAATACACACAGATCAATTGGATTTGTGAAAACGTGCAATTGCATTACGTTTTATAACCTGCATGAACTGTACACTGGAGGCAACAAGACATTTTCAACCCCCCTCCATGGAAGATGTGTTCATTTAAATATCACAAGACCGACAAGTCCGCCCAAGAAGCCTCATTGCTAGTAATCCCTTCTTAAATCGCTGTTAGAGCATCTGCCAAGAAGAAATTTTTCGCCTAGCTGGTATAATAAGTTATCACAAGATATATACAACTGATGGATCTAAACAGAGTCTTCTGGAGGCTGCATCGGCCTTGTTGCCACCGCTCCCTAGTTTAAGAACTTAATAAATTGGTTTGAGTTAGGCATAAGAATTAACAACGGCGTCTACACTGCTAACTGAATTGTTTTGCATCCTAAAGGCGCCTAAAGCTAACCTATACACTGAGCTTGACTCTATCATCATTACTGATCTATTCTCATTGAAGCTTCTTGGCTCATATAATGACTCCAACAACATGCTCATGGGAAGGCCAGGTATAATACTCAAAAATTAGGGACAAAGGAATTAATGTACAATTTGCATGGATCCACACATCAGTGGAATTACTCCTTCATGATAAAGTTATACGTTAGCCAAGATAGAGTATCCAGAAGAGAACGAGAATAAACTTTGGATAACTGTGTCTCGCATTAGGAATAATATTAGGAGAGAAAGTAAAGAAGAAGATGTTGGTTAGAATGCAGTTAGAAGCCTGAGTAGATCGATAAAACCCACTATTGATAACAGGAACGTACTAAGTATGTTTTTGTTATGGGGAGCAACTTGCAATGTGAACAGACTGACTGATGTTGTAGTGGCCAGGCTTAGGGCTTGGGTTACAAGTACTTCTGGCAGTTGAGACACACAGATGAATGATCAAACTAAAATGTAAATTATGTGATCAGGCAATGGTCTCTCTCTTGAACACTATGTGCTAATTGGCTCACTTATTGAAGAATACAGAGACAGACAGGATAATAACCTATGTGACATGTCAAGATATCTTATTAATGAAAATAAGATCCAGATATACTAAGCATATTTCTAAATTGCTTGCAAACAGATAAGTGAACTAAGATATGTAGATTATAAATCCATATGTATCCTGTAACCCTTTGGGCCAGTTCCTAGGCCGTTTGTGTATCCAACATGCCTCTCGCGCTACCGTCCACCCCCCCAAGGATGGATATGGGGTGCACATAACGAGCCACTTCGTGGCAAAATCATCCAATTTTACTTCAGCGCGTCCACGTGCGATTTTTCAAATACGAATCAGTCAATGGTCGTTTATGTTTCCATACACTCGCAAGTTTGACACTCACTAGTTCGTTCTCGGGGACCACCCACAAGTTCGAGTACCGTGGGGTAGCTCTACAAGTTGCTTACTCTGGGACCCTGCACAGTTTCTTACCCCTGGATAACATTTAGCTCACATACTGAATAGTTCCCCTCCCATCATGGAGGAAGCGTTCGACATGTTTCCTAACATGTGCTGCTCATGTTTACTAAACAGTAGTAGGTACCTGGGTGCTAGTCAACTATTGTGGGTCAGAGTCCTGGGGTGAAGGTATACCTTACAAATGGCTGGGCTTTCAAATGAGCTGAGGTATGGTAATGAACATATTAATTGGGACAGTAATGAAATTAGACATTTGTTTGAAAAATTAATCTTTATATGAAAAGTACACGCCGATGATTTGCTTTTATAAGCATTGTTACACGTTTTGGCAAAGAATCAACCAATGTTGAACACATTTTGCCAAGTTCTTCGTCGTGGTACCTTGCCTTAATAACATCAGCATTTAGCTTCTCCACAGTTGAACAATCCTGTTTTGCGATCTTGGATTGGTTATTGTCCACAGATTCTCAACTGGGTTGAGGTCAGGAGAGTTTCCAGGCCAGTTTAGAATGCTTAGCCCATTCTCTTCAAAGAATGTCATCATTTTTCTGGAATTATGCATGGAGCAAGATCCAGCTGGAAAATGCCTTCTTCAGGAAAGTCTGTCTACACTGAGAAGTAAATGAGTTGTCAGGATTGCCATGTATTTGTCACTGTTCAAAATAGTGGGTGTTTTGGCGCTTCTTGAATGTGTTCATTCCGACGAGGTTCTCATTTGTTCCTTCGCACTACGACTGATCAGTACACATGTACTTCAGAATGTGCAACATCTGAGACCTAAGACCCAGTCTAACTTTGTTATTTTTTAAATACACTACCTAACAGAATACTCATTTCTACTGAATGTACAACAATGCATGCAATCATATGACCTGTCTTTGTAATACTCATTTGTGCTTTATTGTTATTGTTTACAATAATGTTTTATCACCGAATACATCATTGCTTAGTTAATCTTAAGTTAATTTTAAGCCAGCCGTATGCTATGCATATAAGTGGCTTTGGCATGCTGCTCTTACTGTATTTTTTGTACTCTGTATGTATATAACTTTTCTCCATTCATCTGCCATCCATCCCTTATGATTCATCGAGTGCCCATCACAGCCATTATTTCTTCATAACAGCAGTCTATAATTGTTCCATTACCGGCTTTCAGCAGTTCTGCCAACTTTGTCGAAAAGTTGAAGAATCACATTTATGCCAACTGAAGCCAAATCTCTCTGTAGATCTTTGCAGGTTTTCTTGGGATCCTTCACACTATTACTTATGATAACTCTGTCATTGTGAGGTGTCGTTTTTCGTTTCCGTCCACATCTTCCTCAATGCAGCGCTCCACAATCACCAGTGTCGTCAGCTCTCTTCAGACCAACTGCTGATTTGGTAGGCTCAATTTTTCGGAGATCTGTCTGATACTCAAATCAGCATGTTTTCAAGCTACAAAACTTGCAAGCTTCATATGTGAAGGGGAGAATTTGGCGAAACCACATTCACTCATGGAGCATGCTTGCAGCAGTATACTTGCAGAATAACAACTGTTGTGGCACTGACAAGAGTCGCAGGGTAACACCACAGCTGGTTGGTTGCCAGAAGTCGGAAGCATCTCTTCTGAAAAAAAAGCTTAATTACATTAATGAAGCCAGGGACTAAGACGCATAATGAGAGAGTTACAAAATTTACTCTTGTTCCAATTAATTTCCACACTACTGTTGGATATAGCTCTTAGCCAAAAAATTTGTGTAAATTGGTTGCTCACCCTGTAACCCTACCTGCATGTCCACTGGTTACTATCCCTGGGACCCCATACAGCTTGCTTGCTCAGCGTAATGGAGGGATGCTGGGGCAAAAAGAGTAGAGAGACGCAGGGCACAGTGTGTTTGTCATGAAATTCATGAAATCATATATAGCTTGTCGTCGAGTTGACGACAGAACGTGAATATATCCTGCATTCCCTCTCCTCATAGAGTTGGTGTCAGAACATAATTTATCATGGTCCTCTTTGTTACAAAAAATGCGATGTCTAATAAGCATAGAGATCTCAGTGAATACTGAAAGGACTGCCCTTCTAGCTCTAGCCTGTTACTGGGCTTTTGTAACAATTAGTCAGTATCCTGGTCAGTTATCCATTAAAATTCATTAAGATTTAATAGTGCTTCAGGATTACAACTGGTAGGCTACTAACTAAAGAAATTAAAATTTAATAAGTTTATTAATAATATAGTCTAGGAATTATTATCAAAGTAAATTAATTTAATAAACATAATCAAAATAATCAGCTCTCTCGGTACAGTAGTATTGTGCTGAAGGCACATATCACATTTTTAGTCTTAAGTACCGTCTGGTACATTAACATTTAATAATACAAATATTATACAAATAAGTTTGCATTGTATGTGTGTAAGTGCTCTAAGTAGTTTGCTATGTCTCCAGACTCGACTAGACTTAAACCAGTGACTGACAAAGTCCTCACATCAACTAACTTCTTGACCAACCTGGCAATCAGAACAGCTTGCTTGAACAAAAAACTGACTGATAAGTCGAACAGCAATATAACAAAGCAACAGCGACACAGAATCAGGAACAAAGAGATAATATAACAACACTAAGTAGGGACCATCAGCAGATCCTCCGCAAAAAGTCACAAAACTCCCAAAATACTGAATCTAAGTCAGCATAAGAAAAATCCCTGACTGTGACAGTACACAGATACCAGTACAAATTAGGTCAGAAGCTACAGCTCAGGATCTGAGTTTCTCAGAGTGTGTATGTGACACACAACCTCAGTACAATGCTGAAAATCACTAAGTCTAGGCAAGATAAGATAAGATAAGATTTCGTTCGGATTTTTAACTCTGGAGGGTTAGCCACCAGGATAACCCAGAAAGTCAGTGCGTCATCGAGGACTGTCTAACTTATTTCCATTGGGGTCCTTAATCTTGTCCCCCAGGATGCGACCCACACCAGTCGACTAACACCCAGGTACCTATTTGCTGCTAGGTGAACAGGACAACAGGTGTAAGGAAATGTGTCGAAATGTTTCCACCGCCGGGAATCGAACCAGGGCCCTCCGTGTGTGAAGCGGGAGCTTTAGCCACCAGGCCACCGGGCCACCAATGTTCTGTGAACAGAGTTCCACAGAACCAACAACAAGAAAGTGTAGAGACGATCTTCCAACAAGGGCCAGCAAGGGAGAGCTAGGCACGTCTTGTCAGTAAAACATCCAACCACCAAGAGAGTGAGCAGCCCACTGGACTGACTACCCTAGGTGAGGTGTGATTACCCCCCTGATCACGTGATAGCTCCATGCTGTTACTGCCCAGCAACACTGAGAAGCTGGCAGCAAACGAGCAATGAAATAATTACAGTAGTTAGACAATCAAGACTTGAATATGAGCACTAATATACATATAAATGTTTACATTGTACCTAATAAATATAAACTAAGTCAAATAATAATATAAAGCAATATATTTACTATTTAGCTATTATCACAAATATAAGCAATATAAAATTATATGAACAGGTAATAACATTATATACATTGTGGACCCATTCAGGGGGCGCAGTATCTTTACTCAAAGATTTGACATCAGAACGGGTATGTTCCCTGGGCCTTGTTATGAAAAATAATTCATTCATTATGAAATATAATTTGAAGTATTTGTAGTGTACCAAGAGCATCAATAATATTAACCAAATCTCTGGTTGCTAACAACTAGTGTCCAGAATATGTTACAGTAAATTTTGTCAAGGTTAGGAACTAAAGAACCAGTATGGTCCAGGATAGTTAAGACAATTTTTTTCTGTAACCGACTTTATTTATGTGTATTTTTGTATCACTGCATGAATTCCTGTGTAATTTGAAGAGGCCCAAAGGATATGTCAGTTTAACTTTGATTATCCTAGGATATATGTGCAAAATTTACTGTAACTCTATTTGTGTCCATAGCATTTGTGACTGTAAAGACCATTGTGAAAAAATTATTTTTGCTATGTATACCAACTATAGGATAAACTTGCATATACTATGAATACTTTGCCAATGACAGAGTAAGTTATATTTAAGCAGTGCCATAAGCATGTGAATCTATCGAAAGTGCATGATTTTATACAAAATTTTTGTATTAGGAGCTTGTAGTTAGCTGTTTTTAAAGGGGACAGCAGATAGCTGACTTTTATATAGTTTGGTAGATTCTTTGCTTTGGTTTTTGCTTTGGGAAATTTAAATAAAATACAATAAGATGGGAAATATTTGTTATTGGAAAGGCAAGTTTTCCCCAATAAATATGGTAAACACATGCTCGGGCTTTTGCTTTGTTTTTATTCTTATCGTAATTTATTCCCACCAAATGTTTTTGATGATAATTTTAAAACCCTTTTTTAAAAATGAACTTGTCAAAAATTATTATATCTGGGGACTTTAAAATAACCTCGCTATTTAGATAAACAAATAATAGTTTCCCAAACAAGTAGAAGTAAAACACAAAATCGACTCTAAAATAGAAAATATAGGATTTTAGACTTACTTACGTGCAAAAAGTTTTTAAGAACAAAAAACGAAGGAAAAACTGCACCCGGCTCTGACCCCCGCGGGGCAGGGGCCATGTCTCCCCCGATTAACCCAAAGACCCCCCCCGGTTAGCCCAATGACCCACCCAGTCTGATCATTCCCCCTCAAAGGGTGGAGCAGCACCGCCCAGCAGCACAAAACTAGTCAGGGCCAACTACACCCACCCCCCCCACTCAGTTTTATCTAACCTATTTTTAAAAATCACAATAACTGTACTCAGGAGTTTGTTCACCTATAACAAATTATTACCAAACCCGGCTTTTCTTTTTCCTTTTTGAAACCCCGGGTTTTGCGCTTCCCCCCTTTTAATAAAATAACTGAATCGAATTTTTCCAAATTTAACCCCTTGGCGGTCCGTCTTGGCTGGAATTTTTAGCCGCATTTACATCCCCCTTTTTTTATTCTGTTTTCCATTTTTAAAACCTCGCATACCCCCCTAATTTTTACGCCCTTTTGGAGAGGCAGATTTAGGGGCCCCCAGTCTATCCTCATGGGAAAATTTCTGATACATGGGGATTTTGTACCCCTCTGTACATTTTCCAAGAATTTTATCCTTCGAAAACTGGACCCGAACTGAGCAGCTAGTCTAAAGAGGCCTAACCAAGTTATAGAGTTGAAGAAAAACCCCGAGGGTTTCTATTATTTATACTTCTAGATATGAAGCCAAGAATTCTGTTAGCTTTATTGCGAACACTAATGCACTGTTGTCTTGGTTTTAATTACTGCTAACCGGGAAAACTCCTAAATCCTTTTTGCAATCAGTAGTATTAAGTCTACATCATTTAGTTTATATGTGGCATGGTTATTTACCTGTCCAACATTTAGAACTTTGCATTTGTCAATATTAAACGGCATCGCCATTTTCTCCGACCATTGCATCAGTCTATTCAAATTATCCTGGAGTGCTCTAGTGTCCTCATTAGAATAACTGGATGGCCTATTTTGGGTCATCAGCAAATTTGCTTATGGTTCTTTTTATTCCTCATCTATGTCGTTTATGTAAATTGTGAACAACAACGGCCCAACACTGGCCCCTGAGGAACACTGCTTGTGATGTGCCCCATTCTGATTTCTCGCCATTTATGCAAACTCTCTGCTAGCTATTTGTCAGCCATCCCTCTACCCAGAAAAAATTTCCCCTCCTATTCCGTGTGCCTTAAGTTTCCTCAATAGCCTCTGGTGTGGAACTCTATCGAAAGCCTATTGAATTCCATTACACAATATCATATTCATTACCATGATTCCTCTCAAACACCTTAGTGAAAAGTTGTAAATTGTAAGACAGGAACACCCCTTTGTAAAACCATATTGAGATTCATTAATCAATCTGTGCTGTCAAGATGGCTATGAATTGCTTGGCAATTATTGTTTCCATAAATTTTCCCACTGTGGAGGTAAGGCTTATTGGTCTATAGTTCGAAGCCAAGGGACCTGTCACCTGCTTGTAAATAGGTATACATTTCCCATTTTCCACTTATCAGGCACTATGCCAGTTTGTAGTGATATTTTTAAAAAGATTAGCCAAAGGTAGCTAAGTTCCACTTTACATTCCTTTAACCCCCTTGCAAACAGTTCACCAGGGCCGGGGGATTTGTTAGGTTTTAGTTTCTCTATTTGTCTGGGGACCATGTCACTAGTTACCACAATCGTACATAGTTTATTATCATCCTGTTCTACAAAATTTCTATTATTTCAGGAATATCGCTAGTATTTTCTGGGTGAGAACTGAGAGGAAGTAGGTATTTAGAATTTCACACATATCCTTATCACTGTCAGTGATCTCACAGAGTTACTCTTAAGTGGGCAATCTTGTCCCTAATCTTACTTCTGTATACCTGAAAGAATCCTTTAGGGTTAATCTTTGAACCCCTTGCGCCCTTAGCCATAATCCCTTTTTACTTTTCTTATTCCTTTCTTTATTTCTCTCTTTAATTGAATATATTGATTTCTTAACTCCCCATCCCCCCCTTTTGATAGCCTATATATGCCCTCTTTTGACCAATGAGATGTTTTAATCTTTTGTTCATCCATTTAGGATCATTTTTGTTAGATTCTAATTTCCCTACTCGGAACAAAAGTTGTCTGGGCAGCTAGAACTATGCTCTGAAAAACATCATATTGGAAACCAAGATCACCTACCTGCCCCATGTCAGGACATCCCAATTTAGCCCACCCAGGTAATTTTTCAGTCCCATGAAGTCGGCCAAGCAAAATTTTGGGACAGAGATTTGATTGCAGTTACTGGTAAATTTCATGATATATTAAAACTTTAAATGATTTGTGTCACTTTCCCAAGCTCATCATTAACCTCAAGATTATTAAATTAGTGAATCTTTGTTTGGCAAGAACCAAGTCAAGCAGATTGTTTCCTCTAGTTGGTTCTGTCACAACCTGTTCTAAAGCAATCCTGAACCGTATCAAGAAAGTCACTAGACTCAAGATTTCCTGTCATATTGTTCCAATCAATTTGTCTAAAGTTAAAATCTCCCATTATAACAACATTTTCATATCTAGATGCCTTATGGAATTTCATCCCATAACAGCTTACTGCCTCTCTATCAAGGTTTGGGGGCCTATAATTTACAGCAAAATTAATTTGGCATGTCCTCGAGAAAAATGTAGCCAAACAGATTCTGTGTTCAATGTCTCTAATCTTATATAATGTCTAAGACAACAATTTAAATTTCTCTGAATACATCGCCACCCCACAACCCTTCCCGTTGGGCCCCGTCATTGTGGAATGTTTATAACCTGTATGTTGCATTCAGAAGGCATTTTTCTCTTTTCAAGTTGAACCAGGTCTCTGTTACACCAATAATATCTATATTACCTGCACTTGCAAGTAATCTTAGCTCATGTATTTATTTCTTAGACTTCCCACTATTTGTATAGTAAAAATTTAAGGGAGCTATTCACTCGTTGCCTCTACAATCCTCTTTGTTTGTTGATCAATTGATTTGCATTACTAGCAACTTTATTTTGAAAATTGCTTTTAAATATCCTGAGGTATCCCAGTAATAACTGCTGTTTTTAACCTAATGTGCAGCCTGATTGTTTCCCTCAAACACCATACCACTATAATCTATCGTTTAAATTCCTAGACAAGTCCCCAATTACCCTCTCAATTTAATTGCTAATGCAACACCCATCCCCATAGGATGGAACCCCATCCTTGCATACATATCACGTTTGGTCAAAGAATAGGTCCCAGTTATCAATGATTGGGATTGCAAGTTCCATGCAGTACCTGTCTAGCCAGCGTTTATACCAATTGCCCTAGACATCCATTCATTGCCACTCCCTTTCTAGGGGAAGATGCTACATATGACTAGGATCCTCCCTAGACCTAACTATTTCTATGGCTGACCTGTACTTATCCCGCAGCTCCTCTCTCCTGCCCTTCCCAATGTCATTACCCCCAGACTAAGACAGATAATGGGCTTGTTCCCATTACCTGCCATAATATTATTAAACCCGCTATGGGCACCAACACCAGCTCCAGGAAGACACACTCTCTGTCTGACCTTTCTGTCTCTGTTGCAAAAGCATGGTCCATATATCTTACCTGAGAATCGCCTACTATTAAAAATTTTACCTTGATTAGCAGGGGAATCAGCAGTACCTTCAACCCCACTAACACTGAAGTACACTCATCTTGGGGAAAAGGAAA
>NC_069400.1:61015288-61174439 GCF_026875155.1 Cherax quadricarinatus | reverse complement strand
GATAGCCCTGGGCAAAAGGCCCCTGGGAAATAAAAAAAAAATTTCAACACTCGAAAATGTTTCTATAAAAAAAAAAAATTATCACTGTAACAATTTGGGGAATGGATTTGGGATGGATTGTTTATACGCTTTGGGCTGCCTCTGCAAGGTATGTAGAATTGCTCTTACATCGCGATACCCCAAACCGGAGGTTTTATAAAGGGGGCGCAAACACACATAGCTCTTGCCCCCTTTTTGGGGCCTTAAATAGGTCCAAACCCTTAGCATGCCCCAAAACCGTGAAGTAGGGAGTGTGTAATGGCTGCTGTATTTGGTTTTGGGGTTACGGGGCTGGGCCCGGCAGTGGTGAAACGTGATGTGAGGGCGGGCTTAGGGGTTTTTAACGTCGTAAGCCTCACGGAACACCACCTGCGCGAAGATATTTCTAAGCGGGGGGGGCTTAAAAAAAACCCCACAAAATAACAACAAAAGGGATGAAAAAGAGACTCAGAATGCTTGGGTTGAATCAAAAGCGAGAAGACTACTGGTGGCTTCTCGATAGGGGGTAAGACACCTGGGTTATTTACTAGCTGGCTTTCTAACCCTTCACACAGAAGGGCTTGAAAAACTTCACACGGTGAGCACAGCAGGGGTGGAACTGGCGGGCAGGCAAAGGAATTGGGGGGGTAGGTAGGCTGGACTAGGCCCCGTGTTTGCTCCCCCCCCCACAGAGGGAAACTGGCTTTTTTTGCAAACTCGGCAACCCTCGGGAGTGATGCAAAATAAGCTAAACACAATACAAGGAGACGCCCAGTAATAATGAAAAAGCGGTAGAGCGGGGAAAGTAGCTGCTTGGGGTCTGGCGGGGGTTAACCACGATAGGCCTACTGGTGACACAAATGGCCGTCTTGCTGGTCGAAAATTTATCTCCAAAATTGCTGTAATCGTCAAATTACAGGCCCTCCGAGCCCCATTTTAGTAGGGGTTCTAAATGGAGATATCGTGGGTTGAAGGTAGACCCCTTTGTTGGATGGTAATATAATTTCAGACTAGTGGTGAAAAGATGGAGCCCGCTGCCTTGCCTGTCTTTCTGAATGGTCTGCCGCCGATAGACCGGGCAGAGGTTGAGCCTACACATGTGCATCCCGTGACCACACAAAGCCCCAGGCCTACAAGGGATTGTCTAAAGCACATGGATAAAATAAAATCTATGATTAATACAGGGATCACAACTATGCTGACATTTAAAGGCTAAGTGATTACATTATAGTTTGTAAGTTTAGCAATGTGAATACTTTTGTTTTGGCACAATACATAGTGTCTATATTGGAGTATCATAGGCAAACTTATAACTAGTTAGGATTCATTATATTAAGATTAAGATTCGTATTTCTGTGTTTATAGTCAATGGGTGAGTGAGTGTAAGTGTGAACCACCAGATGGTTTTCATGTAGTTAGTTGATGGGGTGTATCAGGGAGATAAGATGTTTTCTAACTGTAGTTTTGAAAGTGATGAATGTGTCTGTAGTTCTAGAGTTTTCAGATAGGGTGTTCCAGATTTTAGGCCTTTCGACACACATTGAATTTTTGTAAAGGTTTAGTCGGACATGGGAAATGTCATAGAGAAGTTTGTGTCTGGTGTTATGCCTGTGGATCCTGTCACGACTATCAAGAAAGCGTTTTAGGTCAAGGTTAATATTGGAATTTAAGGTCCTGTAGATATAGATTGCACAGTAGTAAGTGTGGATGTTCGGAACAGGGAGTAAGTTGAGATCTATGAAGAGTAGGGGGGGGGTGTTGCCAGGGATGGGATTTAGCGATTATTCTTACTGCGGCTTTTTGTTGGGTTATTATTGGCTTTAGGTGTGTTGCTGCAGTTGATCCCCAAGCACAAATAGCATAGGTGAGGTATGGATAAATGAGTGAATGGTATAGTGTGAGAAGGGCAGTTTGCTGTACATAATATCGTATCTTGGAGAGGATCCCCACCATTTTGGATACTTTTTTTGTTATGTGTTGGATATGGGTGCTGAAATTTAGGTTGTTTTTGAGGTATAGACCTAGGAGTTTGCCCTCATTATGTCTGGTAATTAGAGCGTTGTCGATCTTAATGTTAAGTTGCGCAACACCTGCTCTGCTACCAAACATAATGTAGTAGGTTTTGTCAGTGTTAAGTGTAAGTTTATTGGCTGTCATCCAAGTCAGAATTTTGAGCAGCTCCTCGTTGACAATGGTGTTGAGGGTGGCAAGGTTAGGGTGGGGGGTGATGTAAGTCGTGTTGTCAGCAAAGAGAATGGGTTTCAGGTGTTGGGATACATTAGGAAGATCATTATTGTAAATGAGGAAGAGCAGGGGACCAAGGACACTTCCCTGTGGAACTCTAGTATCAAATGGCCATGTTGATGAGGCTGTGTCTTTAACCCTTTGAGGGTTTTGGTCGTACTAGTACGTCTTACGCGTAGGGGTTTTTGACGTACTAGTACGCATAAATTCTAGCGGCCTCAAATCTAGTGGGAGAAAGCTGGTAGGCCTTCATATGAAAGAATGGGTCTATGTGGTCAGTGTGCACAGTCCAAAAAAAATCCTGCGGCACACAGTGCATAATGAGAAAAAAAAAACTTTGACCATTTTTTTGGAATAAATCAGCGACTTTGCAGTGTATTTTCGTATGGTATTTATTGTTGTATTCTAGTTTTCTTGGTCTCATTTTATAGAATGGAAGACATATTATAGAAATTGAGATGATTTTGACTGGTTTTACAATGAAAGATGCCTTGAAATTGAGCTCAAAGTAGCAGAAATGTTCGATTTTTACCAAACTTCAAAAGTAAACAAATCGTGCCAAGCGTGCAATACACGTCAACTGGTGAGTCTAATATTCTTTCACAAGTGCACCAATAATATTTATACCATTTTTTACACTAATGCAGTAGTCTGCATAACAGTAAATCTTATATTTTTTGTGAGAATAAAAATTCAAAGTGGAAAGCAAAAGAATACAAGAGGGGCCTTGAGACGTGACTAATGACTAGAGGAAATGTCGTTTTAGTGCCAGGAATGTCTTTCTTGTTTATTCTGGACCCTATTCGGAAATTGGCATCTTTTGAAATTTGTGTGAAATTGGCAAAATTGCTAAATTCTGACCACTGTACTGGATAGTTGAATTTCATAAATGGGTGGTTTCTTGCACCCATTCGATAGAAAAAATGGAGTTCTAGCGAAATATTCATGTTTTTTGTTGACTAGTAGTGAAATTGGCCGAAAATGGGGCTCAAAGTGGGCAAAATCGCCGATGCGTAAACATCGCCGAGACCGCTAACTTTGCGAGAGCATAATTCCGTAAGTTTTCTATCAAATTTCAAACTTTTGGTGTCTTTATGATCGGGAAAAGATTTTCTATCTTTTCATAAGAGAAAATAATTTTTTTTTTTAAATTTGGCCGACCCTGAGAACGAGTTTCGGAGAGGGCCTGTCGACCCTCAAAGGGTTAAAGGGTTAATGGTGACATTCTGATACCTACTAGCAAGGTAGGATTTGAAATATGCTAGCGCATGGCCTCTTATACCATAATGGTCAAGTTTGTGGAGTAGGATGCCATGGTCTACTGAGTCAAACGCTTTTCTTAAGTCAATAAAAATTCCTAGCTGATATTCCTTATTTTCCACTGCTGTGTAAAGCAGATCTAGCATTTTTACAATTGCATCATTAGTGCTTTTATTTTTCTGAATCCAAATTGACAGGGGTTGAGTATGTGAAAAGACTAGGCAGTTGCACGACGATCTGGTAAAGAAATTGCCTACAACTAATGGTGATGTATACCTTTGAAGAATTTCGAGAGTATATCTACTACTCTCTGAGCCTGGCCATGGGCCAGGCTCATCTGTTGCTTGCCTGGTCAACCAGGCTGTTGCTGCTGGAGGCCTGCTGCCCCACATATCCATTACAGCCTGGTTGATCTGGCACCTGGTGAAGATACTTGTCTAGTTTCCTCTTGAAGGCTTCAACACAGAAACACTGCTGGAGCAAGTGTTGAAGACTTCAAGAATAAACTAGACAAGTATCTTCACCAGGTGCCAGATCAACCAGGCTGTGATGGATATGTGAGATATGTAGGGGAAAGGGTACTGGGGTCCATCCCATTCTGTTTAGGTTCTTGGCGGTGGTGTAGTTTGCCGTGGAATTGGATTGCCTGGGGATGTCCCAATCCCTCTCCGGTCTCCCGGGAAGTGGCTTTGGGTGTCTTTCGGGTGACGGGTGTATCTCTGGAGGCTGCCTTTTGGATTCCAGGGGTGGTGGCCAAAGGAGGTATGCTTTGTGGTGGATATCCGGCCGCCCTCTCTTTTGTCCACCGAGGTAGCTCGGCAGATGTGAGGTTGCTATCTCGGATTGCTGGTTTACTAGCATGATGGTAGGGTATGGCATGGGTTCCATGCTGCATCTGCGCTACTTGCGGTGCTGAGGTCCTCATGGGTGCAGAGGGAGGTTTCTGGCCCTTTCATTCCTCCCAGGAACTATCCCTTCCCAATCCCCCCTTTTTTCTTTTTTTCTTTTCTTCTTAAAAACAAAAAGAAAAAAGTAACCTAACCATGGAAGCCAAGTCCATGAACCTGCTACCCCCGGGCCCCTTCTTGATACCGCACCTCATTCTGACCCTGCCTCGTCTTTTGACCACTCTTCGGACACTCCTAATGCCTCTGGACCTCTTGCTGGTGCTGTTTCCTCACCCGCTTCAGGTACTGAGGTCTCGGCTGACTCCTTCGATTTATCTGACCGTACAGAGTGATGGCTCTCTTAAAGAATTTGGAGCACACATCAATAATTGGGCCTCTACCCTTCAGACAGAACTGTTTGCCATTCTCCTTGCACTGAAATGCATCTATGTATCTAAGATTGACAGTTTAATTGTAACTAATTCTCTGTCATCCATAGCTATGGCAGTTACTCATCTCCGCCACCAAGGGAGACTACCCCGTGTTTCTTATTCTCGTGTTTCCAAACATCCCCGCACTTCTGGGGTCCCATCTTCTGCAGCCTCCTCTGTTGTTACCCCTACCATAGCCACTCCGGCATCTAATCCTTTTGCTGTCCTTGGCTCTGATGTCCCGACTACAACTCAGTCTGTTCTCACATCTTTGCGTCCTTCCTCACAAGCCCCAGTATCGACAAGACCTCGTACGACATCTAATACCAATCGCCCCTCTACTTTTCAGAAGTCCAAAAAATCCACATTGCTCAAATCTTCTTTGCCCCTTCCTTCCCTTCTTCCACCTCCACACTTTACCTTTCTAGTCTCTGTACCTAGTTCTTCCCCTCTCTCTGGCTCTATTACAAGTGTGGAGATTCACCCTCCTCCTCGTACTATGCCTTCCACCCCCGTCCCCTCCCAAGTTTCTCCCTCTTCTGCCACCTCCCAGGTTTCTGCCTATTCTGTCCCCCCCCCACACTTCATCTCCAGTCCCTTACACTCTTCCCTCCCCGTCTACTTTGGGACAGTAATGGACTGTACCAATCTTTACTTACCCTCCTCCTTCTATCTCCAATATGGTTTCCTATACATCTTGGAATTCAGAAACACTTGAAGCCATTTCAGAATATATTGCAGAGACTAAACCTTCAATGGACACTGATTCACTTCCTGTTCCTTCTCTTCCCTCTCCTCCATCTTCACAACCCCATTCTTCGCAACACTCCGTTCCTTCGCTGCTTGAACGTCTTCCAATGCCACCACACGTTGACTTTTCTAACCCCTCTAGTCCGTAGGTGCCTTTACCTACAGATTCCTGGTATTTTCTTCATCGCCAATCATGGCCTATTTACAGTGGAATATCCGTGGCCTCGGGTAATCGGGGTGAGCTTCAGATGTTGCTTTCCAGGTTTTCCCCTGTTGGTGCTTGCTTACAAGAACCAAAATTACACTGGGCTGTTTTCCAACCTATCTCAGGCTATAATTTATTGTATTCTTCGGGTCCTTTCTCAGATGGGACCTTTAATGAAAGTGCCCTTCTTCTACGCAATGATATTCCGTACTGTCAACTATTTGTCCATACCTCGCTGCATTACACTGCAGCCCGTATCCACCTGAATAAGTGGTTTACAATATGTTCTTTATATATCTCTCTTTCTCGAGCATTTTCTATCCCAGACTTTGCCTTTCTTGTTTCATCCTTACCACCACCACTTCTGTTACTTGGTGATTTTAATGCCCACCATTTCCTCTGGGGGGGGGTCTCATTGTGACTCACATGGCATCCAGTTGGAGGCTTTTCTCGCCTCTCAACCCCTCCATGTTTTAAATACGGTACTCCCACCCATTTTGATCCTCATACTCATACTCTCTCTTGCATCGATCTATCAGTCTGCTCTTCCTCCACTGCACTAGACTTCACCTGGTCTGTTCTACCGGACTTACATGACAGCAATCATTTTCCAATCATTCTTACTTCTCCTTCCTATTCACCACCTTTCCGTAACCCTCGCTGGCAATTTGATTGGGCAAATTGGGATCTTTACTCACGCCTCACTGCTTTTAGTGAGGTTCCTTCTTCATCCTCCATTGATGAGCTCCTACACCTCTTCTCAACGTCAGTTTATACCACAGCTTCTCATTCTATACCCCAAACCTCAGGCAGGCATTCTCAGAAGTGCGTGCCTTGGTGGTCTCCTGCTTGTGCTCGTGCAGTACGTTTGAAACGCGCTGCATGGGGCAGGTACCGGTACAATAGAACCGCTGAGAGACTTCTTGATTTTAAGCAGAAGCGTGCGATCGCTCACCGTGTCATCCGTGAAGCTAAACGCACTTGTTGGCAAGACTATGTTTCCACCATCACCTCTGCTTCTTCTATGAGTGCAGTCTGGAAAAAAGTGAGGAAATTGAGTGGTAAATACTCTCCTGACCCGGCTCCTGTTCTACAGGTCGCTGGTGTTGATGTAGCAAACCCTCTCGACGTTGCCATTGAACTTGGCACACATTTGGTTCGTATTTCCCAGGGGCTCCATCTCTGCCCCTCGTTTCTTTCCTCAAAGTCTGCCAGAGAGTTAGTACCCTTGGACTTTTCTTCTCTCAGAGAAGAACAATATAATGTGCGTTTTACACTTCAAGAACTAGAGGCAATGCTCTCAGCTTGCCGATTATCGGCAGCTGGGCCTGACGACATTCATATTCGTATGTTACAACATTTACATCGGTCAGCCCTTGTAGTCCTCTTACACCTCTTCAATCTTATTTGGGCACAAGGAGTTCTTCCCCAGCTGTGGAAATCTGCCATTGTTCTCCCTTTCCGCAAACCGGGTACTACAGGACGTGATGCCTCCCACTATCGCCCCATCGCTCTTACTAGTGCAGTTTGCAAAGTGATGGAACGTCTCGTAAATCGACGTTTAATGTGGTATTTAGAGACACACAACAGTCTCTCCGCTAGCCAATATGGCTTTCGTAAGGGTCGTTCTACCATAGACCCCTTACTACGCTTGGATACGTATGTTCATAATGCCTTTGCGAATAATCACTCAGTTATTGCCATATTTTTTGACCTTGAGAAGGCATATGACACAACTTGGAGGTATAATATTTTGGCCCAGGCCCATTCCTAGGCCTCTGAGGCAATCTATACATCCTTCTTAAGAATTTTTTAAAACTGACAGACATTTCCGTGTTCGAGTCAGTAATGTTCTTTCCCCGGACTTCGTCCAAGCTGAAGGTGTCCCTCAGGGATGTGTTCTAAGCACAACATTTTTTCCCTCCTTGCTATAAAATGATTTGGCCTCTGTTCTTCCCACCCAATATTTGGTCATCACTCTATGTTGATGACTTCGCTATTGCTTGTGCAGGCGCTGACTGTCATCTTATTGTAGTTTTCTCTAGCTTTGCAGTCGACTGTGTTTTCCACTTGGGCCACCAGCATGGGTTTAAATTTTCAAGTACCAAAACTCACCAAATTACTTTCACTAGACGCTCTGTTATCTCCGATCATCCTTTGTATCTCTATGGCTCCTGTATCCCTGAACGTGATAGTCAGGTTTCTGGGCCCTTCTCTTTGACCGTCGGTTATCCTGGAATCCTCACATTACCTTTCTGAAGGCTACTTGTCACAGCCGGCTAAACCTTCTTAAAACCCTTGCTCATCTTTCCTGGGGAGCTGATCGTCGAACTCTGCATCACCTACATTCAGCCCTCGTTTTATCGAAACTCGATTATGGTGACCAGATTTATTCCACGGCCTCTCCTGCTACTCTCTCTAGCCTTAACTCTATCCATCACCAAGGATTACGTTTGTACCTTGGTGTTTTTCGCTCTTCCCCTGTTGAGAGCCTCTATGCAGAAGCGAATGTTCCATCCTTGTCTGATCGCTGTGATGCCCATTGCCTTCGCTACTATGTACGCTCTCACGATCTACCCAATCCTTCCATTTATAGAATGGTCACCGATATTAGTAGACATTCTTTATTTGTTCGCCGCCCGTTTGCTCCGTCCCTTTTCTCTCCGCCTACATTCACTCTTGTCTTCCCTTCAGTTACCACCTTCATATGTTCATGTAGCATCTCACTTTTCCCTACCCCCCAGGGAAGTTCCAGCTGTTCGGGTCTGTTCTTTCTCACTCCCTTGCTCGAAAGCTCAACTGCCTACGGTGGCTTCCCGCTCTCTTTTTTTTGATCACTTGCACTCCCATTCTCATGCCACCGCTGTGTACACAGATGGCTCTAAGTCTTCAGACGGCGTCGGATTCGCAGCAGTGTTTCTGGGCAGCGTCGTGCGGAGGCATTTACTATCTTCAGCTAGCATTTTTACTGCTGAACTGTATGCCATTCTTGCAGCACTTATTCGTATCGCATCTATGCCTGTGTCATCATTTGTAGTAGTCTGACTCCCTTAGTGCTCTACAGGCTATACGAAAATTTGATACATCTCATCCCCTAGTTCTCCGTATCCAACTTTGGCTACGCCGTATCTCTACCAAACATAAAGATATTGTTTTTTGTTGGGTTCCTGGTCATGTCGACGTACAGGCAATGAACAGGCAGACCACTGCTGTGCGGTCAGCAGTACATGAACCTAAACCCATTTCCTATCGAGGTGTTCCTTTTCTGGACTATTTTGCTGCAAAAGCTACCCACCTTCACAACCGTTGGCAACAACGTAGGTCAACTCTTGCTCGGTAAAAACTTCATTCTATTAAACCGAGCATAGGTTACTGGGCCCTCTTCTTGTCATCAGTGCCGAGGTTGGGAGACCACCCCCTCTCCCGCCTTTGCATTGGCCACACTCGTCTTACTCTTGGGTATCTCATGGGGAGGGACCCTGTTCCTCCCCTGTGAGCAGTGTCAAGTTCCAGTATCGATTAGCCACATTTATTAAAACTGCCCTCTCTAAACAACGAGCACACAGAATTTACCTCCAACGTCGTCTTCGTTCTACTACTCTCTCTTTACCTTCCCTTCTTGCTGATGGACCCTCCTTTAATCCTGACTCTCTCATTGACTTCTTGGCAACGACTGATTTACTCCACAAACTCTGATGATACTTTTCGCACTCCCCTCAGCCCTTTCTAGTTCAGTCTCTTGCTGCCCTTTACCCTTTCACCATCCACTACCCCGCTGTAATCCGTAACCTATTACTCATCCATCTCCCTTTTACCACCTGATGCCCTCACTTCCTTCCTGCCCTGCAGCGCTGTATAGTCCTTGTGGCTTAGAGCTTCTTTTTGATTATAATAATAATATAGAATGGTCACCGATATTAGTAGACATTCTTTATTCGTTCGCCGCCCCTGTTTGCTTCGTCCCTTTTCTCTTCACCTACATTCACTCTTGTCTTCCCTTCAGTTACCACCTTTATATGTTCATGTAGCATCTCACTTTTCCCTACTTCCCTGGGAAGTTCCAGCTGTTCGGGTCTGTTCTTTCTCACTCCCTTGCTCGAAAGCTCAACTGCCTATGGTGACTTCCCGCTCTCTTTTTCTTGATCACTTCCACTCCCATTCTCATGCCACCGCTGTGTACACAGATGGCTCTAAGTCTTCAGACGGCGTCGGATTTGCAGCAGTGTTTCCGGACAGCATCGTGCGGGGGCATTTACTATCTTCGGCTAGCATTTTTACTGCTGAACTGTATGCCATTCTTGCAGCACTTATTCGTATCGTCTATGCCTGTGTCATCATTTGTGGTAGTCTCAGACTCCCTTAGTGCTCTACAGGCTATACGAAAATTTGATACTTCTCACCCACTAGTTCTCCGTATCCAACTTTGGCTATGCCGTATCTCTACGAAGCGTAAAGATATTATTTTACGTTGGGTCCCTGGTCATGTCGACGTACAGGGCAATGAAGAGGCAGACACTGCTGCGCGGTCAGCAGTACATGACCTACCAATTTCCTATAGAGGTGTTCCATTTCTGGACTATTTTGCTGCAATAGCTACCCACCTTCACGCCCGTTGGCAACAACGTTGGTCAACTCTGCTTGGTAACAAACTTCATTCTATTAAACCGAGCATAGGTTACTGGCCGTCTTCTTGTCATCAGTGCCGTGGTTGGGAGACCACTCTCTCCCGTCTTCGCATTGGCCACACTCGTCTTACTCATGGGTATCTCATGGAGAGGCACCCTGTTCCTCTCTGTGAGCAGTGTCAAGTTCCAGTATCGATTAGCCACATTCTGTTAGACTGCCCTCTCTGTCAACGAGCACGCAGAATTTACCTACAACGCCGTCTTCGTTGTACTACTCTCTCTTTACCTTCCCTTCTTGCTGATGGACCCTCCTTTAATCCTGACTCTCTCATTGATTTCTTGACAACGACTGATTTACTCCACAAACTCTGATGATGATACCTTACGCACTCCCCTCAGCCCTTTCTAGCTCAGTCTCTTGTTGCCCTCTACCCTTTAACCATCCACTGCTCCATTGTTATCCATAACCTATTACTCATCCACCTCCCTTTTGCCCCCTGATGCCCTCGCTTCCTTCCTGCCCTGCAGCGCTGTATAGCCCTTGTGGCTTAGCGCTTCTTTTTTATTATAACAATAATAATAATCTGTCATCCATAAATGCTCTCAACTCATTAAGTATAAATTGTGGCATGGCTGTGTCAGAAGCCAGACATCGGTATGGTAAGATTGTGGACAGTGGAGTCAGAGTGCACATGCTGTGGATTCCATCTCACATTGGTCTTCGGATGCATGATAGAACTGATAAATTGGCTAAGCTGTATGCTTTCAAAGGGGGAGTAGATTACAATCCTGGCTTGTCAGGTAGTAGTTTGGGAACAATAATACGAAAAGAACTTCAACTGAATTTTATTGATTTAAGACTCGGGAAGATTGACATCAGTCAGTCCATCTATCATTCTATCATGCAGGAGGAGCCACATGTCTATGGTGCATTCAACAAAATAAGCAGACTCTTGGATGTCGCTACTGCCCGGCTGGGTTATGAGTATCTTTGGCAGGTTAAATCACCACCACCAGATGTAGACCAAACGAAATGTAAACTTTGCCAGATGGACTATTGTCACACCTTGCATCATTATGTACTGGAGTGCAATAAAATTAATGCATTTAGAAACGACTCACTCAGAAGTGTTCAAGAAATGGCAAAGTATTTTATCCACAGTGGTATATTACAGACTGCTGTATAGCCCTTGTGGCTTAGCGCTTCTTTTTGATTATAATAAAATATTACAGACCATTCTGGAGAAATACCCTGACTTTGCTAGCTGTAAATAAAGCATTACCACGTGTGTGTGTGTATGTGTTTTTTTTTTTTTTGTGTGTGTGTGCGCGTGTGTGTGCACTCACCTAGTTAAGATTGCAAGGGACGAGTCCAAGCCCCTGTGTGTGTGTGTTTTGTGTGTGTGTGTGTGTGTGTGTATGAGTTTGTATATGTGTGTGTGTGATTCAACAATCAATATTTGCACCAATAACTCATTACAGTTGTGACCGGGTGTGGAAGTGTGAATTGCTCATTACTATAATTTGTTCATGATTGTACCCATGTGTAAACGTAAGTAACCATTCTTACAGGATTCATTACCTTTGTAACTTGTGAGTTCATTACCTTTATACCTAGTTCAGCTATCAAAACTTTGGGGGCCCAGTCCCTGGACCCATTATGTACCTCTGTAATCTGTAAATACCTTTGTAACTTGTCATGATTGTGACTAGACCTACCTGGAGCTCATTACCTTTGTAAATTGTGAGTTCATTACCTTTGTAAATTGTGAGTTCATTACCTCTGTAACTTACTCAGCTATCAAAACTTTGGAGTCCAGTCCCTGGACCAGACCAATTATGTACCTCTGTAATCTTTTGACTACAGCCCACATGATGGGTATGGGGTGCATAATAAACATATTAAACTAACTAACTAACGGCTCTCCTTTGACTATGCTTCTGGCCTCTTCCTCTACGGTGCGCAATTTTCGAATTGCCGGCCTGTTCTACGTCGGACCAACTCCAGTCCCACTCCTAAACGCCAACGACAATTACCTGATGATGATACTTCTCCACCTTCTCGTTCTTCTCAGAAAAGATTGATATGTCATGCACTCCCTTTCCACGCTCAGTTTCAGAATGCACAATGGACTAAATTCTTCACTTTATGATCGGCTTCGTCTATTGACTATCTTTCCGACCATAGGATTGGCAAGGCACTCCTACGCCATGTTGGTAATGATATTTTTTTTCATGCTCTTAAGAGTGGTATGCACATCATCACTGTCCAGAATGCTACCCAAGCTCATGATCTTTCTCTTTCACATATCGATACTTTTCCTATCACTATCAAAAAACATCATTCCCTCAATTCTTGTAGTGGTACTCCTCTTCAAGGGGGGCTCCTTGGCGTGGTGAAGAGGCTCTTGGTCTGAGGAATTAGACCTGTCAGTCTTCTTCCTCAGACCGAACCTAATTACCCCCCAATCTCCCCTCCCCTATCCAATCCTCCCCATTCTCCCCTTTTTCCATTCCTCCTCCTCTCCACCCCTCCCTTTTGCCCTTCCTCTTTTTGGCCTTTGGGATTTCTCCCACTGGCGCACTAGTTCCTAGGTAGGGGAAAGAACACCGGGGTCCATCCCATTCCGTTGACGTTCTTGGCGGTGGCGTAGTTTGCCGTGGAATCTGGATTGCCTGGGGATGTCCCGATCCCTCTCCTGTATCCCGGAGTAGCTTTGGGTGTCTTTCGGGCAACGGGTGTATCTCTGGAAGCCACCTTTCAGATTCCGGGGGTGGTGGCCGAAGGAGGTATGCTTTGTGGCGGATATCTGGCCGCCCTCTCTTTTGTCCACCAAGGTAGCTCGGCAGATGTGAGGTTGCTATCCCGGATTGCTGGTTTACTGGCATGAAGGGTAGGGTATGGCACGGGTTCCATGCTGCATCTGTGCTACTCGCGGTGCTGAGGTCCTCTTGGGCGCGGAGGGAGATTTACGGCCCTTTCATTTCTCCTGGGAACTATTCCTCTCCGCTCCCCCCCTTTTTTTTTATTCTTTTTTTATTTATATTTTCTTTTCTTTCTTTTTTTTTTTCTTAAAAACAAAAAGCAAAGGAGTAACCTAACCATGGAGAACCCAATCCATGAACCCACTATCCCCAGGCCCCTTCTTGATACCTCACCCCATTCTGACCCTGCCTTGTGTTTAGACCACTCTTCGGACACTCCTGATGCCCCTGTACCTCTTGCTGGTGCTGTTTCCTCACCTGCTTCAGGTGCCGGGGCTTCGACTGACTCCTTCGATTTGTCTGAACTCCGCTCTCCTTTGACTATACTTCCGGCTTCTCCCTCTACGGTATGGCAATTTTTGAATCGTCCGCCCATTTCAAGCCGGACCAACTCCGGTCCTACTTCTAAATGCCAACGTCAATCTCCTGATGATGCTCCTTCGTTACCTTCCTATTCTACTCGGGAAAAGACCGACACGTCAAGCACTCCCTCTCCACGCTCAGTTTTGGACCACACAATGGACTAAATTCTTTACTTTAAGACCGATTTCTTCTTCTGCCTACCTTTCTGACCATAGTATTGGCAAAGCGCTCCTGCGTCATGTTGGTAGAGATATCTCATGCTCTCAAGAGTGGTACGCGCATCGTCACTGTCCAGAATGCTACCCAAGCTCATGATCTTTCTCGCCTTTCGAATATCGATACTACTCCTATCACTATTGAAAAACATCTTTCTCTCAATTTTTGTAGTGGTACTGTCATTCTGCCCCATACCATAGTCCAAAAGAATTTCTGGTCATGTGGCAATGACATTCTTGAACAGCTGGAACTCCAGGATCTCCCAATCCTCAAAGTAGACACTTATGTCCTTCCTGCCTGGGGGCGGAGACGTTACCCTTGCAATGTGGCTCGTTTAACTTTTGACAGCTGAGAACTCCCGTCCTCTGTATATGTCGTGGGACATCGGTTACAAGTTCGAAAGGTGATACCTACATCGCAACAGTGTAGAAATTGCTGGCGTTTTGATCACTCAGCGAAATATTGCAGATCTATGGCCGAATGCCCAGTCTGTGGTGCCGACGACCATTCTAATACATCTTGCAGTCAACCTCCATCTTGCCTTAATTGTAATGAAGCTCACCCTTCGTACTCCCGCCGTTGCCAGGTCTACTTAAATGAACGTGAAATCTGTTGCCTCAAAGAGGTAGAAGGTCTCCCTTATGCTATGGCAGTTACTCATCTCCACCTCCAAGGGAACTACCCCGTGTTTCTTATTCTCGTGTTTCCAAACATCCCCCCACTTCTGGGGTCCCATCTTCTGCAGCCTCCTCTGTTGTTACCCCTCCCATAGCCACTCTGGCATCTAATCCTTTTGCTGTCCTTGGCTCTGAAATCCCGACTACAACTCAGTCTGTTCTCACATCTTCGTGTCCTTCCTCACAAGCCCCAGTATCGACAAGACCTCGTACAACACCTAATACCAATCGCCCCTCTACTTCTCAGAAGTCCAAAAAATCCACATTGCTCAAATCTTCTTTGCCCCTTCCCTTCTTCCACCTCCACACTTTACCTTTCCAGTCTCTGTACTTAGTTCTTCCCCTCTCTCTGGCTCTATTACAAGCGTGGAGATTCACCCTCCTCCTCGTACTATGCCTTCCACCCCCGTCCCCTCCCAAGTTTCTCCCTCTTCTGCCACCTCCCAGGTTTCTGCCTCTTCTGTCCCCCCCCACACTTCATCTCCAGTCCCTTACACTCTTCCCTCCCCCTCTACTTTTGTACAGTCCATTACTGTCCCAATCATTACTCACCCTCCTCCTTCTATCTCCAATATGGTCCCCCCTGCTACTCACTCTAGCCTTAACTCTATCCATCACCAAGGATTGCGTTTGTGCCTTGGTGCTTTTCGTTCTTCCCCTGTTGAGAGCCTCTATGCAGAAGCGAATGTTCCATCCTTGTCTGATCGCCGTGATGCCCATTGCCTTCACTACTATGTACGCTCTCAAGATCTCCACAATCCTTCCATTTATAGAATGGTCACCGATATTAGTAGACATTCTTTATTCGTTCGCCGCCCCTGTTTGCTCCGTCCCTTTTCTCTTCGCCTACTTTCACTCTTGTCTTCCCTTCAGTTACCACCTTTATATGTTCATGTAGCATCTCACTTTTCCCTACCCCCCTGGGAAGTTCCAGCTGTTCGTGTCTGTTCTTTCTCACTCCCTTGCTCGAAAGCTCAACTGCCTACTGTGGTTTCCCGCTCTCTTTTTCTTGATCACTTCCACTCCCATTCTCATGCCACCGCTGTGTACACAGATGGCTCTAAGTCTTCAGACGGCGTCGGATTCGCAGCAGTGTTTCTGGACAGCATCGTGCAGGGGCATTTACTATCTTCGGCTAGCATTTTTACTGCTGAACTGTATACCATTCTTGCAGCACTTATTCGTATTGCATCTATGCCTGTGTCATCATTTGTGGTAGTCTCAGACTCCCTTAGTGCTCTACAGGCTATACGAAAATTTGACGCATCGCGCCCCCTAGTTCTCCGTATCCAACTTTGGCTACGCTGTATCTCTACTGCTGTGCGGTCAGCAGTATATGACCTACCAATTTCCTATAGAGGTGTTCCATTTCTGGACTATTTGGTGCAATAGCTACCCACCTTCATGCCCGTTGGCAACAACGTTGGTCAACTCTGCTTGGTAACAAACTTCATTCTATTAAACCGAGCATAGGTTACTGGCCGTCTTCTTGTCATCAGTGCTGTGGTTGGGAGACCACTCTCTCCCGTCTTCGCATTGGCCACACTCATCTTACTCATGGGTATCTCATGGAGAGGCACCCTGTACCTCTTTGTGAGCAGTGTCAAGTTCCAGTATCGATTAGCCACATTCTGTTAGACTGCCCTCTCTATCAACGAGCACGCAGAATTTACGTCCATCGCCGTCTTCGTTCTACTCTCTCTTTACCTTCCCTTCTTGCTGATGGACCCTCCTTTAATCCTGACACTCTCATTGACTTCTTGACAATGACTGATTTACTCCACAAACTCTGATGATGATACCTTACGCACTCCCCTCAGCCCTTTTTTAGCTCAGTCTCTTGCTGCCCTTTACCCTTTCACCATCCACTGCTCCGCTGTTATCCGTAACCTATTACTCATCCACCTCCCTTTTGCCACCTGATGCCCTCGCTTCCTTCCTGCCCTGCAGCGCTGTATAGCCCTTGTGGCTTAGCGCTTCTTTTTGATTATAATAATAATTGTAGTTGTACTGTCATTCTGCCCCATACCATAGTTCAATAAAATTTTCTTACATGTGGCCTCTTCAAGGGGGGCTCCTTGTTATGGTGAAGAGGCTCTTGGTCTGAGGAATTAGACTCAAGACATCATAATGACACGATTGCAAACAAACCATACCCCCGGCCGGGATTGAACCCGCGGTCATAGTCTCAAAACTCCAGCCCGTCGCGTTAGCCACTAGACCAGCTAGCCACAATAAGATTCATCCAACTAGGTATATTTCTACACCATAGGAAGGTTAGCACAGGCACCACTGTGAGTACAAATGCAAGTTTTTACAGACGAATCTCCAGCTAGCGTGGCCGTGACGAACTCTAGCTTAAGTCCCTTCACTGTCGTCAACATGACTCAAGAAATCGTTATGACACGATTGCAAACAAACCATACCCCCGGCCGGGATTGAGTCATGTTGAGTCATGTTGACGGCAGTGAAGGGACTTGAGCTAGAGTTCGTCATGGCCACGCTAGCTGGAGATTCGTCTGTAAAAACTTGCATTTGTGGTCACAGTGGTGCCTGTGCTAACCTTCCTATTGTGTAGAAATATACCTAGTTGGATGAATCTTATTGTGGCTAGCTGGTCTAGTGGCTAACACGACGGGCTGGAGTTTTGAGACCCTATGACCGCGGGTTCAATCCCGGCCGGGGGTATGGTTTGAGGAATTAGACCTGTCAGTCTCCTTCCTCAGACCAAACCTAATTACCCCCCAATCCCCCCTTCCCTATCCCATCCTCCTTTTTTTCCTTTCCTCCTCCTCCCCCACCCCTCCCTTTTGCCCTTCCTTTTGGCCTTTGGGATTTTTTCCCACAGGCACACTAGTTCCTAGGTAGGGGAAAGGGTTCCAGGGCCCATCCCATTCCGTTGAGGTTCTTGGCGGTGGCATAGTTTGCCGTGGAATCTGGATTGCCTGGGGATGTCCTGTTCCCTCTCCAGTATCCCGGAGGGTGGCTTTGGGTGTCTCTCAGGTGACCGGTGTATCTCTGGAAGCCACCTTTCAGATTCCAGGGGTGGTGGCCGAAGAAAGTATGTTTTGCGGTGGATATCCGGCCTCCCTCTCTCTTGTCCACCGAGGTAGCTCGGCAGATGTGAGGTTGCTATCCCGGATTGCTGGTTTACTGGCATGATGGGTAGGGTATGGCACGGGTTCCATGCTGCATCTGCGCTACTTGCGGTGCTGAGGTCCTCTTGGGTGCGGAGGGAGATTTCTGGCCCTTTCATTCCTCCTAGGAACTATCCCTCCCCGGTCCCCCCTTTTTTTATTCTTTTTTTCTTTTTTTCTTTCTTTTTTTTCTTAAAAACAAAAAGAAAGAAGTAACCTAACCATGGCAGCCCTAGTCCATGAACCTGCTATCCCCGGGCCCCTTCCTGATACCGCACCTCGTTCTGACCCCGCCTTGTTTTTGGACCACTGTTCGGACATTTCTCATGCCTCTGTACCTCTTGCTGGTGGCAATATAAACACAAATGCAGTATAATGTGATCCTTTATTGACTACGTTTCGCCCACACAGTGGGCCTTTTTCATGTCACAAACAGAAATGTTTGTGACTTAAAACAAGCCCACTGTGTGGGCGAAACGTATGCAATAAAGGATCACATTATACTGCATTTGTGTTTATATTGCCATTGTGTCGGTATTTTATACCATTTATTTCCACCTCTTGCTGGTGCTGTTTCCTCACCCACTTAAGGTACTGAGTTCTCAACTGACTCCTTCGATTTATCTGACCTCTGCTTTCCTTTGACTATGCTTCTGGCCTCTCCCTCTTTGGTGTGGCAATTTTTGAATCGCCAGCCCGTTCCACGTCAGACCAACTCTGGTCCCACGCCTAAACGCCAATGAGAATTACCTGCTGATGATACTTCTCCACCTTCTCGTTCTTCTGAGAAAAGATCGACACGTCCTGCACTCCCTTTCCACACTCAAGTTTCAGAATGCACAATGGACTAAATTCTTCACTTCACAACCGACTTCCTCTACTACCTATCTTTCCGACCACAGTATTGGCAAGGCACTCCTATGCCATGTTGGTAAAGATATTTCTTTTCATGCTCTTAAGAGCGGTATGCCATCATCACTGTGCAAAATGCTACCCAAGCTCATGATCTTTCTCTTAACATAAGAACATAAGAAAGGAGGAACACTGCAGGAGGCCTGTTGGCCCATACTAGGCAGGTCCTTTACAATTCATCCCACTAGCAAAACATTTGCCCAACCCAATTTTCAGTGCCACCCAAGAAATAAGCTCTGATGTGAAAGTCCCACTCAAATCCAACCCCTCCCACTCATGTACTTATCCAACCTAAATTTGAAACTACCCAAAGTCCCAGCCTCAATAACCCAACTAGGTAGACTGTTCCACTCATGAACTACCCTATTTCCAAACCAATACTTTCCTATGTCCTTTCTAAATCTAAACTTATCTAATTTAAACCCCTCAAGGAAGGTTCCTTGATGTTGGTGAGGGGCTCTTGATTTAGGGAATTGGATCTGTGCTCCAGTTCCCCGAATTAAGCCTGAATGCCTTCCACATCCCCCCCCAGGCGCTGTATAATCCTCCGGGTTTAGCACTTCCCCCTTGATTATAATAATAATATCTAATTTAAATCCATTACTGCGGGTTGTCTCTTGGAGAGACATCCTCAAGACCTTATTAATACCTATCTTCCACTTATACACTTCGATCAGGTCTCCCCTCATTCTTCGTCTAACAAGTGAATGTAACTTAAGAGTCTTCAATCTTTCTTCATAAGGAAGATTTCTAATGCTATGTATTAATTTAGTCATCCTACGCTGAATGTTTTCTAATGAATTTATGTCCATTCTGTAATATGGAGACCAGAACTGAGCTGCATAATCTAGGTGAGGCCTTACTAATGATGTATAAAGCTGCAGTATGATCTCTGGACTTCTGTTGCTTACACTTCTTGATATAAATCCCAGTAATCTATTTGCCTTATTACATACGCTTAGGCATTGCTGTCTTGGTTTAAGGTTGCTGCTCACCATAACCCCCAAGTCGTTTTCGCAATCTGTATGGCTAAGGTCTACATTTAACTTATAAGTACTAGGCTTATGGGCACTCCCAAGCTTCAGAACCTTGCATTTATCTACATTGAACTGCATCTGCCACTTTTCTGACCAAGAATAGAGTTTGTTTAAATCCTCCTGAAGTTCCATAACATCTACGTTTGAATCAATTATCCTACCTATCTTTGTGTCATCGACGAATTTGCTCATATCACTAGTAATTCCCTCAAGATCATTGATATATATTATAAACAACAATGGGCCCAAGACTGATCCCTGTGGAACGCCACTTGTTACAGATCCCCACTCAAATTTAACCCCATTTATGGACACACACTGCTTCCTGTCAGTGAGCCATGACTCGATCCACGAGAGCACTTTTCCCCCAATGCCATGAGCTGCCACTTTCTTTAACAGTCTATGGTGCGGAACTCTATCAAAAGCCTTAATAAAATCTAAGTAAATAATATCAAATTCTTTATTGTGGTCAACAGCCTCAAAAGCTTTACTGAAGAAAGTTAATAAATTAGTTAGACAAGACCGGCCTCTTGTGAATCCATGCTGAGTATCATTAATCAAGCTATGCTTATCGAGATGGCTTCTTATAATCTCGGCTATAATTGACTCTAGTAATTTGCCTACAATTGAGGTCAGGCTTATTGGGCGGTAATTTGATGGTAACGACTTGTCTCCTGTTTTAAAAATAGGAATTACATTAGCCATCTTCCACATATCAGACACTACACCTGTTTGAAGAGATAAATTAAAAATATTAGTTAATGGTTCACAGAGTTCCATTTTGCATTCCTTAAGAACCCTTGAAAAAACCTCATCAGGACCCGGTGACTTATTTTGCTTCAGTCTGTCTATCTGCTTCACAACCATTTCACTAGTGACTGTGATGTTACATAATTTATCTTCTAGCCCACTATAAAAATTAATTCCTGGAATATTGTTAGTGTCTTCCTGTGTAAAAACTGAGAGAAAATAATTATTAAAAATCGAGCACGTTTCATTCTCTTTGTCAGTAAGGTGCCCATAGTTATTTTTAAGGGGACCTATCTTATCTCTAACTTTTGTTCTATAGACCTGGAAAAAACTTTTTGGGTTAGTTTTAGAATCCCTAGCAACTTTAATTTCATAGTCCCTTTTAGCTTTTCTTATCCCCTTTTTAATGTCCCTCTTAATGTCAATATACTGATTCATAAGATGACCCTCACCTCTTTTGATACGCCTATAAATTCCTTTCTTATGCCCTAGTAGATATTTGAGCCTATTATTCATCCATTTTGGGTCATTTCTATTTGGTCTAATTTCTTTATATGGGATAAACATTCTTTGAGCAGCATGAATAGTGTTCAGAAAACTGTCATATTGATAGCTCACTTCGTTACCCCAGTCAACAGATAATTGTTCTCTAAGCCCATCGTAATCTGCTAAGCAAAAATCTGGGACTGTTACTGAGTTATCGCTACTATCGTACTTCCATTCAATGCTAAATGTAATTGATTTGTGGTCGCTAGCACCCAGTTCCTCTGAAATTTCTAAATTATTAACAAGGGATTCATTGTTTGCCATAACTAAGTCAAGCAGGTTATTTCCCCTTGTAGGTTCTGTCACAAACTGCTTCAAAAAACAATCCTGAACTACTTCTAATAAGTCGTATGATTCTAAATTCCCAGTCAAGAAATTCCAATCAATAAGACTAAAGTTAAAGTCTCCTAGAATTACTACATTATCTTGCCTTGTGGCCTTGACAATTTCCTCCCATAGTAGTCTCCCTTGGTCCCTATCTAAGTTTGGGGGACGGTATATCACTCCTAAAATCACTTTTTCATGCCCCTCTGAAAATTCTATCCAAACAGACTCTGTATGTGTTACTTCAGACTTAATACCCGTTTTTATGCAACAGTTCAAGCGATCTCGGACATACAATGCCACCCCACCCCCCTTCCCGATACTTCTATCTACTTGGAACAATTTAAAACCCTGAATATGACATTCCGCAGGCATGTCCCGACTTTTTGAATTAAACCACGTCTCAGTTAAGACAAATACATCAATGTTACCTGCACTAGCAACTAATCTCAACTCGTCCATCTTATTCCTAGCACTATGGCAATTAGCATAATAAACATTGAAAGACTCTCCTTTCTCTTTACCCTTCCTGCTCATTTCTGTTTTTCTACTAAACCTATTACTGTCCTTATCACCCAAAGTCCCTGGCTTTTCAATATCTACCTCGTTCTGCCCCTCAAGGAAGGTTCTTTGATGTTGGTGAGGGGCTCTTGATTTAGGGAATTGGATCCGTGCTCCAGTTCCCCGAATTAAGCCTGAATGCCTTCCACATCCCCCCAGGTGCTGTATAATCCTCTGGGTTTAGCGCTTCCCCCTTGATTATAATAATAATAATACCTAGTTCTGCTTATTACTAGTTCCCCTAGAACTCGTAATATTACTACACTGGGACTTCACTGTTTTCCTGCCAAAACCCATACCACTAACTATTCCTAGTTTAAAGTCCTAACTGCTCCCTCCACTGCAGTTGCCAGTGCTACCACCCTAGACCTAGATAAGTGAACCCCTTCCATGGCATACATGTCATTTCTGCCATAGAAGAGGTCCCAGTTGTCAACGAATGTTACCGCATTTTCCTTACAGTATTTGTCCAGCCAGCAATTGACACCAATTGCCCTGGACAACCATTCATTTCCAACTCCTCTCCTTGGCAAAATACCACATATGACAGGGTTCCCACCCTTACTCCTAATTATTTCTATTGCTGAACTATACCTGCTAATCAGGTCTTCACTCCTATGTCTGCCAACATCGTTGCCTCCAGCACTGAGACAGATAATAGGATTGCTTCCATTACCTCTCATTATATCATCCAGATGGCTAACAATATCCTCCATCCCAGCCCCAGGAAAGCAAACTCTGTCTCCTACTCCTGTCCTTCAAGCAGAACGCCCTATCCATATACCTAACTTGGCTATCCCCAACAACAACAATATTCTTACCTTCCTTGGTGTCGTACGTCATGATGTTCCCAGTAGTCGACTCACATTCGTCGGGTAGCACTGAGAATGTATAAGATGTTTCCACAACAGTTTCCATGGCAGTCTCTTTCTTCTTCATCGTTTCTACCTTTCCATACGTCTTCTTGATCGTCAACTTCGTTCCCTGCTGTCCAGCCACTGACCAGTTTCCCTTCTTGACCTGAGGACTCAAAACAGGAGGACTACTACGAATCTTCTTGTTTTCCTCGGTCAGTCGCCGAATCTCCAACTTCGCCATCCTCAATTCTTCCTTAAGCTGTTTGTAAAGTTGCTCGATGGAGGGCATCTTGCTTCAATTCGTAGAGAGCGAGCAAATAGGTCTTCACAGAGCTAAGTACATGTCAACACTGCACAAAAGCCAACTCAATCAGGAGCTACTGTGCAGCACGTCCGCACGGCCCAATAGCGATGCGAACACTGTGAACTCTTCTTTCCCATATCGATACTCTTCCTGTCACTATTGAAAAACATCATTCCTTCAGTTCTTGTAGTGGTCATCATTCTGCCCCATACCATAGTTCAACAAAATTTCCAGACATGTGGCAATGACATTCTTGAACAGCTGGAACTCCAGGATCTCCCAATCCTCAAGGTAGACACTTATGTTCTTCCTGCCCACAGGCGGAGACTATACCCTAGCAATGTGACTCGTTTAACTTTTGACAGCCGTGAACTCCCATCCTCAGTTTATGTAGTAGGACATCGGTTACAAGTTCGAAAGGTGATCCCTACACTGCAACAGTGTAGAAATTGCTGGCTATTTGGCCATCCAGCGAAGTATTGCAGATCTATAGCCGAATGCCCAGTCTGTGGTGCCGATGACCATTCTAATACGTCTTGCAATCGACCTCCCTCTTGCCTTAATTGTCAAGAGGCTCACCCTTCATACTCTTGCTGTTGCCAAGTCTACCTAAATGAGCAGGAAATCCATTACCTCAAAGAGGCAGATGGTCTCCCTTATGCCATGGCAGTTTCTCATCTCCACCTCCAAGGGAGACTACCTCGTGTTTCTTATTCCGTGTTTCAAAACGTCCCCCCACTTCTGGGGTCCCATCTTCTGCAGCCTCCTCCTGTATCTAATTCTTTTGCTGTCCTAGGCTCAGACGTCCCTACTTCAATGCCTCGTCTGTTCTCGCTTCTTTGTGTTCTCCTTCGCAAGCCTCAGTATCGACGAGATCTCGTACGACACCTCCTCCCAATTGTCCCTCTACTTCTCAGAAGTCAAAAAAAGGTCCTTTAACCCCTCCTTCCCTTCTTCCACCTCATTTTACCTTCCCTGTCTCTGTACCTGGTTCTTCCCCTCTCACTGGCTCTGTTGCAAGTTACATACTGTACCTTCCTCCCCTGTTCCCTCCCAAGTTTCTTCCTCTTCTGCCACCTCCCAGGTTTCTGTTACTTGGTGATTTTAATGCCCATCATTTCCTCTGGGGGGGTCTCACTGTGATTCCCATGGCATTCAGTTAGAGGCTTTTCTTGCCACCCACCCCCTCCATGTTTTAAATACAGGTACTCACACCCATTTTGATCCTCGGACTCTCACTCTCTGTTGCAGTGATCTCTCAGTCTGCTCTTCCTCCACCGCATTAGACTTCACCTGGTCTGTTCTCCTGGATTTACATGACAGCGATCATTTCCCAATCATTCTTACTTCCCCTTCATATTCACCACCTCTTCCTAACCCACACTGGCAATTTGATCAGGCAAATTGGAACCTTTACTCACTAGTTACTGGTTTTAGTGAGGTTCCTTCTTTGCCCTCCATTGATGAGCTTTTACACCTCTTCTCGTCCTCAGTTTTAACTGCAGCCTCTCATTCTATACCCCAAACTTTGGGCAGGCATTCTCAGAAATACGTGCCTTGGTGGTCTCCTGCTTGTGTTCATGCAATAAATACGTTTGAAACGCGCTGCATAGGCAGGTACCGGTACAATAGAACCACAGAGATACTTCTTGATTTTAAGCAGAAGCATGCGATCGCTCGCCATGTCATCCGTGACCCTAAACACACTTGCTGGTGAGATTGTCTCCACCATCACCTCTGCTTCCTCTGTGAGTGTAGTCTGGAAAAAAGTACGAAAACTGAGTGGTAAATATTCTCCTGACCCGGCTCCTGTTCTGCGGATTGCCAGTGTTGATATAGCAAACCCACTAGAAGTTGCCAATGAAATTGGCAATCATCTGGTCCGTATTTCTCAGTGGCTCCATCTCTGCCCCTCGTTTCTTTCCTCAAAGTCTGCCAGAGAGTTAGCACCCTTGGACTTTTCTTCTCTCAGAGAAGAACAGTATAATGTGCCTTTTACACTTCAAGAACTGGAGGCAACACTCTCAGCTTGCCGATCATCGGCAGCTGGGCCCGACGACATTCGTATACATATGCTACAACAATTACATCAGTCAGCCCTTGCAGTCCTATTACGCCTTTTCAATCATATTTGGTCACAAGGAGTTCTTCCACAGCTGTGGAACTCTGCCATTGTTCTCCCTTTCCACAAACCAGGCACTATGGGACATGCAGCCTCCCACTATCATCCTATTGCTCTTACCAGTGCAGTTTGCAACGTGATGGAACGCCTGGTAAATAGATGTTTAGTGTGGTATTTAGAGAGAGACACAACAGTCTCTCCACTCATCAATATGGCTTTCGTAACGGCTGTTCTACCATAGACCCCTTACTACGCTTGAATATGTATGTTCGTAATGCCTTTGCGAATATCCACTCGGTTATTGCAATATTTTTTGACCTTGAGAAGGCATATGACACAACTTGGAGGTATATTATTTTGGCCCAAGCCCACTCCTTAGGCCTCCGAGGCAATCTACCATCCTTCCTTAAGAACTTTTTAACTGACAGATATTTCCGTGTTCGGGTTAATAATGTGCTTTCGCCAGACTTTATCCAAGCTGCTCTGTATAGCCCTTGTGGCTTAGCGCTTCTTTTTGATTATAATAATAATAATAATAATTTATCCAAGCTGAAGGTGTCCCCCAGGGATGTGTTTTGAGCACAACACTTTTTCTCCTTGCTATAAATGATTTGGCCTCTAGTCTTCCATCAAATATTTGGTCATCACTCTATGTTGTTGACTTTGCTATTGCCTGTGCAGGCGCTGACAGTCGCCTCATTACAGTTTCTCTCCAGCATGCGGTCGACCGCATTTCCAATTGGGCCACCACACATGGGTTTAAATTTTCCAGTACCAAAACTTGCCAAATTGCTTTCACTACACGCTCTGTCATCTCGGATCATCCTTTGTACCTCTATGGCTCCTGTATCCCTGAACTTGATAGTCAGGTTTCTGGGCCTCCTCTTTGTCCGTAGGTTATCCTGGAAATCCTTACATTACCTCTCTGAAGGCAACTTGTCACAGCCGGCTGAACCTCATGGGGAGCTGATTGTCGAACTCTTCTTCGCCTACATTCCACCCTCATTTTATTGAAACTTGATTATGGTGAGCAGATCTATTCAGCTGCCTCTCCTGCTACTCTCTCTAGCCTTAACCCCATTCATCACCAAGGATTACGTTTATGCCTTGGTGCTTTTCGCTCTTCCCCTGTTGAGAGCCTCTATGGAGAAGCAAATGTTCCATCCTTATCTGATCGCCATGATGCCCATTGCCTTCGCTACTATGTACGCTCTGATCTCAGCAATCCCTCCATTTATAGAATGGTCACCAATATTAGTAGACATTCTTTATTTGTTCACCGCCTCTGTTTGCTCCATCCCTTCTCTCTTTGCCTACATTCGCTCTTCTCTTCAGTTACCACCTTGTAGCATCTCGCTTTTCCCTACCCCCCTGGGAAGTTCCAGCTGTTCGAGTCTGTTCTTTCTCTCTCCCTTGCTCGAAAGCCCAACTGTCTATGGTAGCTTCCCGCTTTCTTTTTCTTGACCACTTCCACTCATTCTCATGCTATATCAGTGTACACAGATGGCTCTAAGTCTTCTGATGGCGTAGGATTCGCAGCAGTGTTTCTGTACAGCATTGTACGAGGGCATTTACTATCTTCAGCTAGTACTTTCACTGCAGAATTGTATGCCATTCTTGCAGCACTTATCCGTATTGCATCTATGCCTGTGTCATCATTTCTGGTTGTTTCAGACTCCCTTAGTGCTTTACAGGCTATACAGAAATTTGATACACCCTACCCCTTAGTCCTCCTTATCCAACTTTGGCTACACTGCATCTTTACCATACATAAAAATGCTGGTGAGGGGCTCTTGATCTAGGGAACTGGATCTGTGCTCCAGTTCCCTGAGTTAAACCTGAATACCTTCCATCCCTCCCCAAGCAC
The DNA here is from genome assembly GCF_026875155.1 of Cherax quadricarinatus. NCBI lineage: Eukaryota > Metazoa > Arthropoda > Malacostraca > Decapoda > Parastacidae > Cherax > Cherax quadricarinatus. Next base: position 61,147,361 of record NC_069400.1, on the reverse strand, counting down.
TGTATAATCCTATGGGTTTAGTGCTTCCCCCTTGATTATAATAATAATAATAATAATACCATACATGAAGATATTGTTTTTTGTTGGGTCCCTGGTCATGTTGACGTACAGGGCAATGAACAGGCAGACACGGCTGGGCGGTCAGCAGTACATGACCTACCAGTTTCATATAGAGGTATTCCATTTACAGACTATTTTGCTGCAATAGCTACCCACCTTCACACCCGTTGGCAACAACATTGGTCTACTCTGCTCGGTAACAGACTTCAATCTATTAAACCGAGTATAGGTCACTGGCCGTCTTCTTGTCACCAGTGTTGGGGTTGGGAGACTACTCTCTCCCATCTTCGCATTGGCCATACTTGTCTTACTCATAGATATCTTATGGAGAAGTGCCCAGCTCCTCTCTGTGAGAATTGTCAGGTTCCATTATCAGTCAGCCACATTCTGTTAGACTGCCCACTTTATCAATGAGCACGCAGAATTTACCTCCGTCGTCGTCTTTGCTCCGCTGCTCTCTCTTTACCTTCCCTTCTCGCTGATGGACCCACCTTTCATCCAGACTCTCTCATTGACTTTTTGATAACTGACTTCACAAACTCTGATGATACCTTCAGCCCTTTCTACCTCAATCTCTTGCTACCCTCTACCCCCGCACTATCCCCTGCCCCGCTGTTTTCTGTAACCTACTGATCATCCCTGCACCCTTTGCCACCCAATACCCTCACTTCCTTCCCTACCCTGCAGTGCTGTATAGCCCTTGTGGCTTAGCGCTTCTTTTTGATTATAATAATAAAAATATTTATCTGACCTGGCTCCTGTTCTGCATGTTGCTGGTGTTGATATAGCAAACCCTATAGATGTTGCCATTGAAATTGGCAATCATCTGGTCTGTATTTCTCTGGGGCTCCATCTCTGCCCCTCGTTTCTTTCCTCAAAGTCTGCCAGAGAGTTAGCACTCTTGGACTTTTCTTCTCTCAGAGAAGAACAGTATAATGTTCCTTTTACACTTCAGGAACTGGAGGCAACACACTCAGCTTGCCGATCATCGACAGCTGGGCCTGACGACATTCATATTTGAATGTTACAACATTTACACCAGTCAGCCCTTGCAGTCCTCTTACACCTTTTCAATCTTATTTGGTCACAAGGAGTTCTTCCACAGCTGTGGAAATCTGCCCTTGTTCTCCCTTTCTGCAAACCGGGTACTACGGGACATGAAGCCTCCCACTATCGTCCCATCACTCTTACCAGTGCAGTTTGCACTGGTAAGACAGACACAACGCATATGACAACTTGGAGGTATAATATTTTGGCCCAAGCCCACTCCTTAGGCCTCCGAGGCAATCTACCATCTTTTCTTAAGAACTTTTTAACTGACAGACATTTCCATCTTCTAGTCAATAATGTGCTCTCCCCGGACTTTGTCCAGGCTGAAGGTGTCCTTCAGGGATGTGTTCTGAGCACAACACTTTTTCTCCTTGCTGTAAATGATTTGGCCTCTCTTCTTCCATCCAATATTTGGTCATCACTCTATGTAGATGACTTCACTATTGCTTGTGCAGGCACTGACTCACCTCATCACAGTTTCTCTCCAGCATGTAGTCGACCATGTTTTCAATTGGGCCACCATGCATGGGTTTAAATTTTCCAGTACCAAAACTCGCCAAATTACTTTCACTAGACGCTCTGTCATCTCCGATCATCCTTTGTACCTCTATGGCTCCCGTATCCCTGAACATGATTCAGTCAGGTTTTTAGGCCTTCTCTTTGACCATAGGTTATCCTGGAAACCCCACATTACCTCTTTAAAGGCAACTTGTCACAGCTGGCTGAACCTTCTTGAAACTTTTGCTCATCTTTCATGGGGAGCTGATCGCCGAACTCTCCTCTGCCTACATTCAGCCCTCATTTTATCGAAACTTGATTATGGTGACCAGATCTATTCAGCAGCCTTTCCTGCTACTCTTTCTAGCCTTAACCCCAGGCATCACCAAGGATTACGTTTATGCCTTGGTGCTTTTTGCTCTTCCCCTGTTGAGAGCCTCTATGCAAAAGTGAATGTTCCATCCTTGTCTGATCGCCATGATGCCCATTGCCTTCGCTACTATGTGCGCTCTCATGATCTCCGCAATCCTTCCATTTGTAGAATGGTCACTGTTATTACTATACATTCTTTATTTGTCTGCCGCCCCTGTTTGCTCCATTCCTTCTCTCTTTGCCTACATTCGCTCTTGTCTTCCCTTCAGTTACTGCCTTTATATGTTCATGTAGCATCTCACCTTACCCTACTTTCCTGGGAAATTCCAGCTGTTCGGGTCTGTTCTTTCTCACTTTCTTATTCGAAAGCCCAACTGCCTACGGTGGCTTCCTGCTCTCTTTTTCTTGACCACTTCCACCCTCATTCTCATGCCATCGCCGTGTACACAGATGGCTCTAAATCTTCTGTTGGCGTCGGATTTGCAGCACTGTTTCCGGACAGCGTCGTGCGAGGGCATTTACTGTCTTCGGCTAGCATATTTACTGCTGAATTGTATGCCATTATTAGTATCGCATCTATGCCTGTGTCATCATTTGTGGTTGTCTCAGACTCCCTTAGTGCTCTACAGGCTATACGGAAATTTGATACACCTCACCCCGTAGTTCTCCGTATCCAACTTTGGCTACGCCATGTCTCTAAGCATAAAGATATTGTTTTTTGTTGGGTCCCTGGTCATGTTGATGTACAGGGCAATGAACAGACAGACACTGCTGCACGGTCAGCAGTACATGACCTACCAATTTCATATAGAGGTGTTCCATTTCCAGACTATTTTGCTGTAATAGCTACCCACCTTCACTCCCGTTGGCAACTCCGTTGGTCAGCTCTGTTCAGTAACAAACTTTGTTCCATTAAACTGAGTATAGGTTACTGGCCGTCTTCTTGTTACCAGTGTCGAGGTTGGAGACTCCTCTCTCCCGCCTTCACACTTGCCATATTCGTCTTACTCATGGATATCTCATTGAGAGGCACCCTGCTCCTCTCTATGAGAATTGTCATGTTCCATTATCGGTCAGCCATATTCTGTTAGACTGCCCACTTTATCAACGAGCACGTTGAATTTACCTCCGTCGTCGTCTTCTCTCCGCTGCTCTCTCTTTACCTTCCCTTCTCGCTGATGGACCCACCTTTCATCCGGACTCTCTCATTGACTTTTTGACAACAACTGACTTACTCCACAAACTCTGATGATGATGCCTTCCGCCCTTTCTACCTCAATCTCTTGCTACCCTCTACCCCCGCACTATCCCCTGCCCTGCTGTTTTCTGTAACCACCTAATCATCCCTTCCCCCTTCTGCCGCTCGATACCCTCGCTACCTTCCCTACCCTGCAGTGCTGTATAGCCCTTGTGGCTTAGCGCTTCTTTTTTTATTATAATAATTTGAAGCCATGGTAGCTTATTTAGTACTTGCAAGCACTAAAATGAATGGAATATTATGAAATATTTCATAGGAGCAAGTGAGGGGACCGTCTCTCACTGGTAAACAATGCCACATTGGCTGGGAAGGGAGGCCGCCCCGGCTCACAGCGTGCATACGGGTCCCGGACGAACTACTATTCGTGAGTCAATCTACGATTAGCAAGCCCATGTTTATACGATAATATCCCTACGATTTCCGAAAAGTACGACTCTCGAGCCCTACAATTATCAAGGGACCACTGTAATGTAATAGCATGCAAAAGGACATGGGCCGCTCACTTGTACAATAATGGTTGGACGTGAGACAGATTCCCTGATTTATTTTTGAGTGACTTTATAATGACGGTGACTTCCGTGGGCTCAGTTGGTACGAGATAGAAGGAATTTGGAAAATTCCCATCTAGGTAGTCCCCTGCATGGGCATTGGTACGTGGGATTTTACTGGCGAGATTAGATCCTATGTTTGTGAAGAGGTCATTTATCTTGTATCAGTGGGATGCAGTGGTGTTTCGTTAGGTTTACTTAGGACAATATTCTTGTTTTTTTTCAGTTTGTGGGTCCCTAGAATCTGGGAAAGTGTTTTTCAGGTCTTTTTTATATCTCCTCTTGTGTTGGTGAATCTGCTTGAGTAGTACAGTTGTTTGGCTTTCTTTATTTGGTGAGAACTGATGAATATTGTAATGTCAAGTCTGCAATTTGCTTACTGCAGTAATCAAGAATTCTGCAGTGAAATATTCAGTGAACAACACTAGTGAAATATTCAGTGAACAACACTAGTGAAATATTCTGCAAGGGATTGGTAGCTTTAAGACAAGCCAATAAATGAACTGTACTAAGCTACTTATAACAGCTCAGTATCCTGCATCTGCCTCTAGAACATTCTATAGAGCCATCAGTGTTACCTCCCTTGGGCTATGGGAATTAAATAATTGTAAAAACATAATTGCCTCAAAGGAGCATTATATCAACATTTCATGTTAATACTGAAATGATGATTTCTTACTTTTTTGGGCTCAATGGCCCTTCAGTGATGGGTTAATAATGCCAATTCCAGATAAGGCATGAACTAGCTATTTGCTGTGCAGCTGACCTAACTACGTTCATATTGCGACCCCTGAATGGGTCACAATGTATATAATGTATATTACCTGTTCATATAATTTTATATTGCTCATATTTGCGATATTAGCTAAATCGTAAATATGTTGCTTTATATTATTATTTGACTTAGTTATATTATTAGGTAGGATGTAACATTTACACCTTATTCAGTGCTCATTGCTCGAGAGTGTTAAGTAGCTGTCCGCATTGGTAAACTACCGCTCTGTTTGTTTTGCTTCTGGCTTCTCTGTAGTTGCTGGGCAGCAGCAGTCCACGGAGAGTCACGTGATAAGGGTGGAGTGATCACACCTCACCTGGGTGAGAGGACTGCCTTGCCTCTAGCTAGCTCTCTCTCTGTTTGATGGCAATTCCAACAACACCTCCCTCTCCAGCTCTCCCTTGTTGGCCCTTGTTGGAACATCATCTCTGTTGCTCTCTCTTGTTGTTAGTTCTGTGTAACTCTGTTCATAGAGCATAGCCTAGACTTAGTGATTTTTGACGTTTTACTGAGGTGTGCCACACTGACACTCTGAGAAACTCAGGTCCTGAGCTGTAGCTTCTGACCTAATTTGTACTGGTATCTGTGCACGGTCACAGTCGGGGATATTCTTATGCTGAACTTAGATTTAGTAGTAAGGGAGTTTCGTGACTTTTGTGGAGGATCTGCAGATGCTCCCTACTTAGGGTCGTTATGTTATCTCCTTGTTCCTGATTCTGTGTTGCTGCTGCTTGTTATATTGCTGTTCGGCGAATCGGTCATTTTACTGTTCAAGCAAGCTGTTCTGATTGCCAGATTGGTCAAGAACTTAGTTTATGTGAGGACTTTTAGTCAGCCATTGGTTAAGTCGAGCCGAGTCTCGAGACATAGCAAACTACTAAGAGCACTTACATACTCACTTGTATATACATTTTAGTGTTATGTTCTTAAATACTGACAATGTACCAGAAAGTACTTAAACGCCATAAAGATATGATATGTACCTTCAGCACAATACTACTGTACACCAGAGAAGTGTAGGAACTTGTATTTTATATTATATTAAATTGATTACTTTGCTTTACTTTGATATTGTCCACCTAGACAACTTTCTCTTTATTAATAAACTTCTTAAATTTTAATTTCTTTAGTTAGTAGCCTACGAGTCATAATCCTAAAGCACTATTGAATCTTACTATTAAATCTTAATGGATAATTGGACCAGGATACTGACTATGTGTTACAAAAATTCAGTAACAGGCTGGATGCTAGAAGGGCAGACCTTTCTAGTATTCACTGGAGATCTCTATCATTATTAGATACCACATTTTTTGTAACAAATGGGGGCCTGTTGGGAGGCTTTTGATCCAAGGTGTTGGAGAAATTGTCCAGTTTGACACACTAGTAACTCTATGGTCAAACACCTTAAGTACTTCCTAATCTGAAGACTTTCAGTTTGGTCTTGTACAACATAATAGGTGGATGTATGTAACTGACTGAGTCTCTTGATCCAAGGAGATGGAAATACTGTTTATGAGCTCTAGCTCAAAGACAACCAACACTACCTGGAGTTTACCAGGAGAGAGTTCTGGGAGCCGATGCCCCCACAGCCCAGTCTGTGACCAGGCCTCATGGTGGATCAGAGCCTGATCTACCAGGCTGTTACTGCTGGCTGCACGCAATCCAACGTACGAGCCACAGCCTGGCTGGTCAGGTACCGACTTAAGGTGCTTGTCCAGTGCCTGCTTGAAGACAGCCAAGGGTCTATTGGTAATCCCCCTTATATATGCTGGGAGGCAGTTAAACAGTCTCGGGCCCCTGACACTTATTGTATTGTCTCTTAACGTGCTAGTGACACCCCTGCTTTTCATTGGGGGGGAGGTTGCATCGTCTGCCGAGTCTTTTGCTTTCATTGCGAGTGATTTTCGTGTGCAAGTTTGGTACTAATCCCTCTATGATTTTGCAGGTGTACATAATCATGTATCTGCCGCCTGTGTTCCAGGGAGTACAGGTTCAGAAACTTCAAGTGCTCCCAGTAATTAAGGTGTTTTATCTCCGTTATGCACGCTGTGAAGGTTCTCTGTACATTTTCTAGGTCAGCAATTTCACCTGCCTTGAAAGGTGCTGTTAGTATGAAGCAATATTCCAGCCTAGATAGAAAAAGCGACCTGAAGAGTGTCATCATGGGCTTGGCATCCCTAGTTTTGAAGGTTCTCATTATCCATCCTGTCATTTTTCTAGAAGATGCGATTGATACAATGTTATGGTCCTTGAAGGTGAGATCCTCCGACACGATCACTCCCAGGTCTTTGACGGTGGTTTTTCGCTCTGTTTTGTGGCCGGAATTTGTTTTGTACTCGGATGAAGTGTTAATTTCCTCATGTTTACCATATCAGAGTAATTGAAATTTCTAATCATTGAACTTCATATTATTTTCTGCAGCCCATTGAAAGATTTGGTTGATGTCTGCCTGGAGCCTTGCAGTGTCTGCAATGGAAGACACTGTCGTGCAGATTCGGTGTCACCTGCAAAGGAAGACACGGTGCTGTGGCTGACATCCTTGTCTATGTCAGATGTGAGGATGAGAAACAAGATAGGAGTGAGTACTGTTCCTTGTGGAACAGAGCTTTTCACCGTAGCTGCCTCAGACTTTACTCTGTTGACTACTACACTTTGTGTTCTGTTTGTGAGGAAATTATAGATCCATCTACCAACTTTTCCTGTTATTCCTTTAGCATGCATTTTGTGCGCTATTACGCCATGGTCGCACTTGTCGAAGGCTTTTGCAAAGTCTGAATATACTACATCTGCATTCTTTTTGTCTTCTAGTGCATCTAGGAACTTGTCGTAGTGATCCAGTAGTTGAGACGGACAGGAGCAACCTGCTCTAAACCAGTGTTGCACTGGGTTGTGTAATAAATGGGTATCTAGATGGGTGGCGATCTTGCTTCTTGGGACCCTTTCAAAGATTTTTATGATATGGGATGTTAGTGCTATCGGTCTGTAGTTCTTTGCTATTGCTTTACTGCACCCTTTGTGTATTGGGGCTATGTCTGTTGTTTTTAGCAACTGTGGAGCGACCCCTGTGTCCATGCTCCCTCTCCATAGGATGGTAAAAGCTCGTGATATGGGCTGCCCTGTGGCAGAGTGCATGGGCATGTCATTTATCACCTGTTCAAAGTTTGGCACCAGGATAACATCAGATAGGCTTGTGTTTACCAAATTCTGTGGTACTCTCATAAAAAATAATTTTGATCTTCGACTCTCAGTCTGGTTAGCGGCTTGCTAAAAACTGAGTCATATTGGGATTTGAGTAGCTCACTCATTTCCTTGCTGTCATCTGTGTAGGACCTATCTTGTTTAAGTAGGGGCCCAATATTGGATGTTGTTCTTGACTTTGATTTGGCATAAGAAAAGAAATACTTTGAGTTTCTTTCGTTTCATTTATGGCTTTTAGTTCTTGATGCGATTTCTGACTCCTATAAGATTCCTTTAGCTTAAGTTCGATGTTTGCTATTTCTCTGACCAGTGTCTTTCTATGCATTTCAGATATATTGGCCTCTTTTAGCTGCTCTATTATTCTTTTCAGACGTCTGTAAAGGAAGTGCCTGTCTCTTTCTATTTTACATCTACTACTCCTTTTTCTTAAAAGAATAAGCCTTGAGCATACATCAAGTGCCACTGAGTTAATCTGTTCTAGGCTTAAGTTGGGGTCTGTGTTGCTTAGTCTATCTTCCCAGCTTATATCGTTTAGGACTTGGTTTACTTGGTCCCACTTCATGTTCTTGTTATTGAAGTTAAATTTGCTGAAGGCTCCCTCGTGACTAATCTCATTTTGTAAATCTGGGGCTCCATGCATACATATTTGAACTTCCATTAAGTTGTGATCTGAGAATCTTGTTTTTGATATGGTGACATTTCATATCAGATCATCATTGTTAGTGAAGGTGAGGTCAAGTCAGGGCCGGATTACCGCATAGGCAAACTAGGCATTTGCCTAGAGCCCTGCGCATTTGGGGGCGCTGCGGTCCAAGGGGTTCAGGGGCTCATCCAAGACTGCGCACATGGTGCAAGTTCAAAGGGGTCCCTACCTAAAAAGTTCAAGTGTTTGGAGAGTAAAATTGATTTTTAAAAGTTAATCAAAACACAAATAATGAAATAAAATAAAATAAAAATAAACCTAACCATAGATGGCAACACTCAACACGCCTTTGTTTACATCAGAACAGCTGTGTTTTCCCGCTAATGGGTGAGTATGGGAGATTCCTCTCCAATTTTCTGTAGCAATTACACGTTATCTACCCCTCCAGGAAGGTTCCTTGATGTTGGTGAGGGGCTCTTGATTTAGGGAATTGGATCTGTGCTCCAGTTCCCCGAATTAAGCCTGAATGCCTTCCACATCCCCCCCCCAGGCGCTGTATAATCCTCCGGGTTTAGCGCTTCCCCCTTGATTATAATAATAATACACGTTATCTAGACTTGCACTGTGACAAATTAACTGAAGAAATGTAAGACAGCTACATACTTCGTCATTCTGGATTCACTGTTTACAGAATTGGTGAAAAGAAAAGAAATCTACCAGAATCTCAATGACAAGTTTGGATTTCTGTTCAAAATTACTACTATGCCAGATGCAGAATTGAGAGAAGCTGCGTTAAAGTTGCAACAACAACTTTCAGCAGATGTTCAGGACACATTTGTTGAAGAAATAGTTCATTTTTCTGGGAATATGAATCAGATTAAAGCTCCACCTGAAAAATGTGCACCCTCAGCTGCTTTGAAACATTTAAGAAATGCAGGTATCTCAGAAACCTTCCAGCTACTAACTGTGAAGGAGAACGTTCATTTTCTGTTTTGAAAAGAGTGAAAAACCAGCTCCATTCAACAATGAGCCAAGACAAATTGTGTAACCTAGCCTTGTTGACCATTGAGTCTGATCTAACAAGAAATATTGATTTTCAGAATATAATTGATGATTTTGCCAATATGAAATCCAGAAAAAAGTTTATTTAAGAAGTGACTGTGAATATAAACAATTCTTTACTTTCTTGAGTTTATATGATTTGATAGTCTTATGCATGATACAATAATGGTCAGTGATTTATAAAGGGAATAATAGTGCTGTAGTGGTTATGCTGAATATAATAGGTACATGATGTCACTACTTTAATAGCCTAATCTAGTAATACTATGCTGTCTTGAGTTTATTCTCTTTAAAATGCATGATTTAACAAGATAGTTATAATGGCTGTTGGTAAATGGTTTTGGTTGTCTTGATGTACTTTCCCTTTTAAATTTAATCTATATAGCCAGAATGTATTTAATTAGACCTTAAACAGGCTCACACCGACCCCCCCCCCACCCCCAAGCTGGAAAGGGTCGCTTCGCTTACCGGTGGCCTGGTGAAGGTGGCCGGTGGCCTGGTGGCTAAAGCTTCCGCTTCACACACGGAGGGCCCGGGTTCGATTCCCGGCGGGTGGAAACATTTCGACACGTTTCCTTACACCTGTTGTCCTGTTCACCTAGCAGCAAATAGGTACCTGGGTGTTAGTCGACTGGTGTGGGTCGCATCCTGGGGGACAAGCTTAAGGACCCCAATGGAAATAAGTTAGACAGTCCTCGATGACGCACTGACTTTCTTGGGTTATCCTGGGTGGCTAACCCTCCGGGGTTAAAAATCCGAACGAAATCTTAACTCAAAGGGGCCCCACTAATCTGAATAGCCTAGGGCCCGGAGACTTCTTAATCCGGCCCTGGGTCTAGTGTATTCTACAGTCTAGTAGGCTCTATTATTTGCTGGTTTAAGTTGAATTTTGTGCAGAGATTTAAAGGCTTGTGTGTGTGAGTTTTTGTCAGAGCTGCCTCCTGGTGTTATCACTGCAACAACATTATTTGCTATATTCCACCATTTTAGGTGCCTCAAGTTGAAATCCCCCAGGAGCAAGATGTTGTGGGCAGGAGCTGGCAGATTTTCCAGACAGTGGTCAATTTTTAACAGCTGTTCCTGGAATTGCTGGGACGTTGCATCCAGAGGCTTGTAGACTACCACAATGACTAGGTTTTGGTTCTCGATCTTTACGGCTAAAACTTCGACTACATCATTTGAGGCATTAAGCAGTTCTGTGCAAATAAGTGACTCTGCGATATACAGGATTATAGTTTCCCATAATCACTCTCTTGTAGTTTACTTATTTTCGTGATGTATGTCAAAATGATACAGTTAATTGATACTCTGACTTTCTCAAAGTTAGCAACTTTAAAACTTCAGATGTGTTGGCGAGTAGCCATATATCTCAGTGTGACGTATAACAGAAATTACACTGCAGAAACTGTCAGAGCTTTAATTAAAGATATATTGTTTCCTGCTCATGCAGAGATGTCTGATTATGATTCAGATACAGAGAGCATAGTGTCACAGGAAGCATGACTATTTGATGACGTAGAAGAGAGAGCAACTATGGCAGAAGTGTCTGAGCTTAGTGTAGCTCCGTTCATGCTAACACCTTCCCGCCTGACTAACAATAGTACAGAGTGCAGCTGGTAGTATGACTCAGCTTCATAGTAGTACCATGTATGCTACACCCATATCTACTTATCCTAGACCAGATTTAGACACTCTGGGGATGGCTGGACTCAGTGCCCGACCTAAGGACCGTCCAGAAAGACGTGTTAATTCATCTACTCCTCCGTTACCCACTGGTCCTATCTCTTAGGAACAGTTTGAGAGGATGGAATGCCTCATTATGTTGCAGACTGCACAAATAGAGGCACAGAGGAAATTGAACAAAAATTTCCAGAGAGAAACTGTTCGTCTCGAAAGACAACAGACTAATAGATCTGACAAAGTTGATAAACCTGTTAATACAGCACAGGACACATTTAATGTGCAGAAAGCTGCCTCACTAGTTCCTATGTTTTTTTCAGACTGACTTAGACACCTTTGATGTGTTTGAGAACCAGGCACGTGCTGTGAACTGGCCATGTAAGCATTGGGCTATGTTGTTACACACAGCTTTGACAGGAAGAGCTCAAACTTGTACTGCTGCTTTACCATTTGCCAAGTACATTAGTTATGACACTGTCAAGGAAACTATTTTAGAGACATATAACTTGTTACCTGTAAGTTATCAACGTGCATTTCGTACATTACAATGACGACAAGATCAAACTTGTGTCGCGTTTGCTCATGAGAAAAAAGTTAAATTTGAGAGGTGGTGCAGGGCCGGTAAGTGCGATAATTATGAGTCTGGTTCAGCTGTTACTTCACGAAGAGTTTAGCAACTGTATGTCTGCTGACATACAAGACTATCTGATCGATCATACTGCCTCGGATATTCTGGAAACTGCAGCATTAGCAGACAGTTATGAGATTTCTCAGAAACTTGTACATACTAACACACAGAGAAGCAAGGTAATTAAAAAGTGTTCTAGAAGTTGGCAACCTAAATCAGCTGATCAGTGCCAGCCTGATATACCTGCTACTGTAACTTCTCATACCTTTAACAGGAAAACTCACAGCCCTGAATCTGTCTGTGTGGCTAGACAGAAATCTGATACTGAGAAGAAGAAAGTTAAATGTACCTATTGTAACAGAAAATGACATGCTAGAGAGTATTGCTATAAGTTAGAAAGAGATACAAGAAACGGTTGTGCGGCTGGTGCCCCTACACAAGTTGTATCTTCTTCCATGCAACAAAGGCACCAAAATCCTAGTAATGCCTCTGATCCCACTGTTTTCGATAATATTACTCAGAATAGATGACTAGCATCAGAAAGTGTATCTGACAAAAAGATTCATTCAGCTATGAGTCCTTATCAGGAGGCAAAGTAGGACTTGACGAATCACATCTGAGATAATTATTTAATACGTAAGCTTGGGAAGAGGAAATCAAATCATGTGTACCATGTTAACTAGCTCAAGGCATACTACGTTAATCCTCTACCTACTACATCTATTCTTCCTAGGACAGAGGAAGAAAACGTCAGTCTGCCTGACATCTCTAGGGGTATAGAGATGCACTTAGAAAATTCAGTGACTCTACAATCACTATTTTCATAGTAACCTTGAGATTGATAAAGCTGATGATATTAAAAACATGATTTTGCAGTACCCTGAATTGTTCAGTGATGTTCCTAAATGTTGTACTCTGGGTGTACATGACGTTGATGTATGGATAACATCACCCATTAAACAATCGCCATATAGGATGAGTCCAGCGAAGCATAAAGCGTTGAGAGAAGTTGCCTTTGTTATCTCATGGACTTATTGAGCACAGTAAAAGTCCATGGTCATATCCATGTATTTTAGTGCCCAAACCTGATGGTAGTTTCAGGATATGCACTGATTACCGGAAAGTGAACTTTGTCACCTTGCCTGATGGTTACCCCCTACCTCCATTGACGCCCTTATTGATCGTGTGTCAGGAGCCCAGTATGTCAGCCGTTTAGATCTCTTACGAGGCTATTATCAAGTCCCGCTTACTGAACGTGCTCAAGAAATATCTGCTTGTACTGTTCAACTATCTCGTCACTCCCTTCAGCCTGTGTAAGACAGCTTCCTCATTCCCACGTATAATGAACGAATTGACCTACAACTTAGACGGAGTAGAAGCCTCCCTTGACGACTTAGTGGTGTACAGTGATGAGTGGGAACAACACTTGACACATCTCAGAGCATTGTTTGAGAGACTGGCACACTACAACTTCACTGTTAATTTAGCTAAATGTAGTTTTGATCAAGCAAAGATTACCTATCTAGGCTTTTGTATTGGCCAAGGTGAGGTTGCTCCTATTGATGCTAAGGTTAGAGCTTTATCTGCATTTCCAGTGCCACAGGATAGGAAGGGAGTACAGAGATTCTTGGGCATGGCAGGATATTATGGCAGGTTCTGTCCAAACTTTTCTCAAATTGCTGCTCCTCTCACTGAGCTCACTAGTAGCAAAGTTCAGTTCATCTGGACTAGGGATTGATCAGACTCATTTACAAAGTTGAAGCATCCGCTTTCCTCTGCTCCTGTATTACATAAGAACATAAGAATGGAGGAACACTGCAGAAGGCCTACTGGCCCATGTAAGGCAGGTCCTTATCAAAACGACCTCTACCCAAAGCTACCCAAGAATTAACTGGAGTTTACCTGGAGAGAGTTCCGGGGGTCAACGCCCCCGCGGCCCAGTCTGTGACCAGGCCTCCTGGTGGATCAGAGCCTGATCAACCAGGCTGTTGCTGCTGGCTGCACGCAAACCAACGTACGAGCCACAGCCCGGCTGGTCAGGAACCGACTTTAGGTGCTTGTCCAGTGCCAGCTTGAAGACTGCCAGGGGTCTGTTGGTAATCCCCCTTATGTATGCTGGGAGGCAGTTGAACAGTCTCGGGCCCCTGACACTTAGTGTATGGTCTCTTAACGTGCTAGTGACACCCCTGCTTTTCATTGGGGGGATGTTGCATCGTCTGCCAAGTCTTTTGCTTTTGTAGTGAGTGATTTTCGTGTGCAAGTTCGGTACTAGTCCCTCTAGGATTTTCCAGGTGTATATAATCATAAGAACATAAGAACATAAGAATGTAGGAACACTGCAGAAGGCCTACTGGCCCATACGAGGCAGGTCCTTATCAAAACGACATCTACCTAAAGCTACTCAAGAAACAACTCCCGCACCCCCCAACACCAATCAAACCCAGCCCCTCCCACTCATGTATATCTCCTGCCTGCATTCCAGGGAATACAGGTTCAGGAACCTCAAGCGCTCCCAGTAATTGAGGTGTTTTATCTCTGTTATGTGTGCCGTGAAGGTTCTCTGTACATTTTCTAGGTCAGCAATTTCACCTGCCTTGAAAGGTGCTGTTAGTGTGCAGCAATATTCCAGCCTAGACAGAACAAGTGACCTGAAGAGTGTCATCATGGGCTTGGCCTCCCTAGTTTTGAAGGTTCTCATTATCCATCCTGTCATTTTTCTAGCAGATGCGATTGATACAATGTTATGGTCCTTGAAGGTGAGATCCTCCGACATGATCACTCCCAGGTCTTTGACGTTGGTGTTTCGCTCTATTTTGTGGCCAGAATTTGTTTTGTACTCTGATGAAGATTTAATTTCCTCGTGTTTACCATAAACTGAGTAATTTGAAATTTCTCATCGTTGAACTTCATATTGTTTTCTGCAGCCCACTGAAAGATTCGGTTGATGCCCGCCTGGAGCCTTGCAAATGTCCTGCAATGGAAGACACTGTCATGCAGATTCGGGGGTCATCTGCAAAGGAAGACACGGTGCTGTGGCTGACATCCTTGTCTATGTCGGATATGAGGATGAGGAACAAGATGGGAGCGAGTACTGTGCCTTGTGGAACTGAGCTTTTCACCGTAGCTGCCTCGGACTTTTACTCTGTTGACGACTACTCTCTGTGTTCTGTTAGTGAGGAAATTATAGATCCATCGACCGACTTTTCCTGTTATCCCTTTAGCACGCATTTTGTGCGCTATTACGCCATGGTCACACTTGTCGAAGGCTTTTGCAAAGTCTGTATATATTACATCTGCATTCTTTTTATCTTCTAGTGCATTTAGGACCTTGTCGTAGTGATCCAATAGTTGAGACAGACAGGAGCGACCTGTTCTAAACCCATGTTGCCCTGGGTTGTGTAACTGATGGGTTTCTAGATGTGTGGTGATCTTGCTTCTTAGGACCCTTTCAAAGATTTTTATGATATGGGATGTTAGTGCTATCGGTCTGTAGTTCTTTGCTGTTGCTTTACTGCCCCCTTTGTGGAGTGGGGCTATGTCTGTTGTTTTAAGTAATTGTGGGACGACCCCCGTGTCCATGCTCCCTCTCCATAGGATGGAAAAGGCTCGTGATAGGGGCTTCTTGCAGTTCTTGATGAACACGGAGTTCCATGAGTCTGGCCCTGGGGCAGAGTGCATGGGCATGTCATTTATCGCCTGTTCGAAGTCATTTGGCGTCAGGATAACATCGGATAGGCTTGTGTTAACCAAATTTTGTGGCTCTCTCATAAAAAATTCGTTTTGATCTTCGACTCTCAGTCTGGTTAGCGGCTTGCTAAAAACTGAGTCATATTGGGACTTGAGTAGCTCACTCATTTCCTTGCTGTCATCTGTGTAGGACCCATCTTGTTTAAGTAGGGGCCCAATACTGGATGTTGTTCTCGACTTTGATTTGGCATAGGAGAAGAAATACTTTGGGTTTCTTTCGATTTCATTTATGGCTTTTAGTTCTTCCCGCGATTCCTGACTCCTATAAGATTCCTTTAGCTTGAGTTTGATGCTTGCTATTTCTATGACCAGTGTCTCCCTACGCATTTCAGATATATTGACCTCTTTTAGCCGGTCTGTTATTCTTTTCCGTCGCCTGTAAAGGGAGCGCCTGTCTCTTTCTATTTTACATCTACTCCTCCTTTTTCTTAAAAGAATAAACCTTGAGCATACATCAAGTGCCACTGAGTTAATCTGTTCTAGGCTTAAGTTGGGGTCTGTGTTGCTTAGTCTATCTTAAGAACATAAGAACATAAGAACATAAGAATGTAGGAACACTGCAGAAGGCCTACTGGCCCATACGAGGCAGGTCCTTATCAAAACGACATCTACCTAAAGCTTACTCACGATGCATTACTCTAACAGAGTAAAGATCAAACCAGCGAGTGGCACAACCAATGAGTCGTCCAAACTAGCACTTGCAGCTGTCGTTAGTGGCAGGCTGCAAGTCAAATGTAATGCGATTTTATCGCTCAAAGAGGCCTTTGTTGTCGTCTGTACAGACTACACAGAGGCTGAGAAACTACTTACCACCACTGCTACTACCACTCTACGAGACCGGGGATTTCTTGTCTTGACTTCCCCAGCACTGAGGGCCAGGAGAACTGTGTTCCTCAAGCGACTCGACAACCTTATCACTGTACGGCACTGAAGAAATCAAGTCATCATCGAAGCAAAGAACCCTTGGGCCAAGGTGGACTTCATTACTAAAATACCCAATGCTTCATCCATGCTGAAGGTCACCTTCATGACGTCAACATGGCAGCCAGAGCTCTCGCTGAGGGCCTGGCTATTCACTACTTCCACATCAACCCCAGCCTTCATCGAAGCAGAGAAATTCCCAACATATCTCACAGTGCTATAATTGTTACTCATACTTACAACACCACAAATGATTGTCCTACCAAGGACAAGAAGTTTGCTCCACCTGTGGCCGTGAGGGTCATGACTTCAAGAATTGCACTACTGCTTCACCACCTAAATGCTTGAACTGCAAGAATGACCACCATACTCTTGCTTCCAGGTGCCCTACCAGAAGAGACATACTCAAGAAACAACAACAACAAAAGAAACCCAACCCACAAGCAACCACATATTCTGCTATCGCAAGTTTCAAGCAGACACTACCAAGATACTACATCCCACGCAAGCTGCTCCACCACTTCCCTCCCAGCACCTACTGCCGACTTCCACCAAGATTCTTTGTTGCATTATGTATGCTCATGTACAGAATGCAGCTGAGCCTGGTTCCTTCAACACCACCATCAATGAACTTTTCAAACTAAATAATATGCCTGGCCTCACATTCCCTGCTTCACCACCTTCCACTGAGATCCTAAAATCTACTGCAAATATTCCCAGCATCACCGCTGCTCCACCGCTGTCACAACCTCCACTAGACACAGAGATGGACCAATCAGAGACTCTGAGACGTCGGCAAAACCCACCAATGAGAGCCCACTACCGCTTTCATCCACTGCTAGAGCAACTGACCAGTCGGAAATCTCCCCTTCACCAGTTCAGCCACCAGCCAAGAAAGCAAAAACACAAGCCCACTGCGGATGCACCTCACGGTGCCACTGTCACTGACACTGCTGCACCACAACAAGTCCGATATCTGAAGGGTGTAAACTTCACCCAACCAAGCGAAATAAGAACACAATGCTGTCTTCAGAAATCCATCATCACCTCCAGGAGGGAACAGTCAAGTATACCTACGACCAAACTGCTACATACACCATGCAGACATGACAGACTACTCACTGCCAACACCCAACACCTTGTGGAAGTCAAGTACACCTCAAAGAGGAAATTCAGGATCTTCAAAATAGGGACCTTGAAGACGGTACCCTCGTCTAGCACGACTATCCATGACCATTCACCCAGCACTTTGCTGTCCGCTAAAGCTGGGGTGTGGCTCCAATCAACCCTGTAAAATGCTGCCTCTGCCCGACTGCGCTTCTCTTTGGGGAAGTCAGCGCAAGATAGAAGAAGACGTACATCCTCCAACCGGAGGGCCAAGAAAAAAGAAAGTGATTATCGTCACCCCCACCCGGGGGGCCACTGCCGGGTCACCATCTGGAGAAGACCTGGGCCAGAAGGACCTGCGAATCAACATGAATGAAAATGAACACCAACACACGACACTCCACACAGGAGAGCACAGCACTAGCACGATCGACACCATGCATTGCCCTTCTAGGGCATGGTTGGTGCCAGAGCCCGAGTTTGTACCTTACAAGATGAGGGGGGTACTTGTGCCTCCTCCCATGGGAGACTTAGGTCTCAGACACTCCCTAGACAGGGAGCCAGTGCCGGGCCACCACTTGGAAGGGCCCGGGCCGGGAAAATACCGGCGAATCTTTAACAACAACAACTAAAGCTACTCAAGAAATAACTCCCGTACCCATTGACACCAATCAAATCCAGCCCCTCCCACTCATATATTTGTCCAGTCTCTTCTTAAAGCTACCCAAGGTCCTAACCTCTATCAGCCCACTGGGAAGACTGTTCCACGCATCTACAACTCTGTTAGAAAACCAGTACTTACCTATGTCCTTTCTAAATCTAAATTTATCCAACTTAAATCCATTATTCCTGGTTCTTACCTGGTTCGACACCCTCAGTACTTTATTAATGTCTCCCTTTTTTATGCCCGTCATCCACTTATACACTTCAATGATATCTCCCCTCATTCTACGCCTCTCCAGAGAGTGGAGATTTAAGGCTTTAAGTCTATCTTCATACGGGAGGTTCCTTACACAGTAAATCATTTTAGTCATTCTTCTCTGTATGTTCTCTAATGAGTCTATGTCCATCCTGTAGTAAGGGGACCAAAACTGAGCAGCATTTAGGACTTGGTTTACTTGGTCCCACTTTATGTTTTTGTTATTGAAGTTGAATTTGGTGAATGCTCCCTCGTGACTAGTCTCATTATGTCGGTCTGGGGCTCCACGAATGCATGTCTGAACCTCAATTATGTTGTGATCTGAGTATATTGTTTTTAACTCCCATACCCAATGACACCAGTCAAACCCAACCCCTCCCACTCATATATTTGTCCAATCTCTCTTTAAAGCTACCCAAGGTCCTAGCCTCTATCACCCTTCTGGGAAGATTGTTCCACGCATGCACAACTCTGTTAGAGAACCAGTACTTACCTATGTCCTTTCTAAATCTAAATTTATCCAACTTAAATCCATTATTTCTGGTTCTTACCTGGTTCAACACCCTCAGTACTTTATTAATATCTCCTTTGTTTATGCCCGTCATCCACTTACTTCAATGATATCTCCCCTCATTCTACATCTCTCCAGAGAGTGGAGATTTAAGGCGTGTACTTAGCTCTCAGTGGTGATGTGTACTTAGCTCTCAGTGGTGACGTGTACTTAGCTCTCAGTGGTGACGTGTACTTAGCTCTTGAGTGGTGACGTGTACTTAGCTCAGTGGTGACGTGTACTTAGCTCAGTGGTGACGTGTACTTAGCTCAGTGGTGACGTGTACTTAGCTCTCGGTGGTGACGTGTACTTAGCTCTCAGTGGTGACGTGTACTTAGCTCTCAGTGGTGACGTGTACTTAGCTCTCAGTGGTGACGTGTACTTAGCTCTCAGTGGTGACGTGTACTTAGCTCTCAGTGGTGACGTGTACTTAGCTCTGTGAAGACCTGTTTGTGTGCTCTTGTGAATCTGTACCAGGATGCCTTCTCTTGAGCAACTTTACCAGCAGCTGAGAGAGGAGCTCAGAGTTGCTAAGATGGAGATACGGCGATTAACGGAGGAGAACAAGAGGATTCGTAGTAATCCTTCTGTTGTGAGTCCCCAGGTTAAGAGGGGAGCTTGGTCAGTGGCCGGGTAACATGGAACCAAGCTGAAGATCAAGAAAACGGTTGGAGAGGCGGAAACAACGAGAAACCAGAAGACTACCGTGGAAACTTCCAACTCATTCTCGGTGCTACCTGACGAATGTGAGTGTTCTGCTGGGAATGCCACAACGAGCACCAAAGAAGCATTGGCAGACGTGAGTAAGACATCCCTAGAAACCCCAACGAAGACCATCGAGAACGTCTTGACGAATTCTACAAGTGGTGTAATGCTACCTGGCGAATGTGAGTCGACTACTCGGAGCATCACGACGGACGATGCCAAGGAAGGTAAAAACATTGTTGTTGTTGGGGATAGCCAGATTAGGTACATGGATAGGGCATTCTGTTTGAAGGATAGGAGTAGGAGGCAGAGAGTGTGTTTTCCTGGGGCTGGGATGAAGGATATTGTTAGCCGTCTGGATGACATCATGAGAGGTAATGGGAGCAATCCTATTATCTGTCTCAGTGCTGGAGGCAACGATGTTGGCAGACGTAGGAGTGAGGACCTGATTAGCAGGTATAGGTCAGCAATAGAGATAATTAGGAGGAAGGGTGGGAAACCTGTCATATGTGGCATTTTGCCAAGGAGAGGAGTTGGAAATGAATGGTTGTCCAGAGCAATTGGTGTCAATTGCTGGCTGGACAAGTACTGTAAGGAAAATGCGGTAACATTCATTGACAACTGGGACCTCTTCTATGGCAGAAATGACATGTATGCCAGGGATGGGGTTCACTTATCTAGGTGTGGGGTGGGAGCACTGGCCAACGCAGTGGAGGGAGCTGTTAGGTCTTTAAACTAGGAATAGTTAGTGGTATGGGTTTTGGCGGGAAAACTGTGAAGTCGCAGGGTAGTAACATGAGTACTAGGAGAACTAGTAATATGCAAAATGAGGTGGATATTGGAAAGCCAGTGGCACTAATTGACAAGGACAGTAATAAGTTTAGTGGAATAACAGAAAGGAGCAGGAATGATAAAGAGAAAGGAGGGTCCTTAAGTATATATTACACAAATAGTCGCAGTGCTAGGAATAAGATGGACGAGTTGAGACTAGTTGCTAGTGCAGGTAACATAGATGTATTTGCCATTACTGAGACGTGGTTTAATTCAAAAAGGCGGGACATGCCTGCAGAATGTCACATTCAGGGTTTAAATTGTTCCAAGTAGATAGAAGTATCGGGAAGAGGGGTGGGGTGGCATTGTATGTCCGAGATCGCTTGAACTGTTGCATAAAAACGGGTATTAAGTCTGAAGTAACACATACAGAGTCTGTTTGGATAGAATTTTCAGAGGGGCATGAAAAATTAATTTTAGGTGTGATATATCGTCCCCCAAATTTAGATAGTGACCAAGGGAGACTACTATGGGAGGAAATTGTTAGGGCCACAAGGCACGATAATGTAGTAATTCTAGGAGACTTTAACTTTAGTCGTATTGATTGGAATTTCTTGACTGGGAATTTAGAATCATACGATTTCTTAGAAGTAGTTCAGGATTGTTTTTTGAAGCAGTTTGTGACGAAACCTACAAGGGGAAACAACCTGCTTGACTTAGTTCTGGCAAACAATGAATCCCTTGTTAATAATTTAGAAGTTTCAGAGGAACTGGGTGCTAGCGACCACAAATCAATTACATTTAGAATTGAATGGAAGTATGATAGTAGGGATAACTCAGTAACAGTCCCAGATTTTCGCTTAGCAGATTACGATGGGCTTAGAGAACACTTATCATCTGTTGACTGGGGTAACGAAGAGAGCTATCAATATGACAGTTTTCTGAACACAATACATGCTGCTCAAAGAACGTTTATCCCTTATAAGGAAATTAGATCAAATAGAAATGACCCAAAATGGATGAATAATAGGCTGAAATGTCTACTAGGGCATAAGAAAGGAATTTATAGGCGTATCAAAAGAGGCGAGGGTCACCTTATGAATCAGTATATTGACATTAAGAGGGACATTAAAAAGGGGATAAGAAAAGCTAAAAGGGACTATGAAATTAAAGTTGCTAGGGATTCTAAAACTAACCCAAAAAGTTTTTTCCAGGTATATAGAACAAAAGTCAGAGATAAGATAGGTCCCCTTAAAAATAACTATGGGCATCTACTGACAAAGAGAATGAAATGTGCTCGATTTTAAATAATTATTTTCTCTCGGTTTTTACACAGGAAGACACTAATAATATTCCGGTAATTAATTTTTATAGTGGATCAGAAGAAGATAAATTATGTAACATCACAGTCACTAGTGAAATGGTTGTGAAGCAGATAGACCGACTGAAGCAAAATAAGTCACCGGGTCCTGATGAGGTTTTTTCAAGGGTTCTTAAGGAATGCAAAATGGAAGTCTGTGAACCATTAACTAATATTTTTAATTTATCTCTTCAAACAGGTGTAGTGTCTGATATGTGGAAGATGGCTAATGTAATTCCTATTTTTAAAACAGGGACAAGTCGTTACCGTCAAATTACCGCCCAATAAGCCTGACCTCAATTGTAGGCAAGTTGCTAGAGTCAATTATAGCTGAGGTTATAAGAAGTCATCTCGATAAGCATAGCTTGATTAATGATACTCAACATGGATTCACAAGAGGCCGGTCTTGTATAACTAATTTATTAACTTTCTTCAGTAAAGCTTTTGAGGCTGTTGACCACGATAAAGAATTTGATATTGTTTACTTAGATTTTAGTAAGGCATTTGATAGAGTTCCACACCAAAGACTGTTGAAGAAAGTAGCAGCTCATGGCGTTGGGGGAAGGGTGCTCTCGTGGATCGAGTCATGGCTCACAGACAGGAAGCAGAGAGTGTCCATAAATGGGGTTAAATCCGAGTGGGGATCAGTAATAAGTGGGGTTCCACAGGGATCAGTCTTGGGCCCGTTGTTGTTTATAATATATATCAATGATCTTGATGAAGGAATTGCTAGTGATATGAGCAAATTCGCCGATGACACGAAGATAGGTAGGATAATTGATTCAAACGTAGATGTTAGGGAACTTCAGGAGGATTTAGACAAACTGTACTCTTGGTCAGAAAAGTGGCAGATGCAGTTCAATGTAGATAAATGCAAGGTTCTGAAGCTCGGGAGTGTCCATAACCCTAACACTTATAAGTTAAATAATGTAGAACTTAGCCATACAGATTGCGAAAAGGACTTGGGGGTTATGGTAAGCAGCAACCTTAAACCAAGACAGCAATGCCTAAGCGTACGTAATAAGGCAAATAGATTACTGGGATTTATATCAAGAAGTGTAAGCAACAGAAGTCCAGAGGTCATACTGCAGCTTTATACATCATTAGTAAGGCCTCACCTAGATTATGCAGCTCAATTCTGGTCTCCATACTACAGAATGGACATAAATTCCTTAGAAAACATTCAGCGTTGGATGACTAAATTAATACATAGCATTAGAAATCTTCCTAATGAAGAAAGATTGAAGACTCTTAAGTTACATTCACTTGTTAGACGAAGAATGAGGGGAGACCTGATCGAAGTGTATAAGTGGAAGATAGGTATTAATAAAGGAGATATTAACAAGGTCTTGAGGATATCTCTCCAAGAGAGAACCCGCAGTAATGGATTTAAATTAGATAAGTTTAGATTTAGAAAGGACATAGGAAAGTATTGGTTTGGAAATAGGGTAGTTGATGAGTGGAACAGTCTACCTAGTTGGGTTATTGAGGCTAGGACTTTGGGTAGTTTCAAATTTAGGTTGGATAAGTACATGAGTGGGAGGGGTTGGATTTGAGAGGGACTTGCACATCGGAGCTTGTTTCTTGGGTGGCATTGAAAATTGGGTTGGTCAAATATTTGTTAGTGGGATGAATTGTAAAGGACCTGCCTAGTATGGGCCAACAGGCCTGCTGCAGTGTTCCTCCTTTCTTATGTTCTTATGTTCTTAAGTATATCTTCATACGGGAGATTCCTTACACAGTTAATAATTTTAGTCATCCTTCTCTGTATGTTCTCCAATGAATCTATATCCATCCTGTAGTAAGGAGACCAAAACTGAGCGGCATAATCCAAATGAGGCCTCACTAGTGTGGTATAGAGCTGTAAAATAACTTTTGGACTTCTGTTACTAATACTTCTTGAGATAAATCCAAGTAATCTGTTAGCTTTGTTGTGCACACTTAGGCACTGCTGTCTTGGCTTCAGATTTCTGCTTACCATGACTCCCAAGTCTTTTTCACATTCTGTATGATCAAGCTTTACTTCACCTAGTTTATAGCTTCGAGGGTTATTTTCATTACTAAGGACCTTACACTTATCCACATTGAACTTCATCTGCCATTTTTCAGACCAAGACATTAATTTGTCCAAATCCTCCTGGAGTTCATTGCTATCATTAGAATGAATTATACGGCCTATCTATGTATCATCAGCAAATTTGCTCACGGCACTCATAATCCCTTCATCAAAGTCATTAATGTAAATTATGAATATGAGAGGGCCTAAAGCTGATCCTTGTGGAATGCCACTAGTGACTAATCCCCATTCAGATTTGACCCCATTAACTGAAACTCTGCTTTCTGTTGGTAAGCCATGCCTCTATCCACGCTAGAACTTTACCTCCTATACCATGAGCTGCTACTTTTCTTTCTCCCGTCTTTGCATTGGCCATACTCGTCTTACTCATGGATATCTCATGGAGAGGCGCCCTGCTCCTCTCTGTGAGAATTGCCAATTTCCATTATCAGTCAGCCACATTCTGTTGGACTGCCCACTTTATCAACGAGCACGCAGAATTTACCTCCGTCGTCGTCTTCGCTCCGCTGCTCTCTCTTTACCTTCCCTTCTCGCTGATGGACCCACCTTTCATCCAGACTCTCTCATTGACTTTTTGACAACAACTGACTTACTTCACAAATTCTGATACCTTCGGCCCTTTCTACTTCAATCTCTTGCTACCCTCTACCCCCGTACTATCCCCTGCCCGGCTGTTTTCTGTAACCCACTGATCATCCCTCCTCCCTTCTGCCATCCAATACCCTTGCTTCCTTCCCTACCCTGCAGCGCTGTATAGCCCTTGTGGCTTAGCGCTTCTTTTTGATAATAATAATAATAATAATAATACTTAAGAGTCTCTTGTGAGGTACTCTATCAAAGGCTTTACTAAAATCCAAATAAACAATATCATATTCTTTATCACTGTCTGCTGCCTCAAATGTTCTGTTGAAGAACATCAGTAAATTTGTCAGGCAGGAACGACCTCTCGTGAACTATTGCGACCCCTGAATGTTTCACAATGTATATAATGTATATTACCTGTTCTTATAATTTTATATTGCTTATATTTGCGATAATAGCTAAATCGTAAATATATTGCAAGCCTCCGGATGCAACATCCCAGCAATTCCAGGAACAGCTGTTAAAAATTGACCACTGTCTGGAAAATCTTCCAGCTCCTGCACCCAACATCTTGCTCCTGGGGGATTTCAACTTAAGGCACCTAAAATGGAGGAATATAGCAAATAATATTGTTGCAGTAATAACACCAGGAGGCAGCTCTGATGAAAACTCACACTCACATGAGCTTTTAAATCTCTGCACAAAATTCAATTTAAACCAGCAAATAATAGAGCCTACTAGACTGGAGAATACACTAGACCTCATCTTCACTAACAATGATGATCTGATAAGAAATGTCACCATATCGAAAACAATATACTCAGATTACAACATAATTGAGGTTCACACATATATGCGTGGAGCCCCAGACCGACATAATGAGACAAGTCACGAGGGAGCATTCACCAAATTCAACTTCAATAACAAAAACATAGTGGGACCAAGTAAACCAAGTCCTAACCGATATAAGCTGGGAAGATATACTAAGCAACACAGACCCCAACTTATGCCTAGAACAGGTTAACTTGGTGGCACTCGATGTATGCACAAGGCTTATTCCTCTAAGAAAAAGGAGGAGTAGATGTAAAATAGAAAGAGACAGGCGCTCCCTTTACAGGCGACGGAAAAGAATAACAGAGCGGCTAAAAGAGGTCAATATATCTGAAATGCGTAGGGAGACACTGGTCAGAGAAATAGCAAGCATCGAACTCAAGCTAAAGGAATCTTATAGGAGTCAGGAATTGCAGGAAGAACTAAAAGCCATAAATGAAATCGAAAGAAACCCAAAGTATTTCTTCTCCTATGCCTAATCAAAGTTGAGAACAACGTCCAGTATTGGACCCCTACTTAAACAAGATGGGTCCTACACAGATGACAGCAAGGAAATGAGTGAGCTACTCAAGTCCCAATATGACTCAGTTTTTAGCAAGCCGCTAACCAGACTGAGAGTCGAAGATCAAAATGAATTTCTTATGAGCCAGAAAATTTGGTTAACACAAGCCTATCCGATGTTATCCTGATGCCAAATGACTTCGAACAGGTGATAAATGACATGCCCATGCACTCTGCCCCAGGGCCAGACTCATGGAACTCCATGTTCATCAAGAACTGCAAGAAGCCTCTATCACGAGCCTTTTCCATCCTATGGAGAGGGAGCATGGACACGGGGGTCGTCCCACAGTTACTAAAAACAACAGACATAGCCCCACTCCACAAAGGGGGCAGTAAAGCAACAGCAAAGAACTACAGACCGATAGCACTAACATCCCATATCATAAAAATCTTTGAAAGGGTCCTAAGAAACAAGATCACCACCCATCTAGAAACCCATCAGTTGCACAACCCAGGGCAACATGGGTTTAGAACAGGTCGCTCCTGTCTGTCTCAACTATTGGATCACTACGACAAGGTCCTAAATGCACTAGAAGATAAAAAGAATGCAGATGTAATATATAAAGACTTTGCAAAAGCCTTCGACAAGTGTGACCATGGCGTAATAGTGCACAAAATGCGTGCTAAAGGAATAACAGGAAAAGTCGGTCGATGGATCTATAATTTCCTCACTAACAGAACACAGAGAGTAGTCGTCAACAGAGTAAAGTCCGAGGCAGCTACGGTGAAAAGCTCTGTTCCACAAGGCACAGTACTCGCTCCCATCTTGTTCCTCATCTTCATATCCGACATAGACAAGGATGTCAGCCACAGCACTGTGTCTTCCTTTGCAGATGACACCCGAATCTGCATGACAGTGTCTTCCATTGCAGACACTGCAAGACTCCAGGGGGACATCAACCGAATCTTTCAGTGGGCTGTAGAAAGCAATATGAAGTTCAACGATGAGAAATTTCAATTACTCAGATATGGTAAACACGAGAAAATTAAATCTTCATCAGAGTACAAAACAAATTCTGGCCACAAAATAGAGTGAAACACCAACGTCAAAGACCTGGGAGTGATCATGTCGGAGGATCTCACCTTCAAGGACCATAACATTGTATCAATCGCATCTGCTAGAAAAATGACAGGATGGATAATGAGAACCTTCAAAACTAGGGAGGCCAAGCCCATGATGACACTCTTCAGGTCATTTGTTCTATCTAGGCTGGAATATTGCTGCACACTAACAGCACCTTTCAAGGCAGGTGAAATTGCTGACCTAGAAAATGTACAGAGAACCTTCACGGCGAGCATAATGGAGATAAAACACCTTAATTACTGGGAGCGCTTGAGGTTCCTAAAATTGTATTCCCTGGAACGCAGGCAGGAGAGATACATGATTATATACACTTGGAAAATCCTAGAGGGACTAGTACCGAACTTGCACACGAAAATCACTCACTACGAAAGCAAAAGACTTGGCAGACGATGCAACATCCCCCCAATGAAAAGCAGGGGTGTCACTAGCACGTTAAGAGACCATACAATAAGTGTCAGGGGCCCGAGACTGTTCAACTGCCTCCCAGCATACATAAGGGGGATTACCAACAGACCCCTGGCAGTCTTCAAGCTGGCACTGGACAAGCACCTAAAGTCGGTTCCTGACCAGCCGGGCTGTGGCTCGTACGTTGGTTTGCGTGCAGCCAGCAGCAACAGCCTGGTTGATCAGGCTCTGATCCACCAGGAGGCCTGGTCACAGACCGGGCCACAGGGGCGTTGACCCCCGTAACTCTCTCCAGGTATTATTATTTGACTTAGTTAATTTTATTAGGTAGGATGTAACATTTATATATTATTATTCAGTGTTGATAGTTCAATCTTGATTATCTAACTACTGTAATTATCGCTCATTGCTCGTTTCCCTGCCGTCCTCTGTGTTGCCTGACAGTAACAGCACGGAGCTATCACGTGATCAGGGGGGGCGATCACACCTTGCCTCGAGTAGTCAGAGTGGGTGGCTCACTCTCTTAGTGGTTGGACGTTCACAAGACAAGACGTGCCTAGCTCTCCCTTGCTGGCCCTTGTTGGAAGATTGTCTCTGTCACTTTCTTGTTGATGGTTCTGTGGAACTCTGTTCACAGAACATTGCCTAGACTTAGTGATTTTTGACATTGTACTGAGGTTGTGTGTCACAATGAGAAACTCAGGTCCTGAGCTGTAGGTTCTGACCTAATTTGTACTGGTATCTGTGTACTGTCACCGTTGGGGATTTTCTTATGCTGAACTTGGATTCAGTATTTTGGGAGTTTTGTGACTTTGGTGGAGGATCTGCAGATGTTCCCTACTTAGTGTCATTATGTTATCTCCTAGTTCCTGATTCTGTGTTACTGTTGCTTGTTATATTGCTGTTCGACTTAACAGTCAGTTTTTTGAACATTAAAATGGTATAAAATACCGACAGGTTGTTATGTAAGACACATATGCAACAGTTAGGTATCTTTATTTCGAAACGTTTCGCCTACACAGTAGGCTTCTTCAGTCGAGTACAGAAAAGTTGATAGAAGCAGAAGATACTTGAAGACGATGTAATCAGTCCATCACCCTTAAAGTTTTGAGGTGGTCAGTCCCTCAGTCTGGAGAAGAGCATTGTTCCATTGTTTCATACCATGGAACAATGCTCTTCTCCAGACTGAGGGACTGACCACCTCAAAACTTTAAGGGTGATGGACTGATTACATCGTCTTCAAGTATCTTCTGCTTCTATCAACTTTTATGTACTCGACTGAAGAAGCCTACTGTGTAGGCGAAACGTTTCGAAATAAAGATACCTAACTCTTGCATATGTGTCTTACCTAACAGTCAGTTTTTTGTTCAAGGAAGCTGTTCTGATTGCCAGGTTGGTCAAGAAGTTAGTTGATTTGAGTACTTTGTCAGTCACTGGTGTAAGTCTAGTAGAGTCTAGAGATGTAGCGAACTACTTAGAGCACTTGCACACATACACACAAACTTATTTGTATATATTTGTATTAAATATTAATGTACCAGATGGTACTTAAGACATATAAATGTGATATGTGCCTTCAGCACAATACTACTGTACATGAGAGAAGTGATTATTTTGACTGTTTATATTAAATTTAATTTACTTTGATAATATACTCCTAGACATTATGATTAATAAACTTATTAAATTTTAATTTCTTTAGTTAGTAGTCTACCAGTTGTAATCCCGATGCACTATTAAATCTTATTGTATTTTAATGGATAATTGGTTCAGGATACTGACTACTTGTTATGAAAACCCAGTAACAGGCTGGATGCTAGAAGGGCAGTCCTTTCTAGTATTCACTGGAGATCTCTATGCTTATTAGAAATCGTGTTTTTTCGTAACATATGGGGGGCCTGTCTGGGAGGCTCTTGATCCAAGGTGTTGGAGAAATTGTCCAGTTTGACATACTAGTAGTTCTATGGTCAAACACTTTGAGTACTTTCTAATCTGAAGACTTTGAGTTTAGTCTTGTCCAACATAATAGGTGGATGTATGTACTTGACTGAGTCTCTTGATCCAAGGAGATGGAAATACTGTTTATGAGCTCTTACTCGAAGACAACCAACACTAAAATTCCTATTAGGATTATAGTTTCCCATAATCACTCTCTCGTAGTACACTTATTTTTGTGATGTATGTCAAAGTGAAAAAGTTAATTGATACTCTGACTTTGTCTTAGTTGAGTATATTAAAACTTCAGACGTGTTGGCGAGTAGCCAAATATCTCGGTGTGACGTATAACAGGAATTACACCGCAGAAACTGTCAGAGCGTTAATTAAAGATATGTTTCCTTCTCCTGCAGAGATGTCTGATGATGATTCAGATACAGAGAACCTAGTGTCTCTATTAGAAACTATGACTATTTGATGACGTAGAAGAGAGAGCAACTACGGCAGAAGTGTCTGAGCCTAGTAAAATTCCCTTCATGCTCACGCCTTCTCATCTCACTAACACAATAGTACAGAGTGTAGCTGGTAGTATGACTCAGCCTCATACTAGTACCGTGTATACTACACCCATATCTACTTATCCTAGACCAGATCTAGACTCTAGGGATGGCTGGACTAGGTGCCCGACCTAAGGACCGTCCAGACTCATTTGTTAGATTCCTTACTCCTCTGTTACCCACTGGTCCTATCTCTCAGGAACAGTTTGAGAGGTTGGAATGCCTCATTATGTTGCAGACTGCACAAATAGAGGCACAGAGGAAATTGAATGAAGAAGATGTCCAGAGAGAAAATGCTCGTCTCGGAAGACAACAGACTGATAGATCTGACAAAGTTGATAAACCTGTTAGTACAACACAGGACACATTTAATGTGCAGAAAGCTGCCTCAATGGTTCCTAAATTATTTGAGAGTGATTTAGACACCTATTTTGATGTGTTTGAGAACCAGGCACGTGCTATGAACTGGCCAAGTAAGCACTGGGCTACCTTGTTGCACACAGTTGTGACAGGGAGAGCTCAAACTTGCACTGCCACTTTAGCATTTGACAAGTATGTTATGACGCTGTCAAGCAAACTATTCTAGAGACATATAACTTGTTACCCATAAGTTATCAATGAGCATTTCGTACGTTACAACGACGACAAGATCAAACTTGTGTAGAGTTTGCTCGTGAGAAAAAAGTTTCATTTGAGAGGTGATCTAGAGCTGCTAAATGTAACAATTATGACAGTCTTGTTCAGTTGTTACTACACAAAGAATTTAACAACTATGTCTGCTGACATACAAGAATATCTGATCAATCATACTACCTTGGATATTCTGGAAACTGCAGCATTAGCAGACAATTACAAGATTTCTCACAAACTTGTAAGTACTAAAACACACAAAAACAAGGAAACTAAAAATTGTCCTAGGAGTTGGCAACCTAAATCAGCTGAACAGTGCCGGCCTGATGTACCTGCTACTGTAACTTCTCGTACCTTTAACAGGAAAACTCACAATCCTGAATCTGTCTCTGTGGTAAGACAGAAGTCTGATACCGAGAAGAAGAAAGTTAAATGTACCTATTGTAACAGAAAAGGACATGGTAGAGAGTATTGCTATAAGTTAGAAAAGAGATACGAGAAGCAGTCATGCGGCTGGGGCCCCCACACAAGCCGTATCCTCTTCCATGCAACAAAGGCACCAAAATTCTAGTAATCCCACTGGTTTAGATAATATTTCTCAGGATAGATGACTAGCATCAGAAAGCATCTGATGAAAAGATTTGTTCATCGATGAGTCCTTTCTTATCGAGAGGTAAAGTAGGATTTGACGGATCTCATCTGAGATAATTACATACAGAGACACTGGCAGTTATCTCACATTATTAAAGGAAGATGTACTGCCCATTACTGATGATACCTATTTTAAGATAGATGTATTGTTAAAAGCCTTTTGAGGGGCTGTTATAAAAGTACCTCTGCACGAAGTTTACATTGAAATAAGCTATTATACTTGTTATATTTCAGTAGGTATATCCAGTGGTGTATTTCCCATCAGGTCAGTGGACTTGTTGATAGGGAACAGTATCCTTCATGCTGGTATATCTAAGGAACGACTTGTGATTGATACCACTGATGATAATTATGTCATTGAAGCTTGTAGAGAGAAGCCTATTTTATTTCCTCTCAGTGCAATTACTAGAGCTATGTCAAAGATACAGCAACGATCCTTGTCTCCTGTTGTTGAGTTAGTTGATGACAATGATTTGGGCTTGAATATGTTGTTTAGTGATGTTCTGCGCCCAGGATCATTAACACTGACTCTCCCCTGTCATCAACCTAGTCAGGACACAACTGACGTTAAATTTCTAACTCATGCTTTAATCAAGGATCAGTTTGTTGATCAGTCACTGGAAGACTGAGAGATATAGCAGTTACTGAGAGTGAAGCAAAGGATCTCAATAATTGTTACTATTATAGTAACAGTGCACTGATGGAGAAAAATGCATGCAAGTTGTCAGCTGATAGAGTTTCCTCCACAGTCAAGCATCTCGTAGTGTTACCAGTTACATTTCGTGAACAAGCCCTTGATTTTGCTCACAATAGTCCCATAGGAGGACATTTGAGTGTCAAGAAGACACTCGGTAAACTGGCAAAACATTTTACTAGGCCAAAAATGAAGGAAACAGTAGCTGATCATGTGCGACGTTGCCACATGTGTCAAGTGACGGGCAAGCCTGCACACACACCTCCACCTACACCTCCCACTGAACATTTTCAAGAAATATCTGCTTTTACTGTTCAAGATGGATTGTTTAACTTTCTCGTCAACCCCTTCAGCCTATGTAACACGGCTTCTTCATTCCAACATATAATGAACGAGTTGACCCACAACTTAGAGGGAGTAGATGTCTACCTTGACGACTTAGTGGTGTACAGTGATGAGTGGGAACAACACTTGACACATTTCGGAACATTGTTTGAGAGACTGGCACACTATAACTTCACTGTTAACTTAGCTAAATGTAGTTTCTGTCAAGCCAAGATTACCTATCTAGGCTTCTGTATTGGCCAAGGTGAGGTTGCTCCTATTGAGGCTAAGGTTCGTGCTGTTTCTGCATTTCCAGTGCCACAGGATAGGAAGGGAGTACAGAGATTCCTGGGCATGGCAGGATATTGCAGGTTCTGTCTAAACTTTTCTCAGATTGCTGCTCGTCTTACTGAGCTTACTAGTAGCAAAGTTCAGTTCATCTGGACTAGAGATTGTTCAGACTCGTTCAAAAGATTGAAGCGTTTGCTTTCCTCTGCTCCTGTGTTGAGGAGTCCTAATTTCAATCTTCCTTTCTTTTTACATATAGATGCGAGTGGTTATGCAGTGGGTGCTGTGCTGCTCCAACAGTCAACTTCCACTGACATTCTCCATCCTATATGTTACTATTCATCTAAGCTCAAACGACACCAGGAAAATTATGCCACTATAGAGAAAGAGGCTCTAGCTCTTGAGGTGTCCTTAGAACATTTTGACGTGTATTTGGGCACTTCCCCATTTAAAATTAATGTTTTTTCAGACCACAGTCCACTCGCTTACATAAATACCATGAAGAGTAAAAATGCTAGGATCATGAGGTGGGCTCTCAGAATCTAGCCTTACCCTATTAGTATACAACATATCAGTGGTCATTGTAATGTAATTGCTGGCACTTTGTCACGTCCTTAATTATAAGTTACATTTAAATTAACATAATTTTATGCCCAAATACCTTTTACTTGCTATGTCAAATTCAGTAAAGTAACATACTCTATCAGCTCATGTTAATTATGTATACTCATGTCTAATTAATTTATTTATACATTCACAGTAGTGATGATATATGTTGGTGTGAGGAGGAGACAGTTGGAGCCAAGCTGAGTGTGGGCGAGGCTAGTTATTAACCAGTGGAAAACTGTCCTGCCACTGCAGCCCCCCCCCCCCCCGACACACCTTAAGCTTCCTCATACGCAGATGTCCATACTGCCTCGCATTCCACTACAACTACTTAAGAGTGGTTTCTCTCCAGCATGAGGTCGACTGTGTTTCCAATTGGGCCACCACACATAGCTTTAAATTTTCCAGTACCAAAACTCGCCAAATTACTTTCACTAGATGCTCTGTCATCCCCAATCATCCTTTGTACCTCTATGGCTCCCGTATCCCTGAACATGATACAGTCAGGTTTCTGGGCCTCCTCTTTGTAGGTTATCCTGGAAACCTCACATTACCTCTCTGAAGGCAACTTGTCACAGCCGGCTGAACCTTCTTAAAACCCTTGCTCATCTTTCATGGGGAGCTGATCATCGAACTCTCCTTCGCCTTCATTTCACCCTCATTTTATCTAAACTTGATTATGGTGGCCAGATCTATTCAGCGGTCTCTCCTGCTACTCTCTCTAACCTTAACCCCATTCATCACCAAGGATTACATTTATGCCTTGGTGCTTTTCGCTCTTCCCCTGTTGAGAGCCTCTATGCAGAAGCGAACGTTCCATCCTTATCCAATTGCCGTGATGCCCATTGCCTTTGCTACTATGTATGCTCTCATGATCTCCGCAATCCTTCCATTTATAGAATGTTCACTGATATTAGTAGACATTATTTGTTCGCCGCCCCGTTTACTCCGTCCCTTCTCTCTTCACCTACATTCACTCTTGTCTTCTCTTCAATTACCACCTTTCTATGTTCATGTAACATCTCACTTTTCCCTACCTCCCTGGGAAGTTCCAGCTGTTCGAGTCTGTTCTTTCTCTCTCCCTTGCTTGAAAGCCCAACTGTCGACGGTCGCTTCCCGCTCTCTTTTTCTTGACCACTTCCACTCTCATTCTCATGCCATTGCAGTGTACACAGATGGCTCTAAGTCTTCTGACGGTGTAGGATTCACAGCATTGTTTCCAGACAGCATCGTATGAGGGCATTTACTATCTTCGGCTAGTATTTTTACTGCTGAATTGTATACCATTCTTGCAGCACTTATCCGTATTGCATCTATGCCTGTGTCATCATTTGTGGTTGTCTCAGACTCCCTTAGTGCTTTACAGGCTATACAGAAATTTGATACACCTCACCCCATAGTCCTCCGTATCCAACTTTGGCTACGCCGCATCTTTACCAAGCATAAAGATATTGTTTTTTGTTGGGTCCCTGGTCATGTTGACGTACAGGGCAATGAACAGGCAGACACTGCTGCGCGGTCAGCATTACGTGACCTACCAGTTTCATGTAGAGGTATTCCATTTACGGACTATTTTGCTGCAATAGCTACTCACCTTCACACCCGTTGGCAACAACGTTGGTCTGCTATGCTCGGTATCAAACTTCAATCTATTTTAAACTGAGTACAGGTTACTGGCCATCTTTCTCTCACCAGTGTCGAGGTTGGGATACTACTCTCTCCCGTCTTCGCATGGGCCATACTCGTCTTACTCATGGATATCTCATGGAGAGGCGCCCTGCTCCTCTCTGTGAGAGTTGTCAGGTTCCATTATCAGTCAGTCACATTCTGTTAGACTGCCCACTTTATCAACGAGCACGCAGAATTTACCTCCATCGTCGTCTTCTCTCTGCTGCTCTCTCTTTTCCTTCCCTTCTCACTGATGGACCCACCTTTCATCCGGACTCTCTCATTGACTTTTTGACAACAACTGACTTCACAAACTTGATACCTTCAGCCCTTTCTACCTCAATCTCTTGCTACCCTCTACCCACGCACTATCCCCTGCCCCGCTGTTTTCTGTAACCTACTGATCAACCCTCCCCCCTTCTGCCGCCCAATACCCTCGCTTCCTTCCCTACCCTGCAGCACTGTATAGCCCTTGTGGCTTAGCACTTCTTTTTGAGTATAATAATAATAATAATAATGAAATGAAAGGTGACATGAAAAGTACCTGGCAAGTCCACTCCAAAATTTTGGGTTCAAGGAAACTGATTGGAAATAGAGAGATAGACTTAACTAAACCAGATGAACCTCACATGCAACCTATAGACACAACCGACAAATTTAGTGCCTTCTCTACTGTAGGATCAAAGCTAGCAAGTCAAATTCCTAGCTCAAATATCCATCCGAGCGAGTACCTCACTGGCAACTATCCAAATACTCTATTTCTAGCTCCAACTAATCCCACTGAAGTCTCACTCATCATTAAGTCATTAAAAGACAAATCAGGTGATCTGGATATCTTGCCGTCATTCACATATAAAAAAAATGCACCAGAACTGTTGCCCATTATTGAAACAATGTTTAACAAATCTATAGCTTCCTCAACCTTCCCATCCATACTCAAGACAGCAAGGGTCACCCCAATCCACAAAGGTGGAGATCGAACTGATTTGAACAATTACAGACCCATATCAAACTTGCCCTTACTATCCAAGATATTTGAAAAAATAATACACAAGCGACTTTACTCCTACCTTACAACAATATACTTAACCCATGCCAGTTTGGATTTAGACCAAAAAAAAAAGCACGAATGATGCTATTATACAAATGCTTGACCTAATATACACAGCTCTCGATAAAAATGAATATTCCCTGGGGCTCTTTATCGACCTAAGAAAAGCGTTTGACACAGTTGACTACAATCTCTTGCACCTCAAACTGAATCATTACGGCATAAGAGGACATTCTCTTGACTACCTAAATTCCTATCTTAACGACAGACACCAGTATGTACATATAAATGGAATCAACTCCCCTATCCAACCTGTAGCTGTAGGAGTACGCCAAGGTAGTGTCCTAGGCACACTCCCCTTTCTCATCTACATCAATGATCTCCCCAGTGCATCCCAACTCCTTACACCAGTTCTATTCGCAGATGACACTACATTTGTCTACTCCCATTCAGACCCAGCTGTGCTTGGAAACACTGTAAACAATGAACTGCTGAAGATATATGCTTGGATGATGACCAACAAACTCACATTCAACATAGACAAAACTTACTTTATGCTGTTTGGCAACAGAGCCTCAAATATTCAGCTCAACATACTGTTAAATTGTTCCGCTATATCAAGACACACGGAGGGCAAATTTCTAGGTCTTCTTGACTGTAACCTTAAATTTCAGTCCCATACTCATCACATAGCTAAGAAAAATTCCAAATAAGTAGGAATCCTTTCCCAAGATACACTACTATGTCCCACAAACGACTCTCCTTACCGGTACCACTCTTTAATATATCCTTACCTCACCTATGGTATCTGTGCTGGGTTCAACCACAGCCAGCCACCTTAGATCCTTAATAATCCAAAAATGCTGCTTTGCGGGTGATAACCAGCTCCTGTGCTAGAAAGCACACCCCACCACTTTTCAAAAGACTCATCTTGCTAAATATACAAGACATACACTCTTATTATTGTGCCTACTACATTACAGAACTTTAAACTCCACTGTAAACCCTTCCTAAAACTACTACTCGACAGTTACAGAAAGAATGCACAGTCACAATACAAGGCATAAGCACTTTTCAACATCCCTGAGTAAGACTCTCACTATGCAAGAACACTATGCACATAAAAGGCAAAAAGATCTGGAACTCGCTACCGGAACAGGTCAAGGATCCCCAGACAACGTATAAAATTTAGGACTTTGCTAAAAAATATATTTATCTCACAATATTAACCAAATCAACCAAACATGTACTGACTAGTTTTATCATGTGACCCTGGAATTTAATTTGCCATTCCATGTAACAGCTAGCCACTATTCTATGTTTAGTTTTAAGAAATAATTACTTTTGTACTATTATCTTTTTAGTTTTAATTAGTTGCTATGTATTAGGATTAGTTTGCCTAAAATGCCTCAGCATGTTAGTGGCTATCTTTGTACTTGCAAATCAAAATTGTAATTACACATTGTAACCTTTACAAAGAAATAAACATTATTATATTATTATTTATTATATTATTATTATTTATTTTTATTATTTTTAAATTAATTTATTTTTATTATTATTTTTATTATTTATTATTATTTTTATTATTTTTAAATTTTATTATTATTTTTTATTATTTTTATTATTATAATTATTAAAATTTATTATTATCATCTTCTTCCCTCCCGCACCCACTTTCCTGAATATTCTAACATTTACATTTTTAAACCTACCCCATGCATCTTTGCCCCCATTGCCTATACTCTCATTAGCCCATCTACCCTCCAATAGTTGCTTATATCTTACCCTTACTGCCCCCTCTTTTAGTTAAAACCTTCACCTTATCTTTTACTTGATGCTTCTATTTTCTTGTATCCCATCTACCTTTTACTCTCAATGTAGCTTCAACTAAAAGGTGATCTGATATATTTGTGGCCCCTCTATAAAGATGTACATCCTTAAGTCTACTCAACATTCTTTTTACCTACCAATACATAATCCAGCAAACTACGTCATTATTCCCTACATCATATCTTGTATACTTATTTATCCTTTTTTTCTTAAAATATTTATTGACTATAATTAAATCCCTTTCTTACAAAGTTCAATCAAAGGGCCCCCTTTAAATCATTTACACTGGCACCCCAAACTTACCTACCATGCCCTCTCTAAAGGTCTCTCCTACTTTATCATTTAGGTCCCCTACCACAATTACTTTCTAACTTGGTTCAAAGGTTCCTATACATTCACTTAACATCTCCAAAATCTCTCTCTCTCCTCTATTGTCCTCTCTTCTCCAGGTGCATTCATGCTTATTATGACCCACTTTTCACATCCAACCCTTATTTTTAAACCACATAATCCTTGAATTTTTCAATTTATTTCCCTCTTTCCCTTTCCCTAACTGAATCCTTCAAAATTATTGCTTTTTTTCCCTTCCTTAGCTCTAACTTTTTCAGATATCCTGACTTAATCCCATTTTATTTCTTGCAACTGAAACTCCACTACCCCCTTCGGCTTTGTTTTGCTTAGGGCCAGGACATCCATCTTCTTTCATTCATAACTTTAGCAATCATCTCTTTCTTGTCATCTGCACTACATCCACACACATTCAAGCATCCCAATTTTATAAAGCTTTTCCTCTTCTCTTTTTTAGTAATGTTTACAGGAGAAGGGGTTACTAGCCCATTGCTCCTGGCATTTTAGTCGCCTCATATAACACGCATGGCTTATGGAAGAAAGATTCTTTTCCGCTTCCCAATGGACAATAGAGGAAATAAAGAGAACAAGAGCTATTTAGAAAAAGAAGGAAAACCCAGATGTGTGTATGTGTATATATGCATATTCGTGCCTGTGTAGTGTGACCTAATTGTAAGTAGAAGTAGCAAGATTACCTGTTATCCAGCGTGTTTATGAGGGCCGAAAAAGACACCAGCAATCCTACCATCATGTAAAACAGTTACAGGTTTCTGTTTTACAGTCATTAGTAGGACTATGGTACTTCCCTGGGTGGTTGCTGTCTACCAACCTACTAATATGACTGATGTCATGTCATATTAACACCCCCTTTCAGAGGAAAGTTATGGATGTGGCCACAAGTGGTCAAGGAAAAATATAAAAAACCTCGATAATAACCCATTGGTACGTTTGTGAAGCATCCTTTCATTTTGATTTCCACTGGTAGTGTCATCCTGGCCATAATGGTCCTATGCCCAGTGGTATTCATTGCGCGGCTGCAATGACTCAATCACGGCTCTCGAAAGAAAATATAAATTAATTAATAAAAAAAAAAAAACATAGAAAAATCATTTTTTTAAGTAAGATACATATTTTCATGAGGTGAGATGGAAGATGAAGTCACAGTAAGAGATAACCCTTCTAACAGAAATCGTCAGAAATCATACGTGTCCACTACGGGAAACTGATCAGGGACACGTCTAGCTCTGGCATTGGTGGTCTCATGAATCCCGTTGAGTTCAAGCTTTTCGTATTTCGTTACTCTTGGAGATTTGTGTTTGAAAATAGGCAACAGATATTTGAGACTGTGGCAACATATATGAAAGTAACGACTTAACTGTTGCTGCTTGTGGAAGCTAGGTGCGATGGGCTAGTTTTACTTGAAACCAAAGTGCAGTCAAGTAGTGTCCGTTATGATGGATCGATTTGTGGTTAAACAAAAAAGCATTAGTGATGAACAGCCATCCCAGACCCGACCAGTAGAAAAGGAGCATTAAGTAAGTTTGGTCTTTATTTTGCTATTAATAACAAGATGTGCAGGCTAATATTACCATGTCTAATTTTTCTCATTTACTATATTGCACTAGCAGCTCAGTACTACTTAATTTAGTTGAGTTATGCTAACTTGCAGTAGCTGCGGCTCTCTCAATGTGTTTAACCGAAGTGGCTCTCTTGCAAAAATTAGTGAATAACACTGTCCTATGCCCTTTGTAAACAGAAATGATTCTGGAACATGTGTAATACATATTCGGCAGGCTGGCCGGCTGGCTGGCTGGCTTTGCCTGTCTCTCTGTCTGTATCTGTCTATATCTCTGTCTGCATGTCTGTCTAGATCTCTTTCTCTCTATATCTCTGTCTCTCACATGTACACATAAGTACAGTTATTATATATAGTGTAAATTACCTAGGATGACCCAAAAATTCCAGGCAAAGCACTGTTCAGTGCTTGTAGATATAAGACATAATAAGCATGATTGGCAAGTAATACACATTTTCACTTCTGCATTGTTTGTAATACATCTTGGTTTACAAGCTGCTCTCTGAGACTGAGAGACAAGCAGATGGAAAGACACACACTTAGTCAGGCAGAAGAACAGAGACACACAGGCAGACAGATAGATAGACAGGCAGACAGACATACCTGTTTGTGTGTAACAATGACAACAAATAAAGCCAGGGTTCCCTGCAGCAGTGCACTATCATCATGCCACTCCACTGCTTACCCTGTCGGCAGTTTGGTGATACTCATCATAAACACCATGCTTCAAGAAGTTTCATATATTCTCCAGCATGTCTAAAACAATGCTGAGACCACTAAAAACTTTGTATATACACTGGGACCTCTACTTGCGAGCGCAGTCTCCGCTGAGTGGTTGAGGGGAGTAGATGTGTGCTGGGGATCTGGACCTACTAATTCGCAGGCCTACCCATTTCTCCCGACTGATAAGTCATCATTAAAACTCCTACTGTTGGAAGACAGCTTCAGTGTTGTGAGAACTCTAATGTGCGAGCTGTGACTAAGTATATACCTAGTGAAACACTGGAAATAGTCTTCCTTTTTGCAAAGGCCCTCACAGGCCTCATGCTTCACCTCTGACTTTCATTTGACCTCGCTTTCGCCATCTATCAACATACATGTGTAGAGGCGAAATTTTGCTAGTTCCACTGCTACTCGTGCCTCTTCAAAGTGCTCACAAAATCATCGCTTTACCAAACCTGAGGAATAACGGATCGATGTGCAGTCCTACGTGAGGTTGGCTCATACCAGGTGTCACACACACTGAAAATTCGTCTTCACTCCAAGCACAGGTGGGCTAGAAGTTTTGCAAGTTGGAGTGAGTAACAATCTGTAACAAATATAAGCTGTGTTTGGTTAACTTACTTGCGATGTCTCCCCACACCAGGCCTCAGCCACTGTCGACCTGAGCGAGGGCACTGCATCTTCTGCCTTGAGACTTTCGCCATATTGACTATGTGAAAAAGGGAATGTGCGTGCTCTAGTTAACACCTAAGCTGGTTCTCCTGTGTACCTACAACTCTCGCCTTTAAAACTCAGGCGTTCGCCTCTATTCAAGATGTGCGTGTAGAGGTGTATTTTGCTGCCCGCTGGGGATAATCGAATATGTGAAGTTCCGCAAGTGCTGCAGATTTGTTGGTAACATATTTGCATGAGTGGATTACGCATGTAATTAGAGACAATTGTGCTACCATCAAGTACTACGTAGGCTTGAAAATGTAGAGGAACGGACTTGGCCTGCTGGGGAACTTGAAAGAATGGAATATAAGACCCGCATTCGCCAATCTACACCCATACTGCATGTGTCTTAGGGTGGTGAATGGTCCCTTCCTTCGCCTTTCCTATTCACGGGACCCTTATTGTCGCCTATTATCTAATATGGGAGGTATAAGGGCGAATTTAGCTGATCGCAGGCCAAAACGCGCTCCAAGCCAAGCCAGTGAAGGCCAAGGGCTAATCTGTTGCATGAATCCCAGAATGCCTTTGTGATTACGTTTCCAGTGTTCCAGCCGTACCTTCGGTGCTTATGTGAGAATAGTTCCTATGTAGTGAAAAATTGTGTCGCATTCCAAGACACGTGTGCTAGATGTGTTAAGTGCTGCGGGTGTGGAGTTCTTACTAAGGTAGTCACAGCGGTTGGTAACTCTCGAGACGACTGTGGGCTCCAAGTGAATGACTTGAAAATTGCACTGCAACCTTGCAGGCCACTAACACCCATATTGCTGTGTGTCTAGCGAGGTGATATTTCCATTCCTCCCCGAAGTGTCCCTTTCCTTCCTCGATTTGGACTCAGGCCGTTCGCCCTCGTAATATGTGGTGTGGCAGTGCGTTTTTTTTTTTTTTTTGACAGACCAACACTGGGTGGTTGGTGCCGTGTCCTCTGTGCGCACGCTCCGCTCATCTTGCGAGTGTCTCCTGTGGTGCTCTGCATGCCTGCTGCAAGCAGGGAGTGTCGGGTGGTTGGCACGGGCCTTTGGCAGAGCACAGCGTCTAAGCAAGCTTGAAGGGCAGAACTAAAAGCTAGGCCAGAACAAGCTAAGGCAGCCTGCAGTTATACATGTTCACTAGGGCCCAGCTATGTCTGGTGGTATACGTTCTGCAGTGGGGTGGATACCAGTGTTTCGCCTGTAGTGCTTGAGAACCATTTGACGAGCATTGCAGTGCTGACATTTTGAAGTGGGGACATGCCAGAGCGTTCACTTATAAACATAGTAAGTTTTGGGTGACTTGGCTTGTACACTTGTGAACATTCATCTCCGTCATTTGTGTGCTAGGAAGTGTTATGTGCCTGCTTATCCCACCAACAGTTAATTGTCATTTGTAAGCAACTGTATACGTCATACGACTTTAAAAGGCTAAGAGTGTTTTTCAGTGTATGTGACTCCTTACATTTGAATAAATAGTGTTAACACAATGCTCTGTCTCAGTGTTAACTGAGACTCTATTAAATTACGGTTACATCAGTTAGGTGCTTGGACTAGTGTTCATTGTTGTGTTTTCATTATACATTGTTCTCGGTCAGACTGGGAACTTTACTGCGTAAATTCCAGTAATATTTCTCAACAATTGGCAGTGTTCAATCTGTTGATGTGAGTGTGTACTGCAAACGCTTGTGTATTTTACTGTGAGAACAGATTACTTCCTGCCATAATGTTCAGTCTTCATGAATACTTTCTTATTGAGCAATTCGGTTATCCTTTTAACTTGTGTTAGCAGAAGAGTCTGCCTGTTAAAATCCTTATGTTCCTTGCCATTCATCTAGTGGGTCTAGCGCCTAGTTTAAAATTGTATATAAGTAACTATATTTGCAATTCTTTATAATTCTTGTTATCTCATTGTGTAAATTGTTTTCAGGACTATTTGATCAAATGGATTGTGAGTGTTTACCTTCTGCATACACCATTTTAATGCTGCAGACACGCCACTGACACATATATAATACACATTAAAATCGCTGGTACCTCTCCAGAAGCTGGGCTAGGTGTGGGAACTGAGAAGTTGAGTGTGTTTAATTACGAACAGCGGTTATGACCTCTCATCACCCTATATTTACATCATACATAACGTGTTTATAAGTGATTTAAAGTGTACACATGGTGTACTTGGTATAGACATTGTCGCTATAACATAAGGTTATCGCGGGTGTATGTGAGATGTTGAGGTACTGGTGCTCTAATCTACAGCTGCACAATCTTGAGTGCTTGCATACACTTGTTTAAACATAGTAATGTGTGAGTTACCCCCTAGGATGGACTCCAAGGATAGGTCAACCAGAGTGATTTTATATCATTGTCATTGTAAATCATTACTAGTTTTTTTTTTTTTTTTTTTTTTTGTTTTTTTTTTTTTTTTTTTTTTTTTTTAGTAATTTACTGTTTACAATCTATGGTTGGGGGTAAGAGGTTGTCTTCAGCGTTCATTGTGATGGTTGCTATATTTATATATTTCAGTGAGGTTACATGAGGTGGCAGTTAGCCTGAACTATCTCAGAAGTGGAGTTATCATCTTGACCCTCATGGTTTAATGTGATAGTATGTCAAGAATTATTTTTTTTATTGCCTCAATAGTACACATAATTTCTCTCTTCTCTCTTCTCTTCTACTCAGTTCATTCTCCCTCTATCTCTGTTCATCTTTATCGCTATTATGTGAGTATGGTGTAAGTTGTAAGACCTCCAGGCCACCTTGTTTCCAATCCTATTCATATATCTTATATGTACACCTTCATTAATTAACAACACCACATAATGAGGTCTCTGAGGTGTGTTTTTGGTGGGGTGTGTTATGTAGTTTTGGAGTGGTGGTGGTCTGGGTTGGTTGAGTATGGATGGAGCGGTGTTATTATGAAAACTTGCCATTGTGTCTTGTATGATCTTATTTTGGAACACTTCTGAACTTTTGTAAGTGAAATCTTTGCTCTTGCAGTAAGCTGATTAGGCGTAAGATAAGCGAGGATTCATTGTGTTGTGAGTCATACATCATGAATT
The DNA here is from genome assembly GCF_026875155.1 of Cherax quadricarinatus. Taxonomy (NCBI): domain Eukaryota; kingdom Metazoa; phylum Arthropoda; class Malacostraca; order Decapoda; family Parastacidae; genus Cherax; species Cherax quadricarinatus. The sequence goes on along the minus strand of NC_069400.1, from coordinate 61,103,343 downwards.
TCATCAACCTGGGCTCAATACATATGGCACAACTGTCATAGAGGAACATATTTCTGCTGGTGATGGATTGATGATAGCTCCAGACACTGTACAAAGGTAAACCAAAAGAGAAATTCTGTGAGAAAAAGGCTCAGAAAGCTACGAGCGTGCGGACGTGTAAGGACTCACTTGTCTCGTACTACAATGTGATTAACTAAAAGTCCTTGGATGCACAGAGGCCTGCTCGCAAGATCTTTCTTCACAAGGAAGAATGTGGTTAAGCTGACTTCCCCTGACAACAACCCGCTGCCTTGTAAGTGTGCATGGTAATGGACTAGCTGTATATAAAAAGCAATGTTGCATCCTAACCTCATGGATAAATAATTTAGGAAAACAACACACAAAGTTGAGTGTTGTGGTGTTACGAGAAATAAGTGATGGTTCAATGATTCCTACTTAGTACTCCTTATTGGGACAGAACTATTTAGAAGCTGCTCTGACACTCAATCAGCAAACATCACGCAACTTAATAATATGGAGAATAAGTAAGCTGTAGTCCTTCAATCTTTGGATTCACCCTCTCTGCATGGAACCCCATTCCATCTGACTTCCTAAGCTGAGACATATCTCAAGCCTAAAAAGAATTAAGGAAATACCAAATTTTTTTGCCAGTTGGGTGGGTCAATGTGACCCTTCCCCCGGTGGTTCATCCTTCGGGTGCCATGGTTTTACGGTTTCCTAAGAAATCGAAGTGGTACCATACCCCCTTAAACGGTAGGTGTTATCAATTGCCAGCCTACTGGCCATGTTGCAGTAGACTGTTAGAGAATACTACTTTCTTGGTGGTGGTAAGTGCTGATGGGAAAAAATTCAGCATAGAGGAATGCACTCAGTAGACCTGACAGCCAAAAATGTTTAACGTGTATTAACTAGTTATAAAGCAAGTTGGCAAAGGGTTACGTTTCCCACAAGGACTTGCACAAGTCAGAACCCAAACGAAACCTTCGAGGTAAAACCTGATACGTCCTTAAATGGCGAACTGAGGATGGGGCATCAGTCTACCATCAGCCAGATCTGAGACCTGATACTCGCCCCAAAAAGTGTTGCAAGAACCCACCTCACTCTGCAAACAATTCTTGGTCGATTACCTCAGAATTGCAATCACACACACAGCTGTGGACAGGAGCTTAGCCATCCTGCTAGCACATATGGTACTACTGGTCTGCCTACTAAGATACCAATGGCTACACAATGATTAATGAGGTTGAGTTTGTTCATTTTCCCAATTACACACAACCTACAACAGTCAGACGGACTACCACACAAGGTAAACCTCCCTGGACACATTGGTGATGTGTCAGAATGCACAGGACATACTGCAATGATGATGAAACAGAGAACATCTAAATGTATACCATAGGTTCCATGGTACCTGTTAAGGTGATAGGTCGTATTAAAGGAGAGAATCTATCATGAAGTGACCATCCTCCGGAGCAGGCATTTGGTTTGACTGATCCTTCTCATATTATCAACAAATTTCCTAGAAAAAAAAAAAGTTGAGCATCCGTTTGAAACAACCGGACAAGTTTAATATATATTTGTAAATCAGGGATGATGCCTTTGACGGCAATGGTTGATGATGTCCAACAACAGTGCAGCAATCTCGTTCAGCTTCAGCTAATTTAGGTGAGAGGAAAGAAGCCATAACTCTTGCCTTCAACAAGATACTTTGCCTAATAAACTGCTCAAAATGCCGAACGAAAAATTTTAAAAGATAAAGGTTTTGAAGATAAAGACGTAATAAATACTATGCTATTTGCTATTAAAGTGTCTGCACAACTGCAGTCAAAGCATAATAGTTACCATCTTATGAGCAAGAGGAATTGTAATAACTCACTACAATGGATACAGTACAAATCTATTTCATGTGTAACAATTGCTTCCATCAGGGAAGAGCGGTCTATTTGCATGACTTCACATCATATTAGTGAACCAAGAATATTTGTTGGTCATCTGTTTGCGGAATGTAGATTCGGAAAGCATGGGGAGCACTCACCAACTTGCCTGGATATGCAGCTTACAACCTAAGGTCAAACTCATATTGTTGTGTGATGTATGTCGAAAGAACTTGCCACTGTCACTCTTTCTTGCAGAGTCGAAAGTAATCATTGGCAGTTATCATGGTTTGAGTCAAAGTATATGCAGGCGAATGTTTTCCATAAACAATTTTTGAATCTCTAAGCCCGCCAGCGAACAAGCTTTCGACATGATGCTTTACCAGATCGCATCTAATAGTGAAAAATCCTAACAACTTCTTGGAGATTTTAATGGCACAGCGACATAAGACTTATGTGGTGGGGGTCTATTACAAAACCACCAATGGAACTAACTAGTTGATGATTGCTGAATGAGATTGTTTAAATGTTTCGGAATTGAGGGCACTACTGAGCCTACTCGCGTATATGGGGGCATACTAGATCTGGTGTCTTGGATTTAATACCATATATTACGATGCGCTATGAACTATGTCATATGTTGATGATCTTCTATCTGATCACACACTTCCCAAGACTAACAACCTGTCATCTTGAGTCACAATCTCTCCAGCATCAAGGAGCTAAATACAGAAGGAGGAAACCTGTATTCTCAAGACCCACAGAAATCAGAGACAACTTTATTAACTACTTGGTTCAATGGTCTAAGAATAGAGCCCATCTGGCACACAAAAATTTAATGAATGATTTTTTAATTACCACTTCATTTGAGGGGAGTGTTTCTCCAGATCCAATGTGGTAGGCAGGAATAGGAAACAAAGGTCCCTCCCTATAAATAACAAATGAAGAAAACAATGTAGAAATATATAATGATCACAGCTTGCGGCGAATCTTAACACTTGCAGCTAGGAGGATTGGTCGAAAGCAATGACAGTGAATGTGTAGAAACCACCAGACCTGCTCAGAACGTTCCAAGCTTGACACTAACAAACATGAAAGGGGCAATAGAACGGAAGACTAGGCGAACAGGAATTGGAACAGTTTGTTAGTGAATTAAATAGGTCCAAACCCTTTGAGTTTTGGCTTGGAAGGTATAATAAAATTAATCCAGGGAAAAAAAAGGACTGGCAATGTTTTGCTCTCATCCTTTCCTTTGAGAAAAGCAAACATGTTCCTCATAAATGCTGGTCTACAAAATCATCCAGGCCTGATAGCCTTCCAAGCTCATATTAGAAAAACATTTAGATGTAGTACTTCTGTTGAAATGTTTGAAACTGATTTAATTTTATGAGCACAAAATATTGATGAGAGTGTAGCTTGCCTCTTTACCGAGTTTGAATTAGATATTTGCAAGAAGTTTACCCAAAGGTCGATCTAACTGCTCACTAGGAAGAGGATGGTATAACTTTTGATATTCTCAGAACCTCTAGGGCACGTGCTGAATAACACGACTTTGTTGGCACTGTATAATCTCAGTTACATTGAGGGCCGTTCCTTCCTACTTCTTCTGGACCAATAGGCTCTCATTGTGCTTGTCCCTAAGCCTCAACAGGAATGTTACTCTTTAGGCCGATCTTCCTTAACTAGTGGTTCTTGTGCAAAACTTTGAAAGAATGTTGCTTATACGACCAGATTGTACTGACTGAATCCGACGCATCTTAACTTTTCCCCAGACCTCTATGGGTTTACATAGAAAGTATAAGTGTGCAGAAAACGGTATTTCCACCTTTCTCATGCCACACCTCTACTAGTTTTTTTACCACTTTTCTTGATCTAAAAAATCTCGCTTAGATATTGCAAACAGAAGTTATACTCCGTGAACTTAGCCCAAAATGAATATTTGGTGGTAGCTTAGACTCTTGTGGATTATAGTGATACATGCTCTGATAGTGTATCCTATGTCCTTTACCAAGGCGTCAGGAAGTGGTTCTAAAGAAAGAAGATGTCTTATAGGTACACCAGCAGAGGGAGGAGTTCTTAGTCCCATGCTATTTATTATTCTGATTAAGGCTCTCCTAATGCTCTACTGCCTCACTAAACATATAGCATATTAATACTATGCCTGATGATATCATTGATCCATACATCAATGGATATGAAGATAGCTATATACCATTATCTTATGAGGTTCAGTAACAATTTTTGTAATCGACTCAGGACTTCCATAATATAATTCCTCCTAAAACTCAAAGATATTAACAAGGCAAGACGATTCCCCACCACAATCTATTTGAAGGCGTAAATCATTTAGCAACGATTTAAAACTTACAGATATCTTTGGTTGTAGAATGTACCCTTTTTAACAAATTCCAATCATACCCACAACTAAACTAGGAATTGTAAAAAGCCAGGTAAACTGCTCTCAAAGCTGTTGCTCCGGCTACAATCCGCAACTATGGTGCTAATGTGCAGAATCGGTGGAGATGATTGTACATAGCCTTGGTGGTCCTTAATTGATTATGGATGATCCTCCATGTTAGATCATTAGCTAGAGAGAAAGTTCCCTCCGACCCTTGGAGTTAATGCAAAATGAAAGCTCTCATGGACTATTTCTTGGCCTGTCCCAAGTATCTACAAAAGTCCTTAAACATGAGGAAGGAGATTGGTATTTACTGTATCTCAGTGATAGCGAGTGATTGAAATTAACACTGTACTCGGTTTTAGGTTATGTTGAGAATATAACCAGTAACACTGTCAACAGTGAATTTACAAGTGTCTAGAGGTAAATACACACAGATCTAATTGGATTGTGTAAACGGTTGCAATTGCATTAAGTTTTTATAACTGCATCGAACTGATATCTCTGTAGGCAAACATAGTAGCATTTTCACCCCTCCATGGAACGATGTGTTATTTAATATCACGATACCTACAAAGTCCTCCCATCAAGAAGCATCAGTTGCTAGTATCTCCCTTCCTTAAATCTCTAGATAGAGGCAAGCTTGCTTACGAAGAAGTTATAAGAAATTTTTTCGCCTTAGCTGGTATAGTAATAAGTTATAATCAAGGTTATATGACACTGATGGTATCTATACAGGAGTCTTTCTGGCGGAGTGCTATCTGCATCTTGTTGCCTCCTACCCTTGTTAAAGATCGTTATAAATTTGTTGAGTTAGGCTAAGAATTAACAATGGGCGTTCTACATGCAAACTGAATTGTTGTTTGCAATCTAATGGCGCTAAAAGTCTAACCTATGGATCCTAATGCGCTTGAACTCTATCAATCATTACTCCGATTCTATGTAATCATTGATAAGGCTCTTGGTCATATAATGACTCCACAACCCGTGGCTCATTGGGCGGAAGACCAGGTATAGATACTACAAGAAGAATTTTTGGAAAAAGGAAATAATGTACACATTGATGATGGATCGCCCATCACACATTGGATTTACATCCTTCATGACTAAAGTTGATTCGTTAGCAAGGAAGGTGTATACAGAAAGGAGAGAACGTTAGAAGAATGTATAACTTTGGATTATAACTGTGTCTAGCATTAGGAATTATATTAGGAGAGAGAGAAAGTGATATATACAATGAAGAAGATGATGTTATAGGCAATGCAGTTAGACGCTGAGTAGATCTATAAAACCCTATGATAACATGAAACGGTAGATAGTTTTGTTTGATGTGAAACATTTGCAAGCTATTGCACAATGTGAACAGACTGATTGATTTGTAGTGGGCCAGGGCTATAGGCTTGCGGTTACAAAGTACTTCTGGACAGTCTTGCGAGAAAAGCAAGATGATGATTCAAAGCAAGTGTAAATTATAGTGATCAGGCACATGGTACACTCTCTTGAACACTTGTGCTTATTGTCCAGCATATTGAGGAATGCAGTGACAAGACAGTTATAATAACCTATGTGAGACATGTCTCAAGTTCATCCTTATTTAATAGAAAATTAAGTTACCCAGTATTATCTAAAGCAAATTTCCTAAATTTGCTTGCATGCTCAGACAGATAAGTGAACTATAGATATGTAGGATATTAATCCATATGTATTCCTGTTAACCCTTTGGGGCTTTGTTGCTAGGCCTTTGCTGTAGTCCACATGCTCTCGCGGCTACCGTCAACGGATAATGGTATATGGGAGTCTTGGCACCCAATTAAACTAGCCAACTTCGGTGGCAAAATCCAATCTTACTTGCGATGGCGCGTCTCACTTGCGGTTTTTTCCTCAAATTTCGAGCAGTCAATGGGTCGATGTTTTGTTTGTTTCCATCCACTCGCAAAGTTGACACTCACTTGTTGCTGCTCTGGCTTGGGACCCCACAAGTTGATTACGTGGCGTGAGCTACTGTTTCGCTTTCTTGGGACCCAGCACAGTTCTTGCTTACAATGGTCACATTTAGCTCACATACTGAATAGTTTTCCCCCTCCCCACTCATGGAGGAAGGGGGTCAGAGTTTAGACATGTTTCAACATGTCGCTGCTCATGGTTACTAAACACTTAGTAGGTACCTGGGTGCTAGTCATTCTATTGTGGCGTACAGAGTCACTGGGGTGAACGGTATACCTTACAAATGGCTGGGCTTTCAGAATGAGCTGAGGTATGGTAATGAACATATTTTAATTGGACAGGTAATGAAATTAGACTTTCTTGTTTGAAAAATTAAGTGCTTTTATATGAAACAGTTAGACGCCGCCAGATTCGATTTGCTTTTATAAAGCCATTGTTTTACACGTTTGGCAAAGAATCTAACCAAATGTTGAACACATTTTGCCAAGGTTATTTACGTCAGTGGGGTACCTTGCCTTATTAACATCGAATTTAAGCTTATCCACAGTTTGAACAATCCTGTTTTGCGATCTTGGATTGGTTATTGTCCACAGATTCTCAACTGGGTTGAGGTCAGGAGAGTTTCCAGGCCAGTTTAGAATGCTTAGCCCATTCTCTTCAAAGAATGTCATCATTTTTCTGGAATTATGCATGGAGCAAGATCCAGCTGGAAAATGCCTTCTTCAGGAAAGTCTGTCTACACTGAGAAGTAAATGAGTTGTCAGGATTGCCATGTATTTGTCACTGTTCAAAATAGTGGGTGTTTTGGCGCTTCTTGAATGTGTTCATTCCGACGAGGTTCTCATTTGTTCCTTCGCACTACGACTGATCAGTACACATGTACTTCAGAATGTGCAACATCTGAGACCTAAGACCCAGTCTAACTTTGTTATTTTTTAAATACACTACCTAACAGAATACTCCATTCTACTGAATGTACAACAATGCATGCAATCATATGACCTGTCTTTGTAATACTCATTTGTGCTTTATTGTTATCTGTTTACAATAATGTTTTATCACCGAATACATCATTGCTTAGTTAATCTTAAGTTAATTTTAAGCCAGCCCGTAATGCTATGCATATAAGTGGCTTTGGCATGCTGCTCTTACCTGTATTTTTTGTACCTCTGTATGTATATAACTTTTCTCCATTCATCTGCCATCCATCCCTTATGATTCATCGAGTGCCCATCACAGCCATTATTTCTTCATAACAGCAGTCTATAATTGTTCCATTACCGGCTTTCCAGCAGTTCTGCCAACTTTGTCGAAAAGTTGAAGAATCAACATTTATGCCAACTGAAGCCAAATCTCTCTGTAGATCTTTGCAGGTTTTCTTGGGATCCTTCACACTATTACTTATGATAACTCTGTCATTGTGAGGTGTCGTTTTTCGTTTCCGTCCACATCTTCCTCAATGCAGCGCTCCACAATCACCAGTGTCGTCAGCTCTCTTCAGACCAACTGCTGATTTTGGTAGGCTCAATTTTTCGGAGATCTGTCTGATACTCAAATCAGCATGTTTTCAAGCTACAAAACTTGCAAGCTTCATATGTGAAGGGGAGAATTTGGCGAAACCACATTCACTCATGGAGCATGCTTGCAGCAGTAGACTTGCAGAATAACAACTGTTGTGGCACTGACAAGAGTCGCAGGGTAACACCACAGCTGGTTGGTTGCCAGAAGTCGGAAGCAATCTCTTCTGAAAAAAAAGCTTAATTACATTAATGAAGCCAGGGACTAAGACGCATAATGAGAGAGTTACAAAATTTACTCTTGTTCCAATTAATTTCCACACTACTGTTGGATATAGCTCTTAGCCAAAAAATTTGTGTAAATTGGTTGCTCACCCTGTAACCCCTACCTGCATGTCCCACTGGTTACTATCCCTGGGACCCCATACAGCTTGCTTGCTCAGCGTAATGGAGGGATGCTGGGCAAAAAGAGTAGAGAGACGCAGGGCACAGTGTGTTTGTCATGAAATTCATGAAATCATATATAGCTTGTCGTCGAGTTGACGACAGAACGTGAATATATCCTGCATTCCCTCTCCTCATAGAGTTGGTGTCAGAACATATATTTATCATGGTCCTCTTTGTTACAAAAAATGCGATGTCTAATAAGCATAGAGATCTCCAGTGAATACTAGAAAGGACTGCCCTTCTAGCATCTAGCCTGTTACTGGGCTTTTGTAACAATTAGTCAGTATCCTGGTCCAGTTATCCATTAAAATTCATTAAGATTTAATAGTGCTTCAGGATTACAACTGGTAGGCTACTAACTAAAGAAATTAAAATTTAATAAGTTTATTAATAATATAGTCTAGGAATATATTATCAAAGTAAATTAATTTAATAAACATAATCAAAATAATCAGCTCTCTCGTGTACAGTAGTATTGTGCTGAAGGCACATATCACATTTATATGTCTTAAGTACCGTCTGGTACATTAACATTTAATAATACAAATATATACAAATAAGTTTACATGTATGTGTGTAAGTGCTCTAAGTAGTTTGCTATGTCTCCAGACTCGACTAGACTTAAACCAGTGACTGACAAAGTCCTCACATCAACTAACTTCTTGACCAACCTGGCAATCAGAACAGCTTGCTTGAACAAAAAACTGACTGATAAGTCGAACAGCAATATAACAAGCAACAGCGACACAGAATCAGGAACAAAGAGATAATATAACAACACTAAGTAGGGACCATCAGCAGATCCTCCGCAAAAGTCACAAAACTCCCAAAATACTGAATCTAAGTTCAGCATAAGAAAATCCCTGACTGTGACAGTACACAGATACCAGTACAAATTAGGTCAGAAGCTACAGCTCAGGATCTGAGTTTCTCAGAGTGTGTATGTGACACACAACCTCAGTACAATGCTGAAAATCACTAAGTCTAGGCAAGATAAGATAAGATATAAGATTTCGTTCGGATTTTTAACTCTGGAGGGTTAGCCACCCAGGATAACCCAAGAAAGTCAGTGCGTCATCGAGGACTGTCTAACTTATTTCCATTGGGGTCCTTAATCTTGTCCCCCAGGATGCGACCCACACCAGTCGACTAACACCCAGGTACCTATTTGCTGCTAGGTGAACAGGACAACAGGTGTAAGGAAATGTGTCGAAATGTTTCCACCCGCCGGGAATCGAACCAGGGCCCTCCGTGTGTGAAGCGGGAGCTTTAGCCACCAGGCCACCGGGCCACCAATGTTCTGTGAACAGAGTTCCACAGAACCAACAACAAGAAAGTGATAGAGACGATCTTCCAACAAGGGCCAGCAAGGGAGAGCTAGGCACGTCTTGTCAGTAAAACATCCAACCACCAAGAGAGTGAGCAGCCCACTGACTGACTACCCTAGGTGAGGTGTGATTACCCCCCTGATCACGTGATAGCTCCATGCTGTTACTGCCCAGCAACACTGAGAAGCTGGCAGCATAACGAGCAATGAACAATAATTACAGTAGTTAGACAATCAAGACTTGAACTATGAGCACTAATATACATATAAATGTTACATTGTACCTAATAAATATAACTAAGTCAAATAATAATATAAAGCAATATATTTACTATTTAGCTATTATCACAAATATAAGCAATATAAAATTATATGAACAGGTAATACACATTATATACATTGTGACCCATTCAGGGGGCGCAGTATCTTCTACTCAAAGATTTGACATCAGAACGGGTATGTTCCCTGGGCCTTGTTATGAAAAATAATTCATTCATTATGAAATATAATTTGAAGTATTTGTAGTGTACCAAGAGCATCAATAATATTAACCAAATCTCTGGTTGCTAACAACTAGTGTCCAGAATATGTTACAGTAAATTTTGTCAAGGTTAGGAACTAAAGAACCAGTATGGTCCAGGAAGTTAAGACAATTTTTTCTGTAACCGACTTTATTTATGTGTATTTTTGTATCACTGCATGAATTCCTGTGTAATTTGAAGAGGCCCCAAAGGATATGTCAGTTTAACTTTGATTATCCTAGGATATATGTGCAAAATTTACTGTACTCTATTTGTGTCCATAGCATTTGTGCCTGTAAAGACCATTGTGAAAAAATTATTTTTGCTATGTATACCAACTATAGGATAAACTTGCATATACTATGAATACTTTGCCAATGACAGAGTAAGTTATATTTAAGCAGTGCCATAAGCATTGTGAATCTATCGAAAGTGCATGATATTATACAAAATTTTTGTATTAGGAGCTTGTAGTTAGCTGTTTTTAAAGGGGATAGCAGATAGCTGACTTTTATAATAGTTTGGTAGATTCTTTGCTTTAGGTTATTGCATTTGGAATGTTAAATCAAATACATATAAGACTGGGAAATATTTGTTATTTGGAAGGCAAGATTTCCCAATAAATATGGTAAACACACTGCTCTGTGCTTTTGCATTGTGTTATTCTTATCAGTAACGTTACTTACCACCTAATCAGTCTTTGATGATAATTTTAAACCTAATTAGTAACAATGAACTTGATCAATAATAATTAATATCTGGGGACTTCAAAATCAACCTCGTCTATTCAGATAATCAAATAACTAGTTTCCCAAACAAGTAGAAAGTAAATCACAACATCGTACTCTAAACTAGAACATTATAGGATTATAGACAATGCACTTACGTGCAAAATGTTCTTAAGAACATAAGAACGAAGGAACACTGCAACAGGCCTACTGACCCATGCGGAGCAGGTCCATGTCTCCCCCAGATTAGACCAATGACCCACCCCCGGATTAGCCCAATGACCCACCCAGTCTGATCATCTCCACTCAAGGATGGAGCACTGCACCAGACCCAGCAGCACAAGCTAGTCAGGTCCAACTCACACCCACCCACACCCACTCATGTATTTATCTAACCTATTTTTAAAACTACACAATAACTGTACTCAGGAGTTTGTTCCACCTATCAACAACTTTATTACCAAACCAGTGCTTTCCTATATCCTTTCTGAATCCTCCGGGTTTAGCGCTTCCCCCTTGATTATAATAATAATAATCTGAATCTGAATTTTTCCAACTTGAAACCATTGCTGCGAGTCCTGTCTTGGCTGGAAATTTTCAGCACGCTATTTACATCCCCTTTATTTATTCCTGTTTTCCATTTATACACCTCGATCATATCCCCCCTAATTCTACGCCTTTCGAGAGAGTGCAGATTCAGGGCCCTCAGTCTATCCTCATAGGGAAGATTTCTGATACATGGGATCATCTTTGTCATCCTCCTCTGTACATTTTCCAGAGAATTTATATCCATTCAGTAATACTGTGACCAGAACTGAGCAGCGTAGTCTAAATGAGGCCTAACCAAGGATATATAGAGTTGAAGAACAACCTGAGGATTTCTATTATTTATACTTCTAGATATGAAGCCAAGAATTCTGTTAGCTTTATTGCGAACACTAATGCACTGTTGTCTTGGTTTTAAATTACTGCTAACCGGAACTCCTAAATCCTTTTTGCAATCAGTAGTATTAAGATCTACATCATTTAGTTTATATGTGGCATGGTTATTTACCTGTCCAACATTTAGAACTTTGCATTTGTCAATATTAAACTGCATCTGCCACTTCTCCGACCATTGCATCAGTCTATTCAAATTATCCTGGAGTGCTCTAGTGTCCTCATTAGAATGAACTGGATGGCCTATTTTGGTGTCATCAGCAAATTTGCTTATGTTGCTATTTATTCCCTCATCTATGTCGTTTATGTAAATTGTGAACAACAACGGGCCCAACACTGGCCCCTGAGGAACACTGCTTGTGATGTGCCCCCATTCTGATTTCTCGCCATTTATGCAAACTCTCTGCTAGCTATTTGTCAGCCATGCCTCTACCCAGGAAAAAATTTCTCCTCCTATTCCGTGTGCCTTAAGTTTCCTCAATAGCCTCTGGTGTGGAACTCTATCGAAAGCCTATCTGAATTCCATATACACAATATCATATTCATTACCATGATCTACCTCCTCAAACACCTTAGTGAAAAAGTTAGTAAATTCGTAAGACAGGAACACCCCTTTGTAAAACCATATTGAGATTCATTAATCAATCTGTGCCTGTCAAGATGGCTATGAATTGCTTCGGCAATTATTGATTCCATAAATTTTCCCACTGTGGAGGTAAGGCTTATTGGTCTATAGTTCGAAGCCAAGGACCTGTCACCTGCCTTGTAAATAGGTATTACATTTGCCATTTTCCACTTATCAGGCACTATGCCAGTTTGTAGTGATATGTTAAAAAGATTAGCCAAAGGTATGCTAAGTTCCACTTTACATTCCTTTAACACCCTTGCAAACAGTTCACCAGGGCCTGGGGATTTGTTAGGTTTTAGTTTCTCTATTTGTCTGAGGACCATGTCACTAGTTACCACAATCGTACATAGTTTATTATCATCCTGTTCTACATAATCTATTATTTCAGGAATATCGCTAGTATTTTCCTGGGTGAGAACTGAGAGGAAGTAGGTATTTAGAATTTCACACATATCCTTATCACTGTCAGTGATCTCACCAGAGTTACTCTTAAGTGGGCCAATCTTGTCCCTAATCTTACTTCTGTATACCTGAAAGAATCCTTTAGGGTTAATCTTTGAATCCCTTGCGACCTTAGCCTCATAATCCCTTTTTACTTTTCTTATTCCTTTCTTTATTTCTCTCTTTAATTGAATATATTGATTTCTTAACTGCCCATCCCCTCTTTTGATACGCCTATATATGCCCCTCTTTTGACCAATGAGATGTTTTAATCTTTTGTTCATCCATTTAGGATCATTTTTGTTAGATCTAATTTCCCTACTCGGAACAAAAGTTGTCTGGGCAGCTAGAACTATGCTCTGAAAAACATATATTGGCAACCCAAGATCACCTACCTGACCCATAGTCAGGACATCCCAATTTAGCCCACCAGGTAATTTTTCAGTCCATGAAGTCGGCCAAGAAAAATCTGGGACAGAGATTTGTTTTGCAGTTACCTGGGTAATTTCATGATTATTAAAACTAAGTGATTTGTGATCACTTTCCCCAAGCTCATCATTAACCTCAAGATTATTAATTAGTGAATCTTTGTTGGCAAGAACTAAGTCAAGCAGATTGTTTCCTCTAGTTGGTTCTGTCACAACCTGTTCTAAAAAGCAATCCTGAACCGTATCAAGAAAGTCACTAGACTCAAGATTTCCTGTCATATTGTTCCAATCAATTTGTCTAAAGTTAAAATCCCCCATTATAACAACATTTTCATATCTAGATGCCTTATGAATTTCATCCCATAACAGCTTACTGCCCTCTCTATCAAGGTTTGGGGGCCTATAAATCACACGCAAAATTAATTTGTCATGTCCCTCGAGAAACTGTAGCCAAACAGATTCTGTGTTCAATGTCTCTAATCTTATATAATGTCTAAGACAACAATTTAAATTTTCTCTGACATACATCGCCACCCCACAACCCTTCCTGTTGACCCTGTCATTGTGGAATAGTTTATAACCCTGTATGTTGCATTCAGAAGGCATTTCTCTATCTTTCAAGTTGAACCAGGTCTCGGGTTACACCAATAATATCTATATTACCTGCACTTGCAAGTAATCTTAGCTCATGTATCTTATTTCTTAGACTTCTACTATTTGTATAGTAAACTTTAAGGGAGCTATTCACTCGTTGTCCTCTACAATCCCTCTTTGTTTGTTGATCAATTGATTTGCCATTACTAGCAACTTTATTTTGAATATTGCCTTTTAATCATATCCCTGAGGTATCCCAGTAATAACTGCTGTTTTTAACCCTAATGCTGCAGCCTGATTGTTTCCCTCAAACACCCATACCACTATAATCTATCAGTTTAAATTCCTAGACAAGTCATCAATTACCCTCTCAATTGAATTGGCTAATGCAACCACTCCATCCCCATAGAGATGAACCCCATCCCTTGCATACATATCACGTTTGTCAAAGAATAGGTCCCAGTTATCAATGATTGGGATTGCAAGTTCCATGCAGTACCTGTCTAGCCAGCAGTTTATACCAATTGCCCTAGACATCCATTCATTGCCCACTCCCTTTCTAGGCAAGATGCTACATATGACTAGGATCATCCTTAGACCTAACTATTTCTATGGCTGACCTGTACTTATCCAGCAGCTCCTCTCTCCTGCCCTTCCCAATGTCATTACCCCCAGCACTAAGACAGATAATGGGCTTGTTCCCATTACCTGCCATAATATTATTAAACCTGCTATGTCACCAACACCAGCTCCAGGAAGACACACTCTCTGTCTGACCTTTCTGTCTCTGTTGCAAAATGCATGGTCCATATATCTTACCTGAGAATCGCCTACTATTAAAATATTCTTACCTTGATTAGCAGGGGAATCAGCAGTACCTTCAACCTCACTAACCACTGAAGTACACTCATCTTGGAGAACAGAGAATCGATTTCCTACCTTCACATCTTCTCTGTTAACTCTCATCTTCCTTTTTCCTGAACTTTTGAACCACTTGCCACTTAGAGCGGCTGCCACTATCACTGCTGGCGACCATTCCTTCCTTACCAGCTAAATCCTTCTCACACTGGCTCCCAAACTCATCTATGTGAAGCTTCAGCCTCTATTTTCCTCCCGAAGAAGTAGAATCTCCTTCAACACTTGAACTGAGATTCTAAAACACTACAACAAGCCAAGGTGCTTGGTAACAGCCCACGCTAACTCCCAAGAGCTTAGGCAGGTAGGACCGCAGGTGAGGTGACCACTGACCTCAGCATACTGACCACTGACTTCAAATTCCCATAAATGTAAATACAGTGCTTCATCTGTTTATACAGGACACTTAACACAAATATGAACTCAGATCTAAAGCTGTTCTTAGAAAGCTATAATAGTACGTCCTCTTCAAGGGGGGGGGGGCTCCTTGCTGTGGTGAAGAAGCTCTTGGTCTGAGGAATTAGACCTGTCAGTCTCCTACCTCAGATTGAACCTAATTACCCCAATCCCCCCTTCCCTATACCATCCTCCCCATCCTCCCCTTTTTCCTTTCCTCCTCCTCCTCCCCACCCCTCCCTTTTGACCTTCCTTTTGGCCTTTGGGATTTTTTCCCACAGGCACGCTAGTTCCTAGGTAGGGAATAGGGTACCGGGGTCCATCCCATTCCATTGAGGTTCTTGGCGGTGGCGTAGTTTGCCGTGGAATCTGGATTGCCTGGGGATGTCCCGATCCCTCTCCGGTATCCCGGAGGGTGGCTTTGGGTGTCTCTCGGGCGACGGGTATATCTCTGGAAGCCACCTTTCGGATTCCGGGGGTGGTGGCCGAAGGAGGCATGCTTTGTGGCAGATATCCGGCCGCCTTCTCTTTTATTCACCGAGGTAGCTCGTCAGATGTGAGGTTGCTATCCCAGATTGCTGGTTTACTGGCATGATGGGTAGGGAATGGCACGGGTTCCATGCTGCATCTATGCTACTTGCGGTTTATGAGGTCCTCTTGGGTGTGGAGGGAGGTTTCTGGCCCTTTCATTCCTCCTAGGAACTATCCCTCCCTGGTCCCCCCTTTTTTTATTCTTTTTTTTCTTTTTTTTCTTTCTTTTTTTTTCTTTAAAACAAAAAGAAAGAAGTAACCTAACCATGGAGAATCCAATCCATGAACCTGCTACCCCCGGGCCCCTTCTTGATACCGCACCCCGTTCTGACCCCGCCTCATCTTTGGACCACTTTTTGTATACTCCTCATGCCTCTGTACCTCTTGCCAGTGCTGTTTTCTCACCCGCTTCAGGTACTGAGGTCTCGACTGACTCCTTTGATTTATCTGACCTCCGCTCTCCTTTGACTATGCTTCCGGCCTCTCCCTCTACGGTGCAGCAATTTTCGAATTGCCAGCCTGTTCCACGTCGGACCAACTCTGGTCCCACGCCTAAATGCCAACGACAATTACCTGCTGATGATACTTCTCCACCTTCTTGTTCTTCTCAGAAAAGATCGACACATCCTGCACTCCCTTCCCACGCTCAGTTTCAGAATGCACAATTGACAAAATTCTTCACTTTACGACCGACTTCCTCTACCGCCTATCTTTCCGACCACAGTATTGGCAAGGCACTCCTACTCTATGTTGGTAAAGATATTTTTTTCATGCTCTTAAGAGTGGTACACGCATCATCACTGTGCAGAATGCTTCCCAAGCTCATGATCTTTCTAACCATACCACGGGCGGGATTGAACCCACGGTCAGAGAGTTTCAAAACTCCAGACCGTCGCGTTGCCTTTGTGGTCACAGTGGTGCCTATGCTAACCTTCCCTATTGTGTTGAAATTACCTAGTTGGACGAATCTTATTGTGGCTAGCTGGTCCAGTGGCTAACGCGATGGTCTGGAGTTTTGATACTCACTGACAGTGGGTTCAATCCCGCCCGTGGTTATGGTTTGTTTGCAATCGTGTGTTATGATTTCGTGGAGCCATGCTGATTGGCATTGAGGGGACCTGAACTAGAGTTCGTCACGGCCATGCTAGCTGGAGATTCGTCTGTAAAAGCTTGCATTTGTGGTCACAGTGGTGCCTATGCTAACCTTCCTATGGTGTAGAATATACCTAGTTGGACAAATCTTATTGTGGCTAGCTGGTCCAGTGGCTAACATGACGGTCTGAAGTTTTGAGACTCTCTGACCGGGGGGTTTAATCCCGCCGTGGTATGGTTTGTTTGCAATCGTGTCATTATGATTTCTTGAGTCATGTTGACGGCATTTAAGGGGACTTGAGCTAGAGTTAGTCAGGGCCACGTTAGCTAGAGATTCGTCTGTAAAAACTTGCATTTGTGGTCACAGTGGTGCCTATGCTAACCTTCCTAGGGTGTAGAAATTATACCTAGTTGGACGAATATTATTGTGGCTAGCTTGTCCAGTGGCTAACGTGATGGTCTGGAGTTTTGAGACTCTCTGACCGTGGGTTCAATCCCCCCCGTGGTATGGTTTGTTTTCAATTGTGTCATTATGATTTCATGAGTCATCATGATCTTTCTCTTCTTTCCCATATAGATACTGTTCCTGTCACTTTTGAAAAACATCATTCCCTCACTTCTTGTAGTGGTACTGTCATTCTGCCCCATACCATAGTTCAACAAAATTTCCAGACATGTGGCAATGACATTCTTGAACAGCTGGAACTCCAAGATCTTCCAATCCTTAAGGGAGACACTCATGTTCTTCCTGCCCGTGGGCGGAAACGATACCCTAGCAATGTGGCTCATTTAACTTTTGACAGCCGTGAACTCCCATCCTCAGTTTATGTAGCAGGACATCGGGTACAAG
Organism: Cherax quadricarinatus; assembly: GCF_026875155.1. Lineage (NCBI taxonomy): Eukaryota > Metazoa > Arthropoda > Malacostraca > Decapoda > Parastacidae > Cherax > Cherax quadricarinatus. The sequence goes on along the minus strand of NC_069400.1, from coordinate 61,085,773 downwards.
TTCGAAAGGTGATCTCTACACTGCAAAAGTGTAGAAATTGCTGGCGATTTGGCCATCCAGCGAAATATTGCAAATCTATAGCCGAATGCCCAGTCTGTGGTGCTGATGACCATTCAAATACGTCTTGCAATCGACCTCCCTCTTGCCTTAATTGTCATGAGGCTCACCCTTCGTACTCTCGCTGTTGCAAAGTCTACTTAAATGAGTGGGAAATCCATTACCTCAAAGAGGCAGAAGGTCTCCCTTATGCCATGGCAGTTTCTCATCTCCGCCTCCAAGGGAGACTACCTAGTGTTTCTTATTCCGTGTTTCAAAATGTCCCCCCACTTTTGGGGTCCCATCTTCTGCAGCCTCTCTGTGGTTACCTCTCCCATAGTCACTCCTGTATCTAATTCTTTTGCTGTCCTAGGCTCAGACATCCCTACTTCAAAGCCTCAGTCTGTTCTCGCTTCTTCGTGTTCTTCCTCACAAGCCTCAGTATCGACGAGGATCTCGTACGACACCTCCTCCCAATCGTCTCTCTACTTCTAGAAGTCAAAAAAGGTCCTTTAACCCCTCCTTTCCTTCTTCCACCTCCTCATTTTACCCTTTCCCTCTGTCTGTAACGGGTTCTTCCCCTCTCACTGGCTCTGTTACAAGTGTAGACGTTCACCCCCCTCCTCGTACTATCCCTACCTCCCCTGTTCCCTCCCAATTTTCTTCCTCTTCTGCCACCCCCCAGGTTTCTGCCCTTCTGCCCCCTTCCCACGTTTTTTTCCAGTTCTCTCCACCTTTCACCCTCCTACCTTGGTACACCTTTACGTTCCTTTTTATCATCCCCCCCCTCCCATCTCCAATATTGTCCCCATACGTTGTCTCTGTTTCCCAAAAAACACTTGAAGCAGTCTCTGAATATATTGCAGAGATAAAACCATTAATGAACTGACCCCCCTCTGTTCCTTCTCTCTCCTCTCCTCCATCTGCACAACACCCTTTTTTCCCGTGACCGTTCCTTTGCTGCTTGAACGTTTTCCGTGCCTCCCATGTGGATTTTTCTAACCCTTCTAGCCCTAGGAACCCCTTCCTGCGATTTCAGGTACTTTTTTTATTGCCAATCATGGCCCATTTACAGTGGAATTACCAGCTCAGGGGTAATTTGGGGTGAGTTTAGATGTTACTCTCCCGTTTTCCCCTGTTTGGTGTTTGCGTAAGGAACGAAAATTACCTCTGCTGTTTTCTCTCCCCTCTCGGGCTTAACCCTATTGTATTCTTCGTTTCCTTTTCCTGAGGGACCTTTAATGAAAGTGCCCTTTTCTATGCACTGATATTCTGTACCTAGCTATTTTTTGTATTCACTGCTTCACGCGCTTTGTATCCCCCTTGTAGGTGATATGCACTTGTTCCCTTTTTCTCCTCCCTTTTCAGGCATTATCTATTCCAATTGCCTTTTTGTTTCACCATTACCGCCACTGATTCTGTTACTTTGGGGTTTTAATGCCCCTCATTTCCTTTTTGGGGGTCTCACTGTGTAAAGTGGCATTCAGTTAGGGCTTTTCTTTCCACCCACCCCTCCATGTTTTAAATACAGGTACTCACACCCATTTTGATCCTCGGGTCACATCTCTCTTCATCGTCTCCAGTTGCCTTTTTCCTCCGCCCCATTAGACTTCCCTGGTCTGTTTCCCAGTTTACATGACAGCCACATTTCCCAATCATCTTACTTCTCATTTCCCCAACTCTTCATTCCCACGCGGGCCCTTTTTGAAAAGGCAAATTTGGGAACCTTTCTCACAACAAACTTTTTTTAGTGAGGTTCCCCTCTTGTCCTCCTTTGATGGCTTTTACACCTTTTCTCGTCCCCCGTTTTAACTGCAGCTTCTCATTTCTATCCCAAAAAAAATTCGGCAGGCTTCTCAAAAATGGGGCCCTTGGGGGTTTCCCCTGCTGTGCTCGTGCAGTACATTTGAAATGTGCTGCTGGGGCGGTTTCTGGTACAATAGAACCCGGAGAGACTTTTTGTTTTAAGCAAAAGCGTGCGTTGTTCCCCATGTCCCCTGATGCAAAAAACACACTTGCTCCCGGTTATGTCTCCACATCACCTTGTTCCTCTTTGATGCAGTCTAAAAAAAAGTCGAAAACTGAGGGGTTAATATTCTCCTGCCCGGCCCCTTTTCTGCGGGTTGCCAGTTTGAATAGCAAACCGACTAGTTTCCCCAAGAAATTTGGCAATATCTGGTTCGAAATTTCTCGTGGCTCCTTTTTTTGTCCCTGTTTTTTTCCCCCAAAGTCTCCCCAGAGAGTTAGCCCCTTGGATTTTTCTCTCAGAGAAGAACAAAATAATGTGCCTTTTACTCTTTAAGAAAAAAGAGGCAAAATCTAGCTTGCCGATCTCGGCAGCTGGGCCCCCCAAACCAATTCAATTCGTATGCTTTAACATTTAGTCAGTCAGCTCTTGAGTCCTATTCCCCTTTTCAATCTTTTTTTGGGCACAAAGGGTTTTCCACAGCTGTGGAAAATCTGCCAAAGTTCTCCCTTTCCCCAAAAAAAGGATACGGGACATGAAGCCTCAACTATCGCCCCTTTTCTCTCAGTGCAGTTTGCAAAGTGATGGAATGCCTGGTAAATAGACGTTTGTGTGGGATTCAGAGAACACAACAGTCTCTCCACTATAATTTGGCTTTTTATTTTTAAAGGGGCATTCTTCCCTAGACCCTTATTGCTTGTGTGGAAAAAAATTTTAATTTCAAAACTTTTTTTGCCTAACAGGGGTTTAAAGTGTGATGGAGTTAATGTGGCTGACAAGTCCGTGATTTTAGAGTAATGAAAGTCATTACAGGCTATTAAAGGCCATGTGATGAATGCATACAGTGCTTGGTTTTAATGAATCAAAGAACGTGAATCTAATGAATTAAAGTTATATTTAGTGCTTTAGAGAGTGTTTGAGGTTTTACAAATTGTGGTTTAAAAATGTGAAAGAGTCCCGCTGGGAATTGTGCAGGATGAAATTTTGTTTTAATTAATCAAGTTTTGAATTTGGAAGAAAACTGTCTTGTAAAGTAAGGTATTGAATAAATTAAAGGGGGTAAGCCAGGCAGTTAACCAACCTATTATTGCAAAGGGTGTGTTTGCCAAAACCTCCAGAGTACGGTCTGGAGGAAATCAGACTAGGTCGGTAAGAATTAATTGTTCAATTGCAGACCAGTCAGCCAAACAGTTCTAAGGATATAACATATAATGACTCTGAAGTATCTGTCAAGTCTTAAAAGGGAAAAATACTCCCAATGGTAATAATCATAATTAAGAGTTAAATAGGCACATATCAAGTGACAGGAATCAGTAATAGTGGTTCCTCACATCAAGGGAAGAGGAATAAGTACCTCAGTAAGGGTAACCCAGTTAATAAGAGGTTAGGCAAGGAAAAGAGAGACTGTCTCTTCTGCAATGGTACTCATTTCACTAAAAATCTTGTAATGCCTATTATTCATGGGATATAAAGTGGAAAGACTGAAGAACTTGACAGATTATCAGATGTCTAGACAATCCATAATGTAAAGGATTGTCATACCAAATTGAACAGTTGCTATCAATGCAAAAAGGGAAGGCAACCATACCAGTTATGCAGGGGTTGTATGTAATTCTTATAACAATGGTTGACAATAATGATAATGTTATAACCCTGACACGACAGTGACTGATGTAAAGGTTTGCAGCTTATGGCAATAATGATGGCCTAGCTGAGGTAGTCCTTGAGGGTGTTGGATTGTATAATTCAGGATGAAGTGCAATAAACATAAAAGCATGCGGCACGTACTTCCTCAACACTGGTACGGCATGCAATATATGGCAGACTACCGCCTAGTAATAATGGACTAGAGGAAGTAGTGAATACAGTCACGGTGTCTTACTCATAGAGGTCAACCAGTACAGTATTCTTCTATCTAGGAATGATGTTGAACCAGGCTAATTTGTGGGAGCCTGGACAGCATGGGATTAATATAAATGAAGAAAGTCCAAATGATTTCTTTACTCAGGAACAATACCTGAAGGTGTTAAATTTGAAATCTGGATTATTACTGATGTGCGACTTCCGTGGAAGCTAAACCACCGAATTATTATAATTATTAGATGGCATATGGACAGTTAAAGGGCAGCTCTGCGAACTGAGCAAGACAACCAAAATTGTTGACTGCTTTTTTTTTTTTTTTTTTTTTTTTATCACACCGGCCGATTCCCACCAAGGCAGGGTGGCCCGAAAAAGAAAAACTTTTTTCACCATCATTCACTCATCACTGTTCTTGCCAGAAGGGTGCTTTAACACTACCGTTTTTACAACTGCAACATTAGACGCCCCTCCTTCAGAGTGCAGGCCACTGATTCCCATCTCAAGGACTCAAGTCCGGCCTGCCGGTTTCCCTGAATTCCCTTCATAAATGTTACTTTGCTCACACTCCAACAGCACGTCAAAGTATTAAAAACCATTTGTCTCCATTTCCTCCTATCAAACCACGCTCACGGCATGCCTGCTGGAGTCCAAGCCCCTCGACACCCAAACCTCCTTTACCCCCTCCCTCCATCCCTTCCTAGGCCGAAACCTACCCCGCCTTCACTTCCACTACAGACTGATACACTCTTGAAGTCATTCTGTTTCGCTCCTTCTCTCTACATGTTCGAACCACCTCAACAACCCTTTCCTCAGCCCCTGGACAACAGTTTTGGTAATCCTGCACTCCTCTAACTTCCAAACTACGGAAATTTCTCTGAATTATATTCACACCCACACATTTGCCCTCAGACTGTCATCTCCACTGCTCAGCCTTCTCCTCGCTGCAACATTCATCACCACGCTTCACACCCATATAAGAGCGTTGGCTTAAAACTATACTCTCATACATTCCCTCTTTGCCTCAAGGACAAAGTTCTTTGTCTCCACAGACTCTCTAAGTTGCACCACTCACTCTTTTTCCATCATCAATATCTATGATTCACCTCATCTTTCATAGACCATCGTGCTGATCGTTCCTCCCAAATATCTGATACGTTCACCCTCCATACTCTCTCCCTCCAATCTGATATTCAATCTTTTCATCACCTAATCTTTTTGTATCCTCATTACCTTACTCTTTCTGTTTCACCTTTAATTTTCTTCTTTTTGCACACCCTACCATATCATCCACCATCTCTGCAACTTCTCTTCAGAAAATCTGTCCCAAGAGCACAGTGTCTCAGCAAAGAGCAGCTGTGACAACTCCACTTTGTTGTTGTGATTCTTTATCTTTAACTTCCACGCCTCTTGCCAAGACCCTCGCATTTACTTCTTAAACCCCATCTATTAAATATATTAAAACAACCACGGTGCATCACAATCCTTGTCTAGGCCTACTTTTACTGGGAAAAAATTTCACCTCTTTCCTACATACTCTAACTTGAGCCTCACTTCCTCGTTAAAAACTCTTCACTGCTTTCAGTAACCTACTCTACACCATACACTTGCAACATCTGCCACATTGTGCCCACCTATCACCTGTCATACGCCCTTTTCCAAATCCAATAAATGCCACAAAGACCTCTTTAGCCTTATCTAAATACTGTTCACTTATTGTTTCACTGTAAAACACTGGTCCAAAAACCACGCTACCTTTCCTAAAGCCTCCTTGTTCATCTGCTATCCTTTCTCCGGTCTTACTCTTAATTCTTTCAATTATAAACTCTACCATAACACTTTACCAGGTACACTCAACAGACTTATCCCCCCTATAATTTTTTGCACTCTCTTTTATCCCCTTTGCCTTTTTACAAAGGAACCTATGCATGCTCTCTGCCAATCCCTAGGTACCTTACCCTCTTCCATACATTTATTAAAATAATTGCTCCAACCACTCCAAAACTATATCCCCACCTGCTTTTAAATTTTATCTTTATCCCATTCAATCCGGTGCCTTACCCCCTTTCATTTTACCTACTGCCTTCACGAAAACATCCACACTCACAACTGGGGATCTACATCACTCCTACAAGATGTTATTCCTCCTTGCCCTATACACGAAATCACAGCTTCCCTATCTTTCATCAACATTTAACAATCCTCAAATATTCCTTCCATCTTTCCCAATACCTCTTAGCTCTCCATTTATTAACTCTCCTCTCCTATTTTTAACTGACAAATCCATTTGTTCTATAGGCTTTCTAAACTTGTTAATCTCACTCCAAAAACTTTTTCTTATTTTCAACAAAATTTGTTGTTTACATCTCACCCACTTCTCATTTGCTCTCTTTTTACATTGCTTCCACCACTCTTTAACTTCCACTCTCTTTTTTCCTATACTCTGCCCTCCTTGCATCACTTCTACTTTGTAAAAAACTTCTCTTATGTAAACTTTTTCTCTTATACTCTCTTTACATCATCATTCCACCAATCGCTCCCTTTCACTCTGCACCCACTTTCCTGTAACCACAAACTTCTGCCTGAACACTCTAACACTACATTTTTAAACTACCCCTACCTCTTCGACCCCATTGCCTATGCTCTCATTAGCCATCTATCCCTCCAATAGCTGTTTATATCTTACCCTAATGCCTCCTCTTTTTAGTTTAATAAACCTTCACCTCTCTCTGTCCCTGATGCTTCTATTCTCCTTGTATCCCCATTCTACCTTTTACTTCTCAGTGTAGCTACAAACTAGAAAGTGATCTGAATATCTGTGGCCCCTCTATAAACATGTACATCCTGAAGTCTACTCAACAGTCTTTTATTCCAATAATAATCAACAAACTACTGTCATTTCGCCCTACATTCATATCGTGTTCATACTTATTTATCCTTTTTTCTTAAAATATGTAATTACCTATACTAAACCCCTTTCTATACAAAGTTAAATCAAAGGGCTCCCATTATCATTTACATCTGGCACCCCAAACTTACTACCCACAACCCTCTCTAAAAGTTTCTCCTATTTTAGCATTCAAAGTCCCCTACCACAATTAACTCTCTCACTTGGTTCAAAGGCTCACACCTATACCATTCACTTAACATCTCTCCCAAAATCTCTCTCTCTCCTCTGCATTCATTCCTCTTCTCCAGGTGCATACAACTTATTATGACCCACTCTCGCATCAACCTTACTTTAATCCACACGAATCTTGAATTTTCACATTCATATTCTTTTTCTCCTTCCATAAACTGATCATTTAACATTACTGCTACCCCTTCCTTTGCTCTAACTCTCTCAGAATACGCCAGATATAATCCCATTTATTTCCCCCCACTGAAACTCTAATACCCCTTCGCTTTGTTTGCTTAGGGCCAGACATCCAACTTCTTTTCATCATAACATCATCAATCATCTGTTTCTTGTCATCCGCACTACATCTACACGCACATTTAGCAAACCAGTTTTATAAAGTTTTTCTTCTTTTCCTCTTGTTTAGTAATTGTATACAGGATAGAAAGGGTTACTAGCCCATTGCTCCGGCTTTTAGTCCGCCTCATACGACACGCATTGGCTTACGGAGGAAATATTCTTTTCCACTTCACCATGGACAATAGAAGAAATAAAAAAGAACAAGAGCTATTTAGAAAAAGTGAGAAAACCAAGCATCACACGAACCAGCATGTATGTATATATATATATTCGACATGTGCGTTGTCTGTGAAGTGTGACAAAAGTGTAAGTAGGGTAGCAAGATACCCTGTTATCTTAGGTGTTTATGAGACAGAAAAAGAAACCAGCAATCCTACCATCATGCAAAACAGTTACAGGTTTTTGTTTCACAGTCATCTGGCAGGACGGTGTACTTCCCTGGGGTGTTGCTTGTCTACCAACCTACTACCTCTGCTTATATGATATAATTAATAAAAGTTAAAAAATAAATTGTTCTTACTTTCAGGCGACGATAAATGCCACCTTAAGTGCACCTCGAGCGTAATAATTGGGGTTAAATAATCTTCGTGGGACAATTTCCGGGTGTGTGACGTCTATCTGAAGAGGAACTAATGAGGATATGTGAAGGGGGTAAATGAAATAATGGCAAGGTGCAAGGATGCCCTGAGGGAATGGAACGTAATTGTCCATTTTGAGGGATCAATAAATATGGATAGCCTGGAGTGAAAGTGGCCCTATATGCAGTAAGGTGCTGGGGCCTGACTTGGGACACTGAGAGAGACTTGTTATTGTTAAAGTTCATAATTCCAGTATGCCCAATAAATTAACTCAGAAGAGCATAGGGCTTATGCCCCCGAGGGAATGGAACAGTAATTAGTCCATTTTGAAGGATCAATAAATATGGATTAGCCCTGAGAGTTTGAAGATCTATATGCAGTAGGTGCAGGGGCTGACTTGGGACCACTGAGAGAGATGTTATTAAGTCTCATAAGCCAGTATTGCCCCAATAGATTAGCCCCAGGTAAGCAAAGGCTCTTGCCCTGGAGGGAATGGAAACAGTAATTAGTCCATTTTGAGGGATTCAATAAATATGGATGGCCATGGAGTTTTTGAAGTGCCTATCTGCAGTAATGTGCTTGGGCTGACTTGAGATATTGAGAGATTGTTATTGTTAAGTCTTTCATAAATTCCAGTATGCCAATTAATTAACCCAGAGAGCATAGGCTTAGCGCTCACACCTTGCAATAAAAGGGAAATAGTTAATACCGAAGGCATGGAAAGCTTGTGTGTGCTTTGGATGAGCCCTACCTGAGGAGGTTTTAAACAGATGGAAAAGAATAAATGGGTATGGTGTAAATACCAATGTTGGAGTTCCCAAGCCAGGTTGCCAGTGAAGATGGGAAAATTGTACTCCACATTATTTAAGTTGTCTAACAACGACCTCCGCCCAGCTGCAGTGTGGAAAATATTTTAATTTTCCGATGCTATAGTGCCAAATAGGTGTTTAATGTGTCGATATGGGTCAAAAATATATTTGAAAATAGGACAGAACCAAGAGTTCCCTTTGCACCTGCGCGGATGTGCGGGGGGACAGGTCGATTCGGGGCATGGGAGAGGCGGGAGTGTTTTGAATGTAGGGAGGAGGCTGTGAAAACGTTGAACCAGGAAATTGGCGTTCACGGCGGCCTAAGGATTAATATAGGCCTCTCTTCATAATAGGAAGTGTCGTAATTGTTCCTGGTGAAGAGTGAGGGAACGTGATTTACGGGACCACCGTAATAAAGTGGTAAAATTAGTGAATAATGGGGTGACTGGGGGTGACTGGTGCGTGGCCATGGTGTGTGTCCAGGGGACATACCCGTGGTTTAATCATCACTCATTGGTCTCAGATCTTAATGGGGTGGCCTCTAATGTGTATAATAATTATGAGACATTAAGTAGTCTTGTGAGTCGTAATGTAATCAATGATAATAACACTAAGTTAAGAGAATGCATGAAGTGAAATACGTCGCCTTGCTCCGAGTGAACATGTTAGACCTCGTTATTCCTGTCCCGAGGATAGTGAAATTTTTATGGAGTCACGACTTCTAAACCGGGACAAACCAACGGATACCTCGTCCTGTTGGAATAAAAACAGTGTCTGTGTAGCAGGACATCGAAATGCGATGGTGAATGGAGGAAATAAGGAGCATCAATCACCCACAGTTAAGTAACCCTTCTAGTTATAGCAGACTGATACTGGCCGGTTAGATATGTTGTAATTGGATAGGTTATGAGTGATCCAGACATATCAAGTGACCACCAGAGAATATCGGTAAGTGGTGGGATTATATACAAGTGTTTTTCCTTGATGGATATATCCATGTGTAACCCCCCCCCTTCATCCAGTTACACTAATATAATCTATACAGTCCACAATTAATTAGTAGCGCCGTACTTGTGGGTGCTATCCAATCTATACTGGTCTCGGATAGATATGGATAAGATTGTGAGGTCGAAGGCCCACCTGCAGTGACCAGGGGTGGTGAAGTTTTCTCAATGTCCACACGGGGTGACTACGGTAAACAATATAGTGTTGTCTCCCAATGAGATTACTTGTATGTATATGATGTTGAGGTACATGAAGGTAATCACCCTAGAAAATTTTCCATATCTGCCCACTGGTCCTTCCTGAACCAGATGCAATCAGTGAAAAAATTAATTGAATTAATTTCTTAATAATTAAGTGACTGATTGAAGGAAGTGAGTATAGGGTACACAAATTTAATCGATCGTGTGGTGGATGATAATTAGCCCAATTAATTGCTAGCACATGTGTGGCTAGGATATATACAAGAGTAAAGTGCAAGAATTAGTCTTATAAGGCGCCTACGTAAGTTGTATAATCAGTGATTAATAATTGTCTAACCATGACTGGATCTGATGGAGTTAATGTGGCTGACAAGTCCGTGAATTTTAGAGTAATGAAAGCATCATTACAGGCTATTAAAGACCATGTGACGAAGGCATACAAGTGCTTGGATTTAATGAATCAAAGAACCGTGAACCCTAATGAATTAAAGTTATATTTAGATGCTTTAGAGAGAGTAGATTTGAGTGGTACAAATTGTGGTTTTAAAGACTGTGAAAGAGATCTGCTGGAGAATTGTGCAGATGGAATAGAAATGAATGTTTTAATTAATCAATGTTACGAATTGGAAGAAAACTGTCTTGTAAAAGTAAGGCTTTGAATAAATTTAAAGGGTGTAAGCCAGGCAGTTGACCACCTATTAATGCAAAGGGTGTTTGCCAAAACCTCCAGAGTACGGTCTGGAGGAAATCAGACTAGGTCGGCAAGAATTAATTGTTCAATTGCAGACCAATCAGCCAAACAGTTCTAAGGATATAACATATAATGACTCTGAAGTATCTGTCAAGTCTCAAAAGGGAAAAATACTCCCAATGGTAATAATCATAATTAAGAGTTAAATAGGCACATATCAAGTGACAGGAATCAGTAATAGTGGTTCCTCACATCAAGGGAAGAGGAATAAGTACCTCAGTAAGGGGAACTCAGTTAATAAGAGGTCAGGCAAGGAAAAGAGAGACTCTCTTCTGCAATGGTACTCATTTCACTAAAAAAATGTTAATGCCTATAATTCATGGGATAAAAAAGCGGAAAGAATGAAAGAACTTGACAGATTTATCAGATGTCTAGACAATCATAATGTAAAGGATTGTCATACCAAATTGAACAGTTGCTATCAATGCAAAAAGGGAAGGCACCATACAGTTATGTGCAGGGTTGTATGTAATTCTTATAAAAATGGTGACAAAAATGATAATGTTAAAAACCCCGGGGACACGACATGACTGATGTAAAGGTTGCGCTTAGGGCAAAATTGAGGGCCCTAGTGAGGTCCCTTGCGGTGTTGGATGTAAATTTCAGGAAAAAGGGCTAATTCCAAAAGCATGTGGCGTCACTCTCCTCAACTGGTGGGGCCATGAAATATAGGGAGACTACCGCCTAGTAATAATGAGAGGAATAGTAAACAACCCGGGTTTTCTTACTCATAAAAGGAAAACCCCGTACAAGTTTCTTTTTTCGAGAATTGTTGAACCTGGTAATTTGGGGAGCTGGACATTTTTGGGTTTAAATATAAATGGGGAAAAAAGCCCCAAATGATTCCTTTATCGGGAAAAACCAAACCTGAAGGGATTTTAAATTTTTGAATCTGGACATTTGGGGAGTTCCGTGGAGCTAACCCGTCCAAATTATCTATAATTATAGGATGGGTAGGACTTTAAAGGGCCAGCTTTGCGAACTGAGCAAGACCCCAAAAATTTTTGGCTTATAATGTATAATTAAAAAACAGTTAAAAAATAAATTTTTTTACTTCAGGCGACGTAAATGAAAACCTTAAAGTGCACGGGTGGTCCACTGGGGTGTAATTGGGGTAAATAATTTATGTGGAAAATTTTCCGGGTGGATGTCAATAAAGGGGAAACTAATGAGGATATGTAAAGGGGTTAAAAAATAATGCAGGCAAGGATGCCTGGGGGAAAGAACGTAATTAGTCATTTTGAGGGATCAATAAATATGGATAGCCCCGGAGTTTAAGTGCCTTATGCAGTAAAGGTGCGGGGGTGACTTGGGACACTGAGAGGGCTTGTTATTATTTTAAAAATTAAATGCCAGTATGCCCCAATAGATTTTAAACCCAGGGGATGGCTTTGCCCCTGAGGGAATGGAACAGTAAATTTAATCCATTTTGAGGGGGTCAATAAAATTATGGGTGGCCATGGGTTGAAGTCCCATCTGCAGTTGTGCTTGGGCTGCTTGGGATATTGAGAGAGACTTTTTATTTTTAGTCTCATAATTCCGTATCCCAAAATTTAAATTTCCCCGAGGCATAGGTTGTGTAACCTTACAATAAGGGGCAATTGTTAATTCCAGAAGCTGGAAGGTTGTGTGTGCTTTGGATGGGCCCCAACTGAGGAGTTTAAAAGGTGGAAAAATAAAAGGGGGATTTGTAAATCCAATGTTGGAGTTCCCAAGCCAGGTGGCCAGTGAAGATGGGAAAATTGTACTCCACATTATTTAAGTTGTCTAACAACGACCACCGCCCGGCTGCAATGTGCAAAATATTTTAATTTTCCGATGCTATAGTGCCTAATAGGTGTTTAATGTGTCGATATGGGTCAAAAATATATTTGAAAATAGGATAGAACCAAGAGTTCCCTTTGTGCCTGCGCGGATGTGCTGGGGGACAGGTCGATTCGGGGCATGGGAGAGGCGGGAGTGTTTTAAATGTAGGGAGGAGGCTGTGAAAACATGGGACCAGGAAATTGGCGTTCACAGCGGCCTAAGGATTAATATAGGCCTCACTTCATAATAGGAAGTGTTGTAACTGTTCCTGGTGAAGAGTGAGGGAACGTGATTTACGGGACCACTGTAATGAAGTTGTAAAATTAGTGAATAATGGGGGGACTGGGGGTGACTGGTGCGCGGCCATGGTGTGTGTCCAGGGGACATACCCGTGGTTTAATCATCACTCATCGGTCTCAGAACTTAATGGGGTGGCCTCTAATGTGTATAATAATTATGAGACATTAAATCGTCTTGTGAATCGTAATGTAATCAATGATAATAACACTAAGTTAAGAGAATGCATGAAGTGAAATACGTCGCCTTGCTCTGAGTGAACACGTTAGACTCGTTGTTCCTGTCCCTAGGATAGTGAAGTTTTTATGGAGTCAGACTTCTAAACCGGGACAAACCAACGGATGCCTCGTCCTGTTGGAATAAGAACAGTGTCTGTGTAGCATGACATCGAAATGATATGGTGAATGGAGGAAATAAGGAGCATCAATCACCCACAGATAAGTAACCCTTCTAGTTATAGCAGACTGATACTTGCCAGTTAGATATGTTGCAGTTGGATAGGTTATGAGTGATCCAGCTACATCAAGTGACCACCAGAGAATATTGGTAAGTGGTGGTATTATATACAGTGTTTTTCTTTGTTGATATATCAATGTGTAACCTACCCCCCCTTCATCCAGTTGCACTAATATAATCTATACAGTCTGCAATTAATTAGTAGTGCCTTACTTGTGGGTGTAATCCAATCTATACTGGTCTCGGATAGATGTGGATAAGATTGTGAGGTCGATGGCCCACCTGCAGTAACCAGGGGTGGTGAAGTTTTCTCACATGTCCAAACGGGGTGACTACGGTAAACAATATAGTGTTGTCTCCCAATGAGATTACTTGTATGTATATAATGTTGAGGTTACATAAAGGTAATCACCTTAGAAAATTTTCCATAGCTTGGATACATATGTTCGTAATGCCTTTGCGAATAACCACTCAGTTATTGCCATATTTTTTGACCTTGAGAAGGCATGTGGCACAACTTGGAGGTATAATATTTTGGCCCAAGCCCACTCCTTAGGCCTCCAAGGCAATCTACCATCCTTCCATAAGATATTTTTAACTGACAGGCATTTCTGTGTTTGAGTTAATAATGTGCTGTCCCCGGACTTTATCCAAGCAGAAGGTGTCCCCCAGGGATGTGTTCTGAGCACAACACTTTTTCTCATTGCATATGAATGATTTGGCCTCTAGTCTTCCATCAAATATTTGGTCATCACTCTTTGTTGATGACTTCGCTATTGCCTGTGCAGGCACTGACTGTCACATCATTACAGTTTCTCTCCAGCATGCGGTCGACCTTGTTTCCAATTGGGCCACCACACATGGGTTTAAATTTTCCAGTACCAAAACTCGCAAAATTGCTTTCACTACACACTCTGTCATCTCCGATCATCCTTTGTACCTCTATGGCTCCTGTATCCCTGAACGTGATACAGTCAGGTTTCTGGGCCTCCTCTTTGACCGTAGGTTATCCTAGAAACCTCACATTACCTCTCTGAAGGCAACTTGTCACAGCCGGCTAAACCTTCTTAAAACCCTTGCTCATCTTTCATGGGGAGCTGATTGTCGAACTCTCCTTCACCTACAGTCCACCCTCATTTTATCGAAACTTGATTATGGTGACCAGATCTATTCAGTGGCCTCTCCTGCTACTCTCTCTAGCCTTAACCCCATTCATCACCAAGGATTACGTTTATGCCTTGGTGCTTTTCGCTCTTCCCCTGTTGAGAGCCTCTATGCAGAAGCGAACGTTCCATCCTTATCCGATCGCGTGATGCCCATTGCCTTCGCTACTATGTACGCTCTCATGATCTCTGCAATCCTTCCATTTATAGAATGGTCACTGATATTAGTAGACATTCTTTATTTGTTCGCTGCCCCTGTTTACTCCGTCCCTTCTCTCTTTGCCTACATTTGCTCTTGTCTTCTCTTCAATTACCACCTTTCTATGTTCATGTAGCATCTCACTTTTCCCAACCCCCCTGAGAAGTTCCAGCTGTTCGAGTCTGTTATTTCTCTCTCCCTTGCTCGAAAGCCCAACTGCCTACAGTGGCTTCCCGCTTTCTTTTTCTTGACCACTTCCACTCTCATTCTCATGCCATTGCAGTGTATACAGATTGCTCTAAGTCTTCTGATGGCATAGGATTCGCAGCAATGTTTCTGGACAGCATCGTACGAGGGCATTTACTGTCTTCGGCTAGTATTTTTACTGCTGAATTGTATGCCATTCTTGCAGCACTTATCCGTATTGCATCTATGCCTGTGTCATCATTTGTGGTTGTCTCAGACTCCCTTAGTGCTTTACAGGCTGTACAGAAATTTGATACCCCTCACCCCTTAGTCCTCTGTATCCAACTTTGGCTGTGCCACATCTTTACGAAACATAAAGATATTGTTTTTTGTTGGGTCCCTGGTCATGTTGACGTACAGGGCAATGAACAGGCAGACACTGCTGCGCGGTCAGCAGTACATGACCTACCAGTTTCATATAGATGTATTCCATTTATGGACTATTTTGCTGCAATAGCTACCCACCTTCACACCCTTTGGCAACAATGTTGGTCTACTATGCTCGGTAGCAAACTTCAATCTATTAAACCGAGTATAGGTTACTGGCCGTCTTCTTGTCACCAGTGTCGAGGTTGGGAGACTACTCTCTCCCATCTTCGCATTGGCCATACTCGTCTTACTCATGGATATCTCATGGAGAGGCACCCTGCTCCTCTCTGTGAGAATTGTCAGGCTCCATTATCAGTCAGCCACATTGTGTTGGACTGCCCACTTTATCAACGAGCATGTAGAATTTACCTCCATCTTCGTCTTCGCTCCGCTGCTCTCTCTTTACCTTCCCTTCTCACTGATGGACCCACCTTTCATCCAGACTCTCTCATTGACTTTTTGACAACAACTGTCTTACTTCACAAACTCTGATGCTTTCAGCCCTTTCTACCTCAATCTCTTGCTACCCTCTACCCCCGCACTATCCCCTGCTCTGCTGTTTTCTGTAACCTACTGATCATCCCTCCCCCCTTCTGCTGCCCAATACTCTTGCTTCCTTCTCTACCCTGCAGTGCTGTATAGCCCTTGTGGCTTAGCGCTTCTTTTTTATAATAATAATAATAATAATAATAATAATAATATTAATAATAATATAATAGTATGTACAAACAATATAAAAAAGTAAATGTCTTTGGTGTCCAATGTGTATCTACTCAACCAGAGTGGATACTCCATGAACACACAAAACAGCCTAACAGTACTGAACTCCCTACTAGAAAATTCTGAAATTTTCTTACCTTCTGAATGTCTTCCAAAAATATTTTCAAAAGTATTTCTGAATCTGATGTATCTCATCATGTATCCATATGCCAACGATCAAGCATGTCTCTTCTACCCATTTTTTTCCAAAAACTGTCGGTGCATCTTATTTTCACATTAAAATTGTTATTATAAACATAAATTGTTCTTATCTGGAACTTTCACTGTATTGCTCTTTCCTTTGACAAACTGGTACTTTCAGTCAATTTTAAGAACTGTGTATAATGTGCATAAAACATTCATGTTGAACTGATGCAGAGCAGCAGTGCGACGTTTCTCAATCCATCAACCTAACGCTTTTATTTTTAATGCAGGTAAAACTACTGTATTCTTATTACTAAGGTACTTGACCTTTGTTTTGGTTTTTGTTGCATCTGGCAATGACTTACACCTACAGGAAGAAACAGTATCTAAATATTTTCTCAACCCCATGGTGTATGAAATGAACCCAATTTAGCTCACACTTGTACTAAACAATCATATGAGAAATTAATTTGGTCCAAAAACAACACCGTGAAAAAAAAATAAATCAAAATTGTAATTAAACTTCTCTTTGCACTTCCTCCTCCTCACCACCACTCACATCCAACCTGTCTTTGCACTTCCTCATCCCCATTAACCGTTTACTCACATCCAAACCTGTCTTTGCACTTCCTCCTCCTCATCACCACACTCACATCCAACCTGTCTTTGCACTTCTCCTCCTAATCACCACACTCCCCTCCAACCTGTCTCTTTGCACTTCCTCCTCCTCATCACCACCACTTTCCCCTCCACCCTGTCTTTGCACTTCCTCCTCCTCATCACCACCACTCACATCCAACCCGTCTTTGCACTTCCTTCTCCTCATCACCACCACTCACATCCAACCTGTCTTTGCACTTCCTCCTCCTCATCACCACCACTCACATCCAACCTGTCTTTGCACTTCCTCCTCCTCATCACCACCACTCACATCCAACCTGTCTTTGCACTTCCTCCTCCTCATCACCACCACTCACATCCCAAACCCGTCTTTGCACTTCCTTCTCCTCATCACCACCCCTCACATCCAAAACCCGTCTTTGCACTTTCCTCTCATCACCACCACTCACATCCAACCTGTCTTTGCACTTCCTCCTCCTCATCACCACCACTCACATCCAACCTGTCTTTGCACTTCCTCCTCCTCATCCCCCACCACCACATCCAACTGTCTTTGCACTTCCTTCTCCTCATCACCACCACTCACATCCAACCTGTCTTGCAACTTCCTCCTCCCCATCACCACCCCTCACATCCAACCTGTCTTTGCACTTCCTTTCCTCATCACCCCAATCACATCCAACCTGTCTTTGACTTCCTCCTCCTCATCCCACCACTCACATCCCAAACCCGTCTTTGCATTCCTCCTTTCCCCACCCACCACTCACATCCAACCTGTCTTTGCACTTCCTTCTCCTTTATCACCACCACTCACATCCAACCCGTCTTTGCCACTTCCTCCCTCATCACCACCCACCACATCCAACCTGTCTTGCACCCTTTCCCCCTCCCCTCACCACCACTCACATCCAACCCGTCTTTGCACTTCTTCCTCTCATCACCACCACTCACATCCAACCTGTCTTTGCACTTCCTCCTCCTCATCACCACACTCACATCCAACCTGTCTTTGCACTTCCTCCTCCTCATCACCACCACTCACATCCAACCTGTCTTTGCACTTCCTCCTCCTCATCACCACACTCCCATCCAACCTGTCTTTGGGTTGAAGTACACACGGTACGAGGCTGTGAGTACATCATATCTCCCTACTTCCCTTTCCTCCCTCCTTGCACAATCCGGTCCTTATCATTACTCTAATGGTATACAATACCGACAGGTTGAATGAGACTTTGGTTAGACGTTTGGGTATCTTTAATAGTTTAATATGTTTATTATGCACCCCATACCCATCCTGTGGGCGGTAGTCAAAAGATTACAGAGGTACATAATGGGTCCAGGGACTGGGCTTCAAAGTTTTGATAGCTGAGCAAGTTACAGAGGTAATGAATTCACAATTTACAAAGGTAATGAACTCACAATTTACAAAGGTAATGAACTCCAGGTAGGTCTAGTCACAATCATGACAAGTTACAAAGGTATTTACAGATTACAGAGGTACACAATGGGCCCAGGGACGGGCTCCAAAGTTTTGATGGCTGAACTAGGTACAAGGTAATGAACTCACAAGTTAAAAAGGGTTTAATGAACTCACAAGTTAAAAAGGGTAATGAATACTGTAAGAATGGTTACTTACGTTATACAGGGCTGCAATCATGACAAATTTTAGAGTAATGAGCAATTCACACTTCCACACCCGGTTCACAACTGTAGTGAGTTATTGGTGCAAATGTTGATTGCTGAGTCTCTCTCTCTCTCACACACACACACAACATACAAATTCATACACAAAACCACACACACATAAACACACACACACACACCAACACACATACACAAACTCTACACACACACCCCAAACACACTCATACACACACACACACACTCATAACACACCACTCATCTCACACACACACACACCACACACACACACACCACACACAACACACACACACCCCACACACACACACACACACCACACACAACACACACACACACACACACACACCACACACTCATTACACATACACACAAACACACCACAACACACACACACACACCACACACACAACACACACAACACACACACACATGTGGTAATGCTTATTTACAGTAGCAAAGTCAGGGTTTTTTTCTCCAGAATGGTCTGAAATTTATCCACTGTGGATAAAATACTTAGCCATTTTTTTGAACACTTTGAGTGAGTTGTTTCTAAATTCTTTAATTTTATCGCACCCAATACATAATGACGCGGGGTGTTGGACAATAGTCCCATCTGGCAAAGTTTACATTTCTTTTTGGTTTTACATCTGGTGGTGGTGTTTTAAAACCTGCCAAAGATACTTGTAACCCAGCCGGACCCGGGCAGTAGTGACATCCAAGAGTCTGCTTATTTTGTTGGATGCACCATAGACATGTGGCTCCTCCTGCATAAGATAAGATAAGATAAGATTTCGTTCGGATTTTTAACCCCGGAGGGTTAGCCACCCAGGATAACCCAAGAAAGTCAGTGCGTCATCGAGGACTGTCTCCCTTTATTTCCATTGGGCCTTAATCTTGTCCCCCGGGATGCGACCCACACCAGTCGACTAACACCCAGGTACCTATTTGCTGCTAGGTGAACAGGACAACAGGTGTAAGGAAACGTGTCGAAATGTTTCCACCCGCCGGGAATCGAACCCGGCCCTCCGTGTGCGATTCCCGGCGGGTTTGGAAACATTTCGACACGTTTCCTTACCCCTGTTGTCCTGTTCACCTAGCAGCAAATAGGTACCTGATAAAATTTGGATGATAGATGGACTCACGGGTGTCAATCCCCCTGAGCCTTAAGTCCATAAAATTCAGTTGAAGTTCTTTTCGTATTATTGTTCTCAAACTACTACCTGACAAGCCAAGATTGAAAATCTACTCCCTCTTTAAAAGCATACAGCTTAGCCAATTTATCAGTTCTTTCATGCATCTGAAGACCAATGTGAGATGGAATCCACAGCATGTGCACTCTGACTCCACTGTCCAAAATTTCCTACCATACCTATGTCTGGTTCTGACACAAGCATGCCCCACAATTTATGCTTAATGAGTTGAGAGCATTTATGGATGACAGAGAATCAGTTAAAATTTAAAACTGTCAATCTTTGATACATAGATGCATTTCAGTGCAAGGAGTATGGAAAAACAGTTCTGTTGAAGGGTAGGGGCCCAATTATTGTGCGTGCTCCAATTTCTTTAAGAGAGCCATCACTCTGTACGAAAAAACAGCAGCACTACCAGCTGCACCAGTGGATTGGTGAACAAAACCCAAATCAGCGTTAATAATTTGCGAGAGTGTGTGCTGTGTGACTAAGTTATCAATACAGCTTAAGGCCTCATGTTTGGTTTTCAAGGGGCAACGTTTTGGTTGTGTTTTTTAAAAGTAGTTTGGGGGGAAAATGGAGGAAGGGTAGTTTGGAATAGGGTAATATTCCATGGAGCGGAGAAGTGCCGCTTTTTGCCTTACTTGACATAGATCATGGAATCTGATTCTGCGGAGTCGGTTCCAGTTTTTTCGATCCTCTAGAGGAGTGTTCACCAGTGCTGGGGAAATTTTTGGAGGGCTTCTGTGGCAGGGGTTTGAATGAGCTTGCCTGAGCATTTTAAACCCCAATTAGGATATTTCTTTCAGTAACACGATCTTGATGCTTGGAAAATCAAGTTCTTTTTGCATATTTTAAAATTTTGGCAGTACGAGGGCATCCTAAAATGATCCTCAAATTTCTTCGTTCTGCAGTTTTCAGCCCCCCAGACTTCCAGTCAGACACAAGAGCAAGTAGTGGTGCAGCATAATCAACCAGTGATCTAATATAAGCAAGATACATCATTTTCACAATTTTAACATTAGCACCATACCTGGGGTGAAGCCCAGCCACAACTCTAAGTGCTCTTAGTCTTTCTTTGTATTGGGGACAAAGTCTTGTTAAACAGGTCCCAAATAGTGGAACCTCAAAGCCTGATACCTGTATCTGCTTACAAAATTCTAGAAGGGGACCCATCATGCAATTGGATCTGACGAACTGTGCCCCTCTGTCGAGGAGGACGCCTATTGAGTATCTTTGTTTTATATAGAGAGATTAAACAACCCAGGTCCTGACACGAGGCTAGTACATGATTAAGAATGTTTTGGGTGTTTTAGAATCCGGTGTGAATCATTATGTCATCAGCAAAACTAATCATAATGATGGGGCCCGACTAGGCATAGCATTAAGTAATGCATTAATTAGAAATTGAAGAGTGTGGGACTGAGCACACCTCCCCGTGGGGTTCCTAATTCAAAGTCTTTAGTTACACTTCTATTTTCCCTGGAACAAAAACAGCGATTTTCTGTTGGACAGTAACCTTAATCCAGCGGAGAAGCCATCCTCCAAAATCCATTCTGGCAAGTTCACTAATGATTACATGTCGGGTTTGGGTACATCGAAAGCGGTTTAAGGTCAGGAAGGTAGTGTATGAGCTGTCAGTGTGCAGGGTGAGAAAAGGTGGCTATGCAATGATGCACACTCCTTCCATGCATGAAACCATGTAACCGGGGAAGACAAAAAAATTGTTTGATTCTGTACATGAGACGATTAAGAATCATTTCTTAAATGTTTTACACAAGCAGTTTGTAAGAGATATTGGGGGAAATGCATTTTGTTGATTGGGCTTAGGAATTGGAATGATGAGGCTGTTGGTCCAAAATTGAGGGAGCTCCCAGTTACATAAACTCATGTTATATAATTCAATAAAGGATTACCTGGTACCCGAAACAGCAATCTGAGTATGTTTTTAAGTAATACCCTCCTCACCAGGCGACGTGGAGTTGCCCTTAGTTAGTGCTGCATCAAGTTCATAATTAGTGATGTTGTGAGTGATTTTCGTGTGCAAGTTCGGTACTGGTCCCTCTAGGATTTCAGGTGTATATAATCATGTACTCTCCCGCCTCTGTTCCAGGAATACAGGTTCAGGAAAATTCAAGCACTCCAGTAATTGAGGTTTTTTTATCTCCAATATGCGTTGCCATGAAGGTTCTCTGTACATTTTTTAGGTCAGCAATTTCACCTGCCTTGAAGGTGCTGTTTTGTGTGCAGCAATATTCCAGCCTAGATTTGAACAAGTGACCTGAAGGGGTGTCATCATGGGCTTGCATCCCTAGTTTTGAGGTTCTTATATCCATCCTGTCATTTTTCTAGCAGCTGCGATTGATACAATGTTATGGTCCTTGAAGGTGAGATCCTCCGACTGATCACTCTCAGGTCTTTACGTTGGTGTTTTACTCTATTTTGTGGCCAGGAATTTGTTTTGTACTCTGATGAAGATTTTTAAATTTTCCCCGTGTTTACCTATCTGAGTAATTTTAAATTTCTCATAGTTGAACTTCATATTGTTTTCTGCAGCCATTTAAAGATTTGGGTTTGATGTCCGCCCGGAGCCTTGCAGTGTCTGCAATGGAAGACACTGTCATGCAGATTCGGGTGTCATCTGCAAAGGAAGACACGGTGCTGTGGCTGACATCCTTGTCGTGTTTAGATATGAGGATGAGAAACAAGATGGGAGTGAGTACTGTGCCTTGTGGAACAGAGCTTTTCACCGTAGCTGCCTCGGACTTTACTCTGTTGATTACTACTCTTTGTGTTCTGTTTGTGAGGAAATTATACATTCCCCTACCAACTTTTCCTGCTATTCCTTTAGCACGCTTTTGTGCGCTATTACCCTGGTCACACTTCCTCGAAGGCTTTTGCAGAGTCTGTATATATTACATCTGCATTCTTTTTGTCGTCTAGTGATCTAGGACCTTGTCGAAGTGATGCAATATTTGAGGGCAGACAGGAGCGACCTGTTCTAAACCCATGTTGCCCTGTGTTGTGTAATTGATGGGTTTCTAGATGGGTGGCGATCTTGTTTCTTAGGACTCTTTCAAAGATTTTTTATGATATGGGATATTGTGCTATTGGTTTTGTGTTCTTTGCTATTGTTTTACTGCCCCCTTTGTGGAGTGGGCTTATATCTGTTGTTTTTAGTAAAATGTGGGACGACCCCGGTTCCATGCCCCTCTCCATAGGATAGTAAAAAACTCGTGATAGGGGCTTCTTGCAGTTTTTGATGAACACGGAGGTTCCATGAGTCTGGCCCTGGGCAGAGTGCATGGCATGTCATTTATCGCCTGTTCGAAGTCATTTGGCGTCATGATAACATAAGATAGGCTTGTGTTGACCAAATTCTGTGGCTCTTTTTAAAAAACTAATTTTATCTTCGACTCTCAGTCTGGTTAGCGGCTTGCTAAAAACTGAGTCATATTGGGACTTGAGTAGCTCACTCATTTCCTTGCTGTCATCTGTGTAGGACCCATCTTGTTTAAGTAGAGGCCCAATACTGGACGTTGTTTCGACTTTGATTTTGGGATAGGAAAAGAAATACTTTGGGGTTTTTTTCGATTTTTACTTAGGTTTTATTCTTCACGCGATTCTTGACTCCTATAAGTTGTTTAGCTTAGTTCGGTTTGCTATTTTCTCCCAGTGACCCCCTACCATTTCAATATTTTGGGCCCTCTTTTAGCGCTCTGTTTCCTTTCCTTGCCTGTAAAGGGAGCGCATGTCTTTTTCTATTTACATTTTTCCTCCTTTTTCTTAGAGGTAAGTTTGTGCATAAAACCGAGTGCCACCGAGTTTAAAATGTTTAGGTAAGGGGGCTGTTTTTGCTTAGTCTACCCCCAGCTTATATCGGTTAGGAGTGGTTTTACTTTGGTCCCACTTTATGTTTTTTTTATTGAATTTTAAATTTTGGGTAAGTCCCTCGTACTAATTCATTATGGGTCTGGGGGGTCCCTGCATACATGTTGAACCTCGTTTGTTGTGATCTGAGATATTGTTTTTGATATGGGTTGACATTTTGTATCAAATCATCATTGTTTAGTAAGAGGGTCAGTGTATTCTCCCGTCAGCGGGTCTTTTTTGGGTTTAAATTGAATTTTTTTGCAGAGAATTAAAAACTGTGGAGTGTGAGTTTCGTCGACTGCCTCCCGGTGTTATTACTGCAACAAATTATTTGAAATTTCCCCCATTTTTGGGCCTTAGTTGAAAACCCCAGGGGAAAATGTTGGGGGCAGAGCTGGCAATTTTCTAGACTGGTCAATTTTAACAGTGTTTTTGGAATTGTGGGGGCGTTGCTCGGAGGCTTGTAACTATGACAATACTATTTGGTTCTCGAAGGTTGTGTCTGCGATTTATACAAACTCATAATAGTGACTCGCTTTACCAGGTACGAATTTTAAAACTGGATTCCACCCCTTTTAGCGAATTCTTTTCCAAATTTAAAGGTATCAGCTTGTAGAACCCCACAATACAGAGAGCTTAAAGTTTTTTGTATTTTTTCTTTTTACTAGCTTTAAAAAAACGAGATCTGAAGTTATATGATGTGTTTAAAAATTTCACCTTACATTAACGTGATCCTAAGTAAGTAATTTGTCAAACAACCCGAACTCTGTTTTTCATCCAGGTCTGTCCCCGTTTTTCAACCTTCCATCAACCCCATATATTATCACAAAACAAGTTTCTATTTGTATTTTCAAAATTTTAAAAAATTATTATACTATTTTCTTGCTAAACTTAATTATTTTTTTTGTTGTTAATAATTATGGGAAATTTTGTAAATTAATTTTAAGTTATCCCGGGTTTGGGAGACAGCAACCACCCCGGGGAAATACCCGTCCTCCCGATGATGTGAAAAAGAAACCTGTAACTGTTTGTTGTGAGGATTGCTGGTTTCTTTTTTTTTTCTCATAAACACGTTAGTAAAAAGGGTATCTTGCCCCTCCTACTTACACTTTTGGGACCCTTCACAGACACACACATGATTTTATATATAATATACTATATCTAGGGTTTTTCCCTTTTTTAAATGCTCTTGTTCTTTTTTATTTTCTTTGTCCCCGAGAAGCGGAAAAGAAAAATTTCCCCCATAAGGGCCCTGAGGGGGGACTAAAATTCCGGGGGGCAAGGGGGAGTAACCCCTTTTCCTTAGACATTTACTAAAAAAGAGAAGAAGAAAAACTTTTAAAATGGGAGCTTAAAAGTCGTGGTGTATGCGGTGACAAAAAAACAGATGATTTCTGTGTTATGAATAAATGAAGTTGGATGTCCTGGCCCCAAACGAAACAAAGCTGAAGGGGGCAGGGGAGTTTGGGGGGGAAAAAAGGGATTAAGTCTGGAGTTTTCTGAGAGAGTTAGAAAAGGGAAAAGGGGTAGCAGTAATGTTAAAGGGATAGTTTTTTTGGAAGGAGAAAAGAGATAGAATGTGTAACTAAAGGGAATTAGGGGTTTAAAAATGTAAAGGTTGGTTTGCGAGAAGTGAGTCAAATAATCGGGGTTTTCCCCTTTGGCGAAGAGAGGAATGAAAGGGGAGAAAAGTTTTTTGGGAGATGTTAATTTAATGTTTAGGACCCTTTGAAACCAAGTGAGAGAGAAATTTTTACATTTGGGGGGACCTAAATTTGCTAAAGTAGGAAAAAACTTTTAGAGGGGGGTGTGGGGTAATTTTTGGGGGTGCCGGGGGTTTTAAATGAAAAGGGGGAACCCCTTTTTGATTGAATTTTTGTATAGAAGGGGATTTATTTTATATTAATACATTTTTTAAAAAAAAGGGGATAAATAAGTATAAAAAGATATAAATGAAAGGGCGAAATGACAGTATTTTTTTGGGTTTTATGTTTGGTAATAAAAGACGGGTTGAGTAACTTCGGGATGTACATTTTTAAATAGAGGGGCCACAAAAAAAACCCGATCATTTTCAAAGTTGTGGGCAACACGAGATTTAAAAGGTAGAGGGGATACAAGGAGAATAAAGCATCGGGGAAAGAGAGAGGTAAAATTTTTAAAAAACTAAAAGAGGAGGAATTTTCCGGGAAAAAATATAAAAGCTTTTGGGAGGATAAAGGGCCCTAATGAAGCATAGGAAATTTGGGGTGGGAAGAGGTAGGGATATTTTTAAAAAATTTTACTGTTAGAGTTTTTCGGGCAAATTTTGGGTGGTTACGGGAAAGTGGGTGGGGGGAGGGAAGAGGAGCGATTGGGGGAAATTTAAATGTTAAAAAAGTAAAAGGGGAAAAAATTAGCAATGAAAAAAGGTTTTTACAAAGTAGAAGTGAGGCAAGGAGGGAAGATATATGGAAAAAAAAAGAGAGAGGTTGGGAGAGGGGTTAAAGCAATTTTAAAAAGAAAGCAAATGAGAGAGGGGTGAATGTTATCCCCAAATTTTGTTGAAAAATGAAAAATTTTGGAGTGAGATTAACAATTAAAGGGAACCCTAAAAGAACAAAGGGTTTTGGGTCATTTAAAAAATAGGAGAGGAGATTTTAAAAATGGAAAAATTAAGGATTTTTGGGAAGATGGGGGGAATATTTTGAAGAATTTTTAAAATTTTGGGATGAAGATAGGGAAGCTGGATTTCGTGTATAGGAAAGGGAGGAAAAACATCTTGTGGGGGTGGGGAAGACCCAGTTGTGATTTGGGGGGAAGTTCGTGGGGAAAGGGGGTTAAAATGAAAGGGGGGAAAGGGCCCACCGGGGATTGATGGGTAAAGATAGAAATGGTAAAACCCAGGTGGGGATTTTTTTTTTTGGGATTGGGGGGTCCAATTATTTAAAAAATTTTTTGGAAGAGGGTAAAGGTACCAAAGGGATTGCAAGAGCATGAAATAGTTCCTTTGTATAAAGGAAAAGGGGGGACAAAAAAGAGTGCCAAAATTATAGGGGGATAAGTCTTTGAGTTTTCCCGGGTAAAGTTTTATTTAGGGGTTATTATTGAAAAAATTTAAAGATAAACGGGGGAAAAGGTTTAGCAGATGAAAAAAGGGGGGTTTATGAAAGGTGGGGGGTTTTGGGGGGGGGTGGGCCCAGGTGTTTACAGGAAAATGAAGTGAACAGATTTAGAAAAGGCTAAAGGGGGCGTTGTGGCATTTTGGATTTGGAAAAGGCGTAGGGACAGGGTGGTTTAGGGGGGCAATGTGGAAAGATTTTGCGGGGTTTTATTGGGGTGGGTGGGTTTACGGGAAAGCAGGTGAAGATTTTTTAAACGAGGATGGGTGGGGCTAAAGTTAGGTAGGGTGGGAAAAAGGGGAAATTTGTTTCCCAGTAAAAGAAGGCCTTAGACAAGGATTTGATGTCACCGGGTTTTTAATATATTTATAGGGGGGGTTGTAAGAGAAGAAAAAAGGCGGGGGTTTTGGCCAAGGGCGTGGATTTAAAAGATAAAGAATCACACATGAAGGGGGAGTTGTCACTTTTTGCTCTTTTTTTATAAACCTATGTTTTTTTGGGGAATTTTCTGAAGAGAATTGCAAAATTTGGGTGGTAAATTTTGGTTTGGGTTTATGCAAAAGAAAAAAATTAAAAGTAAATACGGGAAAGAAAAGGGTTTTATGAGGATAACAAAAAAAAATTAGGTGATGAAAGATTGGTTACAGTTTGGGAAAGGGAGAGAGAAAATGGGGGGGTGAATGTTTTCAGATTTTTTGGGAGGGACGTTTTAGGGGAAATGGATCATAAAGATATTTAATCATGGGAATTGATGGGGGAAAAGGGGGGAGTGGGCACTTAGGAGCCCTGGGAACAAAAACTTTGTCCTTGGAGGCAAAGAGGGGAATGTATGAGAGTATATTAAAACCAACGTTTATATGGGTGTGAAACTGGGTGATGAAGAGCAGCGAGGAGAAGGGTGGGGGTGGGGGAAAATGTCTGGGGAATTTTTTGGTGTAATAATAAGCAGAGAATTCGTTTGTTTTTGGAAATTAGGGGGAGGTTTCGGGATACCAAAAATGTTTTTCCAGAGGGTGGGAATTTTGGGGGTGGGTTGGACGTTTTGGGGAAAGGAGCAAAAAAAAAAAAAAATACTTCAAGAGTGTATCAGTCTGTAGTGGAAGGGAAGGGGGGGGTAGGGGGGCGGCCCAGGAAAAAGGTTTTGGGGGGAGGGGGTTTTTTTAAAAAAAAGGGTTTTTTGTGCGAGGGGCTTTAAAATTTTCCCGCCGGCATGCGTGAGGTGTTTGTGGATTGGAAAGGGGACAAAAGGTTTTTTTTAAAACTTGACGTGCTGTTTGGGGTGTGGCCCAAAATAACATTTATGAAGGGGTTAGGGGAAAAAGGGGAGGCCGGACGTGAGTCCCGGAGATGGAAAATACAGTGCCCCAAATTGAAAGGGGGGGTTTTTAAAGTTTTCAAATTTAAAAACTGTAGTGTAAAAAAACCCCCTTTGGCAAGCATGAAAGTGAATGATGGGGAAATTTTTTTTTTTTCGGGCCCAAACCCTTTCTTGGTGGGGGCTCGGCCCGTTTAAAAAAAAAAAAAATATGTCCCAGGCGAGCTTCGCCGGGGGAAGCTGACATTTTTTTGGGCTTTCATTTTATTTTAATCCCTTTTGCAAGGGAAAATGATAAATTTTTTAAATTTAAAAATTTGTAAATTAAAATTTTAAAGAACATTAAAACCCCCAAAATGTTTATAAATTTAAAAAACTTATTAAAAAGTCTACAAAAATGTTCTTGCCCAAAAATTTAATTTTGTAATTTATTATTACAAGCTGCTGTTAAAAATTAAAATTTAAAGTTCTCGAAATGCTCTTATATTCAAGCCTTCCGTTTAAATGGCTAAACCCAAATGAAAACCATTTTTGTATAGAAAAAAAGTTTTTCTTCATTTGAGGTAAACTTTTTTGGGGTCCCCGTCACTTATCATCCCGGGCATGGTAAAAGCAAGATCTTGGCTAAACAATTAAAAGAAAAAAATATCAAAAATTTAATTTGGTTTCCAAACAAAATTTTTAAAAATTTTTTTTTAAAAACTGATTGTGATTCCAAAATTACGGAAATTAAAGAACAACACTTTTTCCAGTTTAATTTAAAAAAAAAATATTTAAAAATAATGTTTTAAAGGGGGGTTTTTTTTACAGGGAAATCTGAATCCAGAGCACACATTTCGCCCCACAAACCCCACACACCCCAAAACCCCGGATGGAAAACGAATAAACCTGAGGAGTGGAAAAGAAAAAAACAGTTGGAAAAAAACCCCAAAACATCATAGCAGTTCCCCGAAACAAAAACCCCACTGAGACAATAACCAAAACCCAAACTCCCAAAAGGATATCAGAACCTGAGGGAAAAATAGAAGGGAAAATAAGGGGGGGGGGGGGGTTTTCACTGCCCCAAAAAACACCGAAAGGGGGTTTGAGGAAATGGAAAAACCCTGGACATGATTGGAGAAAGAGGGCTACATTGTAGGGGGACAATTCAAATCCGGAAAAAACATAAAAAGTCATTGGGGGATTTTTAAAAACCCACCACAGAACTGCAGGAGGCCAAGAGAGGGTTTCCAAGAAAAAAAACAGGGGATGGTGGGCAAAATGGCTGAGGGGGGCAAGAAGAAACCACTCGACAAGCAAAGTTTTTGGTAATGGGATTTTTCAACCACAGGGAATCGCCCGGGAAAAACCCGGAGCCACATGGGGGACCCCAAACATGGAGAAACCCAAAATGATGGGTTGGTTAAATTGAAAACCTCATGCATCAAAAGCAGGGGGCCAACCAGAAGAGAGGGGAGAAACCAAGGGAAGATGGGTCTTGTGTTCACCCTGACAGTTTTATCATTGAGGACACACTTTTCGAAGGCCCCCTTTTAGCTAGCGATCCGTGGTTTTTTGAGTTTTGACTAAAAGTAGAGTTAAAAGTGGAGAAGGGGAACAGGAAATGAAGGGGGGCAGGGGGGAAAATATAAAAGGGGGGACTACACAGGAAAGAGAAACCCTTTCCCGCAGGAGGTTCCGTGGGACAAGAAATGGTTGGAAAATCATAAACGAGATGATTTGGGAATTTTTGTGGCAAAAAAAGTGCAAGGAGGGGAGGGGGAAAGTTTTTTCCCAAGGGAAACAGAAAAAAAATAGGAAAACCAAAACGAGGGGGTTTACCCGAAGGGGTTTTGGGGGGGCCCAAAAAAAAAGTGCAAAAAGAGAAAGGAAAAAATTTCAGAGGCATAGGGCCCCGGAAAACAAGGAGATTAGTAGAAGGCCCGAAACGAGTATGCACAATAAGGAGAGGGCCCCGCGACAGTATGAAAACGACATAGCATCGAAAGTCAAATCGGACCCGAAACTGCTGTTAAAAGCCACCCTTAGGAGGGAAAACAACATTCCCAAGGGGGCCAGGGGAAAAAAGGTGAGGGAAAAAAGGGGGGGGAACTCACCTTTAAAAGATAAAAAGGTTTGTGAGGAGCTCAACACAAATTTTTAAAGGAAGTATTTTAAAATAGAAAACAGGAAGGGCTCTGGGGGGACAACCCGATGGGGACACAGAAGGAATACACCAACAATTTTTGGATGCATAAAAAAAATACAGGGGTGGGAGGGGGTGAAGGGAAAATCTAAGGGGCTCGATACCTCAAAGGCAATGGGACCGGACAACATCTCCCCGTGGGTCCAAAGAGGGGAAACAATATGTTGTGCGTGCCACTTTCCCCAATCTTCAAAAACATCCCCTGGAAAAAAGGGCAACTATTTAGGTTTTGGAAAAACGGCAAATGTAATTCCCCTTTTTAAAAAAGGGGAAAAGAAAAAAGGCCCCTAAACTTGACCTGTGTCATTGGGCGTGTATAGTATGCCCAAAATTTTGGAGAAGATTATGAGGAGGAAGTTTGGGGGAGCACCTGGGAAAGGAAAAAAGATTATAAAAGCCAACAACCAAACACAGGTTTACGGGGGGGCAAATCTTGTTTACAAAACCCTTTTGGGGGTTTTTATAAAATAACAGAAAATAAGACATAGAAGAGGGGTGGGTTTTTGCATCTTCTTGGACTGCAAGAAGGCCTTTTGACACGTTCCTCACAAGAGATTAGTGGAAAAAAGCTAGAGCATCAGGGGAAATAACAGGAAGGGACTGCAAAAGGGTCAGAGAATACCTGACAGGGGGCAACAAGAGTCATGGGATGAATAAAAAAACCACAGTGGGCACCCCCCTTTACGAGCGGGGTCCCACAGGGGCGGTCCTAGGACCAGTGCTATTTTTGGTAATGGAACGGGAATTTATGGAAGGGGGGAACTCAGAAGTGTCCCGTTTGCCCAAAATGTGAAAATTAATGAGGGAATTAAATTGATGAGGACCCGGCAGGACTTCAAAGAGACCCCGGACAGACTGGGCCCCCTGGTCCAGCAAATGGCTTCCGAATTTAAACCTGCCAAATGCCCAAAAACATTTAAAATAGGGGGAAAGGGACGAAAACCACAGACGGGGGTATAAAGGGTAGGGGGCCAAAGACTGCAAAAACCCCATCAAGGAAAAGATCTTGGGGGGGATAAAAACCGAGCAAGTCTCCGGAAGGGAAACATCAATCAGATAACTCTGCAGCATATGGGCGGGGCCCGGCAAACCCGAAAACCGCATTTGATACCTTAGTAAAGGGAAACATTCCCAAACACTTTTTCACCGTGTATGTCAGGGCCCCTACTGGGTATGCAGCAACCCGTTTGGAACCCGCACTTGAAAAAAGCACGTCAAGAAAATAGAGAAAGTACAAAGGTTTTTCGACAAGGGGTTTGTTCCCGAGCAAAGGGGAATGTCCTAAAAAGAAAAAATTAAGGGGAAAACGGGTGACGACACTGGAGGGCAGGAAAGGGGCAAAGGGGGGAAAAAGATAAAGACATAAAAAATACTGGTGAATAACCCAAGGTGGAAAAAAGAAAAGGGTGGTTTCCCGGGAGGGGACCCGAAACAAGAGGCCACAATTGGAAAATTGAAAACAAAAAATGAAATCAGAGGGGAAAAGTAAAAAAGAATTCTTAGTCAAGAAATTGTAAGGCATGGGAATTTGCCTAGAAAAAAGACGTATTGGGGGCAGGAACCATACACGTTTTAAGCGGGGTTTTTTAAAGCTCAGGAGCCGGGGAGAAGGGGGGCCCCCGGAGCAAAACCCGGGGAAGAGGGGGCCCGGAGCTAAAACTCGACCCCGGGAAAACCCCAAAAAGGGGGATACAAATAGGTGAGTACACAACACACACACCCAAAACCACACCCACACACAACACAACACCACACACACACACCCCCCACAAACACCACACATATTGCAACCGTAAGGTTTTTTTTAACCATTGGGAAAAGGGCATGGTAAACCCAAAAAAGTAGGATATATAAATTTTAAAAAAACAGAGAAAACGAAGTTTTTTGGTTTTTCTGCCCCACGCACATGCAAAACTTTCACGCAACATAATGGGACCATACAAAAGCACACATAAATGCACACATACATCACACATAAAATGCACACATTCATTCAAAACATACACGCACACAACCACACATACCTGGCCCCACAAACCTGGAAAAACATAACACCACAACACAAAACTTTTTAAGTATAGATTTAAGGGCTTGTTTTTAATCAAGAAACTGTGTAAAGTACAGAAGTATAAAAACGGGTTTTTAAAAATTAAGTTTCCACTTGTTTTTTCACTTTTTTAACACATATGGGCACCTTTCCCCACATCTGTCACCTTTCCCCCAAACTTCACCCTTTTCCTCAAAATAAACACCCCCCTTACATCTGCACCTTCCTCACATCTGGCACCTTTTCCCCACAAATTTTCATTTTCCCCCGGGGGTTGTCATTTTTTTTCCTTTAAACCCTTTGTATCTTTTTCTTAATGGGGGTCTTCCCCCTGATAGTTCAGATAGGGGTCGTTGATAAAAAACTGTGTCAAGACTGAGGAAAGAAAGAAAGGGGGGGGGGGGGAGGTGGGGTTGCCCCTGTGTAAAAAAAAGATTGGGGAAAATTTGAGAAAATGGAAAAAAGATGAACGGGGGAAAGAGACCAACATAGCAATTAAAATTTTGTCTGGGGAACACAAAGTGGTCATTGCAGGGGGGGGGGGGGGGGGGGGGGGGGGTATGAAACCCAAAAGAAATGGGGCAAAAGGGGGTTGAAGAAAGCCAAAAAGCAAGGGCAAATTGCTGGAGGGGGATTTTAACCCCCAGGGAAATTGCTTTGGGGGGAAAAACCCGGGAATTATGGGGGGGGGGTCCCAAAACATGGAGAGCCAGGATGTTGGACGTGGTGCTGGAAAACCTCATGCACCAACATGTTAAGGACACTACCAGAGTGAGACGGGAGGATGAACCAGCAAGATTGGACTTTGTGTTCACCCTGGGCAGCTCAGACATTGAGGACACCAAGTATGAGAGTCCCCTAGGAGCTAGCGACCACGTGGTTCTGTGCTTTGAATACATAGTAGAGCTGCAAGTGGAGAGAATAACAGGAGTTTGAATGGGAAAAGCCTGACTATAAAAGAGGGGACTACATAGGGTTGAAGAACTTCCTGCGGGAGGTCCAGTGGGACAGAGAACTGGCAGGAAAGCCAGTAAATGAAATGATGGAATATGTAGCAACAAAATGCAAGGAGGCAGTGGAAAGGTTCATTCCCAAGGGCAACAGTAACAACGGGAAGACCAGAACAAGCCCCTGGTTTACCCCACGGTGTAAGGAGGCAAAAACAAAGTGCAATAGAGAATGGAAAAAGTACAGAAGGCAGAGAACACACGAAAATAGGGAGATCAGTCGCAGAGCCAGGAATGAGTACGCACAGGTAAGGAGGGAGGCCCAGCGACAGTATGAAAATGACATAGCATCGAGAATCAAGACTGACCCGAAACTGTTGTATAGCCACATCAGGAGGAAGACAACAGTCAAAGACCAGGTGATCAGATTAAGGACAGAAGGTGGAGAACTCACAAGAAATGATCAGGAGGTATGTGAGGAGCTGAACAGGAGATTTAAGGAAGTTTTTACAGTAGAGACAGAAAGGGCTGTGGGAAGACAGCACAGAAGGGAACATCAAGAGGGAATATACCAACAAGTGTTGGATGACATACGAACAACTGAGGAGGAGGTGAAGAAGCTCTTAAGTGACCTTGACACTTCAAAGGCGATGGGACCGGACAACGTCTCCCCATGGGTCCTTAGAGAAGGAGCAGAGATGCTGTGTGTGCCTCTAACCACAATCTTCAACACATCCCTTAAAAACTGGGCAACTACCTGAGAAATGGAAGACAGCTAATGTAGTCCCCATATTAAGAAAGGAAACAGAAACGAGGCACTAAACTACAGACCTGTCTCTCTGACATGTATTGTGTGCAAAGTCATGGAGAAGATTGTCAGGAGGAGAGTGGTCGAACACCTGGAAAGGAACAAGATTATAAATGAAAACCAGCATGGGTTCATGGAAGGCAAATCTTGTATCCAAACCTCCTGGAGTTTTATGACAAGGTAACAGAAGTAAGACACGAGAGAGAGGGTTGGGTAGATTGCGTTTTCCTAGACTGCAGGAAGGCCTTTGACACAGTTCCCCACAAGAGATTAGTACAGAAGCTGGAGGATCAGGCACACGTAAAGGAAGGGCACTGCAATGGATAAGGGAATACCTGACAGGGAGGCAGCAACGAGTCATGGTACGTGAGAAGGTATCACAGTGGGCGCCTGTTACGAGCGGGGTCCCACAGGGGTCGTTCTAGGACCAGTGCTATTTTGATATATGTGAACGACATGATGGAGGAATAGACTCTGAAGTGTCCCTGTTCGCAGATGACGTGAAGTTTGATGAGAAGAATTAAATCGGACGGGGATGAGGCAGGACTGCAAAGAGACCTGGAGAGGTGGACATGTGGTCAGTAACTGGCTTCTCGAATTCAATCCAGCCAAATGCAAGTCATGAAGATTGGGGAGGGGCAAAGAAGCCCGCAGACAGAGTATAGGCTAGGTGGACAAAGACTACAGACCTCACATAGGGAGAAAGACCTTGGGGTGACCATAACACCGAGCACATCACGGAGGCACACATCAACCAAATAACCGCTGCAGCATACGGGCGCCTGGCAAACCTGAGAATAGCGTTCCGATACCTTAATAAGGAATCGTTCAAGACACTGTACACTGTGTATGTTAGGCCATACTGGAGTATGCAGCACCAGTCTGGAACCCACACCTGGTCAAGCACGTCAAGAAGTTAGAGAAAGTACAAAGGTTTGCACAAGGTTAGTCCCAGAGCTCAAGGGAATGTCGTACGAGGAAAGGTTAAGGGAAATCGGACTGACGACACTGGAGGACAGAAGGGTCAGGGGAGACATGATAACGACATACAAGATACTGCGGGGAATAGACAAGGTGGACAGAGATAGGATGTTCCAGAGAGGGGACACAGGGACAAGGGGTCACAACTGGAAGCTGAAGACTCAGACGAGTCACAGGGACGTTAGGAAGTATTTCTTCAGTCATAGAGTTGTCAGCAAGTGGAATAGCCTAGCAAGTGAAGTAGTGGAGGCAGGAACCATACATAGTTTTAAAAAGAGGTATGACAAAGCTCAGGAAGCAGAGAGAGAGGAGGATCCCGTAGCGATCAGTGAAGAGGCGGGGCCAGGAGCTGAGTCTCGACCCTGCAACCACAATTAGGTGGAGTACAATTAGGTGAGTACACACACATACACACACACACACACACACACAGAGCACATACACACACACGCACAAACAGCACACACAAACACACATACACACACACACCCACACACACACACACCACACACACCCCACACACACACCACACACACACACACACACACCACACACACCAAAACACACACACACACACCACACACACCCCACATGTCATGGTACGCGACGAGGTGTCAGAGTGGGCGCCTGTGACAAGCGGGGTTCCACAGGGGTCAGTCCTAGGACCTGTGCTGTTCTTGGTATACGTGAACGACATAACGGAAGGGATAGACTCAGAAGTGTCCTTGTTTGCAGACGATGTGAAGTTAATGAGAAGAATCGAATCGGACGAGGATCAGGCAGGACTACAAAGAGATCTGGACAGGCTACAAGCCTGGTCCAGCAAACTGTCCTTGAATTTAACCTTGCCAAATGCAAAGTCATGAAGATTGGGGAAGGGCAAAGAAGACCGCAGACACAATATAGTTTAGATGGCCAAAGACTGCAAACCTCACTAAAGGAAAAAGATCTGGGGTGAGTATAACACCGAGCATATCTCCTGAGGCGCACATCAATCAGATAACTGCTTTCAGCATACGGGCGCCTGGCAAACCTACGGATAGCGTTCCGATACCTCAGTAAGGATTCGTTTAAGACTCTGTACACCATCTACGTCAGGCCCATACTGGAGTATGCAGCACCAGTTTGGAATCCACACTAGTCAAGCACGTCAAGAAATTAGAGAAAGTGCAAAGGTTTGCAACAAGATAGTCCCAGAGCTACGGGGATTGTCCTATGAAGAAAGGTTGAGGGAAATCGGCCTGACGACACTAGAGGCCAGGAGGGTCAGGGGAGACATGATAACGACATATAAAATACTGCGCGGAATAGACGAGGTGGACAAAGACGGGATGTTCCAGAGATGGGACACAGACACAAGAGGTCACAATTGGAAGTTGAAGACTCAGATGAATCAAAGGGATGTTAGGAAGTATTTCTTCAGTCATAGAGTAGTCAGGCCATGGAATAGCCTAGAAAGTGATGTGGTGGAGGCAGGAACCATACATAGTTTTAAGGCGAGGTATGATAGAGCTCATGGGGCAGGGAGAGAGAGGACCTAGCAGCAATCAGCGAAGAGGCGGGGCCAGGAGCTGTGACTCGACCCCTGCAACCACAAATAGGTGAGTACAAATAGGTGAGTACACACACACACACACACACACATGGGCTTCAGGAGAGAGAGGAAAGGACACACGCTGAAAGGCGGCAGGAAGAAAGAAAGGAGACTGAGAAAATCATCACGGAAATAGGTGGAGAAGACTTGGACGAGATTGTAAATTTTCAGAGAATAGGGGGGTACGTGAAGGGGAGAAACCGACCGATCAAGCTGATTCTCAGGACAGAAACAGTGCAGAACAGGATCCTCCAAGAGAAACCACGATTGAAATACTCGGAAGAGTACAAGAGGGTGTTCCTAGACAGAAACAGAACACAAACAGAACGACAGCAGCTGAGGGAGAGGACAAAAAAGCAAAAGGAGCTAGGAAAGGAGACAAGGATGGAACCAGCAGAGGTCAGTCAGAGCACAACAGAGCAGCAAGGGCAAGCACACATACAGCTATCCTCAGAACCCCACAACCTATCACACCATCCCAACACACACTACTTCCGCAGCTTCCACCCAACACCCAGCTATAGAATCCCACAGTATGCTACCCGGTCTCCCACCCTCACAGGCCCCCCAAACCACAGTGTTGGAAAGGAAAGTGAAGGTATGGTACATTAACGCTGATGGAATAACAAATAAGTGGAAGGAGTGGCATGAAAGAATCAAAGAGGCATCACCATACATTATAACTCTCACAGAAACCAAGCTTACAGGTATGATAACAGATACCATCTTTCCAATGGGATACCAGATCCTGAAGAATTTTGATGAGCTGGAGAGAGGAGATAGCGGAGAAGAAAGTGATTACATAGCGGGAACACTTCACTCTGGAGGTCTAAGGTGGTAATTGCAGTGACATATAACCCACCACAGAACAACAAGAGGCCAAGGTAAGAGTATGATGAAAGCAATAGAGCGATGGTTGA
This sequence comes from Cherax quadricarinatus, assembly GCF_026875155.1. NCBI lineage: Eukaryota > Metazoa > Arthropoda > Malacostraca > Decapoda > Parastacidae > Cherax > Cherax quadricarinatus. Next base: position 61,048,413 of record NC_069400.1, on the reverse strand, counting down.
CACACTGGCTGCAGTGGGCAGAAGAGCTCATGCATGCAGGGCAAAGCTCCTGATCATGGGTGACTTTAACTACAAAGAGATCGACTGGGAGAACTTGGAGCCAAATGGGGACCAAGATACATGGAGGGCTAAGATGATGGAGGTGGTACTGGAAAACTTCATGTACCAACACGTAAGGGACACTACAAGAGAGAGAGGAGAGGATGAACCAGCAAGACTGGACTTAGTATTCACCTTGAGTAGTGCAGATATTGAGGACATCACATATGGGCCAGCGATAATGTGGTTTTAAGCTTCGAATACACAGTAGAGCTACAAGTGGAGGGGGAAGCAGGAAGGTTAGGACGAATGAAGCCAAACTACAAGAAAGGGGACTACACGGGAATGAGAAACTTCCTGAATGGGGTTCAGTGGGACAGAGAACTGGCAGGGAAGCCAGTTAATGAGATGATGGAATATGTAGCAACAATGTGCAAGGAGGCTGAGGAGAGGTTTGTACCCAAGGGTAACAGGAATAATGAAAAAGCCAGGATGAGCCCATGGTTCACCCAAAGGTGCAGGGAGGCAAAAACCAAGTGTGCTAGGGAATGGAAGAAATATAGAAGGCAAAGAACCCAGGAGAATAAGGAGAGCAGCCATAGAGCCAGAAACGAATATGCACAGATAAGAAGGGAGGCCCAACAACAATATGAAAACGACATAGCAGCGAAAGCCAAATCTGACCCGAAACTGTTATACAGCCACATCAGGAGGAAAACAAAAGTCAAGGACCAGGTAATCAGGTTAAGGAAGGAAGGAGGAGAGACAACAAGAAATGACCTTGAAGCATGTGAGGAACTCAACAAGAGATTCAAAGAAGTGTTCACAGAGGAGACAGAAGGGGCTCCAGAAAGACGGAGAGGTGGGGCACACCACCAAGTGCTGGACACAGTACACACAACCGAGGAAGAAGTGAAGAGGTTTCTGAGTGAGCTAGATACCTCATAGGCAATGGGGCCAGATAACATCTCTCCATGGGTCCTGAGAGAGGGAGCAGAGGCACTATGTGTACCCCTAACAACAATATTCAATATATCTATCGGAACAGGGAGATTGCCTGAGGTGTGGAAGACAGCAAATGTAGTCCCAATCTTTAAAAAAGGAGACAGACATGAAGCACTAAACTACAGACCAGTGTCACTGACATGTATAGTATAAAAAGTCATGGAGAAGATTATCAGAAGAGTGGTGGAACACCTAGAAAGGAATGATCTCATCAACAGCAGCCAACATGGTTTCAGGGATGGGAAATCCTGTGTCACAAACCTACTGGAGTTCTATGACATGGTGACAGCAGTAAGACAAGAGAGAGAGGGGTGGGTGGATTGCATTTTCTTGTACTGCAAGAAGGCGTTTGACACAGTTCCACACAAGAGATTAGAGCAAAAACTGGAGGACCAAGCAGGGATAACAGGGAAGACTCTACAATGGATAAGGGAATACTTGTCAGGAAGACAGCAGCGAGTCTTGGTACGTGGCGAGGTGTCAGAGTGGGCACCTGTGACCAGCGGGGTCCCACAGGGGTCAGTCCAAGGACCAGTGCTGTTTCTGGTATTTGTGTACGACATGACGGAAGGAATAGACTCCGAGGTGTCCCTGTTTGCAGATGACGTGAAGTTGATGAGAAGAATTCATTTGATCGAAGACCAGGCAGAGCTACAATGGAATCTGGACAGGCTGCAGACCTGGTCCAGCAATTGGCTCCTGGAGTTCAATCCCACCAAGTGCAAAGCCATGAAGATTGGAGAAGGGCAAAGAAGACCGCAGACGGAGTACAGTCTAGGGGCCAGAGACTATAAACCTCACTCAAGGAAAAAGATCTTGGGGTGAGTATAACACCAGGCACATCTCCTGAAGCTCACATCAACCAAATAACGGCTGCAGCATATGGGCGCCTAGCAAATCTCAGAACAGCATTCAGACATCTTAATGAGGAATCGTTCAGGACCCTGTACACCGTGTACGTTAGGCCCATATTGGAGTATGCGGCACCAGTTTGGAACCCACACCTAGCCAAGCATGCAAAGAACCTAGAGAAAATGCAAAGGTTTGCAACAAGACTAGTCCCACAGCTAAAAGGTATGTCCTACGAGAAGAGATTTAGGGAAATCAACCTGACGACACTGGAGGACAGGAGAGATAGGGGGGACATGATAACGACATACAAAATACTGAGAGGAATTGACAAGGTGGACAAAGGCAGTATGTTCCAGAGATTGGACACAATAACAAGGGGACACAGTTGGAAGCTGAAGACACAGATGAATCACAGGGATGTTAGGAAGTATTTCTTCAGCAACAGAGTAGTCAGGAAGTGGAATAGTTTGGGAAGCGATGTAGTGGAGGCAGGATCCATACATAGCTTTAAGCATAGGTATGATAAAGCTCACGGTTCAGGGAGAGTAACCTAGTGGCGACCAGTGAAGAGGCAAGGCCAGGAGCTTGGACTCGACCCCTGCAACCTCAACTAGAAGAGAACTAGGTGAGTACACACGCACACATCACAACACATATTGCACAGATCAGATTTTATAACCATTGCACAGTCAAGGTAACCAGATGAAGCAGAGATGTATAAATACAACAGATGAAGGTCTAAGATTTCGTTTGCCTGCCATCTTTCTCACATCTGTCACCTTCCTCACACCTGTCACTTTCCTCACACCTGTCACCTTCCTCACACCTGTCACCTTCCTCACACCTGTCACCTTCCTCACACCTGTCACCTTCCTCATACCTGTCACCTTCCTCACACCTGTCACCTTCCTCACACCTGTCACCTTCCTCACACCTGTCACCTTCTCACACCTGTCACCTTCCTCACACCTGTCACCTTCCTCACACCTGTCACCTTCCTCACACCTGTCACCTTCCTCACACCTGTCATCTTCCTCACACCTGTCACCTTCCTCACACCTGTCACCTTCCACATGTGTCACCTTTGTGACACAATCACCTTCCTGACGTATATTACGTTCCTCACGTCTGTCACATTCATGGTGAGTGACTCAGTTATGTTGCTAGCTTTACCTTAATGGATGTCGTTCTCTGATATGTTCAAATGTGAACGTTGATAAAATCTGTGTCATGACATCCAATGTGGAATCCTCGGCACAGAGCTGGCACGTCCTGGTGAGGACATCTGTGGGAAATAATGGGTAATGGGGTGAATAGCAGGTAATAGCTTACTGAGCAGGTAAAGAGTTTAATAATAACGAATGTTTAACAAATGAACGAATTTGACTGTCTGGACTCATTGGTGATCAGTTTTTGGGTAAAGAATAGTAATGCTGAGAATTGTTTAGAGTGAATGGTATATGCAAGGATACAATAAGAACATGAGCTTATGGGCTACTGCTAAATATATAGGTAATAATAATAATAATAATAATAATAATAATAATAATAATAATAATAATAATAATAATAATAATAATAATAATAATAATAATAATAATAATAATAATAATAAATTGGATAATACCGAAAAGACAATTCACAAAGTTTAATAAAATAACAAAATCTTCTTAATAAAGATCAAGGTAAGCTATGTACAGTATACCTAGAGGAAAGCACTTCAGAGAATATACGAGATCAAAATGTTTGCGTGTAGTCGGTGTATATAACATGAATGGTGTATTTCATGGTGTATATGTAGTAGATGTATGGGGCAGGTTGATGGATGTTACTAAAGGACACAGAATGAGTAAAATGAGATTATATGTTGACAATGATATTAAACAGATGAATGGTGCTAGGGGACAAACAGTAGATGAATGGTGCTAGGGAACAAACAGTAGATGAATGGTGCTAGGGAACAAACGATAGATGAATGGTGCTAGGGGACAAACAGTAGATGAATGGTGCTAGGGAACAAACAGTAGATGAATGGTGCTAGGGAACAAACGATAGATGAATGGTGCTAGGGAACAAACAGTAGATGAATAGTTCTAGGGGACAAAGAGAAGATGAATGGTGCTAGGGGACAAACAGTAGATGAATGGTTCTAGGGGACAAAGAGAAGATGAATGGTGCTAGGGGACAAACAATAGATGAATGGTTCTAGGGGACAAACAACAGATGAATGGTGCTAGGGGACAAACAGTAGATGAATGGTTCTAGGGGACAAACAACAGATGAATGGTGCTAGGGGACAAACAGTAGATGAATGGTTCTAGGGGACAAAGAGAAGATGAATGGTGCTAGGGGACAAACAGTAGATGAATGGTGTTAGGGGGACAAACCTCAGATGAACGGTGCTAGGGGACAAACAGTAGATGAATGGTGCTAGGGGACAAACAACAGATGAATGGTTCTAGGGGACAAAGAGAAGATGAATGGTGCTAGGGGACAAACAGTAGATTAATAGTGCTAGGATACAAACAGTAGATTAATGGTGCTAGAGTACAAACAGTAGATTAATGGTGCTAGGGAACAAACAGTAGATTAATGGTGCTAGGGTACAAACAGAAGATTAATGGTGCTAGAAGACAAACAGTAGATTAATGGTGCTAGTGTACAAACAGTAAATTTAAGGTGCTAGGGTACAAACAGTAGATTAATGGTGCTAGGGTAAAAACAGTAGATTAATGGTGCTAGGGTACAAACAGTAGACTAATGGTGCTAGGGTACAAACAGTAGACTAATGGTGTTAGGGTACAAACAGTAGATTAATAGTGCTAGGGTACAAACAGTAGATTAATGGTGCTAGAGTACAAACAGTAGATTAATGGTGCTAGGGTACAAACAGTAGATTAATGGTGCTAGGGTACAAACAGAAGATTAATGGTGCTAGAAGACAAACAGTAGATTAATGGTGCTAGTGTACAAACAGTAAATTTAAGGTGCTAGGGTACAAACAGTAGATTAATGGTGCTAGGGTAAAAACAGTAGATTAATGGTGCTAGGGTACAAACAGTAGACTAATGGTGCTAGGGTACAAACAGTAGATTAATGGTGCTAGGGTACAAACAGTAGATTAAAGGTGCTAGGGGACAAACAGTAGATTAATGGTGCTTGGGGACAAACAGTAGATTAATAGTGCTAGGGTAAAACAGTATATTAATGGTGCTAGGGGACAAACAGTAGATTAATGGTGCTAGGGTGAAAACAGTAGATTAATGGTGCTAGGATACAAACAGTAGATTAATGATGCTTGGGTACAAACAGTAGATTAATGGTACTAGGGTAGAAACAGTAGATTAATGGTGCTAGGGTAAAAACAGGAGATTAATGGTGCTAGGGTACAAACAGTAGATTAATGGTGCTAGGGTTCAAACAGTAGATTAATGGTGATAGGGTACAAACAGTAGATAAATGGTGCTAGGGGACAAACAGTAGATTAATGGTGCTATGGTACAAACAGTAGATTAATGGTGCTAAGATACAAACAGTAGATTAATGGTGCTAGGGTACAAACAGTAGATTAATGGTGCTAGGGTACAAACAGAAGATTAATGGTGCTAGGGGACAAACAGTAGATTAATGGTGCTAGGGTACAAACAGTAGATTAATGGTGCTAGGGGTACAAACAGTAGATTAATGGGCTAGGGGACAAACAGTAGATAATGGTGCTAGGGTGCAAACAGTAGATTAATGGTGCTAGGGACAAACAGTGATTAATGTGTGCTAGGGTACAAACAGGTAGATTAATGGTGCTAGGGACAAACAGAAGATTAATGGTGCTAGGGTAAAACAGTAGATTAATGGTGCTAGGGACAAACAGTAGATAATGGTGCTAGGGTACAAACAGAAAGTTTAAATTGGTGCTAGGATACAAACAGTAGATTAATGGTGCTAGTGTACAAACTGTAAATTAATGGTGCTAGGGGACAAACAGTAGATTAATGGTGCTAGGGTACAAACAGTAGATTAATGGTGCTGGGGTACAAACAGTAGATTAATGGTGCTAGGGTACAAACAGTAGATTAATGGTGCTAGGGTACAAACAGTAGATTAATGGTGCTAGGGGACAAACAGTAGATTAATGGTGCTAGTGGTACAAATCAGTAGATCAATGGTGCTAGGGTACAAACAGTAGATTAATGGTGCTAGGGTACAAACAGTAGATTAATGCTAGGACAAACAGTAGATAATGGTGCTGGGGGACAAACAGTATTAATGGTGCGGGGGGAAACAAACAGTAGATTAATGGTTTGGGGACAAAACAGTAGATTAATGGTGCTAGGGTACAAACATTTGATTAATGGTGCTAGGGACAAACAGTATTTTATTGGTTTGCTAGGGTACAACAGTAGATTAATGGTGCTAGGGTACAAACAGTAGATTAATGTGCTGGGGTACAAACAGTAGATTAATGGTGCTTGAGACAAACGTAGATTAATGGTGCAGGGAAAAACAGTAGATAAGGGGCTAGGGTACAAACAGAAGATTAATGGTGCTGGGGAACAAACAGTAGATTAATGGTGCTAGGTTCAACAGTAAATTTTAAGGTGCTAGGGTAAAAAACAGTAGATTAATGGTGTAGGGAAAAACAGTAGATTAATGGTGCTAGGGTACAAACAGTAGATTAATGGTGCTAGGGTACAAACAGTAGATTAATGGTGCTAGGGTACAAACAGTAGATTAATGGTGCTAGGGTACAAACAATAGATTAATGGTGCTAGGGTACAAACAGTAGATTAATGGTGCTAGGGGACAAACAGTAGATTAATTTTGCTAGGGTACAAACAGTAGATTAATGGTGCTAGGGGACAAACAGTAGATTAATTTTGCTAGGGGACAAACAGTAGATTAATGGTGCTAGGGTACAAACAGTAGATTAATGGTGTTAGGGTACAAACAGTAGATTAATAGTGCTAGGGTGCAAACAGTTGATTAATGGTGCTAGGGTACAAACAGTAGATTAATGGTGCTAGGGCACAAACAGTAGATTAATGGTGTTAGGGTACAAACAGTAGATTAATGGTACTAGGGGACAAACAGTAGATTAATGGTGCTAGGTTACAAACAGTAGATTAATGGTGCTAGGGGACAAACAGTAGATTAATGGTGCTAGGGTATAAACAGTAGATTAATGGTGCTAGGGGACAAACAGTAGATTAATTGTGCTAGGGTACAAACAGTAGATCAATGGTGCTAGGGTGCAAACAGTAGATTACTGGTGCTATGGTAAAAACAGTAGATTAATGGTGCTAGGGTACAAACAGTAGATTAATGGTGTTAGGGTACAAACAGGAGATTAATGGTGCTAGGGGACAAACAGTAGATCAATGGTGCTAGGTTACAAACAGTAGATTAATGGTGCTACCGGACAAACAGTAGATTAATGGTGCTAGGGTATAAACAGTAGATTAATGGTGCTAGGGGGACAAACAGTAGATTAATGGTGCTAGGGTACAAACAGTAGATTAATGGTGCTAGGGTACAAACAGTAGAATACTGGTGCTATGGTACAAACAGTAGATTAATGGTGCTAGGGGACAAACAGTAGATTAATGGTGCTAGGGTACAAACAGTAGATTAATGGTGCTAGGGGCCAAACAGTAGATTAATGGTGCTAGGGTACAAACAGTAGATTAATGGTGCTAGGGTACAAACAGTAGATTAATGGTGCTAGGGTACAAACAGTAGATTAATGGTGCTAGGGTACAAACAGTAGATTAATGGTGCTAGGGTACAAATAGTAGATTAATGGTGCTAGGGTACAAACAATAATGCACAAAAATGGAGTTAAAAGTGATATATATTTCTGTTCATATTTTGAGTCCTTAAATGACCAGAAAGAAAGTTGAGTATTAAGAAAGTTGAGTATTAAGAAAGTTGAGTATTAAGAAAGTTGAGTATTAAGAAAGTTGAGTATTAAGAAAGTTGAGTATTAAGAAAGTTGAGCATTAAGAAAGTTGAGTATTAAGAAAGTTGAGTATTAAGAAAGTTGAGTACTAAGAAAGTTGAGTATTAAGAAAGTTGAGTATTAAGAAAGTTGAATATTAAGAAAGTTGAGTATTAAGAAAGTAGAGTATTAAGAAAGTTGAGTATTAAGAAAGTTGAGTATTAAGAAAGTTGAGTAATAAGAAGGTTGAGTATTAAGAAAGGTGAGTATTAAAAAAGTTGACTATTAAGAAAGTTGAGTATTAAGAAAGTCGAGTAATAAGAAGTTTGAGTATTAAGAAAGTTGAGTATTAAGAAAGTTGAGTATTAAGAAAGTTGAGTATTAAGAAAGTTGAGTATTAAGAAAGTTGAGTATTAAGAAAGTTGAGTATTAAGAAAGTTGAGTATTAAGAAAGTTGAGTAATAAGAAGGTTGAGTATTAAGAAAGTTGAGTATTAAGAAAGTTGAGTATTAAGAAAGTGATTTATAAGAAAGTTGAGTAATAAGAAGATTGAGTATTAAGAAAGTTGAGTATTAAGAAAGTTCAGTATTAAGAAAGTAGAGTAATAAAAAGGTTGAGTATTAAGAAAGTTGAGTAATAAGAAGGTTGAGTATTAAGAAAATTGAGTATTAAGAAAGTTGAGTATTAAGAAAGTTGAGTAATAAGATGGTTGAGTATTAAGAAAGTTGAGTAATAAGAAGGTTGAGTATTAAGAAAGTTGAGTAATAAGAAGGTTGAGTATTAAGAAAGTTGAGTAATAAGAAGGTTGAACATTAAGAAAGTTGAGTAATAAGAAAGTTGAGTATTAAGAAAGTTGAGTAATAAGAAGGTTGAGTATTAAGAAAGTCGAGTAGTAAGAAAGTTGAGTAGTAAAAAGTTGAGTAGTAAGAAAGTTGAGTAGTAAGAAGGTTGAGTATTAAGAAAGTTGAGTGGTAAGAAAGTTGAGTAGTAAGAAAGTTGAGTAGTAAGAAGGTTGAGTATGAAGAAAGTTGAGTAGTAAGAAAGTTGAGTAGTAAGAAAGTTGAGTAGTAAGAAAGTTGAGTAGTAAGAAAGTTGAGCAGTAAGAAAGTTGAGCAGAAAGAAAGTTGAGTAGTATGAAAGTTGAGTAGTAAGAATTTGAGTAGTGAGTAAGTTGAGTAGTAAGAAAGTTGAGTAGTAAGAAAGTTGAGTAGTAAGAAAGTTGAGTAGTAGAAAAGTTGAGTAGTAAGAAAGTTGAGCAGTAAGAAAGTTGAGTAGTAAGAAAGTTGAGTAGTAAGAAGGTTAAGTAGTAAGAAAGATGAGTAATAAGAAGGTTGAGCAGTAAGAAAGTTGAGCAGTAAGAAGGTTGAGTAGAAAGAAGGTTGAGCAGTAAGAAGGTTGAGCAGGAAGAAGATTGAGCAGTAAGAAAGTTGAGCAGTAGAGGTTTAGTAGAAGAAGGTTGGGAGCAGTAAAAAGGTTGAGCAGTAAGAAGATTGAGCAATAAGAAAGTTGAGTAGTAAGAAGGCTGAGCAGAAAGAAGGTTGAGCAGTAAGAAGGTTGAGCAGTAAGAAGGTTGAGTAGTAAGAAGGTTGAGCAGTAAGAAGGTTGAGCAGTAAGAAGGTTGAGCAGTAAGATGGTAGAGCAGTAAGAAAGTAGAGCAGTAAGATGGTTGAGCAGTAAGTAGGTTGAGCAGTAAGATGGTTGAGCAGTAAGAAGGTTGAGCAGTAAGAAGGTTGAGCAGCAATAAAGTTGAGCAGTAAGAGGGTAGAGCAGTAAGAAGGTTGAGCAGTAAGAACGTTGAGCAGTAAGATGGTTGAGCAGTAAGAAGGTTGAGCAATACGTAGGTTGAGTAGTAAGAAGGTTGAGCAGTAAGAAGGTTGAGTAGGTAGAAGGTTGAGCAATACGTAGGTTGAGCAGTAAGAAGATTGAGCAATAAGAAAGTTGAGTAATAAGAAGGTTGAGCAGTAAGAAGGTTGAGCAGTAAGAAGGTTGAGCAGTAAGATGGTAGAGCAGTAAGAAAGTAGAGCAGTAAGATGGTTGAGCAGAAAGAAGGTTGAGCAGTAAGATGGTTGAGCAGTAAGAAGGTTGAGCAGTAAGAAGGTTGAGCAGCAATAAAGTTGAGGAGTTAGAGGGTAGAGCAGTAAGAAGGTTGAGCAGTAAGAACGTTGAGCAGTAAGATGGTTGAGCAGTAAGAAGGTTGAGCAATATGTAGGTTGAGTAGTAAGAAGGTTGAGCAGTAAGAAGGTTGAGTAGTAAGAAGTTTGAGCAATACGTAGGTTGAGCAGTAAGAAGGTTGAGCAGTAAGACGGGTGAGTAGTAAGAAGGTTGAGTAGTAAGAAGGTTGAGCAGTACGAAGGTTGAGCAGTAAGAAGGTTGAGCAGTAACATGGTTGAGCAATAAGAAGGTTGAGCAGTAAGAAGGATGAGCAGTAAGAAGGTTGAGAAGTAAGAAGGTTGAGCAGTAAGAAGGTTGAGTATTAAGAAAGTTGAGTAGTAAGAAAGATGAGTAGTAAGAAGGTTGAACAGTAAAAAGATTGAGCAGTAAAAAAGTTGAGCAGTAAGAAGGTTGAGTAGTAAGAAGGTTGAGCAGTAAGAAGGTTGAGCAGTAAGAAGATTGAGCAATAAGAAAGTTGAGTAGTAAGAAGGCTGAGCAGTAAGAAGGTTGAGCAGTAAGAAGGTTGAGCAGTAAGAAGGTTGAGTTGTAAGAAGGTTCAGCAGTAAGAAGGTTGAGCAGTAAGGAGGTTGAGCAGTAAGATGGAAGAGCAGTTAGAAAGTAGAGCAGTAAGATGGTTGAGCAGTAAGAAGGTTGAGCAGTAAGATGGTTGAGCAGTAAGAAGGTTCAGCAGTAAGAAGGTTCAGCAGCAATAAAGTTGAGCATTAAGAGGGAAGAGCAGTAAGAAGGTTGAGCAGTAAGAACGTTGAGCAGTAAGATGGTTGAGCAGTAAGAAGGTTGAGCAATACGTAGGTTGAGCAGTAAGAAGGTTGAGCAGTAAGAAGGTTGAGTAGTAAGATGGTTGAGCATTAAGAAGGTTTAGAGTAAGAAGGTTGAGAAGTAAAAAGGGTGTGAAGGGGCAGGGTTTGTAAAATGGTTTGAGCATTTAAGAAGGTTGAGCAGAAAAGGAAAAGAAGGTTGAGCAGTAAGAAGGTTGAGCAGTAAATGGTTGGCAATAAAAGGTTGAGCAGTTAGAAAGAGAGCAGTAGATGGTTGAGCAGTAAGAAGGTTGAGCAGTAAGATGGTTGAGCAGTAAAAAGGTTGAGGCAGTAAGAACGTGAGAGTAAGATGGTTGAGCAGTAAGAGGTTGAGCAATACGTGGGTTTGGGGCAGTGAGAAGGTTGAGCAGTAAGAAGGTTGAGTGTAAGAAGGTTGGAGTAATACGTAGGTTGAGCAGTAAGAAGGTTGAGAAGTAAGAAGGTTGAGTAGTAAGATGGTTGAGCAGTAAGAAGGTTTAGCAATATGAAGGTTGAGCAGTAAGAAGGTTGAGCAGTAAAATGGTTGAGCAAAAAGGGAAAGTTGAGTTTTAAAGAAAGTTGAGTATTAAGAAAGTTAAATATTAAAAAAGTTGAGTATTAAGAAAGTTAAAAAAAGTATTAAGAAAGTTGAGTATTAAGAAAGTTGAGTATTAAGAAATTTGAGTAATAAGAAGGTTGAGTATTAAGAAAGTTGAGTATTAAAAAAGTTGACTATAAGAAAGTTGGTCTTTTAAGAAAGTTGAGAAATAAGAAGGTTGAGTTTAAGAAAGTTGAGTATTAAGAAAGTTGAGTATTAAGAAAGTTGAGTATTAAGAAAGTTGAGTATTAAGAAAGTTGAGTATTAAGAAAGTTGGGGTACTAAGAAATTTGGGTGTTTTAAAGAAAGTTGAGTATTAAGAAAGTTGAGTATTAAGAAAGGTTGAGTATTAAGAAAGTTGAGTATTAAGAAAGTTGAGTATTAAGAAAGTTGAGTAAAAAGGGAAGGTTGAGTTTTAAGAAAGTTGAAGTATAAAAAAGTTGAGTATTAAGAAAGTTGATATAAAGAAAGTTGAGTAATAAGAAGATTGAGTATTAAGAAAGTTGAGTATTAAGAAAGTTCAGTATTAAGAAAGTAGAGTAATAAGAAGGTTGAGTATTAAGAAAGTTGAGTAATAAGAAGGTTGAGTATTAAGAAAATTGAGTATTAAGAAAGTTGAGTATTAAGAAATTTTGAGAAATAAAGAAGGTTGAGTATTAAGAAAGTTGAGTAATAGAGGTTGAGTTTTAAGGAAAGTTGAGTAATAAGAAGGTTGAACATTAAGAAAGTTGAGTAATAAGAAGGTTGAGTATTAAGAAAGTTGAGTAATAAGAAGGTTGAACATTAAGAAAGTTGAGTAATAAGAAGGTTGATTATTAAGAAAGTCGAGTAGTAAGAAAGTTGAGTAGTAAAAGAGTTGAGTAGTAAGAAAGTTGAGTAGTAAGAAGGTTGAGTATTAAGAAAGTTGAGTGGTAAGAAAGTTGAGTAGTAAGAAAGTTGATTAGTAAGAAGGTTGAGTATGAAGAAAGTTGAGTAGTAAGAAAGTTGAGTAGTAAGAAAGATGATCAGTAAGAAAGTTGAGTAGTAAGAAAGTTGAGTAGTAAGAAAGTTGAGTAGTAAGAAAGTTGAGTAGTAAGAAAGTTGAGTAGTAAGAAAGTTGAGCAGTAAGAAAGTTGAGTAGTAAGAAAGTTGAGTAGTAAGAAAGTTGAGTAGTAAGAAAGTTGAGCAGAAAGAAAGTTGAGTAGTATGAAAGTTGAGTAGTAAGAATGTTGAGTAGTGAGTAAGTTGAGTAGTAAGAAAGTTGAGTAGTAAGAAAGTTGAGTAGTAAGAAAGTTGAGTAGTAGAAAATTGAGTAGTAAGAAAGTTGAGCAGTAAGAAAGTTGAGTAGTAAGAAAGTTGAGTAGTAAGAAGGTTAAGTAGTAAGAAAGATGAAATAAAAAGGTTTGAATAAGGTAAAAAAAAAAAAAAAAAAAAAAAAAAAAAAAAAAAAAAAAAAAAAAAAAAAAAAAAAAAAAAAAAAAAAAAAAAAAAAAAAAAAAAAAAAAAAAAAAAAAAAAAAAAAAAAAAAAAAAAAAAAAAAAAAAAAAAAAAAAAAAAAAAAAAAAAAAAAAAAAAAAAAAAAAAAAAAAAAAAAAAAAAAAAAAAAAAAAAAAAAAAAAAAAAAAAAAAAAAAAAAAAAAAAAAAAAAAAAAAAAAAAAAAAAAAAAAAAAAAAAAAAAAAAAAAAAAAAAAAAAAAAAAAAAAAAAAAAAAAAAAAAAAAAAAAAAAAAAAAAAAAAAAAAAAAAAAAAAAAAAAAAAAAAAAAAATTTTTTTTTTTTTTTTTTTTTTTTTTTTTTTTTTTTTTTTTTTTTTTTTTTTTTTTTTTTTTTTTTTTTTTTTTTTTTTTTTTTTTTTTTTTTTTTTTTTTTTTTTTTTTTTTTTTTTTTTTTTTTTTTTTTTTTTTTTTTTTTTTTTTTTTTTTTTTTTTTTTTTTTTTTTTTTTTTTTTTTTTTTTTTTTTTTTTTTTTTTTTTTTTTAAGGGGGTAGAAAGTGGAAGTGAAGTTAGAAAAAAATTTTGAGCAGTAAGAGTGAGCGAAGAAGTTGAGCAGTAAGAAGTTGAGCAGTAAGAAGGTTAGAGAAAGAAGGTTAGCAGAATAATTTGAGCATTAAGGGAAGTGGAAAATAAGAAGTTGAGAGTAAGAAGTTGAGCAGAAAGAGGTTGAGCAGTAAGAAGGTTGGCAAAAAAGTAGGTTGAGCAGTAAGAGGGTTGAGCAGTAAGAAGGTTGAGAGTAAGATGGTTGGTAATAAGAAGGTTGAGCAGTAAGAGGTTTTGAGAGAAAAAGTTGAGAGTAAGAGGGTGAGCAGTAAGAAGGTTACAGAAAGAAGGTTGAGCATAAAAAGGTTGAGCAGTAAAGGTTGAGCAATAGAGGTTGAGTAAGAAGGTTGAGCATAAGAAGGGTTTGAGAGTAAGAAGGTTGAGCAATAGGGGTTTGAGAGTAAGAAGTTGAGAGTAAGAAATTGAGCAAAAAGAAGGTTGAGAGTAAGAGGTGAGCAGTAAAAGGTTACAGTAAGATGGTAAGCAGAAGAAAGAAAAGTAAAGTAAAAAAAGGGGTTGAGCAGTAAGAGGTTGAGCAGTAAAAAGGGTTTGGGAGCAGTAAGAAGGTTGAGCAGTAAAAAGTTGAGGAGAGAGAGGTTGAGCAGTAAAAAGTTGAGAGTAAGAAGTTGAGCAGTAAGAGGTTGAGCAGTAAAAAGGGGTTGAGCAGTAAGAAAGGTTGAGCAGTAAGAAGGTTGAGAGTAAAAAGGGTTGAGCATAGAAGGTTGAGCAGTAAGAAGGTTTGAGCAGTAGGAAGTTGAGTAGTAAAAAGGTTGAGAGTAAGAAGGTTGAGCAGTAAAAAGGTTGAGCAGTAAAAAGGTTGAGCAGTAAACGGTTGGAAATTAAGAAGGTTGGAGTAAGAGGTTGAGCAGTAGAAGGTGAGGTAAAAAGGTTTTAGCAGTAAGAAGGTTAGTATAAGAAGGTTGATAGTAAGAAGTGAGAGTAAGAAGGTTGAGCAGTAAAGGTTGAGAAATAAAAAGTTGAGATAGGGCCAGAGTAAAAAGGGTTTGGGAGTAGTAAAAAGGTTGAGCAGTAAGAAGGTTGAGATTAAGAAGTTGAGAATAAGAAAGTTGAGTAGTAAAAATTTCTGAGCAGTAAAAGGTTGAGCATTTAAAAAGGTTGAGCAGAAAGGGAAGGTTGAGTAGTAAGAAGGTTAGCAGTAAGAAGGGGTTGAGCAGTAAGGGGTTGAGAAATAAGAAAAGGTTGAGTAGTAAGAAGGTTGAGCAGTAAGAAGGTTAAAGCAGAAAGAAGGTTTGAGCAGTAAAGGGTTGGGGGAGGTAAGAAGGTTAGCAGTAAGAAGGTTGAGCAGAAAGGGAAGGTTGAGAGTAAAAAGGCAGCAGTAAGAAAGAAAGGAGGGCAGTAAGATGGTGAGCATTTAAGAAGTTGAGCATTTAAAAAGGTTGAGCAGTAAGAAGGTTCAGCAGTAAGAAGGTTCAGCAGCAATAAAGTTGAGCATTAAGAGGGAAGAGCAGTAAGAAGGTTGAGCAGTAAGAACGTTGAGCAGTAAGATGGTTGAGCAGTAAGAAGGTTGAGCAATACGTAGGTTGAGCAGTAAGAAGGTTGAGCAGTAAGAAGGTTGAGTAGTAAGAAGGTTGAGCAATACGTAGGTTGAGCAGTAAGAAGGTTGAGAAGTAAGAAGGTTGAGTAGTAAGATGGTTGAGCAGTAAGAAGGTTTAGCAGTAAGAAGGTTGAGCAGTAAGAAGGTTGAGCAGTAAAATGGTTGAGCAATAAGAAGGTTGAGCAGTAAGAAGGTTGAGCAGTAAGAAGGTTGAGCAGTAAAATGGTTGAGCAATAAGAAGGTTGAGCAGTTAGAAAGTAGAGCAGTAAGATGGTTGAGCAGTAAGAAGGTTGAGCAGTAAGATGGTTGAGCAGTAAGAAGGTTCAGCAGTAAGAAGGTTCAGCAGCAATAAAGTTGAGCATTAAGAGGGAAGAGCAGTAAGAAGGTTGAGCAGTAAGAACGTTGAGCAGTAAGATGGTTGAGCAGTAAGAAGGTTGAGCAATACGTAGGTTGAGCAGTGAGAAGGTTGAGCAGTAAGAAGGTTGAGTAGTAAGAAGGTTGAGTAATACGTAGGTTGAGCAGTAAGAAGGTTGAGAAGTAAGAAGGTTGAGTAGTAAGATGGTTGAGCAGTAAGAAGGTTTAGCAATATGAAGGTTGAGCAGTAAGAAGGTTGAGCAGTAAAATGGTTGAGCAATAAGAAAGTTGAGTATTAAGAAAGTTGAGTATTAAGAAAGTTGAGTATTAAGAAAGTCGAGTAGTAAGAAAGTTGAGTAGTAAAAAAGTTGAGTAGTAAGAAAGTTGAGTAGTAAGAAGGTTGAGTATTAAGAAAGTTGAGTGGTAAGAAAGTTGAGCAGTAAGAAAGTTGAGTAGTAAGATGGTTGAGTATGAAGAAAGTTGAGTAGTAAGAAAGTTGAGTGTAAAAAAGTTGAGTAGAAAGAAAGTTGAGAGTAAGAAAGTTGAGCAGTAAGAAAGTTGAGCAGAAAGAAAGTTGAGTAGTATGAAAGTTGAGTAGTAAGAATTTTTGAGTGTGAGTAAAGTTGAGTAGGTAAGAAAAAGTTGAGTAGATAAGAAGTTGAGTAGTAAGAAAGTTGAGTAGTAGAAAAGTTGAGTAGTATGAAAAGTTGGCAGTAAGGAAAGTTGAGTAGTAAGAAAGTTGAGTAGTAAGAGGTTAAGTTGTGAAAAGATGGTAATAAGAAGGTTGAGCAGTAAGAAAGTTAGAGTAAGAAGGTTGAGTAGAAAGAAGGTTGAGCAGTAAAAAGGGGTGAGCAGAAGAAGATTGAGCAGTAAGAAAAGTTGAGCAGTAAGAAGGTTGAGTAGAAAGAAGGTTGAGCAGTAAAAGGGTTTTGAGCAGTAAGAAGATTGAGCAATAAGAAAGTTGAGTAGTAAGGGAATGGCTGACCGAAAAAAGGTTGAGCAGAAAGAAGGTTGAGCAGTAAGAAGGATGATTTAGTAAAAAAGGGTTGAGCAGTAAGAAGCTTGAGAGTAAGAAGGTTGAGCAAAGATGGTTGAGCAGTAAAAAAGTAGAGCAGAAAGATGGTTGAGCAGTAAGAAGGTTTGAGCAGTAAGATGGTTGAGCAGTAAGAAGGTTGAGCAGTAAAAAGGGTTTTGAGCAGCAATTAAAGTTGAGCAGTAAGAGGGTAGAGCAGTAAAAAGGTTGAGCGTAAGAACGTGAGCAGTAAGATGGTGAGCAGTAAGAAGGTTTGAGCAAAAACGTAGGTTGAGTAGTAAGAAGGTTGAGCAGTAGAAGGTGAGTAGGAAAGAAGGTTGGAGCAATACGTAGGTTGAGCAGTAAGAAATTGAGCAATTAAGAAAGTTGAGTAATAAGAAGGTTGAGCAGTAAGAAGGTTGAGCAGTAAAAAGGGGTGAGCAGAAAGAGGTAAAAAGCAGTAAAGAAAGTAGGAGCAGTAAGATGGTTGAGCAGAAAGAAAGGTTGAGCAGTAAGATGGTTGAGCAGAAAGAAGGTTGAGCGTAAAAAGGTTTGAGCAGCAATAAAGTTGGGGAGTTAGAGGGTAGGCAGTAAGAAGGTTGAGCAGTAAGAACGTTGAGCATTTAAGAGGGTTTGGGAGCAGTAAGAAGGTTGAGCAATATGTAGGTTGATTTGTAAGAAGGTTGAGCAGTAAAAAGGTTGAGTAGTAAGAAGTTTGAGCAATACGTAGGTTGAGCAGTAAGAAGGTTGAGCAGTAAGACGGTTGAGTAGTAAGAAGGTTGAGTAGTAAGAAGGTTGAGCAGTACAAAGGGGTTTGAGCAGTAAGAAGGTTGAGCGTAACATGGTTGAGAAATAAGAAGGTTGAGCAGTAGAAGGATGAGCAGTAAGAAGGTTGAGAAGTAAGAAGGTTGAGCAGTAAGAAGGTTGAGTATTAAGAAAGTTGAGTAGTAAGAAAGATGGAGTAGTAAAAAGGGTTGAACAGTAAAAGATTTGAGCAGTAAAAAAGTTGAGCAGTAAGAAGGTTGAGTAGAAAGAAGGTTGAGCAGTAAGAAGGTTGAGCAGTAAGAAGATTGAGCAAAAAGAAAGTTGAGTAGTAAGAAGGACTGAGCAGTAAGAAGGGTTTTGAGCAGTAAGAAGGTTGAGCAGTAAGAAGGTTGATTTGTAAGAAGGTTCAGCAGTAAAAAGGTTGGCAGTAAGGAGGTTGAGCAGTAAGATGAAGAGCAGTTAGAAGCGTTAGAGGTTGAGTATTAACGGTTGGCAGTAAGAAGGTTGAGCAGTAAGACGGTTGAGCAGTAAGAAGGTTGAGCAGTAAGACGGTTGAGCAGTAAGAAGGTTGAGTAGTAAGACGGTTGAGCAGTAAGAAGGTTGAGCAGTAAGAGGGTTGAGCTTTAGAGGGTTTTTGAGTGTAAAAGGTTGATCAGTAAAGTTGGCAGTAAAAAGTTAGTAGAAAGAGGGTTTGAGCATAAGAAGGTTGAGCAGTAAGAAGGTTGAGCAGAAAGACGGTTGGTAGTAACAAGGTTGAGCATATAAGAAGGTTGAGCATAAGACGTTGAGTAGTAAGAAGGTTGAGCAGTAAAAAGGGGGGCAGTAAGGACGTTGGTAGTAAGAAGGTTGAGCAGTAAGAAGGTTGAGCATTAAGAAGGTTGAGCGTAAGGCGGTTGAGCAGTAAAAAGGGTTGGCAGTAAGAGGTTGAGCAGTAAGATGGTTGAGCAGTGAGAAGTCTGAGCAGTAAAAGGTTGAGCAGTAAGAAGGTTGAGCAGTAAGAAGGTTTAGCAGTAGAAAGTTGAGTAGAAAGGGGGCGGTTTGGCAGTAAGAAGGTTGAGCAGTAAGATGGTGAGCGTAAGAAGGTTGGAGCAATAAGAATGTTGAGTAGTAAGAAGGTTGAGTAGTAAAAAGGGTTGAGTAGCAAGAAGGTTGAGTAGTTAAAAAAGTTGAGTAGTAAGAAGGTTGAGTAGTAAGATGGTTGAGTAGTAAGAAAGTTAAGTAGTAAGAAGGTTGAGTAGTAAGAAGGTTGATTATTTAAGAAGGTTGAGTAATAAGAAGGTTGAGTAGTAAGAAAGTTGAGTAGTAAGAAAGTTGAGTAGTAAGAAGGTTGAGTAGTAAGAAGGTTGAGTAGTAAGAAGGTTAAGTAGTAAGAAGGTTGTGTAGTAAGAAGGTTGAGCAGTAAGAAGGTTGAGCAGTAAGAAGGTTGAACAGTAAGATGGTTTGAACAGTTAGAAGGTTTTGAGCAGTAAGAAGGTTGAGGAGTAATAAGGTTGAGGAGTAAGAAGTTTGAGGAGTAAGAAGGTTGAGCAGTAAGAAGGTTGAGCAGTAAGAAGGTTTAGCAGTAAGAAGGTTGAGCAGTAAGAAGGTTGAGTAGTAAGAAGGTTGAGCAGTAAGAAGGTTGAGCAGTAAGAAGATTGAGCAGTAAGAAGGTTGAGTAGTAAGAAGGTTGATTTGGTTGCAGTCGTGTTATAACGATATCATGAGTCATCTCAATAAAAGTGTCTAGAGAGTACTGTATGTACTCATACACAGAGTACACTCGAGACACTCAGGAGTATTTATATAAGACTGAATCAAGCCATTGCATATTATTTAATTGACTGGTGAGCGCTAAACCCACTGGGATCATACAGCTCCTGGTGAGATGAAAGATAATTGGTTCCACGGGCAGGGTAACTATAATTCTTTGGATGAAGAAACCGTCAGTAGGCATCATTTTAGTTTCACCTGAAGCCTGAGAAGTCGGGACAGGGGTTTCCACTGAACCTGCTGACCTCTTTACTAGCAACACCTGTAATAAGTTTTATTATTATTACACATTTCACTCTGGGTAGAGCTTTATCATGTTTTACTGTGTAGAGATTTATGATGTCATACTTCTAGCGTTTCACTCTGTATAGAGTTGATTCATGTTATATTTCACTCTGTAGAGCTTTAACATGGCATATATCTTTAGAATTTTATCAAGTCATGTTTAGCTCTGTGTAAAGCAGTTTGATTCATGTCATGTTTCTTTCTGCAAAACTTTATCGTGACATGTATCTTTCTATACAACTTTATCAAGTCATGGTTCCCTTTGTTTCGAGCTGTATCATGTCGTGTTTCACTCTGTAGAACATTATTTTGGTTTGTTTCAATCTTTGTAGAGCTATATTGAGTCATATTTTAATGGGAAGAGGTGTATCATGTCATGTATCACTCTGTGGAACTTTTTGATGTCATATTTCACTCTACGAAGAAAGATATCATGTTATGTTTCACTCTGTAAAGGGAGATATCATGTCATGTTTCACTGTGTAGAGCTGTTACATGTCATGTTTCACTTTGTAAATACATATCATGTGATGTTTAGAGTCATGTTTCACTACGCAGCGCTCTACAAAGCTGTACCATTGTCCTATTTAAAGCTGGTTCCACTCTGACTACACACTAACTACACACTAACTGTACACTGACTACACACTGTCTCCACACTGTCTCCACACTAACTACACACTGACTACACACTGACTATGCACTGACTACACACTGACTACACTCTGTTTCCACACTGACTACACACTGACTACAATGGCAGGGCAAATAAACTGGTTTAAAGTTGCTTTCTCTGGTCAAGTATATCGCAGACTAGATTTACATGGTGCAGAGGCTCCAGTTCCTGGTCCTCTTGCAGTGTTGGCATCAATTGCAACACAGGGACGACCGTGCTCAACACAACACACCTGTACGACACAAAAATTTATTTAAATACTCAACTTCGTAATTAAAGATGATTTACTGTAATATACAAAAATGTTAATTTTTGACAGAGAGGGATAAACAAAAAAAAATCAGTTTCTGTTCCTGGTAAGAATCGTGAACGTCAGTACCCTGTCTTCTCTAACCTTCAGTTCGTGCTGCGACATGAAATTCTGCTTCTGTGTTTATTGGTGTGAATGAACTAAGCTATTAATGTTTTCAAATGTCTTAATAACCTTAACCTGATGTACAGTCACCATTAAGAAAAACAAGAGAATGTAATGAACATGAAGCAGAATGGGAGTAAATACCTGTCAGAAGTCCGTTACCACAAGAACCTAATTGTAACATGTCAGTCCATTACCATGGGAGAATAATTTGACACCTGTCAAGCAATTAACGTACTGTTTAGTTAAAGTCAGGAAACTATTCTACACATTATATCTTATCTTTTCACTGTTGCACATAGGATGGGAATTTATGACTATTATCATCAACAAGATGAGTATGGGATAACAACAGCACAAAGGGTAGGAATGGTGTTACTAGAAGAGTGGGTGGCTATGATCCACCAGAGGGTTATGGGGTGGCTATCACCCACCATAGGATTATGAGGCGGATATCACCACCCACAGGGTTATGGGGTGGCTATCACCCACCATAGGATTATGAGGCGGATATCACCACCCACAGGGTTATGGGGTGGCTATCACCCACTATAGGATTATGAGGCGGATATCACCACCCACAGGGTTATGGGGTGGCTATCACCCACCATAGGATTATGAGGCGGATATCACCACCCACAGGGTTATGGGGTGGCTATTACTCACCATAGAATAATGAGGTGGCTATCACCCACTGTGGGGTAGTGAGGTAGCTATTACCAACAGAATGTGGGCATGGGGTAATAACTTACAGCATTATTCATAGATGTAAACATGACGCTCACATTGCTCGCATTAAAATACAAAACACGCAATTATTACGTGCATGGTTAAAGATAGTGGTTAGTGTGGTGAAGGTTGCTGTGTAACAGTGTTGACCAGACTCATACCAGACCTCTACTGACTGCGCACCAGCCCTGGACTTAATATATATGTGCCAGAATTGGCCTTTCACCTCACCCCAACCACCACCATTGATATTACTACTACTACTACGCCGCTTTCATGTGTATGACGTCATGTCACTTCTGTGACGTCATACTCTCACTGTGCCATGGACGGTCATCGACTCCGTGTACTCACCTATACGTGGTTGTAGGTGACAAGTCACATCTCATGACCCCGGTGTGTGTTTGTATGTGTGCTTGTGTGTGTGTGTGTGTGTGTGTGTGTGTGTGTGTGTGTGTGTGTGTGTGTGTGTGTGTGTGTGTGTGTGTGTGTGTGTGTGTGTGTTTGTATGTGTGTGTGTGTGTGTATGTGTGTGTGTACGTGTGTGTATATGTACTCACCTAGTTGTACTCACCTAGTTGAGGTTGCGGGGGTCGAGTCCGAGCTCCTGGCCCCGCCTCTTCACTGATCGCTACTAGGTCACTCTCCCTGAGCCGTGAGCTTTATCATACCTCTGCTTAAAGCTATGTATGGATCCTGCCTCCACTACATCGCTTCCCAAACTATTCCACTTACTGACTACTCTGTGGCTGAAGAAATACTTCCTAACATCCCTGTGATTCATCTGTGTCTTCAGCTTCCAACTGTGTCCCCTTGTTACTGTGTCCAATCTCTGGAACATCCTGTCTTTGTCCACCTTGTCAATTCCTCTCAGTATTTTGTATGCCGTTATCATGTCCCCCCTATCTCTCCTGTCCTCCAGTGTCGTCAGGTTGATTTCCCTTAACCTCTCCTCGTAGGACATACCTCTTAGTTCTGGGACTAGTCTTGTTGCAAACCTTTGCACTTTCTCTAGTTTCTTCACGTGCTTGGCTAGGTGTGGGTTCCAAACTGGTGCCGCATACTCCAATATGGGCCTAACGTACACGGTGTACAGGGTCCTGAATGATTCCTTATTAAGATGTGGGAATGCTGTTCTGAGGTTTGCTAGGCGCCCATATGCTGCAGCAGTTATTTGGATGATGTGCGCTTCAGGAGATGTGCCTGGTGTTATACTCACCCCAAGATCTTTTTCCTTGAGTGACGTTTGTAGTCTCTGGCCCCCTAGACTGTACTCCGTCTGCGGCCTTCTTTGCCCTTCCCCAATCTTCATGACTTTGCACTTGGTGGGATTGAACTCCAGGAGCCAATTGCTGGACCAGGACTGCAGCCTGTCCAGATCCCTTTGTAGTTGTGTGTGTGTGTGTGTGTGTGTTGTGTGTGTGTGTGTGTGTGTGTGTGTGTGTGTGTGTGTGTGTGTGTGTGTGTGTGTAGTGTGTGTGTGTGTATGTGTGTGTGTATGTGTGTGTGTGTGTGTGTTGTGTGTATCTGCGTGTGTGTATGTGTGTGTGTGTGTGTGTATGTGTGTGTGTGTGTGTGTGTGTGTGTGTGTGTGTGTGTGTGTGTGTGTGTGTGTGTGTGTGTGTGTGTGTGTGTGTGTGTGTGTTTGTGTGTGTGTGTGTGTGTGTGTGTGTACTCACCTAGTTGAGGTTGCGGGGGTCGAGTCCGAGCTCCTGGCCCCGCCTCTTCACTGATCGCTACCAGGTCACTCTCCCTGAGCCGTGAGCTTTATCATACCTCTGCTTAAAGCTATGTATGGATCCTGCCTCCACTACATCACTTCCCAAACTATTCCACTTACTGACTACTCTGTGGCTGAAGAAATACTTCCTAACATCCCTGTGATTCATCTGTGTCTTCAGCTTCCAACTGTGTCCCCTTGTTACTGTGTCCAATCTCTGGAACATCCTGTCTTTGTCCACCTTGTCAATTCCTCTCAGTATTTTGTATGTCGTTATCATGTCCCCCCTATCTCTCCTGTCCTCCAGTGTCGTCAGGTTGATTTCCCTTAACCTCTCCTCGTAGGACATACCTCTTAGCTCTGGGATTAGTCTTGTTGCAAACCTTTGCACTTTCTCTAGTTTCTTTACGTGCTTGGCTAGGTGTGGGTTCCAAACTGGTGCCGCATACTCCAATATGGGCCTAAAGTACACGGTGTACAGGGTCCTGAATGATTCCTTATTAAGATGTCGGAATGCTGTTCTGAGGTTTGCTAGGCGCCCATATGCTGCAGAAGTTATTTGGTTGATGTGCGCTTCAGGAGATGTGCCTGGTGTTATACTCACCCCAAGATCTTTTTCCTTGAGTGAGGTTTGTAGTCTCTGGCCCCCTAGACTGTACTCCGTCTGCAGTCTTCTTTGCCCTTCCCCAATCTTCATGACTTTGCACTTGATGGGATTGAACTCCAGGAGCCAATTGCTGGACCAGGTCTGCAGCCTGTCCAGATCCCTTTGTAGTTCTGCCTGGTCTTCGATCGAGTGAATTCTTCTCATCAACTTCACGTCATCTGCAAACAGGGACACCTCAGAGTCTATTCCTTCCGTCATGTCGTGTACTCACCTAATTGTACTCACCTAATTGTGGTTGCAGGGGTCGAGGGGTGTGTGTATGTGTGTGTGTGTGTGTGTATGTGTGTGTGTGTGTGTGAGTGTGTGTGTGTGTGTGTGTGTGTGTGTGTGTACGTGTGTGTGTGTTTGTGTGTGTGTGTGTACTCACCTAATTGTACTCATCTAATTGTGGTTGCAGGGGTCGAGACTCAGATCCTGGCCCCGCCTCTTCACTGATCGCTACTAGGTCCTCTCCCTCTCTGCTTCCTGAGCTTTGTCATACCTCTTCTTAAAACTATGTATGGTTCCTGCCTCCACTACTTCACTTGCTAGGCTATTCCATTTCCTGACGACTCTATGACTGAAGAAATACTTCCTTACGTCCCTGTGACTCGTCTGAGTCTTCAGCTTCCAGTTGTGACCCCTTGTTTCTGTGTCCCCTCTCTGAAACATCCTATCTCTGTCCACCTTGCCTATTCCCCGCAGTATCTTGTATGTCGTTATCATGTCTCCCCTGACCCTTCTGTCCTCCAGTGTCATCAGTCCGATTTCCTTCAACCTTTCCTCGTACGACATTCCCCTGAGCTCTGGGACTAGCCTTGTTGCAAACCTTTATATTTATACTTTCTCTAACTTCTTGACGTGCTTGACCAGGTGTGGGTTCCAGACTGGTGCTGCATACTCCAGTATGGGCCTAACATACACAGTGTACAGTGTCTTGAACGATTCCTTATTAAGGTATCGGAACGCTATTCTCAGGTTTGCCAGGCGCCCGTATGCTGCAGCGGTTATTTGGTTGATGTGTGCCTCCGGTGACGTGCTCGGTGTTATGGTCACCCCAAGGTCTTTCTCCCTGAGTGAGGTCTGTAGTCTTTGTCCACCTAGCCTATACTCTGTCTGCGGTCTTCTTTGCCCCTCCCCAATCTTCATGACTTTGCATTTGGCAGGATTGAATTCGAGAAGCCAGTTTCTGGACCACATGTCTAGCCTGTCCAGGTCTCTTTGCAGTCCTGCCTCATCCTCATCCGATTTAATTCTTCTCATCAACTTCACATCATCTGCGAATAGGGACACTTCAGAGCTTATTCCTTCCATCATGTCGTTCGCATATATCAAAAATAGCACTGGTCCTAGAACTGACCCCTGTGGGACCCCGCTCGTCACAGGCGCCCACTGTGATACCTCTTCACGTACCATGACTCGTTGCTGCCTCCCTGTCAGGTATTCCTTGATCCATTTCAGTGCCCTCCCTGTTATACGCGCCTGATCCTTCAGCTTCTGCACTAATCTCTTGTGGGGAACTGTGTCAAAGGCCTTCCTGCATTCTAGGAAAACGCAATCAACCCACCCCTCTCTCTCGTGTCTTACTTCTGTTACCTTGTCATAAAACTCCAGGAGGTTTGTGACACAGGATTTGCCTTCCACAAACCCATGCTGGTTTTCGTTTATAATCTTGTTCCGTTCCAGGTGTTCGACCACTCTCCTCCTGATAATCTTCTCCATGACTTTGCACACAATACATGTCAGAGACACAGGTCTGTAGTTTAGTGCCTCATTTCTGTTTCCTTTCTTAAATATGGGGACTACATTTGCTGTCTTCCATTTCTCAGGTAGTTGCCCAGTTTCAAGGGATGTGTTGAAGATTGTGGCTAGGAGCACACACAACATCTCTGCTCCTTCTCTAAGGACCCATTGGGAGATGTCCAGTCCCATCGCCTTTGAAGTATCAAGGTAACTTAGCAGCTTCTGCACCTCCTCCTCGGTTGTTCGTATGCCATCCAACACTTGTTGGTATATTCCCTCTTGATGTTCCCTTCTGTGCTGTCTTCCCACAGCCCTTCCTGTCTCTACTGTAAAAACTTCCTTAAATCTCCTGTTTAGCTCCTCACATACCTCCTGATCATTTCTTGTGAGTTCTCCACCTTTTGTCCTCAATCTGATCACCTGGTCTTTGACTGTTGTCTTCCTCCTAATGTGGCTATACAACAGTTTCGGGTCAGTCTTGATTTTCGATGCTCTGTCATTTTCATACTGTCGCTGGGCCTCCCTCCTTACCCGTGCATACTCGTTCATGGCTCTGCGACTGATCTCCATATTTTCATGTGTTCTCTGCCTTCTGTACTTTTTCCTTTCTCTATTACACTTTGTTTTTGCCTCCTTACACCGTCGGGTAAACCAGGGGCTCGTTCTGGTCTTCCCATTGTTTCTGTTGCCCTTGGGAATAAACCTTTCCACTGCCTCCTTGCATTTTGTTGTTACATATTCCATCATTTCGTTTACTGGCTTTCCTGCCAGTTCTCTGTCCCACGGAACCTCCTGCAGGAAGTCCCTCAACCCTATGTAGTCCCCTCTTTTATAGTCAGGCTTAAGGAGGTACACGACAAGCAAACCATCAGGAGGTACTCGACAAGCCAACCATCAGGAGGTACACAACAAGCCAACCATCAGGAGGTACACAACAAGAAAACCATCAGGAGGTACACAACAAGCCAACCATCAGAACGAACACGACAAGCCAACCATCAGGGGGTACGCAACAATCCAACCATCAGGACGGACTCAACAAGCCAACCATCAGGACGTACAGAACAAGCCAACCATCAGGAGGTACACAACAACCCAACCCTCAGGAGGTACACAACAAGCCAACCATCAGGAGGTACACAACAACCCAACACTCAGGAGGTACACGGCAACCCAACCATCAGGAGGTACACACCAAGCCATCCATCAGGAGGAACACAACAACCCAACCATCAGGAGATACACAACAAGCCAACCATCAGGAGGTACACAACAAGCCAACCATCAGGAAGTACACGACAAGCAACCATAGGGTCCACGACAAGCCAACCATCAGGAGGTACACGACAAGCCAACCATCAGGAGGTAAACAACAAGCCATCCATCAGGAGGTACACAACTTGCCAACCATCAGGACATACACGACGAGCCAACTATCAGGAGGTACACGACAAGCCAACCATCAGGAGGTACACAACAAGCCAACCATCAGGAGGCACTCAACAAGCCAACCATCTGGAGGTACAAAACAAGCCAACCAAGAGGACGTACACTACAAGCCAACCATCAGGAGGTACACAACAACCCAATCCTCAGGAGGTACACAACAAGCCAACCATCAGGAGGTACACAGCAAGCCAACCATCAGGAGGTACACAACAACCCAACTCTCAGGAGGTACACGACAAGCCAACCATCAGGATGTACACAGCAAGCCAACCATCAGGAGGTACACACCAAGCCATCCATCAGAAGGAACACAACAACCCAACCATCAAGAGGTACACGACAAGCCAACCATCAGGAGGTACACAACAAGCCAAAAATCAGGAAGTGCACACCAAGCCATCCATCAGGAGGTACACAACAACCCAACCATCAGGAGGTACACAGCAACCCAACCATCAGGAGGTATACAACAACCCAATCATCAGGAGGTACACAACAACCCAGTCATCAGGAGGTACACAAGCAGCAACCATGAGGAGGTACACAACAAGGCAATCATCAGGAGGTACACAACAAGCCAACCATCAGGAGGTACACAACAAGCCAACCATCAGGAGGTACACAACAAGCCAACAATCAGAGGGTACACAACAAGCCAACCATCAGGAGGTACACAAAAAGCCAATAATCAGAGGGTACACGACAAGCCAACCATCAGGAGGTACACAAGCCAACCATGAGGAGGTACACAACAAGCCAACCATCAGGGGGTACACAAGCCAACCATCAGGAGGTACACAAGCCAACCATCAGGAGGTACACAACAAGCCAACCATCAGGGGGTACACAAGCCAACCATCAGGAGGTACACAAGCCAACCATCAGGAGGTACACAACAAGCCAACCATCAGGAGGTACACAACAAGCCAACAATCAGAGGGTACACGACAAGCCAACCATCAGGAGGTACACAAGCCAACCATCAGGAGGTACACAAGCCAACCATCAGGAGGTACACAACAAGCCAACCATCAGGAGGTACACAACAAGCCAACAATCAGAGGGTACACGACAAGCCAACCATCAGGAGGTACACAAGCCAACCATGAGGAGGTACACAACAAGCCAACCATCAGGGGGTACACAAGCCAACCATCAGGAGGTACACAAGCCAACCATCAGGAGGTATACAAGCCAACCATCAGGAGGTACACAACAAGCCAACCATCAGGGGGTACACAAGCCAACCATCAGGAGGTACACAAGCCAACCATCAGGAGGTACACAACAAGCCAACCATCAGGAGGTACACAAGCCAACCATCAGGAGGTACACAAGCCAACCATCAGGAGGTACACAACAAGCCAACCATCAGGAGGTACACAACAAGCCAACCATCAGGGGGTACACGACAAGCGTAGCTCCAGGGCTATAGGCACCTTGTCCTTAGAAAACTTATTGAAATTGTGGAAATTAAGGTTTTCTTACCAAAAAAAAAAAATAGTGCAAAATTCTGGCAACATGTTGATGCAGTCAGCTTGTTTCTATCATATTTCTTAGTATTTTTATTTTTTTTTTCAAAATTGTAATTTTTATGTTTTTGCTGTCATCAAGAGGACATGTTGATAATTAGTGTTTTTATTGTTTTTTTTTTTACTCCAAAATTACTATTACGATTGTTTCATTCTAAATACTCAACATGGCAAGTTCTGTGAGTACTAAAGTGAAGAGCACAGAGTGGTTGCTGCTCAGTTGCCTCTGGGCTGTCAACAATAGGTGGCCCGGTGACCTGGTGGCTAAAGCTCCCGCTTCACACACAGAGGGCCCGGGTTCGATTCCCGGCGGGTGGAAACATTTCGACACGTTTCCTTACACCTGTTGTCCTGTTCACCTAGCAGCAAATAGGTACCTGGGTGTTCGTTGACTGGTGTGGGTCACATCCTGGGGGACAAGATTGAGGACCCCAATGGAAATAAGTTAGACAGTCCTCGATGACGCACTGACTTTCTTGGGTTATCCTGGGTGGCTAACCCTCCGGGGTTAAAAATCCGAACGAAATCTTATCTTATCTTATCTTAACAATGATAGGGGTTTGCAACTCGCTCAGATTTGGCGCGCCATGTCCATAGAATTTTATAGGAACAAAAATGTGAATAACTCAGGAATAAGTAATTGACATTTGTTTAATTTTTTTTCAAAGAATAATAATAGGAGTGTCATGATTTTTTCACACATTATTGATGAATGATGGTTCTATTAATCTTCAGATGGGGTTTGCAATATGTTTTACCATTTTGTTTTTATTGACTCTTATTCTCCCAAAAAAACTCCTAAAAAAAAAAACACAAATTTCAAATTTTTTATAATGCAATCTATTGACATTTCTCGCAAAAAAATTTGAAATTTAGATAATCTAACTCTTTATCTTTCATCTGATGTTGACTACAACATTGTACATCTTACCAATTTTTTAGGCCAGGGAGGGTTTTATGAATAAATAAAATTTTGCAATATCTTGCAATTTTGCAACATGAAGTCAATACAAACAAGAGTGTAGGATGCAGACTGCTTTTTTAAATCACAGGACAAACTTTCATTGAAATTGGAACAAAAAAAAATGCAGCAAGGTCCTCCATACGTTCAGGTATCTGTTATTGTGGTGACCAGGTTTTCTGCTTCCCTCATACACTTGTGGGGAGCCGATAATATAACAGCTGTTAAAAGACAAGTGTAATCTCCCAGTGAACACAACTCTACAAATGCACAAGCATTACAACTATTTCAAGTTACAAGCACTCACAATCAACTCTGCAATGTCACAAGAATTAACAACTCACGAGCATTCTCCATATCTCTTTACAAACTCACAAGCACTCTAAACCACCATTCTACAAACTCACAAATATTACAACTCACAAGCACTCACAACTCCTACCATCAACAGAAGCACTCACACCCATTACAACTCAGAGCTACAACCATTACAAGCACTCACAACTCCTAAAAACCATATCTTCAACTCACAAACATTACAACTCATAACCATTACAACTCCATCACAAGCACTCACAACTGCATCACATCATGGGGTACTCACAACTCCATTACATTTCCATCACAACCATTACAACTCACAACTCCATTACATTTCCATCGCAACCATTCCAACTATAACAACCATTACAACTCACAACTACAACTTTCTCTACAAACTCACTCGCAATAACAACCATTACAAACTCACACAAGTGACATTACTATGACACACGCACAATACCCAGGTTAGACTAATTTCTCCAGTCTGTCCATCCATCTGTCGCAGAGTACCTGTGTGAGTTACCTGATAACTACAGGTCACTGTTAACTATAAGTTATCTGTAAAAAGTACAAGTTATCCCAAGTTAACTACAAGTAACTGTTAACTAAAAGTTACACTGGCAAGTTACATTTGTTAAGAAAACTGGCAGAAAGCTACCGTAAGGTGAATTAGGTTACCATTCCAGATGCTTACCCTCTGCCACGTTTAGATGACGTAATCGACTTCGTGGGTAAGGCTACCTTTGTCTCTAAATTAGACCTTCTTAAAGGTTACTATCAGGTACCTTTGACAGATAAGGCGAAGGAAATCTCAGCCTTCGCAATTCCAGGAGGTCATTATCAATATAGAATAACCCATCAGAATGAAAAACTCGCTTGCATCATTCTAGAAACTGATCCATCAGGCTATTAAAGGACTTGAAGGCACGGCAGCTTACATAGATAACATTGTCATGGTGTCGGATACTTGGGACCAACACATGTTTAGGCTTAAGGCTCTCTTTGGACCTTCCAGTGTTTCCACTTAACTGTTAATTTATCCAAGTCATCCTTTGGCCAATCTACTATTACTTTTTGGGGCCATGAAGTAGGTAGTGGCAAAGTGGCCCCTAAATTTGCTAAAATTCTTGCTATTAAAAAATATCCAGTATCTCATGACAGGAAATCTTTCCAACGTTTCCTAGGAATGGTAGGATTTTATAGAAGATTCTGTAAAAATTTCTCAGACATTGTAGCCACTCTATCTTTACTTACCCTTCAAGAAGTCCCCTTTAAGTGGACCTCAGAGTGTCAAGATTCATTCGTTAAAATTAAGTTACTCCTTTGTACTGGTCCCTTTCTCCCGTCTCCTGATTTTTCCAAACCCTTTATGTTACAGGTTGATTCCTGTGAGTCTGGGGTGAGGGCAGTACTTCTGCAATCTGGGGACAATGGGCTGCAGCCGGTGGCTTACTACTCCGCCAAATACCAACCGCATCAGAGGGCTTACTCCACGATTGAAAAAGAAGCCATCGTTCTGGCACTGACCTTGGAACACTTCGAAGTATAAGTGGGCCAGACTTCGCAGGTGGTCTGTAGTGACCACAATCCTCTAGTTTATCTTCAGCACATGAAAAACCACAACACAAGACTTATGAGGTGGTGCATACGATTGCAGTCTTATAATACCACAATATTTCACATTGCTGGCAAAGAAAATACGCTGGCTGATGCTTTGTCTAGAATGTATTAGGTTAGAATGTGTTAGGGACTTTGGGTAAAAACGATTCTAGCTCTTTTTTCCCTCTTTTGTATATAATGAATATTTAATGATGTGTTTTTTTTAGTGAGGGGATATTCTGCTACTGTCTGCAGGTATCTTGGACCTACGTTAGCCCTACTGACTGCTGTCTCACTCTAAGTTTAGAGTTTGGCTTTATATTGCGATAAAAGCTGACCTCCATCTAATTAATTGGATGGTTGAGAGGAAAGGCGGTTCCATTATACTATGCCATGGTGGCACTTTTTACCCATGGAGGTGGAAGCCTAGTCCTGAACCTTTATTCGGAGTATGTCCACATTCTCACTTAGGTTATCTCCCCAACCAGCGAACCAGATACTAAGAGTCTGACGATCTAACGGGGTCCCATCGTCAGATCAGTATCTAGGTTCAGCCAATCACAATGAGGATCTGGCAGTTGTGAAAGTGATGTGGTTACCACTCACGTTTTCACCCTTGTCATTTTCATTCTACTGTTGGTTGAAGCACGGTGGTCTGATTTTGTCCCTTGGCTGCTGCTCTGCCTTGATTACCGTGGCATGCACTATAGTTGGTGAAGGATAATATACTTCAAAGTTTTCTGCTGTGTTTATTTTGCTCCCTTTACACCCAGGATAACAGGCTTTGAGTACCTGGGTTGTAATATTCACTGACAGTCGTTTACTACGACTTACATATCTTGAGTTTACTACCTCCATTATCTGGTGGAGTGAAGTGAATGCTGTCATTAAGCCACGTTTCTATGGGGGGAGGGTGATGGATCTTCTATAGATGACTATTTAAGTGTGGTGACGGCAGCAGTAATGTTACTTTATGGTAAACCTTTCTGGAATTTTCATTTATTAAAATCGTTGTTTCTAGATATGATGTACAATTGTTTTTCATACGGATTCCTGCAGTAAACTTTAATTATAAACTTACTTTTTTCTACAGAAAACTTGCTGCATCCTTCATAGTTCTGAGCAGGATAAGAAGCATCAATACCTGTTGTCAGGGAAACCTACACCAGCCAGGTTATAATTTCTCCCAAATACACACTAACCTGTGATTTCTATCCTTCCTGTCACATCAGGCACCAGAACACCTAGTCAAAAGTGTATCCAACACGCAAGGTACGGTAAATCATGTTCATCTGAACCAATCCCCGAGACTCCTTGCCAGCATCAAAAATATTAACATTATATTTAAGAACAAATATATGGTTTTATTTGATGTCACCTCACACTTCACTGTTGTTCCCACCGGTGCCGTCACTGATATGCTCATGTGTAGACTGGTGCAAATATTATATATTACAAAATTAATAATTGTAATGTTTAGTATAATAGATAATAAATAATGCATCTCGTAAGTCATTTAAAGTTTATCAATTATGTATTCAGAGATGACTTAAGGAATTAATATTGCAAAATAAATCAAAATTTAAATTTTATAAGGATTCATCAAAATAAAATTAACACTCAAAGACATGAGATAGTAAATATGTAACAATAAGTAAAAGGCTAGACAGAAATTAAGGAAATTAAAATGCTTCTGATAAAAAACAAAATACAGCTGCAATAATACAGCTAAAACAACAGTTTACGACACAATATTGTTTTTAACACAAATCATACAATGAAATGAGTAACAAATACTACTCGAACACAATTTAAATATATATGTTGTAAAAAGATTGCAATAGGTAATAAAACAATAACCTGGTTATAACATAAATTGTACGCATACTAAATTCAGTAATAAAATTCTAGGGAAGCAAAAACAGAGCATAGCTTTGGTTATAGTAATTATAATGCCTATTACTGACTCCAGGATCATTTTAAAACAATTGCTTATATAGTCCTTAGGAAAAGCATTAACTAATATGAAAGATATTGTTTGCAATGAAAATTGTTGCAACGTTTCGACCATGACTGGACTTTATGAAGTTCGGTCATGGAGGAAAAGTTATTATGGTTTCTTTGTAGATCATCAGGAATATATCCGATATAAACCAGTCTTTAACGAAATGTCGTAATAAAGATTTTACTGGACTTTATCAAGTGTATACTTAATAAAGTCC
>NC_069400.1:60975288-61010288 GCF_026875155.1 Cherax quadricarinatus | reverse complement strand
TCATTACAGGCAGTGTAGCACAAGCATGACCTGGGGGATACACCAGGCATGGAAAACTCTGAGGTATAACCTGTCTGGTGCTGATGTTTGAGAAAAGCATCAGCAGTATATTGGAAAATATCTTTCTTGGTCTCAACATCTCCAGCACAGGAAAAGTGTCGAAGACAGTTTAGTGATGAAATTTTCTCTTGTGCGGCCAGAGGTTGTTTGTTTAGATATAATATATACAGACCACGAGAATTTCCTCTAAACACATTGTGTCTGAAAGTCTGTCATTGGCAAAGTCGAAGATATAAGAGGTTTGTCTTATTTTTAAGCACCAGTCAGTGCTATCTCTCTCGATATTCCTGTCCAATCAGAAAGGAGAATTATTAATGCATATCATGCCCCGCCTCTCTGCCTCTCTCCCTCAGTAACACCGATGTCAGTTACTTCTCAGCTATGGTCTCATTCACTATATATATGTATGTACATATGTATGTATGTATGTATGATTGTATGTATTTATGTATGATTGTATGTATGTATGTATGTATTTATGTATGTATGTATGTATGTATGTATGTATGTATGTATGTATGTATGTATGTATGTATGTATGTATGTAATGTATGCATGTATGAATGTATGTATGTATGTATGTATGTATGTATGTATGTATGTATGTATGTATGTATGTATGTATGTATGTATGTGTGTATGTGTGTATGTATGTATGTATGTATGTATGTATGTATTTATGTATTTATGTATGTATTTATGTATGTATGTATGTATGTATGTATGTATGTATGTATGTATGTATGTATGTATGTATGTATGTATGTATGTGTGTATTTATATATGTATATATTTATATATGTATTTAGATAACCTTGTCTGTCCTTGACCAGGGACCACCAGGTTTTGGAGCCTACCCTACCTGATGATAGCTTTCTTTTTGTGTCCACCTCCCATTTAGCAATGGCCCGCTTTTGAACGTCACCCATATGCCTAAAGGCTTGCCCGTGCAAGTTCCTGTTATAGGTGGTAGGATGTCTCTTATACCATCGCCATGCTTTGTACTTAGCAGAAGCAGCCTTTCTACAACGAAAGCCAAACCAAGGCTGATCTGTAGGCTTCGTCACATACTGCCGGTGAGGAATGTGTTCTTGTTGTAGATTAAGGATGTGTCCAGTGAAGGCTTTCGCTTGGTTGTCAACATCCCCTTGGAGAAGAGCATTCCAATCGGTGGTGGTGAGCTCAGAGCAAAGGGCTGGCCAGTTACCTCTTTTCCATAGCCAGGTTGTGCGTGTGGACTCCTCACCTCGTTCTGTTGGTATCTTAAGTGTCGTAAAAACAGCCTTGTGGTCAGATGATCCAACGTAGCCGAGGGGTTGACAAGTGACTATACCTTCTGCCAGATCACTCACTACTGGGTCAAGGGAGGAGCCAGAGATGTGAGTAGGGAAATCAACAAAGTTTCTAATGTCAAATACTGCAAGAAGGTCATCAAAGTCCCTCTGTATAAGGTGTTGGTTGAGGTCACCAACAATTATGATATGTTGACAGTTGTGTTGTAGCAGAAGGGAGTCCATATTTTCCATTAGGAAGTTGATGGGGTCTGCATGTTGCCACTGAGGTCTGTACATTGCACATGCTGGTACAGAGGTACTAGTGTTTATGCAGAGCTTGAAGAATATCATTTCAAGATGAGTAGGGGTGGCAACATCAATGTGCTGGGCATGTACATTTTTAGAGTAGCACACAGCAACACCTCCTCTTTGCCCTTGCCTGTCTCTTCTCATCCATGAGGTGTAGCCAGCAATTCTTGCAAAATTTTCTGGAGTCCTGTCATCCAAAAATGTTTCAACAACAGCTATCATGTCGGGATGTCGAGTGTTCACAAAACTATGTGTGAGCTCTCCAACATTAGTAATGAAACCTCTAATGTTGGCCGACAGGATGCTGATAGACTGGCTCCTCATGATGTGGTCAGCTTGAGGTGGTGGGTGTGTAAGGCATGTAAGGTGCCTGCCCTTGAGAGAGGTGGGGTACTGAGGCAACTGCAGGGATGTAGGTCTGTGGTCTTGTATAAGGCACAATACGACCTGCTGGACTGAGATAGGAGTAGCTGAGTGGGTGACGTGTGAGAGTGTTCACCAGTTCAGAGATCCTGCTGGTTTGTTCCAGGAACAGGTCTCTAAACAGGTGGTCCTCTCTGCCAAGTTCCTTTTTCTTCCGACACTCGTCCTCCTGATGTCCTTTCTAGTAGCAGTAATTGCACCTGGTATCTCGCAGGCAATTGTTGGCGGTGTGCCCCTTGCGGTGACAGCAAGAGTACAGCCTAGGTGCCTGGGAGGGTGGACTATGATTTGTTGCACCTCCTGTGTTTTGCTGATTTGTCCTCAGATTCTGCCGCTGGGACTGTGTTAGTGGAGGGTGAGACGGCTGTAGATGTCTTCCTCCTCCACGTCCTCTTCCACGTCCTCTACCAGTTCTGACAGATGTGTCCCTGCTGTTCGTACTTTGGCGCAGCAGGTGATCAGGTGCAGTGATAGTTCCCTGATTATTAACTGCACCAATCTCTGGTGGAGAAGCTCCTGACTCAGAACTTGCTGATGAAGCACTGCTTCCAGATTCTGGAATAGTGTCGGCAGGTGTGCTGACAGGTGTAGAATCAGAGATGGTATGTGCACTGTCTAGTGGACTGGCAGTGGCTGAAGCAGAGATGTCAGGTGTAGGAGAATTAACAGATCTAAAGCTTCCTTCGTTGCTGAGAAGAGGATTTGTTCCCTCTGTGGTGGTCAGAGAAATTGTGTTAGAATTCCCAAAGGTAGTGTTTTGAACTCTGTCAGTCTGTGGGGCCTTAGCGATGACAGAATTCCACCAGTTATTTACCCCTGAGTTAAGCTCAGTGTGGGACTTCCAGTCTTTGTTAATAGTGTCACCATCAGCTGAGCAGCTTATGTCACTTGATGTAGGCTTGCACTGGCCTTCTACAATAGCTTGAAGGTTATCTAATGATTTGAGGAGCTCATGAAGTGCTTCCCAGTGATGGATTATCTTAGCTGCGACTTTACAACACAGCCCAAGAAGGCAGTCTTGATCTTTGGACAGGAGTCCCTGAGGTAGTACTTCTGAACCTTCCTCCTGTAGCTCCAGGCTTGTATCCACATATAACACAGGATTATGGATATCCTTCAATTTTCTGAAATTTTCAACCTGGGTGCAACAAAATTCTTCTGGAATGCAATCTGTGTGGCAGTAGTTGGAACAAGTAGGCTCCTTACATCTAAGAAGTATTTTGTCTCTTGTGGTATACCTACAAGCACTGCAGTAACTACTGGGACAATAGCCAGATAGCGTAGATATTCTTGCTATTTTGCGATGTGAAGTCATCCCAGAGGAGGCATTGTAGGTATGCAATGAAGTTCACAGGAGAGAGAGGGTGGGTGGTGGTATCGTGGGGGTGTTTATAACGGGGTGGGTAGTGAGGGCAGGCAGTGGGCCTGAAAGCTGGAAGTGTTGCCTTCTCACTGTCACTTAATAAACACTGTTTATGCTCTCCACTTTTTCACTAAAGGAAGATGTTACACAAATCACTATGTTGCATTGTACCAGTCACGTTGTTATAAAGCACCAGATGCTAGTACATAGCACAAAAGACATATAATATTAAATGCTCACTGTGAAGGCAATAGTGACATCACTCCTAGGCCTGCCACTGTCCCCACACTTACACCATATCGTCCACCATACCACACTTAAATATCACTGATATTGCTTATATTCACTTCAGTGGAGGAATTGGCTTACTTGTACTAATGTGTTGTAGGTAGTACTACGTCACTGAACAGTTTTTGTCCTCACCAACCCTCGTAGTTAAGTAATATTAAGAAAGTTTGTGGAGCACACTGTGACAAGTCTTCACCCTCTCTCTCT
Source organism: Cherax quadricarinatus (assembly GCF_026875155.1). NCBI lineage: Eukaryota > Metazoa > Arthropoda > Malacostraca > Decapoda > Parastacidae > Cherax > Cherax quadricarinatus. The sequence goes on along the minus strand of NC_069400.1, from coordinate 61,006,364 downwards.
CTCTCTCTCTCTCTCTCTCTCTCTCTCTCTCTCTCTCTCTCTCTCTCTCTCTCTCTCTCTCTCTCTCTCTCTCTCTCCCTTCTCTCTCCCACACACACAAACACACACATACACACACATTCACAAGCCTAACGATACTGGAGGGCAAGAGAGATAGGGGGGACACGATGTAAAATACTGAGAGGAATTGACAAGGTGGACAAAGACAGGATGTTACAGAGATGGGACACAGCAACAAGGGAACACAGTTGGAAGTTGAAGACACAGATGAATCACAGGGATGTTAGGAAGTATTTCTTCAGCCACACAGTAGTCAGGAAGTGGAATAGTTTGGGAAGTGATGTGGTGGAGGCAGGATCCATACATAGCTTTAAGCAGAGGTATGATAAAGCTCACGGTTCAGGGAGAGTGACCTAGCAGCAACCAGTGAAGAGGCGGGGCCAGGAGCTTGGACTCGACCCCTGCAACCTCAAATAGGTGAGTACACACACACACACACACATACACAGTCATAAGGCTCCCACTGTCATTTTATCTCTCTCCCTCCCTCCCCCATCCCCCTTCACTCCCATCCCCCATCCTATCACTTTCTCTCTCTCTCTCTCTCTCTCCTCTCTCTCTCTATCTCTCTCTCTCTCTCTCTCTCTCTCTCTCTCTCTCTCTCTCTCTCTCTCTCTCTCTCTCTCTCTCTCTCTCTCCCTCTCTCTCTCTCACCCACCTACTACCAGGCCACGCCCACTCTGAAAATAAATAAGCTTCATTCTGTGGGTCAGTGAGGCAATCAAGAACAAGGATGATAGCCAAGTGTATGACAGACGAATCTGGGAGGCAGGATTGGGAGGCAGAACTCAGTGAAAGAGAGGCAGGCTGGGAAAGTAAGCTAGACGAGCTTGCAAGGAAGATGAAGGAGAAGATAGCTGCAGAGAGTAGAAAGTGGGAGCAACGTGCCACAGTAGCACAAGCCAAAATACAGAAATTAGAAGAGGAGCTGAGAAATCTGAAGCAACCTTGAGAAAAAAATAATAATACAGACATAGCATCAGGAATATCTACATCAGATACAGAGAAAGGGACTGGAGAGAGCAAGAAAGCTATACTGTATGCAAAGGCCCTGTCAGGCCCATACGGGGTGAAGACAAAGACAAGGAGCACACTAGGACCAAATGAGAGGTCAGAAGACATTGAAGGACCTTGGACATATGCAGGGACTCTACTAGAAACTTGTGAGGGCCAGGAACAGGTAAGCAGGAAAGACAAACCAATGAGCATAGGGGCCACAGCTAGGGAAGGGACTGAAGGAAGGAATGCTCCAAGGGAAGGAACTAAAACACATCAGAGGACATAATGGGCGACACAGTGGGAGGAAGAAAGGGAGAGATCAGTTTTTGTCATAGGGCTTCAGGAAGCCGAAGGGAAAACCTATGATGAAAGAAAACAGGAGGAGAAAAAAGCTATTGAAGATATCATGAAGGTAATAGAAGAGGGCGACGTGGCCCAGGTGGCAAATTTTCAGAGAATTGGGTAGTTCGCAAGGAAAAGGAAATGGCTTCTCAAAGTAATTTTTAAGGTAGAATCAACTCAAACCATGATCCTGCAGGAGAAAGCACGGCTGAGAGACAAACTGGAGTTCCAGGATGTGTACATCGATCAAGACAGAACACAAGAGGAAAGCATGATACTGAAGGAGAGAGTGCTAAAACGAAAGGAGGAGTGGGAAGAAATGACAAAGAAAAGCAGAATAACCCAGGCACAGGTGGAAGGGTAAACACCCCCCCCCCAGAAACACCCGCAGAAGGACTCCAACCACGACACACTCAAGGCAACTGAACAATCTAAACCAACAATCATTCACCGATCTCTCTGTCCCCGCCCCCCACACCACAAACCCTACCCCTACAGCAACCCCCTACGGGAACTCAGCCTCCACCCTCACTGCAACCCCCCATACGCCCCAGCCAGGGCTCCTGCTCTCCCAACCCCATTATTCCCACAGGGCCACAGTTTTAGAACTGAAGTTGAAGGTTTGGTACACGAATGCGAATGGATTAACGAATAAATATGAGGAGCAGCATGAAAGAATCGATGAGAAGTCCCCAGACAACTAACTGAGACAATAGCAGATGCAATTTTCCCACCAGGGTCGCATGAGGAAAGAAGGGGCAGCGGGGGAGGTGGTGTTGCACTGCTCGAAAAAACCGATGGAAATTCGAGAAAATGGGAGGCATAGACAAGATTGGAGAAAGGGACTACATAGCAGGTACACTTTAGTCTGGGGAGCACAAGGTACTCATTGCATGGATGTAAAATCTGCCACAGAACTGCAGGAGGCCAAGAGAGGAATATGAAGAGAGCAACAGAAGAATGGTGGACACACTTGCTGAGGTGGCAAGAAGAGCTAACTCGAGCTCTTCTAGTTATGGGCGATTTCAACCACAGGGAGATTGACTGGGAAAAACTAAAGCCACACGGGGATCCCGAAATGTAGAGAGCCAAGATGATGGATGTGGCACATGCACCAACATGTTAAGGACACTACCAGAGCGAGAGGGGAGGACGAACCAGCAAGACTGAACCTTGTGTTCACCCTGGGCAGTTCAGACATTGAGGACATCACGTAGGAGAGTCCCCTAGGAGCTAGTGACCACGTGGGTCTGTGCTTTGAATACATAGTAGAGTTACAAGTGAGAGGGTAACAGGAGTTCAATGGGAAAAGCTAGACTATAAAAGAGGGGACTACATAGGTTCGAGGAACTTCCTGCAGGAGGTTCAGTGGGACAGAGAACTGATAGGAAAGTCAATAAACGAAATGACGGAATATGTAACAAAAATATGCAAGAAGGAAGTGGAAAGGTTTATTCCCAAGGGTAACAGAAACAATGGGAAAACCAGAACGAGCCTCTGGTTTACCCGACGGTGTAAAGAGCAAAAGCTAAGTACAATAGAGAATAGAAAAAGTACAGAAGGTATATAACACATGAAAATAGGGAGATTAGTCGCAGAGCCAGGAACGAGTGTGCACAGGTAAGGAAGGAGGCCCAGCATCGAAAATCAAGACTGACCCGAATCTGTTGTATATCCATATCAGGAGGAAGACAACAGTCAAAGACCAGGTGATCAGTCTGAGGACAGAAGGTGGGGAACTCACAAGAAACGATCAGGAGGTATGTGAGGAGCTAAACAGGAGATTTAAGGAAGTTTTTACAGTAGAGACAGGAAGAGCTCTGGGAAGACAGCACAAGGAATATATCAACAAGTGTTGGATGACATACGAACAATTGAGAAGGAGGTGCAGAAGCTGTTAAGTAACCTTGATACCTCAAAGGCGATGGGACTGGACAACATCTTCCCGTGGGTTCTTAGAGAAGGAGCGAAGACGCTGTTGGCTTCAGGCGAAGTTTTGGTTGTGATTTAAGAAGTAGTTAGGGGGGAAATTGAAGGAATGGTAGTTTGGAATAGGTAATATTCCATGGCGGCGGAGAAGTGCCGCTGTTGCCTAACTTGACATAGGTCATGTAAGCTGATCATGGGCAGGTACGGTATCGTTCCAGTTATTATCCGACCCGATCACTGGGGAGTGTTCACCATGCTGAAAATTTGGATGGCTTCTGTGGCAGGGGTTTTGAATGATGCTGTATTCCTGAGCATATTACCCCACATAGGATATTCTTTCCAGTACCACGATCTCTGTTTGCTTGGAATATCAAGTATCTTTTTTTGCATATTTTAAACTTTGGCAGATATCGAAAGGCATCCCTAAAATGATTCCTGCATTGCTTCGATTCTGCAAGTTTTTCCAGCCACTCCAGCTCCAGTCAGACACAAGAGTCAATAGTAGTGGCGCAGCATAAATCAACCAATGATCTAATATAAGGCAGATACATCATTTCATCAACAAATATAAATCATTAGCATAACCATACCTGGGGATGAAGTCCCTGCCCACAACTCTAAGTACTCTTAGTGCTTTCTTTGTATTGCGACAAAGTCTGTATACAATAGGTCCCAAGTAGTGGAACCTCAAAGCCTAATACCAGTATCTGTTTTCTTACATAGTCTAAAGGAGACCCATCATGCAATTGGAATCGACGAACCTGTCGCCTCTTCTGTCGAGGAGACGCCAATTGGAGTCTGCTTTGTGTTTTCATGTAAGAATAACAACCCCAGTCCTGTCACGAGCTAGTAAAAAATGGAAACAAAAAAATCTAAGAATGTTTTTGGGGTTGTTGGAGAATGCCGAGGTGTGAATCATTATGTCCATCAGCTAAACTAATCACATAATGAGGGGACTGACTAGCATAGCATTAATAATGCAAATAATTAGAATATTGAACAGTGTGGGAACTTGAGACACTACCTCCTGTAGGGTCCATAATTCTAAAGTCGTTAGTAGCACTTCTATTCCCTGAACAACACAGACGATTTTCTGTTGGACAGTAACCTAAATCCAGCGGAGAATCCAATTCCACCAACATACATCTGGCAAGTTCACGTAATGAGCGTACATGTCATTTGGCTACATGCGAAGCGGATTAGTCAGGAAGTGTAGTGTATGAACTGTCAGTGTGCAGGTGAGAAGTGGGGCTATGCAATTATGCACGCTCTTCCCATTGCATGAAACCATGTAACCGTGGAGACAAAAATTGAGTTGATTCTGTACCTGAAACGATAAGAATCTTTCACTCAAATGTATTACCACAAGCCAGCTAGTAAGAGATATATTGGGGCGAAATGCATTTGTTTGATTGGGACATAGGAATTGGAATGATGAGGCTGTTGGTCCAAGATTGCGGGAGCTCTCCATTTACATATCTCATTTTCTATAATCTCCCAGTAATTGGATGAACCTGGACTCTACACAGCAATCTGATATTGTAAGTAATACCATCCTACCAGCGACGTGAGTTGCCCTGTAGTGCTGCATTCAAGTTCATAATTAGTGAAAGGAATGTGCCGAACATGCTGTCATGCCGAGCATAAAGCAAACCATCACTCCCTAGCATCATATTTGTCATTAATTTTGCCTGTGTGGCACGGGTAAGATTTGATCATAGCCTAGATGTGCACCAAGCACCGACTAACTATCATTCGCCTATGCAAGGATGAGGTTGCCGCTGATCTGCCCATTCTGTTACCCTTAATTCTATTAATGTTCCGCTCCCCTGCCGGCTACGTGGGGTTGATCATTAAGATCGTGATGACAAATTTTTCCCAGTCTTTATGCCGGCACTCTTGTCATAGACGCTCTCTGGCAATCAGCAAGTGGCAGTTTGGAAAGGCTCAGCATTCCAGGGTTACGATGTTTACTATAGGGCTTAGCCTAGTCTGCGAGCAGTACGTTTCAGAGTACGAAGTTTAGAAATCATTGTAAAAATTATTTGGTTTTTGAAGGTGTATGATTATTATGGATAGTATGTATGGTTATAGTACCAAGAGATGCAGAGGCGGGCTCCTAAGTAGATTCAATAAGTAGATGCTCAAAGATCACAGAGTTTTAAAGTCTCTACAGAGGAACACGTCATAGGAATTATACCAGTCAGTCACATGTGGCAACAAAGTCATCAATTGTGATGAATGGTTTGAAAAACCGACAAGTAGAAGATTGAGACACTTAATGCAGTAAAACAATGCATTTGGGAATCTTATTCAGAAACGTTTCGCCACACAGTGCTTCAACAGTCCAATACAAAGAGGAAGGCGTAAGGAGAGGGAGGAGTACGAGTAATCAGTCTTCCTCAGCCTGGAGTCGATGTAGTTACAGTCACCATCAATCTTGAGTAGAATGAACGCATAGGGCCGTAGAAGTGCTTATATACTGAAGTGAGAGTGAGGTGCTAGCATGGCGGAGGCGGGGTCAATAGATGGTACCATCCACTAGTCGAAAAGTAGGTTCTTCGTCCAAATGTTGAACAAGTGTTCTGAAGAATTCATTGTAACAGAGATTCAAGAAGCTTTCAGTGTCTGACAGTGTGATAAATGGGTTGAAAAACCGAAAGTAGAAGATTGAGACACTTATGCATAATTACTTAAAAATTTGGGAATCTTTATTTCAGGAAACGTTCCGCCACACGTGGCTTCTCGTCCAATACAAGAGAAGGCGTAAGGTAGAGGAGGAGTATGAGGTAAACAGTTTCCCACAGCCTGGGAGTCGAGATGGGTTTTCAGTTTCCATCAATCTTCTTTTAGAATGTACATCATAGGCCGTAGACGAGGCTTATATACTGTAGTGAGGTGAGGTGATCTTGCTACAAAGAATTCTTCAATCACTTGTACAACCTTGGTACGAAGACCTACTCGACTAGTGGATGGGTAAACCCACTATGACCCGCCTCCGCCTCGCCATCCCTCTCCTCACTAACCTATATAAGCCACGTCCTACGCCCTATGCTGACTTCTACAAGATTGATGGACTGAACACATCAGACTCCAGCTGTAGGGACTGAACCTCATACTCACCTCTGCCTTGACGCCTCCTCTTGTATTGCGACTGATGAAGCCACTGTTGTGGCGAAACGTTCTTCCTGAATAAAGATTCCCAAATGCTGCAAAAGTTGTCTCAATCTTCAAAGTCATCATGCTGATCAGTGGGAACAGTAAAACGTTTTCGATTTGAATATCCCACCAGGAATGATAGTATTACCAATAACTAGTGAGGTTAGGCCTAGGGAAATCGAACAGACGCCTATATCTGTTACAATGGAAGACTCACAGCATGGCAGAAGTAAGTTTGAATGCCAGGCACAGATACAAGAGGAACGCCTCCATAGATAGTGATGGTGGTTCAAGGACACCTACAATTTGGACATTATTCATGACCTGTTTTAAAGTGACAACAGTTGATTGTTCAATTCACGATTCACAAACTGTGAGTTTCCAATGCTTTTGTGTCTTGCATTGTAATCGCCAAAATAGAAAGGCTCAGAATGAGCACAAGTTGGAGCCCAAGTAATTAAACTTATCAGCAGGAGCGTACAAAGTTTAAATATGTTGAGAGCAGAGTTCCCTATATATATCCTAACACCGTGATATAGTAGCCCCGCTATTTTCCTAATGTGCAAGAAGTTGATGGGGAAGTGATTTTTTAAATATAATAGCACACAAGAGTAGTAGATTTTGATGTTATATGCAACAAATGATGGGAATTCAGGGTTGGGATTATTTCAGGACTCTGCATCTCTTGTAGACACAACAATATCAATGGGTTCGGTGGTTATTAATGGTGAAGGTCAAGAAGTCTTTTTTCTAAGTGATTGCAATATTTGCCAGCATAATATAGAAAGTTTATAAGAATTTTTGATCCAATATTGTAGTCCTGGGATAAGTCTTGAGTTTTCTCACATAATGGAAAAAATTGATCATATAAATGAAGTCAGACCCTTATCAAGTCAACATGCAACCATTGTCCCATGAGTTTTTGTAAGTGCACTTCCAGTTGTAAGGCCCCTCGTGTGAGTTCTCTCGTAAACTCAGAAGCATGATCGCTGTATTTATGTGGAAAGTATGATTAGTGACACCACCACGCACTCACATTCCCTCCATCCACTAACATTTACACGCGACACTGGGCAACTGTCATCACCGAGCGCCACTACAAACATTGAGTTCATTACATTTATCAAAGTATTGTATCTCAACATTAATGGAGCTATGATGTGTTAACCTCATCACACTCTGCACCACCACTATATTACGCTCATCACTATTACTAACATTATAGACAAACCCCCGCTCTCATCACACTCTTCACCCACCACATTATATTACGCTCAATACACTATTACTGAACATTATAGACACCACCGCTCTCATCAACTCTTCATCACCACGCACTATAAATAACGCTCATCACCTATTACTAACATTATAGACACCAACCGCACCTCATCACACCTTCACCACCACTTATATTGCGGTCATCACATTACTAAACATCTTAGACCTACCATTGCCTTTATTGTGATGCTCACTATCTTATCAACACAAGTATTATATTCGTCATTAACTGTAATTAAGCAACACCACCACCCACTTTTTCAGCAGCCTACACTTGCTTTCACAAATTGTGACAATCTTGCTTATTGTAAACCTGCTAACACAAACTTCCTTGTGTTGTTCAAGATTGTTGTTTCAGAGAAATTGTTGTGTATCCAGTACTTTTATGCCGACATCAGATTGTATACCACAGACAAGACTTGGGAACATCTGGTATACGTGAAGTCCGGACAGCTGAGGCTCTTGGCTGACGTCACTGACTCAGCTAGGCCTGGTATTGACCCCGACGTGAGGAGGTCAGTTGAGAGCTTCCCCATTTGAGGTGCTCAAAACCCATTGTCTGAAAGGGCAGGCAGAGCCAGTATTCACTACCCAGGTACCTGTAGTCCTGGGAGGTCAAAAAGAGGTGGTACAGGGTGAAGTGCGGGGGCTGCGATGGGCGATCATCCCCACACACAGCAGTCAGTAAGAGCTGCTGTGACTCCTGAGGTCCTTACAATGATACATTGTATAGCAACAGTCTGTTGCTGTTTGATCAAATCATAACACCGTTCAGAAGGATAGGCATTGGGAGGGCACACTGCACACCATGTGACTTAGAATGGGCATTTCCCTGGCAATGTGCCCCAGGAGGGCGCTGACACTTATACAACGACTGTTGAGGCGGTGCTGTACAATGCAATGTAATAGGCGTCCCTGTTTGAGGCTGCACGGGAGTGAATATAACTTACGGCAGAGTCCCTGCTGGCCAGTCCACTCACTAATATCAGACCGTTGGAAAGTCGACGATGGCTTGACAACATGCTCTGACGCCAGATAGAAGGATTCAAGTGCTTGTGACGTGTAGAAGACAATAAGCACTTAGATGCCCTTGGAGGGGCAGCTCGGAGTTTGATGTTGGCATAATCGCAAGTGAAAGTTTGTCTATTAAATGCTGAATCATTAGGCACACAGACGTAGTTATCCTCATCGCGGACAAACTATGATCGTTTTCCTTCATGATTGTTTACACTAGCTCTCGAGAAAAACCAGGTTTAAACTTGTTTCTCTTATATCAGTGTTGTTAGGGAAATCAGACCTGACAGCTTTGGGAGGGTGTGCCCCACTGTATTGCTTTTCAGCAAGCTTTCTCTGGAACCTCTTCTTTTTTCCGGAGCCTGTTTACTAAAACATGTTTCAAAATCTGCCTTCCACCATCATCTACATCAACACCATCAGATATACTCATGCTGACCAGGAATTTCACACTGGCGATGAGGGCTAAAGGATAACGGTGAATAGAAATGGACAAGGGGAATCGGGCATTAATTCACTTCTGCTAGACACAGGCAATAGGCTGTATTGGCCTGTCGGGTCGCAGTGTCGATTTTCAAGAGTCATACTGAGGCCACCAGTTCGTACTCGAAGTTCTGACCAACGGACTGTATCTACCTGTTAATTACTCCAACCCCGCAGCCTTACACAACTAGCACACTAGTCTTGGAATGACGGACAGATTATCACTACATAAGAACTAGAATTTCTCACAACACGCACCGAGAAGGTACGGCCCGGAACACTGAGAACGTTCACAAGGGCTGGGCTTGTGAGCGCTGAATAGCCTGGACTCAGCTAAACTCGCCCTATAATCCCATATGTAATAATGGCTACTGAGTTAAGGGATAACCGTGTGAATAGGAAAGTCGAGAAGTGGACTTTCACCTCACTAGACACACGCAGTATGGAGTTAAGTGCATGCGGGTCTTATAGTGACCTTTTTCACGTCACCCAGCAGTCACAGAACATTCCACTCAGCTCATTATAAAAAGCCTACGTAGGAACTGATGGTAGCACAATGTCCTAAAGTCACAGTGAAATCACTCGTGCAAATAGATACAACAAATCAGCAGCACATAAACACTTCTAGCACAAACTTACTAAGTTTGTATAGTGAAACTCTGCAATGTCCCACTTAAAAAGTCATACTGCAATGCTCGTAAAGTTGTTTCTTACCTAAGGCACTACAGGAAACACTGGAATTCCAAGCAGCACGTAGAACTAACACGTCATGACATGCTGGGGGTCAGAGCTGTAACTGCAGCTGCCTTAAGCTTGTCTCTTGCTATGCTTGGACTGCTGCTGTTCAAGCTTGCTTGAATGTGCTTGCTAGTCGTGTCAACCACTTGGATATTTGCTTGTAGCAGGCAGGTAGGCACACAGGAGTACCTAATCGTAAGATGAGTTGAGTGTCGGCAGCAGTAGGACTGACACTGCACTCAAGACATTTAGAATCTGGGCAAAAACGCCTCTAGACCATAAGAAAATTAGAGGCGAATTGTAGCTGAGTTCCAAATCGAGGCAGGAGGGTAGACAGACCGAGGTGAGTGAGGTGTAGCCTCCTACAGTCCACTTCATATGTGGCTGTAATATACAGTTTTATTGGTCAGAATTGGCTTTCGCTACTATGTCATTTTCATATTGTCTATAGGCCATCCATTCTTATCTGTGCATATTCGTATTCTGGCTCTAAACGACGAGCTCTCCATATTCTCCTCGGTCCTTTGCACTTCCTATATTTTCCAAGCCTAGCACACTTGGCTTTTGTCTCCCTGCGGCCTTTGGGTGGAACCATTAGGCACATAGAGGCATTTTCATTATCCTGTTACCCCAGTTCTGAATGTGTGCGTTGTGCTAGTTGTGTGTGTGTGTGTGTGTGTGTGTGTGTGTGTGTGTGGTGTGTGTGTTTGTAGTGTTGTAGTGTGTGGTTTGTGAGTGTATTGTGTGTGTGTACCAACCTGATTTTGTGGTTTGCAGGGGTCGGTATCTAGCTTTTCCTCCCCTTTTTTTCTATTGGAAGACTCATAAGTTCCCAGTCTTTACTCCTGGTTCAGTTTTCTATCTACAGATCTACTGTTTTCCAGTCTCTCTAAGCCACCTCATATTTTGTTTTTCTTCTTTCTTGAGCGAGAGATGGGGGGGTGGGGTGGGGTGGGGGGGTGGGGGGGGGGGGGTGAGGGTGTGGGGGGGGGGGGGGGGGGCGGTGGGTAACTTACGACCACAGACATGAAGCTAAGATGGGAGGGGGTTGTTGGGGGAGAGAGAAAGGGTAGAATGAGGGAGGAGAGAGGAAGAGAGAAAGGGTAGAAAAGGGGGAGAGAGAGGAGAGGAGAAGGGTTAGAAAGAGGGAGAGAGAGGGAGAGAGAAGGGGGTGAGGATAAACCAAGGGGGGAAGAGAGAGAAATGTAGAGGGGGGGAGAGAAGTAAGAGAGGATAGGGAGAGGGAGAGAAAGAGAGAGAGAGGAGAAAGGAGGGCGAGGGAAAAGGCTATGAGAGAGAGAAATGGAGAGATGGAGAGAAAGCTAGTAGCGAGAGAGGAGGGTTGAGGAGGATTGGTATGGGAGTGAGGAGAAGAGGGAGAGAGAGAGGGAGAGAGAGAAGGGAGAGAGAAGAGGGAGAGTAGATGGAGAGAGAAGGGAGAGAGAGAGGGGGAGAGAGAGAGGGGAGAGAGAGAGGGAGAGAGAGAGAGAGGGAGAGAGAATGGAAGAGAGAGGGAGGAAGAGAGAGAGGGAGAGGAAGAGGGGGGAGAGGGGGAAGAGGGGGGAGAGAGAGAGGGAGTTAATGTGATGTGTGCTGTGTTTTGTGTGTGTGTGTGTGTGTGTGTGTGTGTGTGTGGTGTGTGTGAGTGTGTGAGTGTGTGTGTGTTTGTGTGTGTGATGTGGGTGTGTGCGTGTGTTGTGCGTGTGTGTGCGTGTGTGGTGTGTGTGTGTTGTGGAGAGAGTTTGTGTGTTGTGTTTATGTATTTGTGGCGAGTGTATGTATGTATGTGTGTGTGTGTGTTTGTGGTGTAAATGTGTACTCACCTATTTTAATCATCTATTTTGTGGTCTTGCAGTTTCGAGTCTTATTGCTCCTGCCCGCCAATTACACTCGTTCTACTGGGACATCCGTGTCTCTCTCCCTCCCCGCTCCATGAGCTTTATCAAAACCATTGTCTATAAAACTGTAGTATAGGTTCCTGCACTCCACTACGTGCATTTTCTAGCTATTCCCACTGCCTTACAATAAGAACAGCTATGACTGAAGAAATACTTCCTAATAATCTCTCTGACATCATTGATGTCTTCAACTTATCCGCAATTGTGGCCTCTACTCTTGTATCTGTGTTCCCCCTCCTGGAACTCCTGATCATTTGTCCACCTTTCTATTCCACGCAGGTAATTTATATGTCGTTATCAATGTCTCGCCCTGACCCTCCTGTCCTCCAATGTCGTGCTAGGCCCTGATTATACCGCTTAAATCTTCTTCATATGACATTTCCTTAGCATTCTGGACTAACCTTGTCGTTGCAAACATCAACGGCTTTGTACTTTTCTCTTGAGTCTAATCTTGACGGTGCCTTTAACATTGCGGTTCCAAAACATTGTGGCCCTGCATACTCCCATATGGGCCTGACTATACACGTGTACAGCTGTCTTGAAACTAATCCATTACTAAGGTATCTAGTAATGCGTGATCTCAGGTTTGCCAGGCGTCCATATGCTGGTCAGCAGTTTTACTAGAAGATGTGATGCTTCCTGAGACATGCTCGCTTGTTATACTCACTAATACTGCCCAAGATCATTCTACTCTTGAGTGAGGTAAATGCAGTCACCTTGCACAGCTAGCCTATATCTCAGGTCGGATGGGTCTCTGTGCCCTTCCCTATTCTTCATGACTTATGCATATTGGAGCAGGTTTAGAATCAGAGAAGCTCCATTTGCTGGAGCCAGGAGTCTCAGTTCTTCCAGGTTGGCCAACTTTGAAGTACCTGCCTCGGTATTCTCCATCAGATTTAATTCTCCGTCATTAACTTCACATCAACTGCAAACATGGAGATCTTCTGTAGTGCAACCATCCAATCATGACGTTCACTATATACCAAAAATAGCACTTGGTTTGGCCTAGGGAGCCGACACCACTGTGGACCCCGCACGTCCTAGGTGCTCACACCTGTATACATCATATAGGCGTACGCAATGACTCGTTGTGTCTCCATGACAGGTATTCCTGATCCATTGCAGTGGCCCTTCCTGTTATATGCGCCTATGCTCATAGCTTCTGCACCAATCTCTTTGAGAGAACTTGTGTCAAAGGCGAACTTCTTGCAGTCCAAGAATTAGTGCAATCACCCACCCCTCTCTTCTCGGAGTCTTACTCTGTTTTTATCATAAAACTCCAGAAGGTTTGGTGACACAGTATTAGCCCTTACCATGAATCCGTGCTGTTGGCATTTTATATACTCTTGTCCGTTCCAGTGGCCTATCCACCACTCTCCTACATCTGATTAATCTTCTCCGAATATTGCCTACTATATACTATACACGTCAATGACACAGGTCTATAGTTAGTTGCCTCTATTCTGTCTCCTTTTTTAAAAATGGGACTACATTTGGGCCGTCTCCAATACCCAGGTGTTGCCCAGTTTCCAGGGACGGTTGAAGATTGATGGTTAATGGCACGCACAAGCATATCTGCTCGCCTCTCTAAGGACATCCCGGAGATGTTGTCCAGTTGAGGTTATCATGTTCCCATATGGCAGTTTCTTTGCACATCCGCCCTCATCTGTATGTATGGTCGTCCAACACTTGTTGGTGTATTCGCTCTGCTGGTGTCTTCCACAGCTGGTCGTTCCGTTCCACCAGAGTCCTTCCTGACTCTAACTGTAAATATCTCCTAAATGCTCGTGTTTGAGCTCCTCACAACCTCTTGATCGTTTTCTTGTGAGTTCTCGCACCTTCAGTCTCTCAGCTGTATCACCTGTCCTTCACTGTTGTGTTCAGCTCGGCGTAATTTGGCTATACAGCATGTTTATTGGTCTGATTTGACTTTCGATGCTATGTCGTTTTCATACTGTCGCTGGGCCTCATACCGCCTATCTGTGCATACTCGGTTTCTGGCTCTTTTCTACTAATCTCCTTGTGTTTCATGTGTCTCTATGCTCTCCCTGTACATTACCATTCTCTGTTAGCACTTAGGTTTTTTAGTCCCTCCAGCACCTTCGGTAAACAAGAGACTCGTTTGGTCTTCCTATTATTTTTAATTTTTTTTATTATTTTATTCCACCGCCTGATTCCCCTTTTGATAACGTAAAAACTTTCATTCAGCCTGCTCCTTTCACTTTGTTGCCACAATTCCATTCATCTCGTTTACTTGATTTTCCAACCATATTTCTCTGTTCCCACTGAACCTTGACCGCAGGAAGTTTTCTCATAACCATGTGTAGTCCTCCGCCTTATATAGTTTGGCCGGACCCCTTTCAGTTCTGTTACCATATCTCCTACTTGTAACTCTACTATATAATCAAATTACTCAGACTACTGCACAGTAATCACTAGCTCAAGGGGCTTGCTCAGTAAGGGGGATGTCCTCATGACTGAGACATGCATTCAGGTGAAACACAAGATCCATTAAGTCATTGCTGCTCTATGCTCCACCCTCTCTACTGTTTGTGTCCGCTGACCTGTATGCTTCTGAGGTTTTCAGTACACAGATCACATTCATCTTGCTCTCAACATGTTTCGGGACCCCCATGGGCTCCAGGTGTTTCCATCGATCTCCCTTGTGGTTGAAATCCGCGTGCCGTCATTACCAGTTAAACTTTGCTCTGCTCGAGTGAGCTGCTTTCTTGTGCCAGCCATTCAGGCAGTGTGTGCCACCACTCACCCTGTTGTTTTTCTCGTATCTCCTCTCTTTGGCCATCACTGCAGTTCTGTTGGGGGTTATACATGCAACATAAATCCAATTGACTAATACTTATATATATCTTCCTGGACATGAATTTGGTACCATACATGTAGTCTCTTTCTCCAGATCATGTCCATGCCTTCCATTTTCTCAAATGCCCTCATCGTGTTTATGAGTCTGTGCAAACACCCTCCTCCCCTCTTATCTCCCTTCAATCTTTCCTCAGTATTCTGAATTCCCTTGGGAAGAATGTGTCTGGTTATTGGAATGCTCAGCGAGTTTTAGTTTCTGTGACTGCATATGATGTCTGGGGATTTTGCACGATTCTTAATTCGTTCCACACCTCGATGAGGTTATTCGTTATTCCATCGCGCGTTTCAGTGTATCAAAACTTTGCTAGTGACTGTTTCTATCATTGTGAGTTCAGTGCAAGAATTAATTGGGAGGGTTGGGGGAGCGAGAGCGCTTTGTGGGGCCTATCATGTTGGCTGTTGGTGTAGGAGGGGTTTTTGTGATGATGGGGGTGGGTCAGAATGCCCCATAGGGACAGCTGTTGGGGTGAGGTTTCGTGATATGGGTGAATGGTGGCAGAGGAACAGTTAGTGGGATGTAGTATAGGTTGCTCAGTGCTTGGGAATGATCGTGGTGAGTCTTTTAGGTGGGAAGATTGCTGTGGGGTTGAGTTGCCGCTCCTCCTGTTCTGGCCCTGCTGATTACGTCATATGCTATATGCTCGATCCTCCTTGCGTCTTGTACCTCTACTCATCTTTCAGTGTAGTCCTTTGGTCTTGTGTTCTGTCGCGGTCGAAGGTATCCTCTCTTGGTAGGCCCCTGTTTGTCGGAACGCAAAGCTCTTGCTTATCCAATCTTGCAGAATCCTGTTTCGAACTGTGTGTGTGTGTGTGAGTTGTGTGTGTTTATGTATGTGTGCATGAGTATGAAAGGTGCTGTTGTGTGTGTGTGTGTGTGTGTGTGTGTGTGGTGTTGTGTTGTTGTGTGCGTATGCGATGTGTTGTGTGTGTGTGTGTTGTGGTGAGTGAGTGTGTGTGTGGTGTGTGAGGTGTGTGTGACTGTGTGTGTGTGTTTATGTATGTGTGCGTAAGTGTATGTATGTGTGTGTGTTTGTGTGTGTGTGCGTGTGGTTTGTGGTGTGTATGTTGTGTGTGGTGTTGGTGTGTGTGTGTGTGGTGTGGTTGTCTGTGTTGTGTTTGTTGTGTGAGTAGTGTTGTGTGTGTGTGTGTGTGTGTGAGGTGTGGCACAATCACCTAGTTGAAGGTTGCGAGGGTTCCCGAGTCCCGACTCCATGGCCCCGCCCTCTTCAACTGATCGCTACTATGTCATCATCCCACTCTACCAAATACATAGCTTAAAAGTCTTGTATGGATCACTGCCCTTGCTCACTACATCCGGCTTCCCAAACTATTGACTCACTTACTGACTACTTATGTGGCTGAAGAAATACTTCCTAAACAAAGTCCCTGTGATTCATCTGTGTCACCATCAGCTTCGCGAACTATGGTGTCCCCTATGTGACTGTAACCAATCTCTGAGAAGCATCCTGTTCTATTGTTCTTTGTCCACCATGTAATTCCATCTCAGTATTGTTTTGTATGTCGTTATTCATTTACCCCTCCGTCCCTATCTGCTCCTGTCGCTCCTAGTGTCGTCAGGTGATATTCCCTTAACACTCAATCCTCGTAGGACATACCTTCTTAGCTCTGGGACTAGTCTTGTTGCAAACCCCCTTTGCACTTTCTCTAGTTTTCTATCACGTGGCTTGGCAAGTGTGGGTTCCAAACTGTAGGGCCCGGCATACTCCTAATATGTGCCTAACAGTACACGGTGTACAGGTGGTCCCTGAATGATTACTTAATAAAGATGTCGGAATGCTGTTCTAGAGGTTTGCTAGGCGCCAACATATGACTGGCAGCAGTTAATTTGTGATGTGCGACTTCAAGGATGATGTGGGCCAGGTGTTTATATCCTCAACACCGCCACGATCTTTGTTTCCTTGAGTGAGGTTTGTAAGTCTCTGACGCCCGCTAGACTGGACTCCGTCTGCTGGCCTTATCTTTGCCCTTACCGCCGCGAATCTTTCAGACTTTGGCACTTGGTGGGATTGAACTTCAAGGAGCCAATTGCATGGACCTAGGTCTTAGCAGCCTGTCCAGATCCTTTGTAGTATCTGCCTGTTTACTATCGATCGAGGTGAATTCTTTCTCATCACTTCACGATCATCTGCAAACCGACACCTCAGAGTACTTATTCCTTCCGTCATGTCGTTGCACCATACGCAAAAGCAGCACTGTCCCAGGACTGACCCCCAATGCGGGACACTAAGGCTCGCTGGATCACTGGTGCCACACCTGACACCGTCGCCACGTACCTAATGAGCTCGCTCTGTCTCCTGACAGTATTCCACTGATCTCATTAGTAGTGCCATTCCACTGTTATCCCTGCTTGGTGGGGACTCCAGTTATTTTGCAGAAAATCCAATCTCATTGTTTGGGAACTGTGCGAAACGCCTTCATTGTCAGTCGCAAGAAAAATGCAAATCCCATCCGCACCCCACTTCTTCTCGTTGTCTTTACTGCTCAGTCACCATGTCAAAGAACTCCAGTAGGTTTGTGGGTGACACAGGATTTCCACGTCCTGAAACATGTTGGAATCTGCTGATGATGAGATCCTTCAACTTTCTAGGAGTTTCACTCCCTAGCGCTTCTCCTCTGATAATCTGCTACCTGATTTTGCATACTAACATGTCAGGACACTGTCTGTAGTTTAATGTCCTTCAGTCTATGTCTCCTATTTTTAAAGATAAGGGACCTTACATGCAGTCTTTCGTCCATAGACCATCAGGCAATCTCCCTGCTTTGATAGATGTATTGAATATTGTTGTTTAGGGTACAATAGCGCCTCCTGCTCCCTCTTCAGGACAATACCCATGGTGAGATGTTTATCTGCCCATTTGTAGCCTTTGAGGTATCAGCTCACACAGAAAGCCTCTTTCACTTCTTCCTCGATGTGTGCACTGTGCCAGACCTGGTGGTGTGCCCCCTCCCTCTTCCGTCTTACGGAGCCTCCTTCTTCTCCTCATGAACACTTCTTTAAATCTTTTGTTAGTTTCGCTCCTCATATTTCACGGTCATTTCTGTTGTCACTCCTTCTTCCTTCCTTATGGCCTGATTACCTGGTCACTTGACTGCTTGTTTTCCTCCTGATGTGGCTTAGTTTAATTAGTAAGTTTAACATGTTATTAGCACCCACATAACCGCAATTCCTGTGGCGATAGTCAAAAGATTAACAGAGAACATAATGGGTCTTGGAGCAGGGCCTCAAAAGTTTTTGATGGCTAGAGGCAAGTTACAGAGGTAATGAATTCACAATTTACAAAGGTAATGTAGACACCAGGTAGGTTCTAGTCACAATCAGAGACAAGTTTACAAAGGTATTAACAGATTATAGATGTACACAATGGGTCGGCAGGGACTGGGGCCCCCAAAATTTGAGTGCTGCAGCTAGGTAGGCAAGTAATGAACACCACAAGTTACAAAGGTAGATGAATACTAAGTAAGATTGGTCACTTGCGTTTATACATGGCTACTATCATGAACAAATTTAGAGTATGATGACAAATCTCACACTTCTGCACACCCGGTCACAACTGTAGTGAGTTATTGGTGCAAATATATGATTGATTAGAGTCAACATCACACACACACACACACACAGCACACACACACACACCAATGCACACACACACACATCACTCATCAACACACAATTCTCACACAAACACACACACACACACACACATACACAACTCAACACACATCTACACGATACACTCATTGCACACACACACACACACACCACACTCACGACACTCATACACATACATATGCAGCACACAAAACACAGTACACACACATAACAACACACACGCACACACACACACACAGAAGCTATGAGGCTCGAATTACCGCCTGCAATCTCAACTAGGTGATTGCACCACACACACACCACACACACACAACACACACCACACATACACACACACATCACACATACACACATGCACATATGTGGTAATGCTTTAAATTTATCAGCTAGCAAAGTCCAGAGGTATTTCTCCAGAATGGTCTGGTCATATACCAACAGTGGATAAAATAACTAAGCCATATTCTGAACAACTTCTGAGTGAGTTAGTTTCTAAATTCATTAATTTAATCGCACTCCATTACACTAATAGACGCAGGGTGTGACAATAGTCCATCATGGCAAAGTTACATTTCGTTTGGTCCTACATCTGGTGTGGTGAGTATAACCTACTGTCCAAAAGATACTTGTAACAAGCCGGAGCGCGGGCAGTAGTGAGACATACCAAGAGTATGCTTATTTTGATGGATGCACCGTCATAGACATAGTGGCTCCTTCCTGAGCATTATAGAATGATGATAGATGGACTCACTGGTGTCATCTCCCCTGAGCCCCTTAAGTCCATAAAATTTAGTTGAAGTTCTTTTCGTATTATTGTTCTCAAACTACTACCTGACAACCAATATTGTATCTACCTCCCTCTTGAAAGCATACAGCTTAGCCATTTAATCAGTTCTCATCAATGCATCTGAAGACCAATGTGAGATGGAATCCACAGCATGTCACTCTGACTGGTGTGCTGACAGCCACTGACGACCACAATCCCTACCATACCATGTTCTGGCTTCTGACACAATCATGCCACAATTTATACTTAAAATGAGTTGACGAGCAATTTTATGGAATGACAGAGATTCATTTTACAATTAAATCTGTCAATTTTGATACACATAGTATGCAATTCAGTGCAAGGAGTATGTCAAATCAGTTCTGTGCTGAAGGGTGTAGAGGAGGCCCAATTATTGATGACGTGCTTACCAAGATTCTTTAAGAGAGTCCATCACTGTACACAACAGCAGCAGCTACCAGCCTTCACCATGGATTGCGTTGAACAGAACCATCAGCGTAACATAATTTGCGACGATGAGTGTGAGCTGAGTGACTATTATCAATAACAGCTTAAGGCCTCAATGTTGGCTTCAGGCGAAGTTTTGGTTGTGATTTAAGAAGTAGTTAGGGGGGAAATTGAAGGAATGGTAGTTTGGAATAGGTAATATTCCATGGCGGCGGAGAAGTGCCGCTGTTGCCTAACTTGACATAGGTCATGTAAGCTGATCATGGGCAGGTACGGTATCGTTCCAGTTATTATCCGACCCGATCACTGGGGAGTGTTCACCATGCTGAAAATTTGGATGGCTTCTGTGGCAGGGGTTTTGAATGATGCTGTATTCCTGAGCATATTACCCCACATAGGATATTCTTTCCAGTACCACGATCTCTGTTTGCTTGGAATATCAAGTATCTTTTTTTGCATATTTTAAACTTTGGCAGATATCGAAAGGCATCCCTAAAATGATTCCTGCATTGCTTCGATTCTGCAAGTTTTTCCAGCCACTCCAGCTCCAGTCAGACACAAGAGTCAATAGTAGTGGCGCAGCATAAATCAACCAATGATCTAATATAAGGCAGATACATCATTTCATCAACAAATATAAATCATTAGCATAACCATACCTGGGGATGAAGTCCCTGCCCACAACTCTAAGTACTCTTAGTGCTTTCTTTGTATTGCGACAAAGTCTGTATACAATAGGTCCCAAGTAGTGGAACCTCAAAGCCTAATACCAGTATCTGTTTTCTTACATAGTCTAAAGGAGACCCATCATGCAATTGGAATCGACGAACCTGTCGCCTCTTCTGTCGAGGAGACGCCAATTGGAGTCTGCTTTGTGTTTTCATGTAAGAATAACAACCCCAGTCCTGTCACGAGCTAGTAAAAAATGGAAACAAAAAAATCTAAGAATGTTTTTGGGGTTGTTGGAGAATGCCGAGGTGTGAATCATTATGTCCATCAGCTAAACTAATCACATAATGAGGGGACTGACTAGCATAGCATTAATAATGCAAATAATTAGAATATTGAACAGTGTGGGAACTTGAGACACTACCTCCTGTAGGGTCCATAATTCTAAAGTCGTTAGTAGCACTTCTATTCCCTGAACAACACAGACGATTTTCTGTTGGACAGTAACCTAAATCCAGCGGAGAATCCAATTCCACCAACATACATCTGGCAAGTTCACGTAATGAGCGTACATGTCATTTGGCTACATGCGAAGCGGATTAGTCAGGAAGTGTAGTGTATGAACTGTCAGTGTGCAGGTGAGAAGTGGGGCTATGCAATTATGCACGCTCTTCCCATTGCATGAAACCATGTAACCGTGGAGACAAAAATTGAGTTGATTCTGTACCTGAAACGATAAGAATCTTTCACTCAAATGTATTACCACAAGCCAGCTAGTAAGAGATATATTGGGGCGAAATGCATTTGTTTGATTGGGACATAGGAATTGGAATGATGAGGCTGTTGGTCCAAGATTGCGGGAGCTCTCCATTTACATATCTCATTTTCTATAATCTCCCAGTAATTGGATGAACCTGGACTCTACACAGCAATCTGATATTGTAAGTAATACCATCCTACCAGCGACGTGAGTTGCCCTGTAGTGCTGCATTCAAGTTCATAATTAGTGAAAGGAATGTGCCGAACATGCTGTCATGCCGAGCATAAAGCAAACCATCACTCCCTAGCATCATATTTGTCATTAATTTTGCCTGTGTGGCACGGGTAAGATTTGATCATAGCCTAGATGTGCACCAAGCACCGACTAACTATCATTCGCCTATGCAAGGATGAGGTTGCCGCTGATCTGCCCATTCTGTTACCCTTAATTCTATTAATGTTCCGCTCCCCTGCCGGCTACGTGGGGTTGATCATTAAGATCGTGATGACAAATTTTTCCCAGTCTTTATGCCGGCACTCTTGTCATAGACGCTCTCTGGCAATCAGCAAGTGGCAGTTTGGAAAGGCTCAGCATTCCAGGGTTACGATGTTTACTATAGGGCTTAGCCTAGTCTGCGAGCAGTACGTTTCAGAGTACGAAGTTTAGAAATCATTGTAAAAATTATTTGGTTTTTGAAGGTGTATGATTATTATGGATAGTATGTATGGTTATAGTACCAAGAGATGCAGAGGCGGGCTCCTAAGTAGATTCAATAAGTAGATGCTCAAAGATCACAGAGTTTTAAAGTCTCTACAGAGGAACACGTCATAGGAATTATACCAGTCAGTCACATGTGGCAACAAAGTCATCAATTGTGATGAATGGTTTGAAAAACCGACAAGTAGAAGATTGAGACACTTAATGCAGTAAAACAATGCATTTGGGAATCTTATTCAGAAACGTTTCGCCACACAGTGCTTCAACAGTCCAATACAAAGAGGAAGGCGTAAGGAGAGGGAGGAGTACGAGTAATCAGTCTTCCTCAGCCTGGAGTCGATGTAGTTACAGTCACCATCAATCTTGAGTAGAATGAACGCATAGGGCCGTAGAAGTGCTTATATACTGAAGTGAGAGTGAGGTGCTAGCATGGCGGAGGCGGGGTCAATAGATGGTACCATCCACTAGTCGAAAAGTAGGTTCTTCGTCCAAATGTTGAACAAGTGTTCTGAAGAATTCATTGTAACAGAGATTCAAGAAGCTTTCAGTGTCTGACAGTGTGATAAATGGGTTGAAAAACCGAAAGTAGAAGATTGAGACACTTATGCATAATTACTTAAAAATTTGGGAATCTTTATTTCAGGAAACGTTCCGCCACACGTGGCTTCTCGTCCAATACAAGAGAAGGCGTAAGGTAGAGGAGGAGTATGAGGTAAACAGTTTCCCACAGCCTGGGAGTCGAGATGGGTTTTCAGTTTCCATCAATCTTCTTTTAGAATGTACATCATAGGCCGTAGACGAGGCTTATATACTGTAGTGAGGTGAGGTGATCTTGCTACAAAGAATTCTTCAATCACTTGTACAACCTTGGTACGAAGACCTACTCGACTAGTGGATGGGTAAACCCACTATGACCCGCCTCCGCCTCGCCATCCCTCTCCTCACTAACCTATATAAGCCACGTCCTACGCCCTATGCTGACTTCTACAAGATTGATGGACTGAACACATCAGACTCCAGCTGTAGGGACTGAACCTCATACTCACCTCTGCCTTGACGCCTCCTCTTGTATTGCGACTGATGAAGCCACTGTTGTGGCGAAACGTTCTTCCTGAATAAAGATTCCCAAATGCTGCAAAAGTTGTCTCAATCTTCAAAGTCATCATGCTGATCAGTGGGAACAGTAAAACGTTTTCGATTTGAATATCCCACCAGGAATGATAGTATTACCAATAACTAGTGAGGTTAGGCCTAGGGAAATCGAACAGACGCCTATATCTGTTACAATGGAAGACTCACAGCATGGCAGAAGTAAGTTTGAATGCCAGGCACAGATACAAGAGGAACGCCTCCATAGATAGTGATGGTGGTTCAAGGACACCTACAATTTGGACATTATTCATGACCTGTTTTAAAGTGACAACAGTTGATTGTTCAATTCACGATTCACAAACTGTGAGTTTCCAATGCTTTTGTGTCTTGCATTGTAATCGCCAAAATAGAAAGGCTCAGAATGAGCACAAGTTGGAGCCCAAGTAATTAAACTTATCAGCAGGAGCGTACAAAGTTTAAATATGTTGAGAGCAGAGTTCCCTATATATATCCTAACACCGTGATATAGTAGCCCCGCTATTTTCCTAATGTGCAAGAAGTTGATGGGGAAGTGATTTTTTAAATATAATAGCACACAAGAGTAGTAGATTTTGATGTTATATGCAACAAATGATGGGAATTCAGGGTTGGGATTATTTCAGGACTCTGCATCTCTTGTAGACACAACAATATCAATGGGTTCGGTGGTTATTAATGGTGAAGGTCAAGAAGTCTTTTTTCTAAGTGATTGCAATATTTGCCAGCATAATATAGAAAGTTTATAAGAATTTTTGATCCAATATTGTAGTCCTGGGATAAGTCTTGAGTTTTCTCACATAATGGAAAAAATTGATCATATAAATGAAGTCAGACCCTTATCAAGTCAACATGCAACCATTGTCCCATGAGTTTTTGTAAGTGCACTTCCAGTTGTAAGGCCCCTCGTGTGAGTTCTCTCGTAAACTCAGAAGCATGATCGCTGTATTTATGTGGAAAGTATGATTAGTGACACCACCACGCACTCACATTCCCTCCATCCACTAACATTTACACGCGACACTGGGCAACTGTCATCACCGAGCGCCACTACAAACATTGAGTTCATTACATTTATCAAAGTATTGTATCTCAACATTAATGGAGCTATGATGTGTTAACCTCATCACACTCTGCACCACCACTATATTACGCTCATCACTATTACTAACATTATAGACAAACCCCCGCTCTCATCACACTCTTCACCCACCACATTATATTACGCTCAATACACTATTACTGAACATTATAGACACCACCGCTCTCATCAACTCTTCATCACCACGCACTATAAATAACGCTCATCACCTATTACTAACATTATAGACACCAACCGCACCTCATCACACCTTCACCACCACTTATATTGCGGTCATCACATTACTAAACATCTTAGACCTACCATTGCCTTTATTGTGATGCTCACTATCTTATCAACACAAGTATTATATTCGTCATTAACTGTAATTAAGCAACACCACCACCCACTTTTTCAGCAGCCTACACTTGCTTTCACAAATTGTGACAATCTTGCTTATTGTAAACCTGCTAACACAAACTTCCTTGTGTTGTTCAAGATTGTTGTTTCAGAGAAATTGTTGTGTATCCAGTACTTTTATGCCGACATCAGATTGTATACCACAGACAAGACTTGGGAACATCTGGTATACGTGAAGTCCGGACAGCTGAGGCTCTTGGCTGACGTCACTGACTCAGCTAGGCCTGGTATTGACCCCGACGTGAGGAGGTCAGTTGAGAGCTTCCCCATTTGAGGTGCTCAAAACCCATTGTCTGAAAGGGCAGGCAGAGCCAGTATTCACTACCCAGGTACCTGTAGTCCTGGGAGGTCAAAAAGAGGTGGTACAGGGTGAAGTGCGGGGGCTGCGATGGGCGATCATCCCCACACACAGCAGTCAGTAAGAGCTGCTGTGACTCCTGAGGTCCTTACAATGATACATTGTATAGCAACAGTCTGTTGCTGTTTGATCAAATCATAACACCGTTCAGAAGGATAGGCATTGGGAGGGCACACTGCACACCATGTGACTTAGAATGGGCATTTCCCTGGCAATGTGCCCCAGGAGGGCGCTGACACTTATACAACGACTGTTGAGGCGGTGCTGTACAATGCAATGTAATAGGCGTCCCTGTTTGAGGCTGCACGGGAGTGAATATAACTTACGGCAGAGTCCCTGCTGGCCAGTCCACTCACTAATATCAGACCGTTGGAAAGTCGACGATGGCTTGACAACATGCTCTGACGCCAGATAGAAGGATTCAAGTGCTTGTGACGTGTAGAAGACAATAAGCACTTAGATGCCCTTGGAGGGGCAGCTCGGAGTTTGATGTTGGCATAATCGCAAGTGAAAGTTTGTCTATTAAATGCTGAATCATTAGGCACACAGACGTAGTTATCCTCATCGCGGACAAACTATGATCGTTTTCCTTCATGATTGTTTACACTAGCTCTCGAGAAAAACCAGGTTTAAACTTGTTTCTCTTATATCAGTGTTGTTAGGGAAATCAGACCTGACAGCTTTGGGAGGGTGTGCCCCACTGTATTGCTTTTCAGCAAGCTTTCTCTGGAACCTCTTCTTTTTTCCGGAGCCTGTTTACTAAAACATGTTTCAAAATCTGCCTTCCACCATCATCTACATCAACACCATCAGATATACTCATGCTGACCAGGAATTTCACACTGGCGATGAGGGCTAAAGGATAACGGTGAATAGAAATGGACAAGGGGAATCGGGCATTAATTCACTTCTGCTAGACACAGGCAATAGGCTGTATTGGCCTGTCGGGTCGCAGTGTCGATTTTCAAGAGTCATACTGAGGCCACCAGTTCGTACTCGAAGTTCTGACCAACGGACTGTATCTACCTGTTAATTACTCCAACCCCGCAGCCTTACACAACTAGCACACTAGTCTTGGAATGACGGACAGATTATCACTACATAAGAACTAGAATTTCTCACAACACGCACCGAGAAGGTACGGCCCGGAACACTGAGAACGTTCACAAGGGCTGGGCTTGTGAGCGCTGAATAGCCTGGACTCAGCTAAACTCGCCCTATAATCCCATATGTAATAATGGCTACTGAGTTAAGGGATAACCGTGTGAATAGGAAAGTCGAGAAGTGGACTTTCACCTCACTAGACACACGCAGTATGGAGTTAAGTGCATGCGGGTCTTATAGTGACCTTTTTCACGTCACCCAGCAGTCACAGAACATTCCACTCAGCTCATTATAAAAAGCCTACGTAGGAACTGATGGTAGCACAATGTCCTAAAGTCACAGTGAAATCACTCGTGCAAATAGATACAACAAATCAGCAGCACATAAACACTTCTAGCACAAACTTACTAAGTTTGTATAGTGAAACTCTGCAATGTCCCACTTAAAAAGTCATACTGCAATGCTCGTAAAGTTGTTTCTTACCTAAGGCACTACAGGAAACACTGGAATTCCAAGCAGCACGTAGAACTAACACGTCATGACATGCTGGGGGTCAGAGCTGTAACTGCAGCTGCCTTAAGCTTGTCTCTTGCTATGCTTGGACTGCTGCTGTTCAAGCTTGCTTGAATGTGCTTGCTAGTCGTGTCAACCACTTGGATATTTGCTTGTAGCAGGCAGGTAGGCACACAGGAGTACCTAATCGTAAGATGAGTTGAGTGTCGGCAGCAGTAGGACTGACACTGCACTCAAGACATTTAGAATCTGGGCAAAAACGCCTCTAGACCATAAGAAAATTAGAGGCGAATTGTAGCTGAGTTCCAAATCGAGGCAGGAGGGTAGACAGACCGAGGTGAGTGAGGTGTAGCCTCCTACAGTCCACTTCATATGTGGCTGTATAACAGTTTTGGGTCAGAATTGGCTTTCGCTACTATGTCATTTTCATATTGTCTATGGGCCTCCATTCTTATCTGTGCATATTCGTTTCTGGCTCTACGACTGCTCTCCTTATTCTCCTCGGTCCTTTGCCTTCTATATTTCTTCCATTGCCTAGCACACTTGGCTTTTGTCTCCCTGCGCCTTTGGGTGAACCATAGGCTCATTCTGGCATTTTCATTATTCCTGTTACCCTGTATGTATGTGTGCGTGTGTGTGTGTGTGTGTGTGTGTTTTGTGTGTGTGTGGTGTGTGTGTGTGTGTGTGTGTGTGTGTGTGTGTGTGTGTGTGTTGTTGTATGTGTGTGTGTACTCACCTATTTGTGGTTGCAGGGTCGAGTCCTAGCTCCTGGCCCCGCCTCTTCACCGGTTGCTACTAGGCCCTCTCTCTCCCCGCCCCATGAGCTTTATAAAAACCTCCTCTTTAAAACTGTGTATGGTTCCTGCCTCCACTACGTCTTTTTCTAGGCTATTCCACTGCCTTACAACTCAAAGACTGAAAAAAATACTTCCTACTATCTCTCTGACTCATTTGTGTCTTAAATTTTCCAATTGTGGCCTCTTGTTTCTGTGTCCCCTCCCTGGAACATCCTGTCTTTTTTCCACCTTGTCTATTCCACGCAGTATTTTATATGTCGTTATCATGTCTCCCTGACCCTC
Source organism: Cherax quadricarinatus (assembly GCF_026875155.1). NCBI lineage: Eukaryota > Metazoa > Arthropoda > Malacostraca > Decapoda > Parastacidae > Cherax > Cherax quadricarinatus. The sequence goes on along the minus strand of NC_069400.1, from coordinate 60,978,890 downwards.
CTGTCCTCCAGTGTCGTCAGGCCGATTTCCCTTATCTTTCTTCATGGACATTCCCTTCCTCTGGAGCTAACCTTGTCGCAAACCTTTGTACTTTCTCTAGTTTCTTGAAGTGCTTTATCAAGTGCGGGTTCCAAAACAGGTGCTGCATACTCCAGTATGGGCCTGACATACCGGTGTACAGTGTCTTGAATGATTCCTTACAAAGGTATCGGAATGCTGTTCTCAGGTTTGCCAGGCGCCCATATGCTGCAGCAGTTATTGATTGATTTTGTGCTTCCGGAGACATGCTCGGTGTTTATACTCACCCAAGATCTTTTCCTTGAGTGAGGTTTGCAGTCTTTGGCACCTGCCTATACTTGTCTGTGGTCTTCTGTGCCCTTCCCCTATCTTCATGACTTTGCATTTGGCAGGATTAAATTCGAGAAGCCATTTGCTGGACCAGGTGTCCAGTCTGCCCAGGTCTCTTTGAAGTCCTGCTGGTCCTCATCAGTTTTAATTCTCCTCATTAACTTCACATCATCTGCAAACAGGGACACTTCTGAGTCTAACCCTTCCGTCATGTCGTTCACATATACCAAAATAGCACTGGTCCTGGGGACCGACCCTGTGGGAACCCCGCTGTCACAGGTGCCCACTGTGATACATCATTACGTCCCATGACTCGTTGTTGCCTCCCTGTCAGGTATTCTCTGATCCATTGCAGTGCCCTTCCTGTAATATGCGCCTGATGCTCTAGCTTCTGCACTAATCTCTTGTGAGGAACTGTGTCAAAGGCCTTCTTGCAGTCCAAGAAGATGCAATCAACCCCCCTCTCTCTCGTGTCTTACATCTGTTATTTTATCATAAAACTCCAGAAGGTTTGTGACACAGGATTTGCCTTCCGTGAATCCGTGCTGGTTGGCATTATACTCCTTTTTCCGTTCCAGGTGCTCCCCCACTCTCCCCCTGATAATCTTCTCCTAATTTTGCATACTATACACGTCAATGACACAGGTCTATAGTTTAGTGCTCTTTTCTGTCTCCTTTTTTAAAAATGGGAACTACATTTGCCGTCTTCCATACCTCAGGTAGTTGCCCAGTTTCCAGGGATGTGTTGGGAAAATTGTGGTAAGTGGCATGCACACATATTTTGCTCCCTCTCTAAGGACCCACGGGGAGATGTTGTCCGGGGCCCATTGCCTTTGAGGTATCGATGTCCCCTTTGCAGTTTCTTCACCTCCCCCTCATCTGTATGTATGTCGTCCAACATGTTGGTGTAAATTTCCCTTTCTGGTGTCACCATCTGGTCTGTCCCCCCCCGAGTCCTTCCTGACTCTACTGTAAATACTTCCTTTTAAAACTTTGTGTTGAGCTCCTCACATACTCTTGATCGTTTCTTGTGGTTCTCCACCTTCTTTCCCCAGTCTTATCACCTGGTCCTTGACTGTTGTCTTCCCCCTAATGTGGCTATACAGCAGTTTTGGGTCAGATTTGACTTTCGATGCTATGTGTTTTCATACTGTCGCTGGGCCTCCCTCCTTATCTGTGCATACTCGTTTCTGGCTCTTTTTACTAATCTCCTTGTTTTCCTGGGTCCTATGCCTCCTGTACCTTTTCCTTTTTCTGTTGCACTTAGTTTTTGCCTCCCTACACCCTTGGGTAAACCAAGGACTCGTTTTTATCTCCTATTATTTCTGTTTCCCCTTTAGAACAAAACTTTCCTCTGCCTTCTTGCACTTTGTTGCCACATATTCCCTCATCTCGTTTACTGATTTTCCCACCATTCTCTGTCCCACTGAACCTCCTGCAGGAAGTTTCTCATACCCGTGTAGTCCCCCTTTTATAGTTTGGCCTGGGCCCTTCAGTTCCCGTTACCTTCTCACTTGTAACTACTATATAGTCAAAACTCAGAACCACATGATCGCTAGCTCCAAGGGGCCTCTCGTAAGTGATGTCCTCAATGTCTGAACTGCTCAGGGTGAACACAAGATCCAGTCTTGCTGGTTCATCCTCCCCTCTCTCTTTTGGTTGTGTCCCTGACATGTTGATGCATGAGGTTTTCAAGTGTGTGTGTGTGCGTGTGTGTGTGTGTGTGTGTGTGTGTGTGTGTGTGTGTGTGTGTGTGTTGTATGTGTATGTGTGAGTGTGTGTACTCACCTAGTTGTACTCCACTAGTTGAGGTTGCAGGGGTCGAGTCCGAGCTCCTGGCCCTGCCTCTTCACTAATCGCTACTAGGTCACTCTCCCTGAACCGTAAGCTTTATCATACCTCTGCTTAAAGCTACGTTTGGATCCTGCCTCCACTACATCGCTTCCCAAACTATTCTACTTATTGACTACTCTGTGGCTGAAGAAATACTTTCCCAACATCCCCGTGATTCATCTGGGGTCTTCAACTTCCCAAATGTGTCCCTTGTTACTGTGTCCAATCTCTGGAACATCCTTCTTTGTCCACCTTGTCATTTCCTCTCAGCATTTTGTATTTCGTTATCATGTACCCCCTATCTCTCCTGGCCTCCAGTGTCGTCAGTTTGATTTCCCCTTTAAACCCCTCCTCGTAGGACATGCCTCTTAGCTCTGGGACTAGTCTAGTTGCAAACCTTTGCATTTCTCTAGTTTCTTTACATGTTGGCTAGGTGTGGGTTCCAAACTGCTGCCGCATACTCCAATATGGGCCTAACGTACACGGTGTACAGGAGTCCTGAACGATTCCTTATTAAAATGTCGGAATGCTGTTCTGAGGTTTGCTAGGCTCCCATATGCTGCAGCAGTTATTTGGTTGATGTGCGCTTCAGGAGATGTGCCTGGTGTTATACTCACCCCAAGATCTTTTTCCTTGAGTGAGGTTTGTGTCTCTGGCCCCTAGACTGTACTCCGTTGCTGTCTTCTTTGCCCTTCCCCAATCTTCATGACTTTGCACTTTGGGGGGATTGAACTCCAGGAGCCAATTGCTGGACCAGGTCTGCAGCCTGTCCCGATCCCTTTGTAGTTCTGCCTGGTCTTCGATCGAGGAATTCTTCTCATTTAACTTCACGTCATCTGCAAACAGGGACGCCCCCAGAGTCTATTCTTTCCGTCATGTCGTTCACAAATACCAGAATCGCACTGGTCCTAGGACTGACCCCTGCGGGACCCCGCTGGTTACACGTGCCCACTCTGGCACCTCGCCACGTACCATGACTCGCTGCTGTCTTCCTGACAAGTATTCCCTGATCCATTGTAGTGCCTTCGCTGTTATCTTTCCATGGTCCTCCAGTTTTTGCACCAATCTCTTGTGTGGAACTGTGTCAAACGCCTTCTTGCAGTCCAAGAATATGCAATCCACCCACCCCTCTCTCTCTTGTCTTACTGCTGTCACAATGTCATAGAACTCCAGTAGGTTTGTGACACAGGATTGATGAGATCATTCCATTCTAGGTGTTCCACCAGTCTTTTCCTGATAATCTTCTCCTGATTTGCATATATAATGTCAGTGACATGGTCTGTAGTTTTGTGCTTCATGTTGTTCCTTTTTTTTTAAAATTGGGGACTACATTTGGTGTTTCCATGCCCCAGGCAATTCACTGTTTCGATAGATGTATTGAATATTGTTGTTAGGGTCAATAGCGCCCCTGCTCCCTCTCT
>NC_069400.1:60926603-60974788 GCF_026875155.1 Cherax quadricarinatus | reverse complement strand
TTTACCCTTGTACCCCATCCCCTTTTACTCTCAATGTAGCTTCAACTAAAAGGTGATCGGGATATATTTGTGGCCCCTCTATAAAGATGTACATCCTTAAGTCTACTCAACATTCTTTTACCTACCAATACATAATCCAGCAAACTACTGTCATTATTCCCTACATCATATCTTGTATACTTATTTATCCTCTTTTTCTTAAAATATTTATTGACTATAATTAAATCCCTTTCTATACAAAGTTCAATCAAAGGGCTCCCATTATCATTTACACCTGGCACCCCAAACTTACCTACCATGCCCTCTCTAAAGGTCTCTCCTACTTTATCATTTAGGTCCCCTACCACAATTACTTTCTAACTTGGTTCAAAGGTTCCTATACATTCACTTAACATCTCCCAAAATCTCTCTCTCTCCTCTATTGTCCTCTCTTCTCCAGGTGCATTCATGCTTATTATGACCCACTTTTCACATCCAACCCTTATTTTAATCCACATAATCCTTGAATTTACACATTTATATTCCCTCTTCTCCTTCCATAACTGATCCTTCAACATTATTGCTGCCCCTTCCTTAGCTCTAACTCTCTCAGATACTCCTGACTTAATCCCATTTATTTCTTGCAACTGAAACTCCACTACCCCCTTCGGCTTTGTTTTGCTTAGGGCCAGGACATCCATCTTCTTTTCATTCATAACATCAGCAATCATCTCTTTCTTGTCATCTGCACTACATCCACACACATTCAAGCATCCCAATTTTATAAAGCTTTTCCTCTTCTCTTTTTTAGTAAATGTTTACAGGAGAAGGGGTTACTAGCCCATTGCTCCTGGCATTTTAGTCGCCTCATATAACACGCATGGCTTATGGAAGAAAGATTCTTTTCCCGCTTCCCAATGGACAATAGAGGAAATAAAGAAGAACAAGAGCTATTTAGAAAAAAGAAGGAAAACCTAGATGTGTGTATGTGTATATATGCATATTCGTGCCTGTGTAGTGTGACCTAATTGTAAGTAGAAGTAGCAAGATATACCTGTTATCCAGCGTGTTTATGAGACAGAAAAAGACACCAGCAATCCTACCATCATGTAAAACAGTTACAGGTTTCTGTTTTACAGTCATCTAGTAGGACTATGGTACTTCCCTGGGTGGTTGCTGTCTACCAACCTACTAATATGACTGATGTCATGTCATATTAACACCCCCTTTCAGAGGAAAGTTATGGATGTGGCACACAGTGGTCAAGGAAAAATATAAAAAACCTCGATAATAACCCATTGGTAACGTTTGTGAAGCATCCTTTCATTTTTGATACCACTGGTAGTGTCATCCTGCCATAATGTCCTATGCCAGTGGTATTCATTGCGCGGCTCGCAATGACTCAATTCACGGCTCTCGAAAGATATATAAATTAATTAATAAAAAAAAAAATACATAGAAAAATCATTTTTCAAGTAAGATACATATTTTCATGAGGTGAGATGGAAGATGAAGTCACAGTAAGAGATAACATTCTAACAGAAATCGTACAGAAATCATACGTGTCCACTACGGGAAACTGATCAGGGACACGTCTAGCTCTAGGCATTGGTGGTCTCACTGAATCAGTTGAGTTCAAGCTTTTCGTATTTTCGTTTACTCTTTGGAGAATTGTGTTTGAAATAGGCAACAGAAGTTGAGACTGTGGCAACTATATATGAAAGAAACGAATTAACTGTTGCTGTGCTGAGGGAAGCTAGGTGCGATGGGCTAGTTTACTTGAAACCAAAGTGCAGTCAAGTAGTGACCGTTATTGATGGGAACGATTGTGGTTAAACAAAAAAGCATTAAGTGATGAACAGCCATCCCAGACCTCGACAGTAAAAAGTACATTAATTTAAGTTGGTCTTATTTTGCTATTAATAACAAGATGTGCAGCTAATATTACCATGCTAATATTTTCTCATTTACTATATTGACTACATCTCAGTACTACTTAATTTAGTTTGAGTATGCTAAACTTGCAGTAGCTTGCTGCCTCTCTAATGTGTTTTACCCGAAGTTGGCTCTCTTGCAAAAATTAGTGAATAACTCTGTCCTATGCCCTGTTGTAAACAAAAAGATCTGAACATGTGTAATACATATTCGGCAGGCTGGCCGCTGGCTGGCTGGCTTTGGCCCGTCTCTCTGTCTGTATCTGTCTATATCTCCTGTCTGCATTCTGGCTAGATCTCTTCTCCCATAACTCTTTTCCTCACATGTACACATAAGTAAACAGTTATTATATATAGAGTGTAAATTACCTAAGGATGACCCCAAAAATTCCAGGCAAAGCCTGTTCAGTGATTGTAATATAAGACATAATAATGACATGATTGGCAAGTAATACACATTTTCAGCTTCTGCTGTCATTGTTTTGTAAACATCGTGTTTACAAAGCTGCTCTCTGAGACTGAGAGACAAGCAGATTGCAAGACACACACTTAGGTCAGCATAATAACAGAGACACACAGGCAGACATATGATTAGACAGGGCACAGATCGCGACATATACCTGTTTGTGTGTAACAATGAACAAATAAAGCCAGGGTTCCCTGCAGCAGTGCACTGATCATCATGCCACTTCACACAAGCTTTACCCTGTCTGCAGTTTGGTGATACTCCATCATAAACACCATGCTTCAATAAGTTTCATATATTCCTCCACAATGTCTAAAACAATGCTGTAGAGCCACTAAAAAACTTTGTATATACACTGGGACCAACTACTTTCGAGCGCAGATCCTCCTCTGAGTTGGTTGAGGGAGTAATGAGTGCTGGGTGATCTGGACGCTACTAATTCCCAGGCCTACCCATTTCCTCCCGACTGATAAGTACCAGCATTAAAACTCCTACTGTTGGAAGACGCTTCAGTGTTGTGAGAACTCCAAATGTGGCGAGCTGTGACTAAGTATATACCTAGTGAAACACTGGAAATAGTCTTCCCTTTTGCAAAGGCCCCTCAACCGGCCCTCTGCTTTCCCCCTCTGCCTTTGCAGTTTGACCTCAGCCTTTCGCTCTAACAACATACAGTGTAGAGCGAATTTTTCTAGTCCACTGCTACTCGTGCCTCTCAAAGTGCTCATCAACTCATCGCTTTACCAACCTGAGGAATAACGACAGTGTGCAGGTCCTCGTGAGTTGGTAACCCAGGTGTCCAACGATTCACTGAAAATTCGCTTTCAACCTCCAAGAACAAGTGTGCAGAAGATTTTTGCAAGTTGGAGTGAGTAAACAATCTGGTACAAATATTGCAAGTTTGGTATCTCTTTGAGAAGTCCTGCCTCAGCCTGTGACCTTGATCGAGGCACTGCATCATCGTTCCTGAGACTTTCGCCATATAGACTATGTGGAATAAAGGCCGAATGTGCGTGCTCCTTACCGCCTGCTGTTTCTCCTGTACCCTACACTCTCCGCCTTAAACTCAGCCGTTCGCATCTAACAACGATGTGCATTGTTAGAGGTTGAATTTTTGCGCCCCCGCTGGTACTCGAATATGTGGAGTTCCGCAAGTTCTTGAGCAGATTGTTGTGTAACCTATTTGCATGAGTGGATTACTCTGACTTAGGACCATGTTCGACCCATCAGTACCTACTTAGGCTAAAAGGAGTGAGGAATTCTGGCCTGCGTGGTGTACCTTGAAAATGGCACTCTAATGACCCCGCATGCACTTACCCCAAACTGCATGTGTCTAGTGATGTAATTCCCTTCCCCTCGACTTTCCTAATCACTGGTAATCCCTTAACTTGTCGCCATTATCTACTATGGGATAAGGGCGAGTTTACTGATCCAGGCCAAACAGCGCTCCAAGCCAGCCATTGAAGGCCAAGGCTACATCTTTCAGAATCCCAGGAAAGCCTTTGTGAACGTTTTCTACAGTGTTCCTTTCCAGCCGTACCTTCGGTGTTTGTGAGAACTATTTCTTATGTAGTGAAAAATTTGGTCATTCCAAGACACTGTGCTAGATGTGGTTAATTGCATGCGGGTTGTAGTTAACAAGTAGTACAGGGTTGGTAACTCTCGAGACGAAATGTGGTCCCAGTGAAACGACCTATGAAAAATTGTGCACTGCAACCCTGCAGCCACAACACCCATATTGCCTGATCTAGCGAGGTGAATATCCCTTCCTTGTCCCTTCTCCTTCCTCGATTTGGAACTCAGCCGTTCGCACTCTATTTGCTTGTGGTCTAGAGCGTTTTTTTTTTTTTTTTTTTGCCGAAGGAGTGGTGGGGAGAGACCACATGGGTGCTGAGTGCCCTGTTTCCTCTGTGACCGGACACTGGCGTACCGCTCATCTTGCGGTTTCTCCTGTGTCCTGCCTTGCCTGCTGCAAGCAGGTGTCCGGGTGGTTGGCACGGGCTTTGGCGAGCACAGTCAGCAAGATTGATGGGCAGCCACTAAAAGCTAGCCAGAACAGATCTAAGGCAGCCCTGGCAGTAATAGCTGTCCCTAAAATCTGGCCCCGCAAGTCTTGGTAATACGTTCTGCAGTGCTGCTGCATACCAAGTGTTTCCTGTAGTGGCCTTGAGAACAAAATTGACGAGCATTTGCAGAGGCGACATTTTGAGTTGGACATGCCAGAGGTTCACTTATAGACATAGTAAGTTTTGTGGTGAATTGGCTTGTACACAGTTAACATTCATCTCTGTCATAATTTTGTGCTAGATGTGTTAAGTGCTGCTGTTCCCCAACATTAAATTGACATGTGTAACCTGTATTAAGACTTTAAAAGGCTTCAGAGTTATTTTCAGTGTAGTGACTCCTTACATTTGATAAGATCAGTGTAACACATGCTCTTGCTCAGTGTAACCTGAACTATTAAATAGCGGTTACATAGTTAAGGGTTGCTTGACCTAGTTCATTGGTTGTGTTTTTCTAATACATTTTCTCGTTCAGACGAAACTATTCTGCTAAATTCCCAGTAATATTTCAAATTTGCAGGTTGCATACTGTATGTGATTGTGTAACTTATGCTTTGTATTTTTAACTGTGTAACAAGCTTACTTCCTGCCATTAAGTGTTCAGGTTTCATGAATACTTTCTTACTTGGAGGCAATTCGGATTACCTTTCAACTGTGTTAAGCAAGAGTCAGCCTGTTAACATGCAATGTTTCCTGTGCCATCTCATCTAGTTGGTCCTAGCGCTAGTTATAAAATTGTAATAGTAAAAACAAAAAAAAAAAAATATTTATTTATTTGCAATCATTATACTCTAGTTATAACATTTTTTAAATTGTTTAGACTATTTGATCAACTGATTGTATGTTTAACTTCTTATACACCAATTTAATACTGCAGACACGCACTGACACATAATAAACACATTAAAACGCTGGTACCTCTCCAGAAGCTGGGCCAAGTGTGTGACCTTGAGAAGTTGATTTGTTTATAACACCAACATCGGTGTAGCCACACTCACACTATATATACAGTTCAACAAAAGGTTGTATTCCAAATGATAAGAGTTTACACTTAGGTGTACTTAGGTAACACTTGTTCTTAACATAGTAACGCGAGTGTAAGTTGAGTATAGGTTTAGGTACTGGTTCATCTATCTACAGCTGCACACGTTAAGCTTGCATACATGTAATACCAAAGTAAGTGTATTGAGTTACCCATATGGACCAAGGAAGTCAACCAGAGTGATTTATCTCATTGGGTCATTGGGGGGTAACATTACCTAGTTTATTTTTTTTTTTTTTTTTTTTTTTTTTTTTTTTTTTTTTTTTTTTTTTTTTTTTTAGTAAATCTGTATACAATCTATGGTTGGGTGTAGAGGGTAGTCTTCAGCGTATCATTTGATGTCTGCTATATTATTATTCAGTGATGTACATTAGGTGCAGTAGCCTGAACTATCTCAAGTGGAAGTTAACATTTGAACCTCATGTTTGTAATGTGATGTATGTCTAATTCAATTTTATGCTCAATTATGACCTACTTCTCTCTCTCCTCTCTCTCTCTGTCGCTCTCTCTCGTCCCTCATCCTCTCTGTTCATCTTTTGTAATTTGTGTTATGGTGAAATACCTCGCCCTGTAACCATCCATTATATCATTATATGTACCATATATTAACACACATATCAAGAGTGTCTCTGAGTTGTGATTTTTTGGTTGGGAGTGTGTGTCGTATTGAGTGGTGGTGTTCTGGGTTGAGGTTAAGGTTGGGGCGGAGGTTCATGAACTTTGAGCACGATTGTGTCTTGTGATCTATTTTGGACTTCTGACTTCGTAGTGTAATATTTGCTCTTCAATAAGCTATAAGGAAAGATAAGCTATGTAATTCTTGTGTTGTGAGGTCTACACCAGATATCAACACTGGCAAACATGGCAACTGTCATAGAGTAACCTATTTCAGCAGGTGATGAGAATATGATAGCTCCAGACCTTTTAAAAGTAAACAAAAGAGAAAAAGTGAGAAAGGGCTAGAGGCTCGCGTAATTCATACTCACTTGAACTCGTACACAATGATGATACAGAAAGCGTCCTTGGTGCACAGAGGCTGGCAAGAAGGTCTTTCTTCAAAGGAAAGAATGTGTTTAAGCTGAACTTCGCCTGACAACACCCCCGCGTGCACATGCTAAGTGTGCAGTGCTAATGGAAGCTGTAAACAAGTATCCTAACTCAAGTATCTGCAATTTAGTAAAAACACACACAATTCTTTGTGTTTGTGGAATCAGAATAAAGAGCTGATCAATGAATCTACTTAGTACGACCTTATGGGGATATTAAGCTGCTCCGACCTCAATCCAGACCACTCACCACTTAAAAAATGGGTATCAGTTATCATAATCATTGATACCCTCTCTGCAATGCCCATTTCCATCTGACTCTAAGTAGAGCAATTATCATCAAGCCTAAAAGACTTAAAGACAATCCCAAATTATTGGCCAGTTGGGTGGGTCAGTTCCCTCTCCGCCCGTGAATATCCTGGTGCATGTTTACGTTTTCCAAAACATCGAAGTGTGTACCCTACCCCCTAAACGTATGGGAGGTGTTTTTACCAATGCCAGCACTATTGCCATGTGCAGTAAGACTGTTGGTAATACTACAATCTGGTGTGGGCGATAATGTGCTGTGAAACATTCACTAGAGAATGCACAGTAAGGCCCCTGACAGCCAAAATTTTAAGTGTATAAACTGTAAATAAAGAAGTGTTGGGGTTACAGTTTCCCCCAAGGACTGCAGTCAGAACCCAAACAACCATCGAGGTAAACCTTATAACATATCCTTAGATGATAACTGATTAAGGTGCCAACCAGTCTACCACAGCCAGAACTGAGACTTGAACCTCTGCAAAGTGTGGCAAGAACCCCACCTCACTGCAACAATTCTGGTGGATACAAGAATTCCATCACCACACCAGCTGTGCGGAGCTATAGCCCTGCCCTGCTAGCACATATGGAACTACTGTCACCACTACAGATACCTATGTCAACACCTGAATATGAGGAATGAGTTTGTCAGTTTCACCAATCCACACAACTACAACAGTCAACGACACCACCACAGGTAACCTCCCTGGAAATTGGAGATGATTCAGATTTCACATGTACCTACCTGCAATGAATGATGAAAGCATAGAACCTAATGTATAACCATGTTAACCTGTTTAAGAGTGATATGGGTGTTAAAGAAGTCACTAACCCAGAAGTGCCTCCTCCGGAGAGGCATTGATTCTGCCTGACCTCCTCATATTATAAAAAATTTCCAGAAAAAAAAAATTGGAGCAACATGAAACAGATTCCTGACAAGCTTAATAAAAGATGATGTAAACAGGTAGTGAGCTCTTAGAGCATGGTGAGATGTCAAAGTGGCAGCCAACTTCTCCGTTCAGCTTCCCACAATTTGTGGAAGAAGCCCAAAACTCTTGCCTTCAAAACTGCCTCATAACTGGCTGCCAAGAATCCGAAAAATGCTTACAAATAAAGGTTTCTGGAAGATAAAGACCTACAAACTATGCTAATTGCTCTTACGTGTCTGCACACAGCAGTCAAAGCATATATAGTTTTACCATCTTATGAGTCAAGATGAATGTAAGAACTCACTATCAAGGATTACAGTTACAAATCTTTTTTCCATGAATCAATGCTTCCATCAGAAGCGGTTGCCTGACTTACATCATATTAGTGCAACCAAAGAATATTGATGTCATCATTTTTGCCAGAAAGTAGATTGAAAGATGGAGCACCTCCACCAAACTTGCCTGGATATGCAGCTACTAACCTAAGGTCAACCAATTGAGTTTGAGTGATGTATTGTCAGAAAGAACTTGCCACATTCACTCCTTTCCTGCAGAGTCCGAGTTACATGCAGTAACAAGGTGTCAAAGTAAATTATGCAAAGGCTATTTTTCCATAAACATTTTAATCTCTATGCCCCCAGCGAACCAGCTTCGGACTGATGCTTTACCAGATCGCATCAATAAGAGAACCTAACCATCATTCTTGGAGATTTTAAGCCAGACATAAGGAATATTGTGTGGGTCTATTACAAACACAATGAACTAAACTAGAGAGATTGCTTGAATGAGATTGATAATGTTTACGAATTGTGGGCACTACTGAGCCCCAACTCGCATATATGGTGGCAAAACAAGATCTGTGTCTTGGAGTTAATGTACGATCGATATACGATGCATGACTCTTCAAAGTTTTGTGATCTTCAATCTGGATCACTTCCCAAGACTAACAACTGTTCTATCTTCTTGATCACATCTTCCAGCACAGGAGCTAAATACAGAAGGGGAGAACTTTATTCTCAAACCAGAACACAGAGACAACTTATTAACTACTTGGATCAATGGTTATAAGAAGTTACGACCCACTGTGCACAAACAAAAATTTAAATGGATTATTAATTACCGGTACTTATTGAGAGTGGTTCCTCACAGATCAAGTGGGCAGAAATAGTAAACAAAGTACCCCTCCACTATAAATAACAATAAAAACCAATGTAAATACTATAATGATCCACAGCCTCTGCAATCTACATATGCACTAAGTGAGGATTGGTAAAGCATACCGTGAATGTAGAACCCCAGACCGCTCAGAACGTTCCCAAGCTGAGCACTAACAAATGGCAAGTGAAAGAAAGGAAGAACTTAGGAACAGGATGTAACAGTTTGAGTTAGTGGATTAAATAGGTCCACCCCTTTGATAATGGCTTGGAAAGGTTTAAAAAAAATAAACCAGGAAACAGACTGCAAAGTTGCTCATTGTATGCCCTTCCTCTTGAAAAGCAAATGACCTCATAAAATACTGGTTCCAAAAAATCCATCATGAAAGCCTTCCATCTCATATTAAGAAAAAGAGTGGTTAAGGGACGGCGTGAAAGAAATGTTGAAACTGATTAATTTTATGAGCCAAAATATTTATGATAGTGATTGCCTCTTTACCGGTATGAATTAGATAATGCATTTAACCAAAGGTCGAACAACTGCCTCCTGGATGAGGATGGTATAACCTATGATATCTCAAGAACCTAAGGCACGTGCCTTATAACCTCTTTTGTTGGCACTGTATAAATCTCAGTTACTTGAGGGCGTTCTTCCTACTTCCTGACCAATAGTCTCATTGTGCCTAACCCTAAGCCCCAACATCCTGATAACATTTAGGCCGATCTCCTTAACTAGTTGTCCTTTGCAAAACTTTTGAAAGTAATGATGCTTAACGAGATGTACTAGAACTAGAATTCAGACATCTACTTCCCCCTACCTCTATGGGTTCATGAAAGTTAAAAGTGTGCAAACTGTATTTCCACCTTTCTCACTGCACACACCTCTACTAAAAAAGAAAGTTTTACCACTTGTTCTAGATCTAAAATCTGCATTTGATATTGCAAACAGAACCGTTATACTACATGTAACTAGCCAAAAAGATATTGGTGGTAGCTTACTCTGCTGTATAATAGGAAATACCTGTCACAAATAGAGTATCCCTGGTCCTTTAACCAAGGCTTCAGAATGATTCCAAAAGAATATTCCTTTTAGGTACCCGCAGGGAGGAGGTCTTAGTCCATGCTATTTAATATTCGTGATTAATGCTCTTTCCAAAATGCACAACCTTCCTCACCAAACATAATAGCTATAAGCTATGCTGAGATATCCTGATCCATACAACAGTGCATAAAGAAGATAAATACCATTCTAATTAGGTTTCAAACAATTTTGTAATCGACTAGGCCTCATAATACTTCCTCTAAAACAAAGACATTAACAAGCAAAGACTTCCGTCCCCCACCCATCTATTTTGCAGGGTGAAATCATTACTACGTTAAAATCTTACAGTTATCTTGTGTAGATTTACCCTTTAACAAATCACTAAACCACAACTAAACAAGAAAATGTAAAGCCAGCTAAATGCTCTCAAGCTGTTTGCTGCTACAGTCCCAACTATTGGTGCTATTGTGAGAATCTGTGAGAATGAATGTTACATAGTCCTCAAGATAATTGGGAATCCTTAATTGATTATGCTGGCTACCCATGTTGATGATTAGCTAGAGAAGTTTCCCCACCGACACTTGGAGTTAATGCAAATGAAGCTTCTCAGGACTATTTCTTGTGGCTTGTCCCAGATCTACAAACGTTCTTAAACAAGGGAATGGAGCTTGGAATTTTCCTAGAATCATGATAGGATTGTTGAAATTAACACTGGTACTCGGTATGAGAATGTTATAAACGAACCAGACACTGCAACAGTGAATCTTACCAATTGACTATAGGTAAATACACACAGATCAAAATGATTGTGTGAAAACGTGCAATTGCATTAAGTTTTTATAACCTGCATGAACTTTATCACTGGTATGCAACAATAGCAATTCCCCTCCTCCATGGAAGAATTGTTCATTTAATATCACATACCTACAAGTCCCTCCCAATACGCTCAATTGCAAGTAATCCCTTCCCTTAAATCTCTTGTTAGAGCCAACTGAGTTCAAGAAGAAATTTTTCGCCTACTGAAGTAATAAGTTATCACAAGTTATATACACTGATGTGATCTAAACAGGAGTCTTCATGGCAGGCTGCATCTGCCTCTGTTGCCACCTGCCTATTAAGAACGATAAAAAATTTGTTGATTAAGGCATAAGAATAACAACTGGGGCGTCTACACTGCAAACAGAATTGTTTGCAATCCTAATTGCGCTAAAGCTAACCTATGACACTGAGCTTGACTCCTATCTCATTAACTGATACTATGACATCATTGAAGGCTCTTGGCTCATTATTAATGACCCAACAACAATGCTCATTGGGGAAGCCCGGATATAGAGAGCCACAAATTAGGGGACGAAGAGGAATAAATGTACAATTGACTATGGATCCCATCACACATAGGATTACTCCTTCAGATAAAGTTGAAAACGATATGCGCCAAGTATGAGTAATCCAGAAGGAGAACGTATAATATAACTTTGGGTATATTCTGTTTGTCTAGCATGAAGGAATAAATAGGAAGAGAAGTAAATAAGAATATCATTGTTATATGAAAGCAGTTAGAAGCCTGAGAAGATCTATAACCCACTATGATAACATGAACGTAGATAAGTATTTTATGGAGCAACTTGCAATGAGGAAGCAGACGACTGATTGTAGTGGCCAGGCTTTAGGCTTGGTAACAAGTACTCTTCTGGCAGTTTGGGGAAGACCACAGAATGATGATCAAAACTAAATGTAAATTATGTTGATCAGGCTATTGTCCCCGTCTCTGAACACAATGTGATAAGTTGGTCCACTTATTGAGGAATACAGAGACAATAACAGTATAATAACCTATGTGACATGTACAAGATCTCTTAAAAGAGTGAAAATAAGTTATCCAGATATACAAAGCAAATTTCCTAAATTTGCTATGCAACAGATTAATTGAACTATAATGGTGTAGATATAAATCCATAAGTATTCCTGTTAACGCCTTTTGGGGCAAGTTCCTAGCCTTTTTTTTGTGGTATCCACATGCTCTCGCGCTACCGTCCACAGGATGATATGGTGCACAATAAAACTAGCCACTTCGGTGGCAAAAATCCAATCTACTTGCGGGAGCGAGCGTCACGTGCCGAGTTTTTCCAAATACGAGCAGTCAATGGTTCGATTTTTAAGTTTCTCCATACACTCCGCAAGTTGACACTCACTTGTTGCTTGCCTCTGGACCCCCACAAGTTGTATTACCGTGGTAGCTACATAGTTGCATACTCTGTGACCGCTGCACAGTTTGCTTACCCGGATCACATTTAGCCTCACATACTGATAGTTCCCCTCCCATCATGGAGAGAATCGATCCGACATGTTTCCTAACAAGTGCACTCAGTATACTAAACAGTAGTTAGGTACCCGATGGTGCTAGTCAACTATAGTGGGTCAGAGTCCTTAGGGGTGAAGGTATACCTTACAAATGCAGGGCTTTCAAATGAGCTGAGGTATGGTAATGAACATATTTAATGAAAAACCCCCAAAAGTTTAAAAAAAAAAAAATGAAAAAATATACATTTTTTGAAAATTAATCTTATATGAAAAAGTACACGCCGAATGATTTGCTTTATAAGCATTGTTAACACGTTTTGTGCAAAGAACAACCAATTGTTGAACACATTTAGCCAAGTTCTTCGTCTGTGGTACCTTGCCTTAATAACATCTAGCTTTAGCTTCTTCGTCCACAGTTGAACAATCCTGTTTTTGCGATCTTGGATTGGTTATTTGTCCACAGAATACACACTGGTGTTTATGTCAGGAGAGTTTCAGGCCAGTTTAGAATGCTTAGCCCATTCTCTTCAAAGAATGTCAACATTTTTCTGAATTATGCATGGAGCAAGATCCACTGGGAAAATGCCTTCTTCATTAAAGTCTGTCCTGACACTGGAGAATAAAAATGAGTTGTCAGAGTGCCATGTATTTGTGCACTGTTCAAAATAGTGGGTGATTTGGGAGCGCATCTTAGAATGTGTTACATCCGACGAGGTTTCTCATTTGTACCTTCTTCGCACTACGACTGATCAGTACACATTTACTACAGAATGTCAACAACTGTGACCATAAGACCAGCTCTAAACTTTTGATATTTTTTAAAATACCTCTACTAACAGAATACTCCATTCTACTGAATGTACAACAATGCATGCAACCATTGACCTGTCATATTGTAAAAACACATTGTCTGCTTTATTATTGTTATATCAGTTTACAATAATATTTATCCCGAATACATCATTGCTCGTTAATCTTAAGTTAATTTTTAAGCCAGCCCGTAATGCTATGCATAGAAGTGGCTTTGGCCGATGGCCTGAGCTCATACCTGTATTATATGGGGGTACCTCTTGTATGTATAAACTTTCTCCATTCAATCTGCCATCCATCCCATATGAATTCACTAGTGCCCATCACCGCCATTATTTCTTCATAACAGCAGTCTGAAAATTGTCCAAACCGCTTTCCAGCAGTTTCTGTCCAACTTGTCGAAAAGTTGAAGAATCAACATTTATCCGAACTGAAGCCAAATCTCTCTGTAGATCTTTCAGTTTTCTGGATCCTTCCACACTATTACTTATGATAACCTTTCATTGTGAGGGTTCGTTTTCGTTTCCGTGCCACATCTTCCTCAATGCAGCGCCCTCCACATCACCAGTGTCGTCAGCTCTCTCATACCAACAGCTGATGTTGGTAGCTCAATTTTTCGAGATCTGTCCTGTAATACTCAAATCGAGCAGTGTTTTCAAGCTACAAAACTTGCAACTTCAATATTGAATGGGAGAATTTGTGCGAAACCCACATTCACTCATGGAGCATGCTTGCAGCAGTTTACTTGTCAGTAAAAACAACTGTATGATGGGCACTTGACAATAGTCTCAGGGTAACACCACAGCTGTTGGTTGCCAGAAGTCGGGGGGGGAAGCAATCTCACGAAAAAAAGCTTAATTACATTAATGAGAAGCCAGGGACAAAGACCGCATATTGAGAGTTACATAAATTACTCTTGTTTCCAATTAATTTCCACACTACTGGTTGGATATAGCTCTTAGCCAAAAAATTTGTGTAAAATTGGTTGCTCACACCTGTAAAACGCCCTACCTGCATGATCCCACTGGTTACTATCCCCTGGGACCCCATACAGCTTGCCTTGCTCAGCGTAAATGGAGGGTACTGTGCAAAAAGAGTAGAGAGAACCTCAGGCACTAGTGTGTTTGTCATGAAATTTCAATGAAATTCATATCTAGCTTGTCGTTGCGAGTTACGACAGAACTGAATATATCCTGCATTTCCCCCGTCTCCTTCATAGGAGTTGGAGTCATAACAAAAATTAAACATGTCCTCTTTGTTACAAAAAAAGCGAAAAAAAAAAGGGGGTCTAATAAGCTTAGAGATCTCCATTGAATACTAGAAAGGACTTCCCTCTAGCATCAGTAGCCTGTTACTGGCGTTTTGTAACAATTATCGTATACCTGGTCCAGTATCCATTAAAATACATTAAAGATTAATATAGACTGTTCAGGATTACAAACTGGTAGGCAAAACTAACTAAAGAAATTTAAAAATTAATAAGTTTATTAAATAATATCATTCTAGGAATATATTATCAAAGTAAATTAATTTAATAACAAATCAAAATAATCAGCTCTCCGACGTGTAACAGTAGTATATATATGTGCTGAAGGTCACATATCACATTTATATGTCCTTAAGTACCGTCTGGTACATTAACATTTAAAAATAAAAATAAATACAAATAAGTTTGCATGTATGTGTGTACGTGCTTCTAATTAGTTTGTGCTATTCTCCAACTCGACTAGACTTAAACCAGTGACTAGAAAAGTCCCTCACATCAACTAACTTCTTGTCCAACCTGTGCAATCAGAACAGCCTTGCTTGAACAAAAAACTTGACGTGATAAGTTCGAACAGCAATATAACAAGTCAACAGCGACACTGAATCAGAACAAATAGCGAATAAAATAACAACACTAAGAGTAGGGACCATCAGCAGATCCTCCGCAAAAGTCCACAAAACCCTCCCCAATACTGAAACTAAGTTCATCATAAGAAAATCCCTGATGAGACAGTACACAGATACCATACAAATTAGGTCAGAAGCTAGCATCACAGGATCTGAGTTTTCTCAAGTGGTGTTCGTTTACACCCGACCTCAGTACAAAGCTTGAAAATCACAAAGTCTAGGCAAGATAAGATAAGATAAGATTTCGTTCGTTTTTAACTCTGGAGGGTTAGCCACCCAGGATAACACACCCAAGATAGTCATGCGTCATCGAGACTGTCTAACTTCTTTCCATTGGGGTCCTTTAATCTTGTCGCCCCAGGATGCGACCCACACCAGTCTACTACACCCAGGTAACTAGTTTGCCTGCAAGGTGAACAGGACAACAGGTGTAAGGAAATTGTCGAAATGTTTTCCACCCGCCGAATCGAACCAGGGGCCTCCTTGTGTGAACGGGAGCTTTAGCCACCAGGCCAACCCGGGCGCACTCAATGTTCTGTGAACAGAGTTCCACGAAACCAACAACAAGAAAGTGATAGAGACGATCTTACCAACAAGGGCCAGCAAGGGATAGCTATGCAACGTCTGTCAGTAAAACATCCAACCACCAATGACAGTGAGGCAGGCCCACTGACTGACTATACCCTATGGTTATGGTGTGATAACCTCCCACTGAACACGTGATAGCTCCATGCTGTTTACTGCCCAGGCAAGCACTGAGAGCGCTGGCAGCATAACGAGCAATGAACAATAATACAGTAGTTAGACAATCAAGACTTTTGAACTATTGAGCACTAATATACATATAAATGTTTACATTGTACCTAATAAATATAACTAAGTCAAATAATAATATAAAGAGCAATATATTACAATTTAGCTATAATCACAAATATAAGCAATATAAAATTATATGACAGGTAATTACATTATAATACATTGTGACCCATCAGGGGCGCAGTATCTTCCTACTCAATATATTTGACAATCCATCAGAACGGGTAAGTTCCTCCCTGGGCTTGTTCTGAAAAATAAATCATTCATTATGAAATATAATTTGAAGTATTTGTAGTGTACCAGAGCATCAATAATATTAACCAAATCTCTGGATGCCGTAACAACTAGTTTCGCAGATAATGTTACAGAAAATTTAGTCAAGGATATGAACTAAAGAACCAGTATGTCCAGAATTAAGACAATTTTTTTTCTGTAACCGAACTTGTATTTTATGTGTATTTTGGTATCCCTGCATGAATTCCTGTTGTAATTTGAAGAGGCCCCAAAGGAATTTCAGTTTATAACTTTGATTATCCTAGGATATATGTGCAAAATTTACTAGTACTCTATTTGTGTCCATACATTGTGACTGATAAATACCATTGTGAAAAAATATTTTGCTAATGTATACCGAACTAGAGGATAAACTAGCAATATACTATGAAAACTTTTGCCAATGAACAGAGTAAGTTATATTTAAGCAGTGCCACAGCATTGTTTAATCTATCGAAAGTGCATGATATTATACAAAATTTATGTATTAAGCTTTGTTAGTTAGCTGTTTTTAAAGAGGGACAGCAGAATAGCTGACTTTTATAATAGTTTGGTAGATTCTTTGCTTAGGTTATTGCATTGGAATGTTAAATCAAATACATCTAAGACTGGGAAATATTTGTTATTTGGAAGGCAATATATCACAATAAATATGGTAAACGACACACTGCTCTGTGCTTTTGCATTGTGTTATTCTTATCAGTAACGTTACTTACCACCTAATCAGTCTTTGAGTGATAATTATAAACCTAATTAGTAACAAGAACTGATCAATAATATTAATATCTGGGGCCTACCACAAAATCAACCTCGTCTATTCAATAATCAAATAACTAGTTTCCCCAACAAGTAGAAAGTAAATCAAAACATCGTACTCTAATACTAGAACATTATAGGATTATAGAGCAAGCCTTACGTGCAAAATGTATCTATAAGAACATAAGAACGAAGGAACACTGCAGCCAGGCCTACTACCCATCGGAGCAGGCCATGTCTCCCCCAGAATTTAGACCAATGACCCACCCCCGGTATTAGCCCAATGTACCCCCCCAGTCTGATCATCTCCACTCAAGGTGGATGCCCTAGCACCAGACCAGCAGCACAAGCTAGTCCAGGTCCCCACTCACCGACCCACCCACACCCACCTCATGTATTTATCTAAACCTATTATAAAACAACACAGATAACTGTACTCAGAGTTTATTGTTCACTATCAACAACTCTATACCAAACCAGTGGCTTCCCTATATCCGGAAAACCTAGATGTGTGTATGTGTATATATGCATATTCGAGCCTTTGTAGTGTTGACCTAATTAGTAAGATAGAAGTAGCAAATATATGCCTGTTATCCAGCGTGTTTAATGAGACAGAAAAAGACACCAGCAAACCTACCTTCATGTAAAACAGTTACAGGTTTACTGTTTTAACAGTCCAACAATAGGACAAATGAGGTACCTTCCCCAGGTGGAGTCTGTCTACCAACCACTAATATTACTGATGTCACCATGTCATATTAACACCACCCCCTTTCAGAGGAAAGTTATGGGATGTGGCCACAAGTGGTCAAGGAAAAATTAATAATAACCTCGATAATAAACGACCATTGGAACGTTTGTGTAAAGCATCCTTTCATTTTGATACCACTGGTAGTGTCATCTCTGCCATAATGTCCTATGCCAGTGGTATCATTGCGCGGGCTCGCAATGACTCGAATTCACGGCTCTCGAAAGATATAAAAATTAAAATAATAAAAAAAAAAAAAGCATAAGAAAAATCATTTTTTCACGTAAGAAATATATTTTCATGAGGTGAGATGGACATGAGTCAGCAGAAGAGCTAACATTCTAACATAAATCGTAACATGAAATCAATACTGTCCACTAGTACGGGAAACTGATCAGGGACACGTCTAGCTCTATGCATTGGTGGTCTCACTGAATCATTTGAGTTCAAGCTTTTCGTATTTTCGTTTACTCTTTGGAGAATTGTGTTTGAAATAGGCAACAGAAGTTGAGACTGTGGCAACTATATATGAAAGAAACGAATTAACTGTTGCTGTGCTGAGGGAAGCTAGGTGCGATGGGCTAGTTTACTTGAAACCAAAGTGCAGTCAAGTAGTGACCGTTATTGATGGGAACGATTGTGGTTAAACAAAAAAGCATTAAGTGATGAACAGCCATCCCAGACCTCGACAGTAAAAAGTACATTAATTTAAGTTGGTCTTATTTTGCTATTAATAACAAGATGTGCAGCTAATATTACCATGCTAATATTTTCTCATTTACTATATTGACTACATCTCAGTACTACTTAATTTAGTTTGAGTATGCTAAACTTGCAGTAGCTTGCTGCCTCTCTAATGTGTTTTACCCGAAGTTGGCTCTCTTGCAAAAATTAGTGAATAACTCTGTCCTATGCCCTGTTGTAAACAAAAAGATCTGAACATGTGTAATACATATTCGGCAGGCTGGCCGCTGGCTGGCTGGCTTTGGCCCGTCTCTCTGTCTGTATCTGTCTATATCTCCTGTCTGCATTCTGGCTAGATCTCTTCTCCCATAACTCTTTTCCTCACATGTACACATAAGTAAACAGTTATTATATATAGAGTGTAAATTACCTAAGGATGACCCCAAAAATTCCAGGCAAAGCCTGTTCAGTGATTGTAATATAAGACATAATAATGACATGATTGGCAAGTAATACACATTTTCAGCTTCTGCTGTCATTGTTTTGTAAACATCGTGTTTACAAAGCTGCTCTCTGAGACTGAGAGACAAGCAGATTGCAAGACACACACTTAGGTCAGCATAATAACAGAGACACACAGGCAGACATATGATTAGACAGGGCACAGATCGCGACATATACCTGTTTGTGTGTAACAATGAACAAATAAAGCCAGGGTTCCCTGCAGCAGTGCACTGATCATCATGCCACTTCACACAAGCTTTACCCTGTCTGCAGTTTGGTGATACTCCATCATAAACACCATGCTTCAATAAGTTTCATATATTCCTCCACAATGTCTAAAACAATGCTGTAGAGCCACTAAAAAACTTTGTATATACACTGGGACCAACTACTTTCGAGCGCAGATCCTCCTCTGAGTTGGTTGAGGGAGTAATGAGTGCTGGGTGATCTGGACGCTACTAATTCCCAGGCCTACCCATTTCCTCCCGACTGATAAGTACCAGCATTAAAACTCCTACTGTTGGAAGACGCTTCAGTGTTGTGAGAACTCCAAATGTGGCGAGCTGTGACTAAGTATATACCTAGTGAAACACTGGAAATAGTCTTCCCTTTTGCAAAGGCCCCTCAACCGGCCCTCTGCTTTCCCCCTCTGCCTTTGCAGTTTGACCTCAGCCTTTCGCTCTAACAACATACAGTGTAGAGCGAATTTTTCTAGTCCACTGCTACTCGTGCCTCTCAAAGTGCTCATCAACTCATCGCTTTACCAACCTGAGGAATAACGACAGTGTGCAGGTCCTCGTGAGTTGGTAACCCAGGTGTCCAACGATTCACTGAAAATTCGCTTTCAACCTCCAAGAACAAGTGTGCAGAAGATTTTTGCAAGTTGGAGTGAGTAAACAATCTGGTACAAATATTGCAAGTTTGGTATCTCTTTGAGAAGTCCTGCCTCAGCCTGTGACCTTGATCGAGGCACTGCATCATCGTTCCTGAGACTTTCGCCATATAGACTATGTGGAATAAAGGCCGAATGTGCGTGCTCCTTACCGCCTGCTGTTTCTCCTGTACCCTACACTCTCCGCCTTAAACTCAGCCGTTCGCATCTAACAACGATGTGCATTGTTAGAGGTTGAATTTTTGCGCCCCCGCTGGTACTCGAATATGTGGAGTTCCGCAAGTTCTTGAGCAGATTGTTGTGTAACCTATTTGCATGAGTGGATTACTCTGACTTAGGACCATGTTCGACCCATCAGTACCTACTTAGGCTAAAAGGAGTGAGGAATTCTGGCCTGCGTGGTGTACCTTGAAAATGGCACTCTAATGACCCCGCATGCACTTACCCCAAACTGCATGTGTCTAGTGATGTAATTCCCTTCCCCTCGACTTTCCTAATCACTGGTAATCCCTTAACTTGTCGCCATTATCTACTATGGGATAAGGGCGAGTTTACTGATCCAGGCCAAACAGCGCTCCAAGCCAGCCATTGAAGGCCAAGGCTACATCTTTCAGAATCCCAGGAAAGCCTTTGTGAACGTTTTCTACAGTGTTCCTTTCCAGCCGTACCTTCGGTGTTTGTGAGAACTATTTCTTATGTAGTGAAAAATTTGGTCATTCCAAGACACTGTGCTAGATGTGGTTAATTGCATGCGGGTTGTAGTTAACAAGTAGTACAGGGTTGGTAACTCTCGAGACGAAATGTGGTCCCAGTGAAACGACCTATGAAAAATTGTGCACTGCAACCCTGCAGCCACAACACCCATATTGCCTGATCTAGCGAGGTGAATATCCCTTCCTTGTCCCTTCTCCTTCCTCGATTTGGAACTCAGCCGTTCGCACTCTATTTGCTTGTGGTCTAGAGCGTTTTTTTTTTTTTTTTTTTGCCGAAGGAGTGGTGGGGAGAGACCACATGGGTGCTGAGTGCCCTGTTTCCTCTGTGACCGGACACTGGCGTACCGCTCATCTTGCGGTTTCTCCTGTGTCCTGCCTTGCCTGCTGCAAGCAGGTGTCCGGGTGGTTGGCACGGGCTTTGGCGAGCACAGTCAGCAAGATTGATGGGCAGCCACTAAAAGCTAGCCAGAACAGATCTAAGGCAGCCCTGGCAGTAATAGCTGTCCCTAAAATCTGGCCCCGCAAGTCTTGGTAATACGTTCTGCAGTGCTGCTGCATACCAAGTGTTTCCTGTAGTGGCCTTGAGAACAAAATTGACGAGCATTTGCAGAGGCGACATTTTGAGTTGGACATGCCAGAGGTTCACTTATAGACATAGTAAGTTTTGTGGTGAATTGGCTTGTACACAGTTAACATTCATCTCTGTCATAATTTTGTGCTAGATGTGTTAAGTGCTGCTGTTCCCCAACATTAAATTGACATGTGTAACCTGTATTAAGACTTTAAAAGGCTTCAGAGTTATTTTCAGTGTAGTGACTCCTTACATTTGATAAGATCAGTGTAACACATGCTCTTGCTCAGTGTAACCTGAACTATTAAATAGCGGTTACATAGTTAAGGGTTGCTTGACCTAGTTCATTGGTTGTGTTTTTCTAATACATTTTCTCGTTCAGACGAAACTATTCTGCTAAATTCCCAGTAATATTTCAAATTTGCAGGTTGCATACTGTATGTGATTGTGTAACTTATGCTTTGTATTTTTAACTGTGTAACAAGCTTACTTCCTGCCATTAAGTGTTCAGGTTTCATGAATACTTTCTTACTTGGAGGCAATTCGGATTACCTTTCAACTGTGTTAAGCAAGAGTCAGCCTGTTAACATGCAATGTTTCCTGTGCCATCTCATCTAGTTGGTCCTAGCGCTAGTTATAAAATTGTAATAGTAAAAACAAAAAAAAAAAAATATTTATTTATTTGCAATCATTATACTCTAGTTATAACATTTTTTAAATTGTTTAGACTATTTGATCAACTGATTGTATGTTTAACTTCTTATACACCAATTTAATACTGCAGACACGCACTGACACATAATAAACACATTAAAACGCTGGTACCTCTCCAGAAGCTGGGCCAAGTGTGTGACCTTGAGAAGTTGATTTGTTTATAACACCAACATCGGTGTAGCCACACTCACACTATATATACAGTTCAACAAAAGGTTGTATTCCAAATGATAAGAGTTTACACTTAGGTGTACTTAGGTAACACTTGTTCTTAACATAGTAACGCGAGTGTAAGTTGAGTATAGGTTTAGGTACTGGTTCATCTATCTACAGCTGCACACGTTAAGCTTGCATACATGTAATACCAAAGTAAGTGTATTGAGTTACCCATATGGACCAAGGAAGTCAACCAGAGTGATTTATCTCATTGGGTCATTGGGGGGTAACATTACCTAGTTTATTTTTTTTTTTTTTTTTTTTTTTTTTTTTTTTTTTTTTTTTTTTTTTTTTTTTTAGTAAATCTGTATACAATCTATGGTTGGGTGTAGAGGGTAGTCTTCAGCGTATCATTTGATGTCTGCTATATTATTATTCAGTGATGTACATTAGGTGCAGTAGCCTGAACTATCTCAAGTGGAAGTTAACATTTGAACCTCATGTTTGTAATGTGATGTATGTCTAATTCAATTTTATGCTCAATTATGACCTACTTCTCTCTCTCCTCTCTCTCTCTGTCGCTCTCTCTCGTCCCTCATCCTCTCTGTTCATCTTTTGTAATTTGTGTTATGGTGAAATACCTCGCCCTGTAACCATCCATTATATCATTATATGTACCATATATTAACACACATATCAAGAGTGTCTCTGAGTTGTGATTTTTTGGTTGGGAGTGTGTGTCGTATTGAGTGGTGGTGTTCTGGGTTGAGGTTAAGGTTGGGGCGGAGGTTCATGAACTTTGAGCACGATTGTGTCTTGTGATCTATTTTGGACTTCTGACTTCGTAGTGTAATATTTGCTCTTCAATAAGCTATAAGGAAAGATAAGCTATGTAATTCTTGTGTTGTGAGGTCTACACCAGATATCAACACTGGCAAACATGGCAACTGTCATAGAGTAACCTATTTCAGCAGGTGATGAGAATATGATAGCTCCAGACCTTTTAAAAGTAAACAAAAGAGAAAAAGTGAGAAAGGGCTAGAGGCTCGCGTAATTCATACTCACTTGAACTCGTACACAATGATGATACAGAAAGCGTCCTTGGTGCACAGAGGCTGGCAAGAAGGTCTTTCTTCAAAGGAAAGAATGTGTTTAAGCTGAACTTCGCCTGACAACACCCCCGCGTGCACATGCTAAGTGTGCAGTGCTAATGGAAGCTGTAAACAAGTATCCTAACTCAAGTATCTGCAATTTAGTAAAAACACACACAATTCTTTGTGTTTGTGGAATCAGAATAAAGAGCTGATCAATGAATCTACTTAGTACGACCTTATGGGGATATTAAGCTGCTCCGACCTCAATCCAGACCACTCACCACTTAAAAAATGGGTATCAGTTATCATAATCATTGATACCCTCTCTGCAATGCCCATTTCCATCTGACTCTAAGTAGAGCAATTATCATCAAGCCTAAAAGACTTAAAGACAATCCCAAATTATTGGCCAGTTGGGTGGGTCAGTTCCCTCTCCGCCCGTGAATATCCTGGTGCATGTTTACGTTTTCCAAAACATCGAAGTGTGTACCCTACCCCCTAAACGTATGGGAGGTGTTTTTACCAATGCCAGCACTATTGCCATGTGCAGTAAGACTGTTGGTAATACTACAATCTGGTGTGGGCGATAATGTGCTGTGAAACATTCACTAGAGAATGCACAGTAAGGCCCCTGACAGCCAAAATTTTAAGTGTATAAACTGTAAATAAAGAAGTGTTGGGGTTACAGTTTCCCCCAAGGACTGCAGTCAGAACCCAAACAACCATCGAGGTAAACCTTATAACATATCCTTAGATGATAACTGATTAAGGTGCCAACCAGTCTACCACAGCCAGAACTGAGACTTGAACCTCTGCAAAGTGTGGCAAGAACCCCACCTCACTGCAACAATTCTGGTGGATACAAGAATTCCATCACCACACCAGCTGTGCGGAGCTATAGCCCTGCCCTGCTAGCACATATGGAACTACTGTCACCACTACAGATACCTATGTCAACACCTGAATATGAGGAATGAGTTTGTCAGTTTCACCAATCCACACAACTACAACAGTCAACGACACCACCACAGGTAACCTCCCTGGAAATTGGAGATGATTCAGATTTCACATGTACCTACCTGCAATGAATGATGAAAGCATAGAACCTAATGTATAACCATGTTAACCTGTTTAAGAGTGATATGGGTGTTAAAGAAGTCACTAACCCAGAAGTGCCTCCTCCGGAGAGGCATTGATTCTGCCTGACCTCCTCATATTATAAAAAATTTCCAGAAAAAAAAAATTGGAGCAACATGAAACAGATTCCTGACAAGCTTAATAAAAGATGATGTAAACAGGTAGTGAGCTCTTAGAGCATGGTGAGATGTCAAAGTGGCAGCCAACTTCTCCGTTCAGCTTCCCACAATTTGTGGAAGAAGCCCAAAACTCTTGCCTTCAAAACTGCCTCATAACTGGCTGCCAAGAATCCGAAAAATGCTTACAAATAAAGGTTTCTGGAAGATAAAGACCTACAAACTATGCTAATTGCTCTTACGTGTCTGCACACAGCAGTCAAAGCATATATAGTTTTACCATCTTATGAGTCAAGATGAATGTAAGAACTCACTATCAAGGATTACAGTTACAAATCTTTTTTCCATGAATCAATGCTTCCATCAGAAGCGGTTGCCTGACTTACATCATATTAGTGCAACCAAAGAATATTGATGTCATCATTTTTGCCAGAAAGTAGATTGAAAGATGGAGCACCTCCACCAAACTTGCCTGGATATGCAGCTACTAACCTAAGGTCAACCAATTGAGTTTGAGTGATGTATTGTCAGAAAGAACTTGCCACATTCACTCCTTTCCTGCAGAGTCCGAGTTACATGCAGTAACAAGGTGTCAAAGTAAATTATGCAAAGGCTATTTTTCCATAAACATTTTAATCTCTATGCCCCCAGCGAACCAGCTTCGGACTGATGCTTTACCAGATCGCATCAATAAGAGAACCTAACCATCATTCTTGGAGATTTTAAGCCAGACATAAGGAATATTGTGTGGGTCTATTACAAACACAATGAACTAAACTAGAGAGATTGCTTGAATGAGATTGATAATGTTTACGAATTGTGGGCACTACTGAGCCCCAACTCGCATATATGGTGGCAAAACAAGATCTGTGTCTTGGAGTTAATGTACGATCGATATACGATGCATGACTCTTCAAAGTTTTGTGATCTTCAATCTGGATCACTTCCCAAGACTAACAACTGTTCTATCTTCTTGATCACATCTTCCAGCACAGGAGCTAAATACAGAAGGGGAGAACTTTATTCTCAAACCAGAACACAGAGACAACTTATTAACTACTTGGATCAATGGTTATAAGAAGTTACGACCCACTGTGCACAAACAAAAATTTAAATGGATTATTAATTACCGGTACTTATTGAGAGTGGTTCCTCACAGATCAAGTGGGCAGAAATAGTAAACAAAGTACCCCTCCACTATAAATAACAATAAAAACCAATGTAAATACTATAATGATCCACAGCCTCTGCAATCTACATATGCACTAAGTGAGGATTGGTAAAGCATACCGTGAATGTAGAACCCCAGACCGCTCAGAACGTTCCCAAGCTGAGCACTAACAAATGGCAAGTGAAAGAAAGGAAGAACTTAGGAACAGGATGTAACAGTTTGAGTTAGTGGATTAAATAGGTCCACCCCTTTGATAATGGCTTGGAAAGGTTTAAAAAAAATAAACCAGGAAACAGACTGCAAAGTTGCTCATTGTATGCCCTTCCTCTTGAAAAGCAAATGACCTCATAAAATACTGGTTCCAAAAAATCCATCATGAAAGCCTTCCATCTCATATTAAGAAAAAGAGTGGTTAAGGGACGGCGTGAAAGAAATGTTGAAACTGATTAATTTTATGAGCCAAAATATTTATGATAGTGATTGCCTCTTTACCGGTATGAATTAGATAATGCATTTAACCAAAGGTCGAACAACTGCCTCCTGGATGAGGATGGTATAACCTATGATATCTCAAGAACCTAAGGCACGTGCCTTATAACCTCTTTTGTTGGCACTGTATAAATCTCAGTTACTTGAGGGCGTTCTTCCTACTTCCTGACCAATAGTCTCATTGTGCCTAACCCTAAGCCCCAACATCCTGATAACATTTAGGCCGATCTCCTTAACTAGTTGTCCTTTGCAAAACTTTTGAAAGTAATGATGCTTAACGAGATGTACTAGAACTAGAATTCAGACATCTACTTCCCCCTACCTCTATGGGTTCATGAAAGTTAAAAGTGTGCAAACTGTATTTCCACCTTTCTCACTGCACACACCTCTACTAAAAAAGAAAGTTTTACCACTTGTTCTAGATCTAAAATCTGCATTTGATATTGCAAACAGAACCGTTATACTACATGTAACTAGCCAAAAAGATATTGGTGGTAGCTTACTCTGCTGTATAATAGGAAATACCTGTCACAAATAGAGTATCCCTGGTCCTTTAACCAAGGCTTCAGAATGATTCCAAAAGAATATTCCTTTTAGGTACCCGCAGGGAGGAGGTCTTAGTCCATGCTATTTAATATTCGTGATTAATGCTCTTTCCAAAATGCACAACCTTCCTCACCAAACATAATAGCTATAAGCTATGCTGAGATATCCTGATCCATACAACAGTGCATAAAGAAGATAAATACCATTCTAATTAGGTTTCAAACAATTTTGTAATCGACTAGGCCTCATAATACTTCCTCTAAAACAAAGACATTAACAAGCAAAGACTTCCGTCCCCCACCCATCTATTTTGCAGGGTGAAATCATTACTACGTTAAAATCTTACAGTTATCTTGTGTAGATTTACCCTTTAACAAATCACTAAACCACAACTAAACAAGAAAATGTAAAGCCAGCTAAATGCTCTCAAGCTTTTTGAACCCTATAAGCCCCTTTTGACCAATGAGATGTTTTAATCTTTTGTTCATCCATTTAGGATCATTTTTGTTAGATCTAATTTCCCTACTCGGAACAAAAGTTGTCTGGGCAGCTAGAACTATGCTCTGAAAAACATCATATTGGAAACCAAGATCACCTACCTGACCCATAGTCAGGACATCCCAATTTAGCCCACCCAGGTAATTTTTCAGTCCCATGAAGTCGGCCAAGCAAAAATCTGGGACAGAGATTTGATTGCAGTTATCTGGGTAATTTCATGATATATTAAAACTAAGTGATTTGTGATCACTTTCCCCAAGCTCATCATTAACCTCAAGATTATTAATTAGTGAATCTTTGTTGGCAAGAACCAAGTCAAGCAGATTGTTTCCTCTAGTTGGTTCTGTCACAACCTGTTCTAAAAAGCAATCCTGAACCGTATCAAGAAAGTCACTAGACTCAAGATTTCCTGTCATATTGTTCCAATCAATTTGTCTAAAGTTAAAATCTCCCATTATAACAACATTTTCATATCTAGATGCCTTATGAATTTCATCCCATAACAGCTTACTGCCCTCTCTATCAAGGTTTGGGGGCCTATAAATCACACGCAAAATTAATTTGTCATGTCCCTCGAGAAACTGTAGCCAAACAGATTCTGTGTTCAATGTCTCTAATCTTATATAATGTCTAAGACAACAATTTAAATTTTCTCTGACATACATCGCCACCCCACAACCCTTCCTGTTGACCCTGTCATTGTGGAATAGTTTATAACCCTGTATGTTGCATTCAGAAGGCATTTCTCTATCTTTCAAGTTGAACCAGGTCTCTGTTACACCAATAATATCTATATTACCTGCACTTGCAAGTAATCTTAGCTCATGTATCTTATTTCTTAGACTCCTACTATTTGTATAGTAAACTTTAAGGGAGCTATTCACTCGTTGCCCTCTACAATCCCTCTTTGTTTGTTGATCAATTGATTTGCCATTACTAGCAACTTTATTTTGAATATTGTCTTTTAATCATATCCATGAGGTATCCCAGTAATAACTGCTGTTTTTAACCCTAATGGTGCAGCCTGATTGTTTCCCTCAAACACCCATACCACTATAATCTATCAGTTTAAATTCCTAGACAAGTCATCAATTACCCTCTCAATTGAATTGGCTAATGCAACCACTCCATCCCCATAGAGATGAACCCCATCCCTTGCATACATATCACGTTTGTCAAAGAATAGGTCCCAGTTATCAATGATTGGGATTGCAAGTTCCATGCAGTACCTGTCTAGCCAGCAGTTTATACCAATTGCCCTAGACATCCATTCATTGCCCACTCCCTTTCTAGGCAAGATGCTACATATGACTAGGATCCATCCCTTAGACCTAACTATTTCTATGGCTGACCTGTACTTATCCAGCAGCTCCTCTCTCCTGCCCTTCCCAATGTCATTACCCCCAGCACTAAGACAGATAATGGGCTTGTTCCCATTACCTGCCATAATATTATTAAACCTGCTATGTCACCAACACCAGCTCCAGGAAGACACACTCTCTGTCTGACCTTTCTGTCTCTGTTGCAAAATGCATGGTCCATATATCTTACCTGAGAATCGCCTACTATTAAAATATTCTTACCTTGATTAGCAGGGGAATCAGCAGTACCTTCAACCTCACTAACCACTGAAGTACACTCATCTTGGAGAACAGAGAATCGATTTCCTACCTTCACATCTTCTCTGTTAACTCTCATCTTCCATCTTCCTGAACTGTGAACCACTTGCCACTTAGAGCGGCTGCCACTATCACTGCTGGCGACCATTCCTTCCTTACCAGCTAAATCCTTCTCACACTGGCTCCCAAACTCATCTATGTGAAGCTTCAGCCTCCTATTTTCCTCCTGAAGAAGTAGAATCTCCTTCAACACTTGAACCTGAGATTCTAAAACACTACAACAAGCCAAGGTGCTTGGTAACAGCCCACGCTAACTCCCAAGAGCTTAGGCAGGTAGGACCGCAGGTGACCACTGACCTCAGCGTACTGACCACTGACTTCAAATTCCCATAAATGTAAATACAGTGCTTCATCTGTTTATACAGGACACTTAACACAAATATGAACTCAGATCTAAAACTGTTCTTAGAAAGCTATAATAGTACGTCCTCTTCAAGGGGGGGGGGACTCCTTGCTGTGGTGAAGTTCTTGGTCTGAGGAATTAGACCTGTCAGTCTCCTTCCTCAGATTGAACCTAATTACCCCCAATCCCCCCCTTCCCTATACCATCCTCCCCATCCTCCCCTTTTTCATTTCCTCCTCCTCCTCCCCACCCCTCCCTTTTGACCTTTCTTTTGGCCTTTGGGATTTTTTCCCACAGGCACGCTAGTTCCTAGGTAGGGGAAAGGGTACCGGGGTCCATCCCATTCCATTGAGGTTCTTGGCGGTGGCGTAGTTTGCCGTGGAATCTGGATTGCCTGGGGATGTCCCGATCCCTCTCCGGTATCCCGGAGGGTGGCTTTGGGTGTCTCTCGGGCGACGGGTATATCTCTGGAAGCCACCTTTCGGATTCCGGGGGTGGTGGCCGAAGGAGGCATGCTTTGTGGCAGATATCCGGCCGCCTTCTCTTTTATTCACCGAGGTAGCTCGTCAGATGTGAGGTTGCTATCCCAGATTGCTGGTTTACTGGCATGATGGGTAGGGAATGGCACGGGTTCCATGCTGCATCTATGCTACTTGCGGTGATGAGGTCCTCTTGGGTGTGGAGGGAGGTTTCTGGCCCTTTCATTCCTCCTAGGAACTATCCCTCCCTGGTCCCCCCTTTTTTTATTCTTTTTTTTTCTTTTCTTCTTTCTTTTTTTTTCTTTAAAACAAAAAGAAAGAAGTAACCTAACCATGGAGAATCCAATCCATGAACCTGCTACCCCCGGCCCCTTCTTGATACCGCACCCCGTTCTGACCCCGCCTCATCTTTGGACCACTTTTTGTATACTCCTCATGCCTCTGTACCTCTTGCCAGTGCTGTTTTCTCACCAGCTTCAGGTACTGAGGTCTCGACTGACTCCTTTGATTTATCTGACCTCCGCTCTCCTTTGACTATGCTTCCGGCCTCTCCCTCTACGGTGCAGCAATTTTCGAATTGCCAGCCTGTTCCACGTCGGACCAACTCTGGTCCCACGCCTAAATGCCAACGACAATTACCTGCTGATGATACTTCTCCACCTTCTTGTTCTTCTCAGAAAAGATCGACACATCCTGCACTCCCTTCCCACGCTCAGTTTCAGAATGCACAATTGACTAAATTCTTCACTTTACGACCGACTTCCTCTACCGCCTATCTTTCCGACCACAGTATTGGCAAGGCACTCCTACTCTATGTTGGTAAAGATATTTCTTTTCATGCTCTTAAGAGTGGTACACGCATCATCACTGTGCAGAATGCTTCCCAAGCTCATGATCTTTCTAACCATACCACGGGCGGGATTGAACCCACGGTCAGAGAGTCTCAAAACTCCAGACCGTCGCGTTGCCTTTGTGGTCACAGTGGTGCCTATGCTAACCTTCCTATTGTGTTGAAATATACTTAGTTGGACGAATCTTATTGTGGCTAGCTGGTCCAGTGGCTAACGCGATGGTCTGGAGTTTTGATACTCTCTGACAGTGGGTTCAATCCCGCCCGTGGTATATTTTGTTTGCAATCGTGTTGTTATGATTTCGTGAGCCATGCTGATGGCATTGAGGGGACCTGAACTAGAGTTCGTCACGGCCATGCTAGCTGGAGATTCGTCTGTAAAAGCTTGCATTTGTGGTCACAGTGGTGCCTATGCTAACCTTCCTATGGTGTAGAAATATACCTAGTTGGACAAATCTTATTGTGGCTAGCTGGTCCAGTGGCTAACATGACGGTCTGAAGTTTTGAGACTCTCTGACCGCGGGTTTAATCCCGCCCGTGGTATGGTTTGTTTGCAATCGTGTCATTATGATTTCTTGAGTCATGTTGACGGCATTTAAGGGGACTTGAGCTAGAGTTAGTCATGGCCACGTTAGCTGGAGATTCGTCTGTAAAAACTTGCATTTGTGGTCACAGTGGTGCCTATGCTAACCTTCCTATGGTGTAGAAATATACCTAGTTGGACGAATATTATTGTGGCTAGCTTGTCCAGTGGCTAACGTGATGGTCTGGAGTTTTGAGACTCTCTGACCGTGGGTTCAATCCCGCCCGTGGTATGGTTTGTTTTCAATTGTGTCATTATGATTTCATGAGTCATCATGATCTTTCTCTTCTTTCCCATATAGATACTGTTCCTGTCACTTTTGAAAAACATCATTCCCTCACTTCTTGTAGTGGTACTGTCATTCTGCCCCATACCATAGTTCAACAAAATTTCCAGACATGTGGCAATGACATTCTTGAACAGCTGGAACTCCAAGATCTTCCAATCCTTAAGGGAGACACTCATGTTCTTCCTGCCCGTGGGCGGAAACGATACCCTAGCAATGTGGCTCATTTAACTTTTGACAGCCGTGAACTCCCATCCTCAGTTTATGTAGCAGGACATCGGGTACAAGTTCGAAAGGTGATCTCTACACTGCAAAAGTGTAGAAATTGCTGGCGATTTGGCCATCCAGCGAAATATTACAAATCTATAGCCGAATGCCCAGTCTGTGGTGCTGATGACCATTCAAATACGTCTTGCAATCGACCTCCCTCTTGCCTTAATTGTCATGAGGCTCACCCTTCGTACTCTCGCTGTTGCAAAGTCTACTTAAATGAGTGGGAAATCCATTACCTCAAAGAGGCAGAAGGTCTCCCTTATGCCATGGCAGTTTCTCATCTCCGCCTCCAAGGGAGACTACCTAGTGTTTCTTATTCCCGTGTTTCAAAATGTCCCCCCACTTTTGGGGTCCCATCTTCTGCAGCCTCCTCTGTGGTTACCTCTCCCATAGTCACTCCTGTATCTAATTCTTTTGCTGTCCTAGGCTCAGACATCCCTACTTCAAAGCCTCAGTCTGTTCTTGCTTCTTCGTGTTCTCCCTCACAAGCCTCAGTATCGACGAGATCTCGTACGACACCTCCTCCCAATCGTCTCTCTACTTCTCAGAAGTCAAAAAAAGGTCCTTTAACCCCTCCTTTCCTTCTTCCACCTCCTCATTTTACCTTCCCTCTGTCTGTACCGGGTTCTTCCCCTCTCACTGGCTCTGTTACAAGTGTAGACGTTCACCCTCCTCCTCGTACTATACCTACCTCCCCTGTTCCCTCCCAAGTTTCTTCCTCTTCTGCCACCTCCCAGGTTTCTGCCTCTTCTGTCCCCTTCCACGCTTCTTTTCCAGTTCTCTCCACCCTTTCACCCTCCCTACCTTGGTACAGTCCATTACAGTTCCTATCTTTACTCATCCTCCCCCTACCATCTCCAATATTGTCTCCCATACGTTGTCTCTGAATTCCAAAACACTTGAAGCAGTCTCTGAATATATTGCAGAGACAAAACCATTAATAGACACTGATCCATCCTCTGTTCCTTCTCTCTCCTCTCCTCCATCTGCACAACACCTTTCTTCACAGTGCACCGTTCCTTTGCTGCTTGAACGTTTTCCGCTGCCTCCGCATGGGGACTTTTCTAACCCTTCTAGCCTGGGAACCCTTACCTGCAGTTTTCGGGTATCTTAACATTGCCAATCAGGGCCTTTTACATGGAATATACCACCTCGGGGGTAATTGGGGTACTCAGTTTTAAACTCTCCCATTTTTCCCCTGTTGGTGTTTTGCGTACAGGAACGAAAATTCACTCTCTGTTATTTTCCCCTCTCGGGATAAAAAATTGTATCTCAGATCCTTTTCCTGTGGGCCCTTTTAATGAAAGTGCCCTTCTTCTATGCATGATATTCTGTACCATCACTATTTGTCGTCTTCACTGCATTACAAAACAGCTCACCACTTGCATGGGTGATATACACCGTTCCTTAATCTCTCTCCTTCTCAGGCATTATCTATTCCAATATTCCCCTTTTCTTTTTTAAAACCATTCCCGCCCGATTCTGTTTTTGGGCGTTTTTTAATGCCCATCATTTCCTTTGGGGGTCTCATGTGATACCCGTGGATTCATTAGAGGCTTTTCTTCCACCCCCCCCTCCAGTTTTTAAAACAGGACCCACACCCATTTTTTATCCTCGGACCACACCTCTCTTGCATCGATCTCTCAGTCTGCTTTCCTCCACCGCATTAACTTCACCGGTCTGTTCTCCCAATTTCAGACAGCCATCATTTCCCCTCATTCTTTCTTCTTCAATTTACCAACTCTTCAATCCCCCGCGGCAATTTTTATAAGGGAAATTGGAACCTTTTTCTCACAACAACTGTTTTTGTGAGGTTCCCCTCGTCCTCCATTTGAGCTTTTAACTCTTCTCGTCCTCCGTTTTAACTGCAGCTTCTCATTCTATAACCCCAAACTTCAGCAGGCATTCTTTTTAAAAAGCGGGGTTGGTGGGCTCCTGCATGTCTCGTGCAGACATTTGAAATGTGCTGCATGGGGCGGTACTGGACAATAAACCACGGGGGAGACTTTTTGATTTTAACAGAAACGTGCGTTGCTTCCATGTCATCCGTGATGCAAACCACTTGCTGCCGGAAATTTTCTCCCCCATCACCCTGCTTCCTCTATGAGTGCAGCTGGAAAAAAGTACGAAAAATGAGTGGTAAAATTCTCCTACCCGCTCCTGTTCTGCGGTTGCCAGTGTTGATATAGCAAACCCACTAGATGTTGCCAATGAAATTGGCAATCATCTGGTTCGTATTTCTCAGTGGCTCCATCTATGTCCCTCGTTTCTTTCCTCAAAGTCTGCCAGAGAGTTAGCACCCTTGGACTTTTCTTCTCTCAGAGAAGAACAATATAATGTGCCTTTTACTCTTCAAGAACTAGAGGCAATACTCTCAGCTTGCCGATCATCGGCAGCTGGGCCCAACCACATTCATATTCGTATGCTTCAACATTTACGTCAGTCAGCTCTTGCAGTCCTATTACGCCTTTTCAATCTTATTTGGTCACAAGGAGTTCTTCCACAGCTGTGGAAATCTGCCAATGTTCTCCCTTTCCACAAACCAGGCACTACGGGACATGAAGCCTCCAACTATCGTCCCATTGCTCTTACCAGTGCAGTTTGCAAAGTGATGGAATGCCTGGTAAATAGACGTTTAGTGTGGTATTCAGAGACACACAACAGTCTCTCCACTCATCAATATGGCTTTCATAAGGGACATTCTTCCATAGACCCCTTACTATGCTTGTGTGGAAAATATTTTAATTTTCCAAAGCTATAGTGCCTAACAGGTGTTTAATGTGTCGATGGAGTTAATGTGGCTGACAAGTCCGTGAATTTTAGAGTAATGAAAGCATCATTACAGGCTATTAAAGGCCATGTGATGAATGCATACAAGTGCTTGGATTTAATGAATCAAAGAACCGTGAACTCTAATGAATTAAAGTTATATTTAGATGCTTTAGAGAGTAGATTTGAGTGGTACAAATTGTGGTTTAAAGACTGTGAAACAGATCTGCTGGAGAATTGTGCAGATGGAATAGAAATGAATGTTTTAATTAATCAACGTTATGAATTGGAAGAAAACTGTCTTGTAAAAGTAAGGTATTGAATAAATTAAAGGGGGTAAGCCAGGCAGTTAACCAACCTATTATTGCAAAGGGTGTGTTTGCCAAAACCTCCAGAGTACGGTCTGGAGGAAATCAGACTAGGTCGGTAAGAATTAATTGTTCAATTGCAGACCAGTCAGCCAAACAGTTCTAAGGATATAACATATAATGACTCTGAAGTATCTGTCAAGTCTCAAAAGGGAAAAATACTCCCAATGGTAATAATCATAATTAAGAGTTAAATAGGTACATATCAAGTGACAGGAATCAGTAATAGTGGTTCCTCACATCAAGGGAAGAGGAATAAGTACCTCAGTAAGGGTAACCCAGTTAATAAGAGGTTAGGCAAGGAAAAGAGAGACTGTCTCTTCTGCAATGGTACTCATTTCACTAAAAATTGTAATGCCTATAATTCATGGGATAATAAAGTGGAAAGAATGAAAGAACTTGACAGATTTATCAGATGTCTAGACAATCATAATGTAAAGGATTGTCATACCAAATTGAACAGTTGCTATCAATGCAAAAAGGGAAGGCACCATACAGTTATGTGCAGGGTTGTATGTAATTCTTATAACAATGGTGACAATAATGATAATGTTAATAACCCTGACACGACAGTGACTGATGTAAAGGTTGCAGCTTATGGCAATAATGATGGCCTAGCTGAGGTAGTCTTGCCGGTGTTGGATGTAATAATTCAGGATAAAGGGCATAAACATAAAAGCATGCGACGTCACTCTCCTCAACACTGGTACAGGCCATGTAATATATGGCAGACTACCGCCTAGTAATAATGACTAGAGGAAGTAGTGAATACAGTCACGGTGTCTTACTCATAGAAGGTCAACCCAGTACAAGTATTCTTCTATCGAGAATGATGTTGAACCAGGCTAATTTGTGGGAGCTGGACAGCATAGGGATTAATATAAATGAGGAAAGTCCAAATGATTTCTTTACTCAGGAACAATACCTGAAGGATGTTAAATTTGAATCTGGATATTACTGAGTGCGACTTCCGTGGAAGCTAAACCATCCAGAATTATCTACTAATTTTTTTTTTTTTTATATTTTATTTAAAAACTTTACAGCTTGATATTAAATTAAGATATAAAATGGATACAGTAGGATCCTCAATCCTACACAACATACACTAACCAATTATTAACAACACATTGTAATTGACATAAAAGAGGTTACCCATATACACACAAAATTTTCCATATAACATACTATGATAAACAAAATAAACTATAACTATATAAACTATATAAAATATAAACTATATACAACTTTCAGATTTGTATAGTTAACATACTATGACGGACAAAGACAAAGGTTCACAACCTTCACAGGAGATAAACAGAGTATAAAAAAAATAACCCACATCCCAATCTCAGTTAAAAACAATCACATACTCTTCCCAAAATTAACCCCTATACAATAAGAAGTACCTAAGCACATACATACGTGCCTCACTACAATCTCTTTTTAAGCATTGAAAAAAATCAAAATCAAATCCTAAATCAAAAATCAAATCCAAAAGCCTCACACTTATACTAAATAAATATTAACAAATATTATTAAATATTAATACAGCCTCTTCCACCGGCTGAGCACATTATATAAAGTAAGAGACTAAACCATACTGTCCCATTACAAACTTTTAACGAGGCATTACAAATTTATGGAAGTCATTATCGTTCCATCTAGCAGCAACTGGATGAGCACATTATATAATGCTAAAATAAAGACAGTACACTCGCTAAAAACCCACAACACTTAACACAAACATAATTTAATAACCTCTCATTGCGATACAATTATCGCACATGATTTATGCCCAATAAAGGCTATAAACGCACACTCTACATAAGCCCTAAAGCTCTTCACGGTCTTAAAACTATAATCTTGACACCATTCACACTTAATACATGAAGAAGGTCATGACGACCCTGACACATCAAACACAGAATTCTCCATTCAGGTACTACGTAATTACTTGATATCACCTTTGGTTTCTGTGCCCACTTGCATGCTACATACATGTATGCCACTCATCTACACCTTCATATACCCACATACACCTACACTCACACCCCTCCCCAGAGCGACCCCGCTGTGTCCCCCTGAAAACCCCCTTCCCGTATGTAATCCCCAACCCCCCCCCCCTTACTCACTCAGCCCAAGTCGTAGATTGATGAGAAAACCTAACGTTAACATTCTATACCCTTCCGAAAAATCCTTCTCCCACCTCCTCCCATACAGTTCTCTATTACGACACATCGTACGATAAACCGTTACCGCTAGTACCCGCCTCCGCACCTCACAATTCCCCCTCCCCCTCATCACCCACGATATATATATATAATCCACTATTATATAATCCAAAGCTCGTATAACACTCTCATTCGAACCCTCCCACATCTAGGCTTAGTGCACGCAGAACCGACACCCCTCTGCCCCCCACCCCCTGTACTACCCTACTTAACCAATACCTAACACCCTCCATTTTCCCCACAAAAGTATACTGCATGGAACGCCGTCTCATCCTCCCCACAGATTCCACACCTTCCGCCCACAATTACCCCTCTGGTTCTTAAAACCTCCCCCGACGGTAGTATGCCATGCAAAAAACGATACATTACCTCCCTTACCCTAGCTTTAACTTCAACCCTGCTAAACCTATACCAAATACTCGTCCATGCGTACATGGGAACAATCCCTCAACTGGTACAACAATCCTGTCTGCAAGCAGCTTACACAAAACCCCTACTCTAATTTTCCTGGGTTCTCTAACCAACATCAAAGCCCTCAAAATAGTTTCACATTCCCTCAACTCCACACCACCATACAACTTACCCAACCTATCATGTACTTTTCCCAGCTGCCCTCCACTCACACCTTCGCGCAAAACCTCCCATTTAAGAAACACACATTTAATCCTCCTCCTCAGATCCATCAACCCCAACCCACCCTGGCGCACAGGTAACATTACAACCTCTCTCCTCAGCCAATCGCACCTTGAACCCCACAAAAAGTTAAACACTCGTCTCAGAATTCCCACAATCGCCGTCCCTGTTAAAGGGAACACGGCTGCTACTTGCCAAACCTTACTATACAATAATACATTTATAACAATCACTCATTGCACGAGAGTCAGATGATGAGGTCGTAATGCACCCAGACGCCCCTGAATCCTTTCCATTAATCTATTCGAGTTTTCCTCCCGAGCAGCTTCCAAATCACCCTTATAGGTGATACCACAAATTTTTAAAGACACCGTTTGTTTTCTCACAACGTTACATCTCCCCCCCCCCTCCACCCAATCACCCAACCCCATGATCATTGACTTCTCTCTATTTACCTGCATCCCTGTTGCATTTCCGAACTGTTGCACAACAGCATCCAAAACACCCAACGTCATCCCCTCCCGAACCAGGACTGTTGTATCGTCTACTATCCTATTATTCCCGCCACACTTTCCCTACCCCACCCCCCCTACCTCCACTCGTGTCACATACACAACGTTCAACCATTCTATAGAGGGGTCCTGAATGCACGCAAACAACATTTGTGACATGGGACACCCCTGCCTAAGTCCCCTACCCATTACAATCCCCTCCCCCAAGCATCCATTAATCTGTACCCTCATCTTGGCACCATTGTACAACGTGGTTACCCAATTAACTATTTCATCCCCATAACCCTGCCTCCTAAGTATAGCTCCCAATGCTCCTCGTTCCACCCTGTCATAGGCCCCCTGCCAGTCTAAAG
The DNA here is from genome assembly GCF_026875155.1 of Cherax quadricarinatus. Classification (NCBI taxonomy): domain Eukaryota; kingdom Metazoa; phylum Arthropoda; class Malacostraca; order Decapoda; family Parastacidae; genus Cherax; species Cherax quadricarinatus. Next base: position 60,936,592 of record NC_069400.1, on the reverse strand, counting down.
CCAACAACGCCGCCCTCCCTCCCCCCCTTTTGACTCCACAAAACTTCGCAGTATTCCATGACCCTCAATCATCGACCTTCCAGGCAAACCATACTGCGTTTTCGAAACCACTCTCCCTACCACACATTTGAACCTATTACACAAGACTTTAGCGAACAACTTATAATCAGCACATAACAGGAATGGCACGGTACTCCCTTGAGGGTGTGCTGCCCCTTACCCTTCTGGACCAACACTACAACTGCTGTTGCTTGCTTGTCCCCCATCACACCCTTTCCCTCCTTCATCTGATTAAAAACCTACCCATGAAACCCCTTATCACCTCCCAATGTTGGAGAAAAATTCAGCCGGGAGACCGTCTATTCCCGGTGCTTTGCCTTTCCTCATTCCCCTTAAAGCCAACCTATTTCCTCCTCTGTTATTTACCCCCCCCTAAAGCCTTTCTATCACTATTCCCTAATTTACACGTCACATACCACACACCTTCTCTAAATCCACATTTCCCACCTTCCCACTTGTCCAATACCCTTCATACCATTTATCCGCATACATACACATTCCTTTTGTAGTTAGTATCTCCTGACCCATTCTATAACCCCCCGCCATCTCGTGTACCTCTAACCTCGGAATAGCTGTAACCTGCTGTCTTTGTTTTGACGTCGCAACACACACCCGATGGTTTTTTTTACCCCAAAGCACCTCCTCTACCCCAGCCTGCAACCCTTACCGCTTGAAACCTCTCATTTTGTAACTCCCTCAGTCCCCCCCTTGACCTCGACAATTTCATCCATAGGATATTTGCTCCCCACAGCCCCCTTCTCATAACAACCCCTTAACCTGTCCTCCAGATAATTTGAAAGACCATATTTAAAATCATTTATACGTTTGCCCACCCCCACATAATATTTCCTAATCCTTTCCTTGGCAACACAATCCCACCATTGTACGACATCTTCCACTGCCTGTGCCTCCTCACTAAGCTCCTTCCATAGGACAGAAAATCCCTCTAACCCCTCCTCATCACTCAATGCACTTATATTTAATTTCCAGTAACTCCTGTATATTTCTGCAAGTGCCTCCCACCCAACCTCCACCAACACTGCTCTATGATCTGACCATGCAACTTCAAGAGTTTTGAAAGCTCTCACTACAACCCCGTGAGAAAGATACACTCTATCTAACCTCGCTGCATACCCTCTCCTAACAAATGTATGCTCTGTCTCCCAAGCCCCCCCCTCGAATGCGTCTCTTAACCTAATATCCCTCAATAAATCTCTTAGGGCCACCGACACATAACCTGCCCCTTTTGGTTCCACATCAGCCCTCCTAATGACGCAGTTCCAATCACCTCCTACTATTGCCACCTCCGGTAATGCACGGAAAAAAAACACAAGGTCCTCGCACACAAACTCCTGCTTCACCTGTACATTATTCTCTGCAGGCGCATATACACTAATAAAAGCCACACGTTTTCCCATCCACAAACCATCTACGCGCAACACCCTTCCCCCTCCCCCCCCTCACTTCTCTGCAAAACAAACGGGCTCGCCTCCCTAATTAAGATAACCCACCCCCCCTTTCAAACGGCAGATGGCAGGGTTACCACCTGAAACCCCTCCATCTCCAACACCCTACCCTCCTTAAAATTGTGCTCCTGTAGGAACACAACATCCACTCTAAATTTATTCAGAAACTCTCGAAACCATTCTCTCTTACACTATTACACAAACCATTAACGTTTACTGTCATACACCGAGGCCTATTAGAGTTTCCACCCCTGCCTCCTCTCTTCACTCTTCCGATGGCCACCAGAACGTGTGGGACCACTTGTCACCTGCACACTTCCCTCTCTCCCCCCCCCCCCTTCTTTCGGTGCCTCCTGTCATGGCCACCACTACCTTCACCTTCTGCCCATATTTGCTTCCCAGTCCTCTGCGCTGGCGTAGGACATCATCTGAATCCGATGCAGCGGCTCTCTTTCTTGTGACAGGCCATCCTCCATGGCTTGGTCTGGGATGCCTCACAATGTACCTCTACCTCCACTGTACACAGTGACAAAGATCTCGGGGACACCTCAGTCACGCTGTCACTACCCCCTTTGTCCGAAAAGTTCTGTTGGTGATGCCCCACATCCTTCACCTCATCTTCTACTACCCTGCCAGGAGCAGCCACCTCCTCAGGCGGTGACAAGGACTTCAGAACCTCGGCTAATTCCTCCTCAAGTTCCAACACTTCCTCCTGTACTTTTTGCTCAACTCGATCCACTGGAAGTGTGTCTGGACCAGGTAACTGGTCAAGGGCCTCACCCTCTCCCCCAGCCTTATACGCCTCATCTACTATCTCGCTCCATAGACGACCACGCCCTCCTTCACGTCGTTGATCAACACCTGCTTCCCCTGTGTAAAAGCGATGTCTCCGCCTCTGGCCAGGAGCTCGTTGCCGCTTCCCACACCTCCGCCGCTATGTGATCATATTCCCCACATAGTCGGCAGGTACGCCTTTGCCCCGCGTATGACACCATGACCTGTGTCCTGAATTCCTTTAGGTACACGTAAGACGGTATGGGGTGTCGCAATGACATTTTTAGGTTAAAAGTGCCCTCCGGCATACCTGTGTAGGCACCCGACACCCACTTACCATGCTGGGCCAAATGAACAGTTCCGTATTCCTCAAATACTTTTCTGATATCTGTCTCATCCGCCTCAAAGGGACATTACGCAATTTTAATCCATGTATAATGTCTGGATACATCGATCATCCTCACACGCACAGCTGGGGTAGCATCAAGACTTACGTCCTGAAAACGGTTGACCAACGACCGTAAACCGTTGCTGAGAGCAGTTTCACAAAAAATCTACGTGCTCCGTTCAATGCTACGCCGTACAACTCTCCATCCTGAATGCCATACGTGTCTCTGATGATTTTAGGTAGTAATACATGGGCTGAGGCTGGCGTTATTGCCCCACTGAGAAGTTCAACACCGACAGTGTTAATCCTGCGTCTGTAACTGCACGCCATGTTGACTAATAGTAGTTCTCCTGGTCTGACGACAGAGGCGCGACAAGCACCACCTCACACTACTGCTGTCAGGGAACTCAACCTACTAATTATAGGATGGCATATGGACAGTTAAAGGGCTCAGCTCTGCGAACTGAGCAAGACACCAAAATTGTTGACTGCTTATAATGATATAATTAATAAACAGTTAAAAAATAAATTGTTCTTACTTCAGGCGACGATAAATGCACACCTTAAGTGCACTGAGCGTAATAATTGGGTAAATAATCTTACGTGGACAATTTCCGGGTGTGACGTCAACTGAAGAGGAACTAATGAGGATATGTGAAGGGGTAAATGAAATAATGCAAGGTGCAAGGATGCCCTGAGGGAATGGAACAGTAATTAGTCCATTTTGAGGATCAATAAATATGGATAGCCCTGGAGTTGAAGTGCCTATATGCAGTAAGGTGCTGGGGCTGACTTGGGACACTGAGAGAGACTTGTTATTGTTAAAGTCTCATAATTCCAGTATGCCCAATAAATTAACTCAGAGAGCATAGGCTTATGCCCCCGAGGGAATGGAACAGTAATTAGTCCATTTTGAAGGATCAATAAATATGGATAGCCCTGGAGTTGAAGTGTCTATATGCAGTAAGGTGCTGGGCTGACTTGGACACTGAGAGAGACTTGTTATTAACGTCTCATAATGCCAGTATGCCCAATAGATTAGCCCAGGGAGCAAAGGCTTATGCCCCTGAGGGAATGGAACAGTAATTAGTCCATTTTGAGGGATCAATAAATATGGATGGCCATGGAGTTGAAGTGCCTATCTGCAGTAATGTGCTTGGGCTGACTTGAGATATTGAGAGACTTGTTATTGTTAAAGTCTCATAATTCCAGTATGCCCAATTAATTAACCCAGAGAGCATAGGCTTAGCATCACACCTTGCAATAAGAGGGAAATTGTTAATACCAAAGCATGGAAGCTTGTGTGTGCTTTGGATGAGCCCTACCTGAGGAGTTAACAGATGGAAAGAATTAATGGGTGATTGTGTAAATACCAATGTTGGAGTTCCCAAGCCAGGTTGCCAGTGAAGATGGGAAAATTGTACTCCACATTATTTAAGTTGTCTAACAACGACCTCCGCCCAGCTGCAGTGTGGAAAATATTTTAATTTTCCGATGCTATAGTGCCAAATAGGTGTTTAATGTGTCGATATGGGTCAAAAATATATTTGAAAATAGGACAGAACCAAGAGTTCCCTTTGCACCTGCGCGGATGTGCGGGGGGACAGGTCGATTCGGGGCATGGGAGAGGCGGGAGTGTTTTGAATGTAGGGAGGAGGCTGTGAAACGTTGAACCAGGAAATTGGCGTTCACGGCGGCCTAAGGATTAATATAGGCCTCTCTTCATAATAGGAAGTGTCGTAATTGTTCCTGGTGAAGAGTGAGGGAACGTGATTTATGGGACCACCGTAATAAAGTGGTAAAATTAGTGAATAATGGGGTGACTGGGGGTGACTGGTGCGCGGCCATGGTGTGTGTCCAGGGACATACCCGTGGTTTAATCATCACTCATTGGTCTCAGATCTTAATGGGGTGGCCTCTAATGTGTATAATAATTATGAGACATTAAGTCGTCTTGTGAGTCGTAATGTAATCAATGATAATAACACTAAGTTAAGAGAATGCATGAAGTGAAATACGTCGCCTTGCTCCGAGTGAACATGTTAGACCTCGTTATTCCTGTCCCGAGGATAGTGAAATTTTTATGGAGTCACGACTTCTAAACCGGGACAAACCAACGGATACCTCGTCCTGTTGGAATAAAAACAGTGTCTGTGTAGCATGACATCGAAATGCGATGGTGAATGGAGGAAATAAGGAGCATCAATCACCCACAGTTAAGTAACCCTTCTAGTTATAGCAGACTGATACTGGCCGGTTAGATATGTTGTAATTGGATAGGTTATGAGTGATCCAGATATATCAAGTGACCACCAGAGAATATCGGTAAGTGGTGGGATTATATACAAGTGTTTTTCTTTGATGGATATATCCATGTGTAACCCCCCCCCCCTTCATCCAGTTACACTAATATAATCTATACAGTCCACAATTAATTAGTAGCGCCGTACTTGTGGGTGCTATCCAATCTATACTGGTCTCGGATAGATATGGATAAGATTGTGAGGTCGAAGGCCCACCTGCAGTGACCAGGGGTGGTAAAGTTTTCTCACATGTCCACACGGGGTGACTACGGTAAACAATATAGTGTTGTCTCCCAATGAGATTACTTGTATGTATATGATGTTGAGGTACATGAAGGTAATCACCCTAGAAAATTTTCCATATCTGCCCACTGGTCCTTCCTGAACCAGATGCAATCAGTGAAAAAATTAATTGAATTAATTACTTAATAATTAAGTGACTGATTGAAGGAAGTGAGTATAGGGTACACAAATTTAATCGATCGTGTGGTGGATGATAATTAGCCCAATTAATTGCTAGCACATGTGTGGCTAGGATATATACAAGAGTAAAGTGCAAGAATTAGTCTTATAAGGCGCCTACGTAAGTTGTATAATCAGTGATTAATAATTGTCTAACCATGACTGGATCTGATGGAGTTAATGTGGCTGACAAGTCCGTGAATTTTAGAGTAATGAAAGCATCATTACAGGCTATTAAAGACCATGTGACGAAGGCATACAAGTGCTTGGATTTAATGAATCAAAGAACCGTGAACCCTAATGAATTAAAGTTATATTTAGATGCTTTAGAGAGTAGATTTGAGTGGTACAAATTGTGGTTTAAAGACTGTGAAAGAGATCTGCTGGAGAATTGTGCAGATGGAATAGAAATGAATGTTTTAATTAATCAATGTTACGAATTGGAAGAAAACTGTCTTGTAAAAGTAAGGCTTTGAATAAATTAAAGGGTGTGAGCCAGGCAGTTGACCAACCTATTAATGCAAAGGGTGTTTGCCAAAACCTCCAGAGTACGGTCTGGAGGAAATCAGACTAGGTCGGCAAGAATTAATTGTTCAATTGCAGACCAATCAGCCAAACAGTTCTAAGGATATAACACATAATGACTCTGAAGTATCTGTCAAGTCTCAAAAGGGAAAAATACTCCCAATGGTAATAATCATAATTAAGAGTTAAATAGGCACATATCAAGTGACAGGAATCAGTAATAGTGGTTCCTAACATCAAGGGAAGAGGAATAAGTACCTCAGTAAGGGGAACCCAGTTAATAAGAGGTCAGGCAAGGAAAAGAGAGACTCTCTTCTGCAATGGTACTCATTTCACTAAAAAATGTAATGCCTATAATTCATGGGATAAAAAAGCGGAAAGAATGAAAGAACTTGACAGATTTACCAGATGTCTAGACAATCATAATGTAAAGGATTGTCATACCAAATTGAACAGTTGCTATCAATGCAAAAAGGGAAGGCACCATACAGTTATGTGCAGGGTTATATGTAATTCTTATAACAATGGTGACAATAATGATAATGTTAATAACCCTGACACGACAGTGACTGATGTAAAGGTTGCAACTTATGGCAATAATGATGGCCTAGCTGAGGTAGTCTTGCCGGTGTTGGATGTAATAATTCAGGATAAAGGGCATAATTCCAAAAGCATGTGGCGTCACTCTCCTCAACAATGGTACGGGCCATGTAATATATGGCAGACTACCGCCTAGTAATAATGACGAGGAAGTAGTAAATACAATCACGGTTTCTTACTCATAAAAGGACAACCCAGTACAAGTATTCTTCTATCGAGAATGATGTTGAACCAGGCTAATTTGTGGGAGCTGGACAGCATAGGGATTAATATAAATGAGGAAAGTCCAAATGATTCCTTTACTCAGGAACAATACCTGAAGGATGTTAAATTTGAATCTGGACATTACTGGGTGCGACTTCCGTGGAAGCTAAGCCGTCCATAATTATCTACTAATTATAGGATGGCGTATGGACAGTTAAAGGGCTCAGCTTTGCGAACTGAGCAAGACACCAAAATTGTTGACTGCTTATAATGATATAATTAATAAACAGTTAAATAATAAATTATTCTTACTTCAGGCGACGATAAATGCAAACCTTAAGTGCACAGGTGGTCCACTGAGCGTAGTAATTGGGTAAATAATCTTATGTGGACAATTTCCGGGTGTGATGTCAACTGAAGAGGAACTAATGAGGATATGTGAAGGGGTTAATGAAATAATGCAAGGTGCAAGGATGCCCCTGGGGGAATGAAACAGTAATTAGTCCATTTTGAGGGATCAATAAATATGGATAGCCCTGGAGTTGAAGTGCCTATATGCAGTAAGGTGCTGGGGCTGACTTGGGACACTGAGAGAGACTTGTTATTGTTAAAGTCTCATAATGCCAGTATGCCCAATAGATTAACCCAGGGAGCATAGGCTTATGCCCCTGAGGGAATGGAACAGTAATTAATCCATTTTGAGGGATCAATAAATATGGATGGCCATGGAGTTGAAGTGCCTACCTGCAGTAATGTGCTTGGGCTGACTTGGGATATTGAGAGAGACTTGTTATTGTTAGTCTCATAATTCCAGTATGCCCAATTAATTAACCCAGAGAGCATAGGCTTAGTGTCACACCTTACAATAAGAGGGGAATTGTTAATACCAGAAGCATGGAAGCTTGTGTGTGCTTTGGATGGAGCCCTACCTGAGGAGTTAACAGGTGGAAAGAATTAATGGGTGATTATGTAAATACCAATGTTGGAGTTCCCAAGCCAAGTGGCCAGTGAAGATGGGAAAATTGTACTCCACATTATTTAAGTTGTCTAACAACGACCACCGCCCGGCTGCAGTGTGCAAAATATTTTAATTTTCCGATGCTATAGTGCCTAATAGGTGTTTAATGTGTCGATATGGGTCAAAAATATATTTGAAAATAGGATAGAACCAAGAGTTCCCTTTGTGCCTGCGCGGATGTGCTGGGGGACAGGTCGACTCGGGGCATGAGAGAGGCAGGAGTGTTTTAAATGTAGGGAGGAGGCTGTGAAAACATGGGACCAGGAAATTGGCGTTCACAGCGGCCTAAGGATTAATATAGGCCTCACTTCATAATAGGAAGTGTTGTAACTGTTCCTGGTGAAGAGTGAGGGAACGTGATTTACGGGACCACTGTAATGAAGTTGTAAAATTAGTGAATAATGGGGGAACTGGGGGTGACTGGTGCGCGGCCATGGTGTGTGTCCAGGGGACATACCCGTGGTTTAATCATCACTCATCGGTCTCAGAACTTAATGGGGTGGCCTCTAATGTGTATAATAATTATGAGACATTAAATCGTCTTGTGAATCGTAATGTAATCAATGATAATAACACTAAGTTAAGAGAATGCATAAAGTGAAATACGTCGCCTTGCTCTGAGTGAACACGTTAGACCTCGTTGTTCCTGTCCCTAGGATAGTGAAGTTTTTATGGAGTCACGACTTCTAAACCGGGACGAACCAACGGATGCCTCGTCCTGTTGGAATAAGAACAGTGTCTGTGTAGCATGACATCGAAATGATATGGTGAATGGAGGAAATAAGGAGCATCAATCACCCACAGATAAGTAACCCTTCTAGTTATAGCAGACTGATACTTGCCAGTTAGATATGTTGCAGTTGGATAGGTTATGAGTGATCCAGCTACATCAAGTGACCACCAGAGAATATTGGTAAGTGGTGGTATTATATATAAGTGTTTTTCCTTGATGGATATATCAATGTGTAACCTACCCCCCCTTCATCCAGTTGCACTAATATAATCTATACAGTCTGCAATTAATTAGTAGTGCCTTACTTGTGGGTGTAATCCAATCTATAATGGTCTCGGATAGATGTGGATAAGATTGTGAGGTCGATGGCCCACCTGCAGTAACCAGGGGTGGTGAAGTTTTCTCACGTGTCCAAACGGGGTGACTACGGTAAACAATATAGTGTTGTCTCCCAATGAGATTACTTGTATGTATATAATGTTGAGGTACATAAAGGTAATCACCTTAGAAAATTTTCCATAGCTTGGATACATATGTTCGTAATGCCTTTGCGAATAACCACTCAGTTATTGCCATATTTTTTGACCTTGAGAAGGCATGTGGCACAACTTGGAGGTATAATATTTTGGCCCAAGCCCACTCCTTAGGCCTCCAAGGCAATCTACCATCCTTCCATAAGATATTTTTAACTGACAGGCATTTCTGTGTTTGAGTTAATAATGTGCTGTCCCCGGACTTTATCCAAGCAGATGGTGTCCCCCAGGGATGTGTTCTGAGCACAACACTTTTTCTCATTGCTATGAATGATTTGGCCTCTAGTCTTCCATCAAATATTTGGTCATCACTCTTTGTTGATGACTTCGCTATTGCCTGTGCAGGCACATCATTACAGTTTCTCTCCAGCATGCGGTCGACCTTGTTTCCAATTGGGCCACCACACATGGGTTTAAATTTTCCAGTACCAAAACTCGCAAAATTGCTTTCACTACACACTCTGTCATCTCCGATCATCCTTTGTACCTCTATGGCTCCTGTATCCCTGAACGTGATACAGTCAGGTTTCTGGGCCTCCTCTTTGACCGTAGGTTATCCTAGAAACCTCACATTACCTCTCTGAAGGCAACTTGTCACAGCCGGCTAAACCTTCTTAAAACCCTTGCTCATCTTTCATGGGGAGCTGATTGTGGAACTCTCCTTCACCTACATTCCACCCTCATTTTATCGAAACTTGATTATGGTGACCAGATCTATTCAGCGGCCTCTCCTGCTACTCTCTCTAGCCTTAACCCCATTCATCACCAAGGATTACGTTTATGCCTTGGTGCTTTTCGCTCTTCCCCTGTTGAGAGCCTCTATGCAGAAGCGAACGTTCCATCCTTATCCGATCGCGTGATGCCCATTGCCTTCGCTACTATGTACGCTCTCATGATCTCTGCAATCCTTCCATTTATAGAAT
>NC_069400.1:60883035-60926103 GCF_026875155.1 Cherax quadricarinatus | reverse complement strand
GGTATGCAAAAAGTTCCACTTTACATTCCCTTTAACACCCTTGCAAACAGTTCCCCGGGGCCTGGGGATTTGTTTTTTAGTTTCTCTATTTGTCTGGGGGACATGTATATTCCACATCGACTATTTATATCCCCTTTTTACATAATCTATTATTTCGGAATATCGCTAGTTTTTTCCTGGGTGGAACTGAGAGGAAGTAGGTATTTAGAATTTCACACTATCCTTTCCTGTAGTGATCTCCCAGGTTATCTTAAGTGGGCCAATCTTGTCCCTAATCTTATTCTGTATCCCTGAAAGAACCCTTTAGGGTTAATCTTTGAATCCCTTGCGCCTTAGCCTATAATCCCTTTTTACTTTTCTTTATTCCTTTCTTTATTTCTCTCTTTAATTGAATAATTATTTTTAAAAATCCCCATCCCCTCTTTTGAACCCAATTTTTCCCCCTCTTTTGACCAATGAGATGTTTTAATCTTTTTTTCATCCATTTTGGATCATTTTTGTTAGATCAATTTCCCTACCGGAACAAAAGTTGTCTGGGCGCTAAACGCTCTGAAAAACATATTAAAAACCCAAGATCACCTCCCACCCTAGTCGGACCCCCCCCCAATTTACCCCACCCAGGTTTTTTTCAGTCCCTAAAGTCGGCCAAAGAAAAAATCTGGGACAGAGTTGATTGCAGTTACGGGTAATTTCATGATATATTAAAAACAAAGTGATTTGTGATCATTTTCCCCCAAAGTCATCATTAACCTCAAGATTTTAATTAGTGAACTTTGTTGGCAAAAACCCAAGTCAAGAGTTTTGTTTCCTCTATTGGTTCTGTCACAACCGTTCTAAAAAGCAAATCCTGAACCGTATAAAGAAAGTCACTAGACTCAGATTTCCCTGTCATTTGTTCCAATCAATTTGTCTAAAGTTAAAATCCCCATTATAACAACATTTTCATATCTAGATGCCTTATGAATTTCATCCCCTAACCGTTACTGCCCTCTTATAAGGTTTGGGGGCCTATAAATCACACGCAAAATTAATTTGTCAGTCCCCCGAGAAAAATGTAGCCAAACAGATTCTGGTTTAATGTCTCTATCTTTATAATGTCTAAGACAACAATTTAAATTTGTCTCTGGACTTTTACATCGCCACCCCACAATCCCTTCCTGTGGACCCTGTCATTGTGGAATAGCTTGATAACCTGTATGTTGCATTCAGAAGGCATTTTTCTCTTCTTTCAGTTGAACCGGGTCTCTGTTACACCAATAATATCTATATTTCCTGCACTGCAGATATCTTAGCTCATGTATCTATTTCTTAGACTCCTACTATTTGTATAGTAAACTTTAAGGGGAAGCTATTCACTCTGGCCTTACAATCCCTCTTAGTATGTTGATCAATTTGATTTGCCATTCTAGCAAAACTTTATTTTGAATATTGGCTTTTAATCATGATCCATGTGGTTTCCCGTAATAACTGCTGTTTTTAACCCTTAATGGTGCTGCTGATGGTTTCCTCAAACACCCTACCACATTTGATTCTATCAGTTTATTATGCCTAGACAAAGTCTGCAATTTCCCTCTCAATGGAAGTGGCTAATGCAAACCACTCCAATCCCCATTGTGATGATCCCCATCACTTGCATTCATATTCAGTTTGTTCTATAGAATGGTACCCAGTTATCATGATTGGGATTGCAAGGTCCTTGCAGTCCCTGTCGTAGCCAGCAGTTTAGACCATTGGCCATTAGTACTATCCGTTCTTTGCCCACTCCCTTTCTAGGCAAGATGCTACATCTGACTAGGATCATCCCTTAGACCCTAACTATTTCTATGGCTGACCTGTACTTATCCGCAAGCTCTCTGCTCTGCTTCCCAATGTCAGTTACCCCGCACTAAGACAGATAATGGGCTTTGTTCCCATTATGCATAATATTACTTAACCTGCTATGTCACCAACACCAGCTCCAGGAAGACACATCTCTGTCTGTACTTTCTGTCTCTGTTGCAAAATGCATGGTCCATTATAAATCTTTACCTGAGAATCGCCTACTATTAAAATATTTTACCTTGACTGCAGGGGAATCAGGCAGTACCTTCAAACTCACTAACCACTGAAGTACACTCATTTGGAGTACACGCGAATCGATTTTTACCTTCACATCTTCTCTGTTAAATCTCATCTTCCATCTTCCTGAAACTGGAAAAACCACTTGCACTTTATGAGCGGCTGCCCACTATCACGGTGGCGACCCATTCCTTCCATACCAGCGAAAAGCCTTCTCACACTGGCTCACAAACTCATCTATGTGAAGCTTCAGCTCCTCTTTTCCTCCTGAAAGAAGTTGAATTCCTCAACACTTGAACCTGAGATTCTACAACACTACCAAAAGCCATAGGTGCTTGGGTAACAGCCCACGTAACTCAAGAGGCTTAGGCAGGTAGGACCGCAGGTGACCACTGACCTCAAGGTACTGACCACTGAACTTCAAATTCCCATAAATGTAAATACAGGTGCTTCATCTGTTTAACGGACACATTAACACACATATGAACTCAGATCTAAAACTGTTCTTAGAAAGCTATAATCGTACGTCCTCTTCAAGGGGGGGGGGAACCCCTGCGTGGGGAAAGTTCTTGGTCTGAGGAATTAGACCGTCATCCCTCCCCCTCAGTTTTAACCAAATTTAACCCCCAATCCCCCCCTTCCCTTACCCCTCCCCCCCCCCCCCCCTTTTTCTTTCCCCCCTCCTCCCCCCCCCCCTTTTGCCCTTTTTTTTTGGGCCCTTTTGGGATTTTTTTCCCACAGGACGCTAGTTCCAGTGGGGGAAAGGGTCCCGGGGTCCTCCCTTTTCCATTGAGGTTTTGGGGGTGGCGTAGTTTTTGGTGGAATCTGGGTTGTGGGATGCCCGACCCTCTCCGGTATCCCGGGGGGGGGCTTTGGGGGTCTCTCGGGCGGGTTATCTCTGGAAGCCACCCCTTTTGGATTCCGGGGGGTGGGCCCAAGGAGGGATGCTTTTTGCAGAATCCGGGCCCCCTTTCTTTTTCCCGAGGGGCCCTCAGATGTGGGTTGCTACCCCCTGCTGTTTTCTGGCAGTGGGGGAGGAAAAGGCACGGGTTTCCCTGCCACTAGCTACTGCGTGATGAGGTCCCCTTGGGGGTTTTAGGGAGGTTTCTGGCCCTTTCATCCCCCCTAGGAAAAAATTCCCCCCCTTGGCCCCCTTTTTTTTCTTTTTTTTCTTTTCTTCTTTTTTTTTTTTTCTTTAAAACAAAAAAAAGAAGTAACCCTAACCCTGGAGAATCCAAAACCAGAACCTCTACCCCCCCGGCCCCTTCTTGATACCGCACCCCGTTCTGACCCCGCCTCATTTTGGACCACTTTTTGTATACCCCTCTGCCTTTGTACCTTTTCCCATGGTTCTCACCAGTTCAGGAAACTGAGGTCTCGACTGACTCCTTTTGATTTTCTGACCTCCCTCTCCTTTGATATGTTTCCGGCCTCTCCTCACGGTGCAAAATTTTCAAATTCCCAGCCTGTTCCACGTCGGCCAACCCTGGCCCCCAGCCTAAATCCAAACACAATTACCTGTATGATATTTTTCCACTTCTTGTTCTTCTCAAAAAGATCGACACACCCTGCATCCTTCCCCGCTATTCAGAATGCAAAATTGACTAAATTCTTCACTTTACGCCCGATTCCTCTACCGCCATCTTTCCGACCACAGATTGGCAGGCCTCCTACCTATTTTGGTAAAGATATTTTTTTCATGTCTTAAGAGTGGAAAACCCGCATATCATGGCAGAAATGCTTCCCAACTCATGATCTTTTTAACCATACCACGGGCGGGGTTGAACCCCCGGCAGAGAGTCCTCAAAAACCCCGACCCTTTCGCGTTCCCTTTTTGGGCACAGTGGGCCATGCTAACCTTCCTATGTTTTGAAATTATTTTGGACGAATCTTATTGTTGGGTACGGGGCCAGGGCTAACGCGATGGTCGGTTTTTGATACTCTCTGACGTGGGGTTTTAATCCCGCCCTGGTATATTTTTTTTTGCAATCGTGTTGTTATGATTTCGGAGCCCTCTGATGGGATTGAGGGGCCTGAACTAGAGTTTTGTCACGCATGAGTGGAGATTCGTCTGTAAAAGCTTTATTTGTGGTCACAGTGGTGCCTAGCTAAACCTTTCCCTTGGTGTAAAATATACCCAGTTTGGGCAAATTTATTTTGGGTACTGGGCCATGGCTAAAATGACGGGCTAAGTTTGAGACTCTCTGACCGGGGTTTAAACCCGCCCCTGGTAGGTTTGTTTTCAACGTGTCATTTGATTTCTTGAGTCATGTGAACGGGCCCTTTAAGGGATTGGCTAGAGTTAGTAGGCCCCGTTTGTGGAGATTTGTCTGAAAAAAATTGCATTTGTGGTCACAGTGGGGGCCTTCTAACCTTTCCTTTTGGGGTAAAAATACCTAGTTACGAATTTATTGTGGCAGCTTGTCCGTGGCAACGTGATGGTCTGGGTTTTGGACTCTCTGCCCCGGGGGGCAATCCCGCCCGTGGTAGGTTTGTTTTTTAAAATTTTTCATTTGATTTTATGAGTCTCATGATCTTTTCTTCTTTCCCATTTAAAAAGTTCCTGTCACTTTTGAAAACTCATTCCCTCACTTCTTGTAGTGGTACGCATTTTGCCCCAAAAAAAAAAAAAAAAAAAAAAAAACCCAAATTTTAACAAAATTTCCAACATGTGCAAAGACATTCTTGAACACGGGGAACTCCAAGATCTTCCAATCCTAAGGGGGACACTCATGTTCTTCCTGCCCGTGGGCGGAAACGATACCCAGCAATGTGGCTCATTTAACTTTTGACAGCCGTGAACCCCCCATCCTCAGTTTATGTAGCAGGACATCGGGTACAAGTTCGAAAGGTGATCTCTACACTGCAAAAGTGGTAGAAATTGCTGGCGATTTGGCCATCCAGCGAAATATTAAAAAATCTATAGCCGAATGCCCAGTCGTGGTGCTGATGACCATTCAAATACTCTTGCAATCGACCTCCCTCCTTGCCTTAATTGTCATGAGGCTCACCCTTCGTAAATCTCGCTGTTGCAAAGTCCCACTTAAATGAGTGGGAAATCCATTACCTCAAAGAGGCAGAAGGTCTCCCTTATGCCATGGCAGTTTCTCATCTTTCCCCCTCCCAAGGGGGACTACCTATGTTTCTTATTTCCCGTTTTTTCAAAAAGTCCCCCCACTTTTGGGGTCCCATCTTCTGCAGCCTCCTCTGTGGTTACCCTCCCATAGTCCAAATCCTGTATCTAATTCTTTTGCTGTCCTAGGCTCAGACATCCCTACTTCAAAGCCTCAGTCTGTTCTTGCTTCTTCGTGTTCTCCCTCACAAGCCCAGTATCGACGAGATCTCTTTCGACACCTCCTCCCAATCGTCTCTCTACTTTCAGAAGTCAAAAAAAGGTCCTTTAACCCCTCCTTTCCTTCTTCCACCTCCCATTTTAAACTTCCCTCTGTCGTACCGGGTTCTTCCCCTCTCACGGGCTCTGTTACAAGTGTAGACGTTCACCTCCTCCTCGTACTATACCCTCCCTCCCCTGTTCCCTCCCAAGTTTCTTCCTCTTCTGCCACCTCCCAGGTTTCTGCCTCTTCTGTCCCCTTCCACGCTTCTTTTCCAGTTCTCTCCACCCTTTCACCCTCCCTACCTTGGTACAGTCCATTACAGTTCCTATCTTTACTCATCCTCCCCCTACCATCTCCAATATTGTCTCCCATACGTTGTCTCTGAATTCCAAAACACTTGAAGCAGTCTCTGAATATATTGCAGAGACAAAACCATTAATAGACACTGATCCATCCTCTGTTCCTTCTCTCTCCTCTCCTCCATCTGCACAACACCTTTCTTCACAGTGCACCGTTCCTTTGCTGCTTGAACGTTTTCCGCTGCCTCCGCATGTGGACTTTTCTAACCCTTCTAGTCCGTAGGAACCCTTACCTGCAGATTTCAGGTATCTTTATCATTGCCAATCATGGCCTATTTACAGTGGAATATACGCAGCCTCAGGGGTAATTGGGGTGAGCTTCAGATGTTACTCTCCCAGTTTTCCCCTGTTGGTGTTTGCGTACAGGAACGAAAATTACACTCTGCTGTTATCTCTCCCATCTCGGGCTATAACATATTGTATTCTTCAGATCCTTTTCCTGATGGGACCTTTAATGAAAGTGCCCTTCTTCTATGCACTGATATTCTGTACCATCAGCTATTTGTTCGTACTTCACTGCATTACACAACAGCTCGTATCCACTTGCATAGGTGATATACACTCTGTTCCTTATATCTCTCTCCTTCTCAGGCATTATCTATTCCAGATATTGCCTTTCTTGTTTCACCATTACCGCCACTGATTCTGTTACTTGGCGATTTTAATGCCCATCATTTCCTTTGGGGGGTCTCACTGTGATACCCGTGGCATTCAGTTAGAGGCTTTTCTTGCCACCCACCCCCTCCATGTTTTAAATACAGGTACTCACACCCATTTTGATCCTCGGACTCACACTCTCTCTTGCATCGATCTCTCAGTCTGCTCTTCCTCCACCGCATTAGACTTCACCTGGTCTGTTCTCCCAGATTTACATGACAGCCATCATTTCCCAATCATTCTTACTTCTTCATATTCACCAACTCTTCATATCCCACGCTGGCAATTTGATAAGGCAAATTGGAACCTTTACTCACAACTAACTGTTTTTAGTGAGGTTCCCTCTTCGTCCTCCATTGATTGAGCTTTTACACCTCTTCTCGTCCTCCGTTTTAACTGCAGCTTCTCATTCTATACCACAAACTTCAGGCAGGCATTCTTAGAAATGCGTGCCTTGGTGGTCTCCTGCATGTGCTCGTGCAGTACATTTGAAATGTGCTGCATGGGGCAGGTACTGGTACAATAGAACCACGGAGAGACTTTTTGATTTTAAGCAGAAGCGTGCGATTGCTTGCCATGTCATCCGTGATGCTAAACACACTTGCTGCCGAGATTATGTCTCCACCATCACCTCTGCTTCCTCTATGAGTGCAGTCTGGAAAAAAGTACGAAAACTGAGTGGTAAATATTCTCCTTACCCGGCTCCTTTCTGCGGGTTGCCAGTGTTGATATAGCAAACCCACTAGATGTTGCCAATGAAATTGGCAATCATCTGGTTCGTATTTCTCAGTGGCTCCATCTATGTCCCTCGTTTCTTTCCTCAAAGTCTGCCAGAGAGTTAGCACCCTTGGACTTTTCTTCTCTCAGAGAAGAACAATATAATGTGCCTTTTACTCTTCAAGAACTAGAGGGAAAACTCTCAGCTTGCCGATCATCGGGAGCTGGGGCCCCAACCACATTCATATTCGTATGCTTCAACATTTACGTCAGTCAGCTCTTGCAGTCCTATTACCCTTTTCAAAACTTTTTGGTCACAAGGAGTTCTTCCACAGCTGTGGAAATCTGCCAATGTTCTCCCTTTCCACAAACCAGGCACTACGGGACATGAAGCCCCCAACATCGTCCCATTGCTCTTACCATGCAGTTTGCAAAGTTTATGGAATTGCCTGGTAAATAGACGTTTAGTGTGGTATTCAGAGACACACAACAGTCTCTCCACTCATTTAATATGGCTTTCATAAGGACATTCTTCCATAGACCCCTTACTATGCTTGTGTGGAAAATATTTTAATTTTCCAAAGCTATAGTGCCTAACAGGTGTTTAATGTGTCGATGGAGTTAAAGTGGCTGACAAGTCCGTGAATTTTAGAGTAAATGAAAGCATCATTAAGGGTATTAAAGCCATGTGATGAATGCATACAAGTGCTTGGATTTAATGAATCCAAAGAACCGTGAACTCTAATGAATTAAAAATTATATTTAGATGCTTTAGAGAGTAGATTTGAGTGGTACAAAAATTTTGGTTTAAAGACTGTGAAAAAGATTGCTGGAGAATTGTGCAGATGGAATAGAAATGAATGTTTTAATTAATCAACGATATGAATTGGAAGAAAACTGTCTTGTAAAAGTAAAGGGATTGAATAAATTAAAGGGGTAAGCCAGGCAGTTAACCAACCTATTATTGCAAAGGGTGTGTTTGCCAAAACCTCCAGAGTACGGTCTGGAGGGAAAACAGACAGGTCGGGAAGAATTAATTGTTCAATTGCAGACCAGTCAGCCAAACAGTTCTAAGGATATAACATATAATGATCTGAAGTAAACGTCAAGTCTCAAAGGGAAAAATACTCCCAATGGTAATAATCATAAATTTAAAAGTTTTTAAAAAGGGACATATCAAGTGACAGGAATCAGTAATAGTGGTTCCTCACATCAAGGGAAGAGGAATAAGTACCTCAGTAAGGGGAACCCAGTTAATAAGAGGGTTTGGCAAGGAAAAGAGAGACTGTCTCTTCTGCAATGGTACTCATTTCACTAAAAATTGTAAAAGCCTATAATTCATGGGATAATAAAGTGGAAAGATGAAAGAACTTGACAGATTTATCAGATGTCTAGACAATCATAATGTAAAGGATTGTCATACCAAATTGAAACAGTTGCTATCAATGCAAAAAGGAAGGCACCATACAAATTATGTGCAGGGGTTTTTATGTAATTTCTTATAACAATGGTTGACAATAATGATAATGTATAATAACCCTGACACGACAGTGACTGATGTAAAGGTTGCAGCTTATGGCAATAATGATGGCCTAGTGAGGTACTTGCCGGTGTTGGATGTAATAATTCAGGATAAAGGGCATAAACAAAAAGCATGCGACGTCACTCTCCCAAACACTGGTACAGGCCATGTAATATTGGCAGACTACCGCCTAGTAATAATGACTAGAGGAAGTAGTGAATACAGTCACGGTGTCTTACTCATAGAAGGTCAACCCCCGTACAAGTATTCTTCTATCGAGAATGATGTTGAACCAGGCTAATTTGTGGGAGCTGGACAGCAAGGATTAATATAAATGAGAAAGCCAAATGATTTTTTACTCAGGAACAATACCTGAAGGATGTTAAATTTTTAATCTGTGATATTACTGGAGTTTGGGCTTCCGTGGAAGCTAAACCATCCAGAATTATCTACTAATTTTTTTTTTTTTTTATTATTTATTTAAAAACTTTACAGCTTTATATTAAATTAAGATATAAAATGGATACAGTAGGATCCTCAATCCTACACAACATACACTAACCAATTTTAACAACACATTGTAATTGACATAAAAGAGGTTACCCATTACACACAAAATTTTCCATATAACATACTATGATAAACAAAATAAACAAAACCCTATATAAACTATATAAAATATAAACATATACAAACTTTCAGATTTGTATAGTTAACATACTAGACGGACAAAAGACAAAGGTTCACAACCTTCACAGGGAGATAAACAGATTAAAACCTACATCCCAATCTCAGTTAAAACAATCACATACTCTTCCCAAAATTAACCCCTATACAATAAGAAGTACCTAAGCACATACATACGTGCCTCACTACAATCTCTTAATTAAAACTTTGGGAAAAAAAAATCAAAATCAAATCCTAAATCAAAAATAAAATTTCCTAAGCCTCACACTTATACTAAATAAATATTAAACAAATAAAATTAAATATTAATACAGCCTCTTCCACCGGCTGAGCACATTATATAAAGTAAGAGACTAAACCATACTGTCCCATTACAAATTTTTTAACGAGGCTTTTACAAATTTATGGAAGTCATTATCGTTCCATCTAGCAGCAACTGGATGAGCACATTATATAATGCTAAAATAAAAGACAGTACACTCGCTAAAAACCCACAACACTTAACACAAACATAATTTAATAACCTCTCATTGCGATACAATTATCGCACATGATTTAAAGCCCAATAAAGGCTATAAACGCACACTCTACATAAGCCCTAAAGCTCTTCACGGTCTTAAAACTATAATTTTTGACACCATTCACACTTAATACATGAAGAAGGTCAGACGACCCTGACAACATCAAACACAGAATTCTCCTTTCAGGTACTACGTAATTACTTGATATCACCTTGGTTTCTGTGCCCACTTGCATGCTACATACATGTATGCCACTCATCTACCCCTTTCCCATATACCCACATACACCTACACTCACACCCCTCCCCGGGAGGCGACCCCGCTGTGCCCCCCTGAAAACCCCCTTCCCGTATGTAATCCCCAACCCCCCCCCCTTACCACTCAGCCCAAGTCGTAGATTGATAAAGAAAACCTAACTTTTAACATTCTATACCCTTCCGAAAAATCCTTCTCCCACCTCCTCCCATACAGTTCTCTATTACGACACATCGTACGATAAACCGTTACCGCTAGTACCCGCCTCCGCACCTCACAATTCCCCCTCCCCCTCATCACCCACGATATATATATAAATCCACTATTATATAATCCAAAGCTCGTATAACACTCTCTTTCGAACCCCCCACATCTAGGCTTAGTGCACGCAGAACCGACACCCCCTCCCCCCCCCACCCCCTGTACTACCCTACTTAACCAATACCTAACACCCTCCAGTTCCCCACAAAAGTAACTGATGGAACGCCGTCTCATCCTCCCCACAGATTCCACACCTTCCGCCCACAATTACCCCTCTGGTTCTTAAAACCTCCCCCGACGGTAGTATGCCATGCAAAAAAACGATACATTACCTCCCTTAACCCTAGGCTTTAACTTTCAACCTGCTAAACCTAAAAACCAAATACTCGTCCATTGCGTACATGGGAACAAATCCCTCAACTGGTACAACAACCCTGTCTGCAAGCAGTTTACACAAAAACCCCTACTCTAATTTTCCGGGGTTTCTCTAACCAACATCAAAGCCCTCAAAATAGTTTCACTTTTCCCTCAACTCCACACCACCATACAACTTACCCAACCTATCATGTACTTTTCCCAGCTGCCCTCCACTCACACCTTCGCGCAAAACCCCCCATTTAAGAAACACACATTTAATCCTCCTCCTCAGATCCATCAACCCCAACCCACCCTGGCGCACAGGTAACATTACAACCTCTCCTCCTCAGCCAATCGCACCTTAAACCCCCAAACAAAAAGTTAAACACTCGTCTCAGAATTCCCACAATCGCCGTCCCTGTAAAGGGGAACACGGCTGCTACTTCCCAAAACCTTACTATACAATAATACATTTATAACAATCACTCATTGCACGAGAGTCAATGATGAGGTCGTAATGCACCCAGACGCCCCTGAATCCTTTCCATTAATCTATTCGAGTTTTCCTCCCCGAGCAGCTTCCAAATCACCCTTATAGGTGATACCAAAAATTTTTTTAAAAGACAACCGTTTGTTTTCTACAACGTTACATCTCCCCCCCCCCCCACCCAATCACCCAACCCCATGATCATTGACTTCTCTCTATTTACCTGCATCCCTGTTGCATTTCCGAACTGTTGCACAACAGCATCCAAAAAAACCCCAACGTCATCCCCTCCCGAACCAGGACTGTTGTATCGTCTACGTATCCTATTATTCCCGGGCCACACTTTCCCTACCCCACCCCCCCCCTACCTCCACTCGTGTCACATACACAACGTTCAACCATTCAAATAGAAGGGTCCTGAATGCACGCAAACAACATTTGTGACAGGGGGACACCCCTGCCTAAGTCCCCTACCCATTACAATCCCTCCCCCAAGCATCCATTAATCTGTACCCTCATCTTGGCACCATTGTACAACGTGGTTACCCAATTAAACTATTTCATCCCCCATAACCCTGCCTCCTAAGTATATCTCCCAATGCCCTCGTTCCACCCTGTCATAGGCCCCCTGCCATCTAAAGCCAACAAGGGCCGCCTCCTCCCCCCTTTTGACTCCACAAAACTCGCAGTATTCCATGACCCTCAATCATCGACCTTCCAGGCAAACCATACTGCGTTTTCGAAACCACCTCCCTACCACACATTTTGAACCTATTACACAAGACTTTAGCGAACAACTATAATCAGCACATAACAGGAATGGCACGGTACCTCCTTGAGGGTGTGCTGCCCCTTAACCCTTCTGGACCAACACTACAACTGCTGTTGCTTGCTTGTCCCCATCACACACCTTCTCCTTCATCTGATTAAATAACCTACCCATAAAACCCCCCTTACCCACCTCCCAATGTTGGAGATAAAATTCAGCCGGGAGACCGTCTATTCCCGGGGCTTTGCCTTTCCTCATTCCCCTTAAAGCCAACTCTATTTCCTTCCTTCTGTTATTACCCCCCCCCCAAAGCCTTTCTATCACTATTCCCTAATTTTTCACGTCACATACTCACACACCTTCTCTAAATCCACATTTCTTCCACCTTCCCACTTGTCCAATACCCTTCATACCATTTATCCGCATACATACACATTCCTTTTGTAGTTAGTAAACTCCTGACCCATTCTATAACCCCCCGCCATCTCGTGTACCTCTAACCTCGGAATAGCTGTAACCTGCTGTCTTTGTTTTTGACGTCGCAACACACACGCCGATGGTTTTTTACCCCAAAGCACCTCCTCTACCCAGCCTGCAACCCTTACCGCTTGAAACCTCTCATTTTGGTTTAACTCCCTCAGTCTCCCCTTGACCTCGACAATTTCATCCATAGGATATTTGCTCCCCACAGCCCCCCTTTTCATAACAACCCCTTAACCTGTCCCTCCAGATAATTTGAAAGACCATATTTAAAATCATTTATACGTTTGCCCACCCCCCAAATATTTTTCCCAATCCTTTCCTTGGCAACACAATTCCCCCCATTGTACGACATCTTCCACTGCCTGTGCCTCCTCACTAAGCTCCTTCCATAGGACAGAAAATCCCCCTAACCCCTCCTCATCACTCAATGCACTTATATTTTAATTTCCAGTAACCCTGTATATTTCTGCAAGTGCCTCCCACCCAAAACCCCCACCAACACTGCTCTATGATCTGACCATGCAACTTCAAGAGTTTGAAAGCTCTCACTACAACCCCGTGAGAAAGATACACTCTATCTAACCTCGCTGCTACCCTCCCCCTAAAAAATGTATGCTCTGTCTCCCAAGCCCCCCCCTCGAATGCGTCTCTTAACCCAATACCCTCAATAAATCTCTTAGGGCCACCGACACATAACCTGCCCCTTTTGGTTCCACATCAGCCCTCCTAATGACCAGTTCCAATCACCTCCTACTATTGCCACCTCCGGTAATGCACGGAAAAAAAACACAAGGTCCTCGCACACAAACTCCTGCTTCACCTGTACATTATTCTCTGGCAGGCGCATATACACTAATAAAAGCCACACGTTTTCCATCCACAAACCATCTACGCGCAAACACCCTTCCCCCTCCCCCCCCCCCCACTTCTCTGCAAAACAAACGGGTCGCCTCCCTAATTAAGATACCCACCCCCCCTTTCAAACGGCAGATGGCAGGGTTTACCACCTGAAAAACCCCCCCATCTCCCAAAACCCTACCCCCTTAAAATTGTGCTCCTGTAGGAACACAACATCCACTCTAAATTTATTCAGAAACTCTCGAAACCATTCTCTCTATTACAAATATTACACAAACCATTAACGTTTACTGTCATACACCGGAGGCCTATTAAGTTTCCCACCCCTGCCTCCTCTCTTCACTCTTCCGATGGCCACCAGAACGTGTGGGACCACTTGTCACCTGCACACTTCCCCTCTCTCCCCCCCCCTTCTTTCGGTGCCTCCTGTCATGGCCACCACTACCTTCACCCTTTGCCCATATTTGCTTCCCATCCTCTGCCCCTGGCGTTTGGACATCATTTTGAATCCGATGCAGCGGGTCTCTTTTCTTGTGACAGCGCATCCTCCATGGCTTGGTCTGGGGATGCCTCACAATGTACCTCTACCTCCACTGTACACAGTGACAAAGACTCGGTTTACACCTCAGTCCGCTGTCCACTCCCCTTTGTCCGAAAAGTTCTGTTGGTGATTTCCCCCAATCCTTCACCTCATCTTCTACTACCCTGCCAGGAGCAGCCACCTCCTCAGGCGGTGACAAGGACTTCAGAACCTCGGCTAATTTTCCCCCTCAAGTTCCAACACTTTCCTCCTGTACTTTTTGCTCAAATCGATCCACTGGAAGTGTGTTTTGGACCAGGTAACTGGTCAAGGGCCTCACCCTCTCCCCCACCTTATACCCTCATCTACTATGCTCGCTCCATAAGACGACCCCGCCCTCCTTCACTCGTGATCAACACCTGCTTCCCCTGGTGTAGAAGCGGATGTCTCCGCTCTGGGCCAGGAGCCCCGTTGCCGCTTCCCACACTCCGCCGCTATGTGATCATATTCCCCACATAGTCGGCAGGTACCCTTTTTCCCCGCGTAATGACACCATGACCTGTGCCTGAATTCCTTTAGGTACACGTAAGACGGTATGGGGTGTCGCATGACATTTTTAGGTTAAAAGTGGGCCCCCCGGCATACCTGTGTTTGGCACCCCACACCCACTTACCATGCTGGGCCAAATTTAACAGTTCCGTATTCCTCAAATACTTTTCTTTATATCTGTCTCATTTCCCGCCTCAAAGGGGACATTACGCAATTTAAAACATGTATAATGTCTGGATACATCGATCATCCTCACACGCCCCAGCTGGTGTAAACATCAAGACTTACGTTCCTGAAAACGGTTACCAACGACTCGTAAAACCGTTGCTGAGAGCAGTTTCACAAAAATCTACGTGCTCCGTTCAATGCTACGCCGTACAACTCTCCATCCTGAATGCCATACGTGTCTCTGATGATTTTAGGTAGTAATACATGGGCTGAGGCTGGCTTTTTTGCCCCACTGAGAAGTTCAACACCGACAGTGTTAATCCTGCGTCTGTAAACTGCACGCCATGTTGACTAATAGTAGTTCTCCTGGTCTGACGACAGAGGCGCGACAAGCCACACCTCACACTACTGCTGTCAGGAACTCAACCTACTAATTATAGGATGGCATATGACAGTTAAAGGGCTCAGCTCTGCGAACTGAGCAAGACACCAAAATTGTTGACTGCTTATAATGATATAATTAATAAACAGTTAAAAAATAAATTGTTCTTACTTCAGGCGACGATAAATGCACACCTTAAGTGCACTGAGCGTAATAATTGGGTAAATAATCTTACGTGGACAATTTCCGGGTGTGACGTCAACTGAAGAGGAACTAATGAGGATATGTGAAGGGGTAAATGAAATAATGCAAGGTGCAAGGATGCCCCTGAGGGAATGGAACAGTAATTAGTCCATTTTGAGGGATCAATAAATATGGATAGCCCTGGAGTTGAAGTGCCTATATGCAGTAAGGTGCTGGGGCTGACTTGGGACACTGAGAGAGACTTGTTATTGTTAAAGTCTCATAATTCCAGTATGCCCAATAAATTAACTCAGAGAGCATAGGCTTATGCCCCCGAGGGAATGGAACAGTAATTAGTCCATTTTGAAGGATCAATAAATATGGATAGCCCTGGAGTTGAAGTGTCTATATGCAGTAAGGTGCTGGGGCTGACTTGGGACACTGAGAGAGACTTGTTATTAACGTCTCATAATGCCAGTATGCCCAATAGATTAGCCCAGGAGCAAAGGCTTATGCCCCTGAGGGAATGGAACAGTAATTAGTCCATTTTGAGGGATCAATAAATATGGATGGCCATGGAGTTGAAGTGCCTATCTGCAGTAATGTGCTTGGGCTGACTTGAGATATTGAGAGACTTGTTATTGTTAAAGTCTCATAATTCCAGTATGCCCAATTAATTAACCCAGAGAGCATAGGCTTAGCATCACACCTTGCAATAAGAGGGAAATTGTTAATACCAGAAGCATGGAAGCTTGTGTGTGCTTTGGATGGAGCCCTACCTGAGGAGTTAACAGATGGAAAGAATTAATGGGTGATTGTGTAAATACCAATGTTGGAGTTCCCAAGCCAGGTTGCCAGTGAAGATGGGAAAATTGTACTCCACATTATTTAAGTTGTCTAACAACGACCTCCGCCCAGCTGCAGTGTGGAAAATATTTTAATTTTCCGATGCTATAGTGCCAAATAGGTGTTTAATGTGTCGATATGGGTCAAAAATATATTTGAAAATAGGACAGAACCAAGAGTTCCCTTTGCACCTGCGCGGATTGGGGGGGGAAACAGGTCGATTCGGGGCATGGAGAGGCGGGAGTTTTTTTTTGAATGTAGGGAGGAGGCTGTGAAAACGTTGAACCAGGAAATTGGCGTTCACGGCGGCCTAAGGATTAATATAGGCCTCTCTTCATAATAGGAAGTGTCGTAATTGTTCCTGGTGAAGAGTGAGGGAACGTGATTTTAGGGCCCCAACCGTAATAAAGTGGTAAAATTAGGAATAATGGGGTGACTGGGGTGACTGGTGCGCGGCCATGGTGTGTGTCCAGGGACATACCCGTGGTTTAATCATCACTCATTGGTCTCAGATCTTAATGGGGTGGCCTCTAATGTGTATAATAATTATGAGACATAAGTCGTCTTGTGAGTCGTAAAGTAATCAATGATAATAACACTAAGTTAAAGAGAATGCATGAAGTGAAATACGTCGCCTTGCTCCGAGTGAACATGTTAGACCTCGTTATTCCTTCCCGAGGATAGTGAAATTTTATGGAGTCACGACTTCTAAACCGGACAAACCAACGGATACCTCGTCCTGTTGGAATAAAAACAGTGTCTGTGTACATGACATCGAAATGCGATGGTGAATGGAGAAATAAGGAGCATCAATCACCCACAGTTTAAATAACCCTTCTAGTTATAGCAGACTGATACTGGCCGGTTAGATATGTTGTAATTGGATAGGTTTTTGAGTGATCCAGATATATCAAGTGACCACCAGAGAATATCGGTAAGTGGTGGGATTATATACAAGTGTTTTTCTTTGATGGTATATCCCATGTGTAACCCCCCCCCCTTCATCCAGTTACACTAATATAATCATACAGTCCACAATTAATTAGAAGCGCCGTACTTGTGGGTGCAAATCCAATCTATACTGGTCTCGGATAGATATGGATAAGATTGTGAGGTCGAAGGCCCACCTGCAGTGACCAGGGGTGGTAAGTTTTTCACTGCCCCACACGGGGTGACTACGGTAAACAATATAGTGTTGTCTCCCAATGAGATTACTTGTATGTATATAATGTTGAGGTACATAAAGGTAATCACCCTAGAAAATTTTCCATATCTGCCCACTGGTCCTTCCTGAACCAGATGCAATCAGTAAAAAAAAATTAATTGAATTAATTACTTAATAATTAAGTGACTGATTGAAGGAAGTAGGTATAGGGTACACAAATTTAATCGATCGTGTGGTGGGATGATAATTAGCCCAAATTTAAATTTCTAGCACATGTGTGGCTAGGATATATACAAGAGTAAAGTGCAAAAAATTAGTCTTATAAGGCGCCTACGTAAGTTGTATAATCAGTGATTAATAATTGTCTAACCATGACTGGATCTGATGGAGTTAATGTGGCTGACAAGTCCGTGAATTTAGAGTAATGAAAGCATCATTAAACAGGCTATTAAAGACCATGTGACGAAGGCATACAAGTGCTTGGATTTAATGAATCAAAGAACCGTGAACCCTAATGAATTAAAGTTATATTTAGATGCTTTAGAGAGTAGATTTGAGTGGTAACAAATTGTGTTTTAAAGACTGTGAAAGAGATCTGCTGGAGAATTGTGCAGATGGAATAGAAATGAATGTTTTAATTAATCAATGTACGAATTGGAAGAAAACTGTCTTGAAAAAGTAAGGCTTTGAATAAATTAAAGGGTGTGAGCCAGGCAGTTGACCAACCTATTAATGCAAAGGGTGTTTGCCAAAACCTCCAGAGTACGGTCTGGAGGAAATCAGACTAGGTCGGGCAAGATTAATTGTTCAATTGCAGCCCAAATCAGCCAAACAGTTCTAAGGATATAACACATAATGACTCTGAAGTATCTGTCAAGTCTCAAAAGGGAAAAATACTCCCAATGGTAATAATCATAATTAAGATTTTAAATTTAGGCACATATCAAGTGACAGGAATCAGTAATAGTGGTTCCTAACACAAGGGAAGGGAATAAGTACCTCAGTAAGGGGAACCCAGTTAATAAGAGGTCAGGCAAGGAAAAGAGAGACTCCTTTCTGCAATGGTACTCATTTCACTAAAAAATGTAATCCCTATAATTCATGGGATAAAAAAGCGGAAAGAATGAAAGAACTTGACAGATTTACCAGATGTCTAGACAATCATATGTAAAGGATTGTATCCCAAAATTGAACATTGCTATCAATGCAAAAAGGGAAGGCACCATACAGTTATGTGCAGGGTTATATGTAATTCTTATAACAATGGTGACAATAATGATAATGTTATAACCCTGACACGACAGTGACTGATGTAAAGGTTTGAAACTTATGGCAATAATGATGGCCTAGCTGAGGTAGTCTTGCCGGTGTTGGATGTAATAATTCAGGATAAAGGGCATAATTCCAAAAGCATGTGGCGTCACTCCCCCTCAACAATGGTACGGGCCAGTAATATATGGCAGACTACCGCCTAGTAATAATGACGAGGAAGTAGTAAATACAATCACGGTTTCTTACTCATAAAGGACAACCCAGTACAAGTATTCTTCTATCGGGGAATGATGTTGAACCAGGCTAATTTGTGGGAGCTGGACAGCATAGGATTAATATAAATGAGGAAAGTCCAAATGATTCTTTACTCAGGGAAAAATACCTGAAGGATGTTAAATTTGAATCTGACATTACTGGTGCGACTTCCGTGGAAGCTAAAACCGTCCCTAATTATCTACTAATTATAGGATGGCGTATGGACAGTTAAAGGGCTCAGCTTTGCGAACTGAGCAAGACACCAAAATTGTTGACTGCTTATAATGATATAATTAATAAACAGTTTAAATAATAAAAATTATTCTTACTTCACAGGCGACGAATAAAATGCAAACCTTAAGTGCACAGGTGTCCACTGACGTAGTAATTGGGTAAATAATCTTATGTGGACAATTCCGGGTGTGATGTCAACTGAAGAGGACTAATGAGGATATGTGAAGGGGTTAATGAAAAATGCAAGGTGCAAGGATGCCCCAGGGGAATGAAAAACAGAATTAGTCCATTTTGCGGGATCAATAAATATGGATAGCCCGGAGTTGAAGTGCCTATATGCAGTAAGGTGCTGGGGGGCTGACTTGGACACTGAGAGAGACTTGTTATAGTTAATGTCTCATAATGCCAGTATGTCCAATAGATTAACCCAGGGAGCATAGGCGAAATGCCCCTGAGGGAATTTGGGGAAAACAGTAATTAATCCATTTGAGGGATCAAAAAATATTGATGGCCTAATGGAGTTTGAAGTGCCTACTGCAGTAATGTGCTTGGCTGGACTTGGGATATTGAGAGAACTTGTTATTGTTAGTCTCATAATTTCCAGTATGCCCAATTAAATTAACCCAGAGAGCATAGGCTTATGTCACACCTTATCAATAAGAGGGGAAAATGTTCATACCATAAGCATGGACGCTTGTGTGTGCTTTGGATGGAGCCCTTCCTGAGGAGTTAACAGGTGGAAGAAATTAATGGTGATTATGTAAATACCAATGTTGGAGTTCCAGCCAGTGGCCATGAAGATGGGAAAATTGTCACTCCATCCCATTATTTAAGTTGTCTAACAACGACCACCGCCCGCTGGCAGTGTGCAAAATAATTTAATTTTCGAGCTATAGTGCCTAATAGGTGTTTTAAGTGTCGATAAGGGACAAAAATTTATTGAAAATAGATAGAACCAAGAGATCCCTTTGTTGCCTGCGCGGATGTGCTGGGGACAGGTCGACTCGGGCATGAGAGAGAGGCAGGAGTTTTAAAAGTAGGGAGGAGGCTGTGAAAACAATGGGACCAGAAATTGGCGTTCACAGCGGCCTAAGGATTAATAAAGGCCTCACTTCATAATAGGAAGTGTTGTAACTGTTCCTGGTGAAGAGTGTGGGAACGTGAATTAGCGGGACCACAGTAATGAAGTTGAAAAATTTAGTGAAAATGGGGGAACTGGGGTGACAGGTGCGCGGCCATAGGTGGTGTGTCAGGGGACATACCCGTGTGTGTTAAATCATCACTTCATCGGTCTCAAACATAATGGGGTGGCCTCTAATGTTATAATAATTATGAGACATTAAATCGCTTGTGAATCGTAATGTAATCAATGATAATAACACTAAGTTAAGAGAATCTTAAAGTAGAAATACGTCCGCCTGCTCTGAGTGAACACGTTAGACCGTCGTTGTATTTCCTGTCCATAGGATAGTGAAGTTTTATGGAGTCACGACTCTAAACCGGGACGACCCCGAATCGGATGCCTCGTCCTGTTGGAATAAGAACAGTGTCTGTGTAGCGATGACATCGAAATGATATGGTTAATTGGAGGAAATAAGGAGCATCAATCACCGCACTAGATAAGCAACGCCTTCTAGTTATAAGCAGACTGATATTGCCAGTTAGATATGTTGCAGTTGATAGGTTTATGATATCCCGAGCGACATCAAGTGACCACCAGAGAATATTTGTAAGTGGTGGTATTATTATATACGTGTTTTTTTTCCTTGATGGATTATCAATTGTAACCTACCCCCCCTACATCCAGTTGCACTAATATAATCTATACAGTCTGCAATTAATTAGTAGTGCCTGTACTTGTGGGTGTAATCCAATCTAAACAGGTCTCGGATAGATTGGATAAGATAGTGAGGTCGATGGCCCACCAGCTGGTAACCAGGTTGGTGAAGTTTTCTCACGTTCCAAACGGGGTGACAACGGTAAACCATATAGTGTTGTCTCCCAATGAGATTACTTGTATGTAGAATATGTAGAGGTACATAAAGTATCACCTTAAAAGATTTTCCATAGCTTTGGATACATATGTTTCGGAATGGCCTATGCGAATAACCACTCAGTTATTGCCATATTTTTGACCTTGAGAAGCAGTGGCACAACCTTGGAGGTATAATATTTTGGCCCAAGCCCACTCCTAGGCCTCCATGCAATTCTACCATCCTTCCATAAGATATTTTTAACTGACAGGCATTTCTGTGTTTGGAGTTAATAATGTCTGTCCCCGACTTTATCCAAGCAGAATGGTGTCCCCCAGGATGTGTTCTGAGCACCAACACTTTTCTCATTGTCTTATGAATGATTTAGCCTCTTAGTCTCCATCAAATTTTTGGTCATCACATCTTGTTTGATGACTTCGCTATTGCCTGTGCAGGCACATCAATTACATTTCTCTCCAGCATGCGGTCGACCTTGTTTTCCATTGGGCACACACATGGGTATAAATTTTCCAGTTACCAAAACTCGCAAAATTGCTTTCACTACACACTCTGTCATCTTTCCGATGCATCCTTGTACCTCCTATGGCTCCAGTATCCCTGAACGTGATAACAGTCAGGTTTCTGGGCCTCCCTCTTTGACCGTAGGTTATCTAGAACCTCTCATTTAACCTCTCTGAAGCAAAACTTACACAGCCGGCTAAACCTTCTTAAACCCTTGCGCATCTTTCATGGGGACTGATTGAGGAAACTCTCCTTCCCGACATTCCACCCTCATTTTAATCGAAACTTGATTATGGTGACCCAGATCTATTCAGCGGCCTCATCCTGCTACTCTCCTAGCCTTAACCCCATTCATCACCAAGATTACGTTTATGCCTTGGTGCTTTTCGCTCTTCCCCGGTTTGAGAGGCCTCTAAGCAGAAGCGAACGTTCCATCCTTATCCGATCGCGTGATGCCCATTGCCTTCGCTACTATGTACCCGCATGATCTTCTGCAATCCTTCCATTTATAGAAAGGCCACCTGAGTTATTAGTAGACAATTTCTTTATTTGTTCGCTGCCCCTGTTTTACTTTACCCGTCCCTTCTCCTTTGCCTAGCATTTGCTCTGTCTTCTCTTCAATTCCACCACCTTCCATATGTTCAATGTAGCATCTCACTTTTCCCAACCCCCTGAGAAGTTCCAGCTGTTCGAGTCTGTTATTTC
This sequence comes from Cherax quadricarinatus, assembly GCF_026875155.1. Lineage (NCBI taxonomy): Eukaryota > Metazoa > Arthropoda > Malacostraca > Decapoda > Parastacidae > Cherax > Cherax quadricarinatus. Next base: position 60,904,003 of record NC_069400.1, on the reverse strand, counting down.
TCTCTCCCTTCTCGAAAGCCCAACTGCCTACAGTGCTTTCCCGCTTTCTTTTCTTGACCACTTCCACTCTCATTCTTCATGCCATTGCAGAGTAAACAGAATGCTCTAAGTCTTGATGGCATAGATTGCGCAGCAATGTTTCTGGACAGCAACGTACGAAGGCATTTACTGTCTTCGCTAGTATTTTTAGCTGGCTGAATTGTATCCATTCTTGCAGCACTTATCCGTATTGCCCTAGCCTGTGTCATCCATTTTGGTTGTCTCAGACTCCCCTTAGAGCTTTACAGGCGTACAGAAATTTGATACCCACACACCCTTAGTCCGTGTATCCAACATTGGCTGTGGTCCCCGCCACATCTTTATTACGAAACATTAAGATATTGTTTTTTGTTGGGTCCCTGGTCCTGTTGACCGTAACAGGGCAATGAACAGGCAGAACACTGCTGCGGCGGTCAGCAGTACATGACCTCCAGTTTCATATAGATGTATTCCATTATGGACTATTTTGCTGCAATAGCTACCCCACCATTCACACCCTTATGGCAACATTGTTTGGTCTACTATCTCGGTAGCAAACTTCAACTCATTAAAACCGAGGTAAGGTTACTGGCCGTCTTCTTTAGTCACCGAGAGTCGAGTTGGGAGACACTCTCTCCCATCTTCCGCATTGGCCATACTCGTCCTTACTCATGGATAACCATGGAGAGGCACCCTGCTCCTCTCTGTGAGAATTGTCAGCTCCATTATCATCACCACATTGTGTTGGACTGCCACTTTATTCAAACGACATGAAGGAATTTTACCTCCATCTTCGTCTCGCTCCGCTGCTCTCTCTTTATTAACCTTCCTTCTCACTGATGGACCCACCTTCATCCAGACTCTCTCATTGAACTTTTTGACAACATCAACTGTCTTACTTCACAAACTCTGATGCTTCAGTCCTTTCTACCTCAATCTCTTGCTACCCTCTACCCCCGCACTATCCCCTGCCCTGCTGTTTTTCCTGTAACCTACTGATCATCCCTCCCCCCTTCTGCTGCCCAAAACTCTTGCTTCCTTCTCTACCCTGCAGTGCTGTATAGCCCTTGTGGCTTAGCGCTTCGTTTTTATAATTAATAATAATCATAAAAATACTATTAATAATAATATAATAGTAATGTACAAACAATATAAAAAAGTAAATGTCTTTGGTGTCCAATGTGTTCTACTCAACCATGAACACACAAAACAGCCTAACAGTACTGAACTCCCTACTAGAAAATTCTGAAATTTTCATACCTTCTGAATGTCTTACCAAAAATATTTTCAAAAGTATTTCTGAATCTGATGTATCTCATCACTATCATAATGCCAAACGATCAAGCAGTCCTCTTCTATACCCATTTTTTTTCCAAAACTGTCGATGCATCTTATTTTCATGTTAAAATTGTTAATAACCATAATTGTTCCTTTATCTGTAACTTCACTGTATTGCACTTTCCTTTACAAACCTGTTACTTTCAGTCCAATTTTAAGAGGACAGTTAAATAATAACATGTATATGAGCATAAAACACATTCATGTAACTGATGCAGAGCAGCAGTGCGACGTTCTCAATCAATCACCCTAACACTTAATTTTAAATGCAGTAAAACTCTGTATTCTTATTAACTAAGTGTACTTGAACTTTGTTTTGGTTTTTGTTGCATCTGGCAATGACTTACACCTACAGGAAGAAACAGTACTAAATATTTTTCTCAACCCCATGGTGTAAAAAATGAACCCAATTTAGTTCCACTCACCCTTGTACTAACAATCATATAGAAATAATTTGGTCCAAAACAACACCGTGAAAAAATAATAAAGCAAAATTGTAATTACACTTCTCTTTGCACTTCCTCCTCCTCACCACCACTCCCATCCACCCTGTCTTTGCACTTCCTCCTCCTCATCACCACCACTCACATCCAACCTGTCTTTGCACTTTCCTTCATCCTCACACCACCACTCACATCCAACCTGTCTTTGCACTTCCGTCCCCTCATCACCACACTCACATCCAACCTGTCTTTGGGTTAAGTACACACGTACGAAGCTGTGAGAACATCATACTCCCTAACTTCCCTTTCCTCCCTCCTTGCACCAATCCGGTCCTTAACATTACTTCTAATGGTATACAATACCGACAGGTTGAATGAGACTTTGGTTAGACGTTTGGGTATCTTTAATAGTTTAATATGTTTATTATGCACCCCATACCCATCTGTGGGCGGTAGTCAAAAGATTACAAGTACATAATGGGTCCCGGGACTGGCCTCAAAGGTTTTGAATAGCTGAGGCAAGTACAGAGGTAATGAATTCACAATTTACAAAGGTAATGAACTCACAATTTTACAAAGGAATGAACTCCAGGTGGGTCTAGTACAATCAACAATTAAAAAGGGTATTTACAGATTACAAGGTACAAATGGTCCAGGGACCGGGCTCCAAAGTTTTGAGGCTGAACGGGTACAAAGGTAATAAACTCACAATTTAAAAAGGTTGAACCACAAGTTAAAAAGGGTAATAAATACTGTAAAATTTTTATTTACGTTTAACATGGCTGAATCAAAACAAATTTTAGATAATGAGCAATTCACATTTTCCACACCGGTCAAAACTGTATGAGTTATTGGTGCAAATGTTGATTGCTGAGTCTCTCTCTCTCTCTCACAACAACACACACACATACAAATTCATCCACACACACACACACATAAACACACACACACACACACACAACACACACATACACAAACTCATACACACACACGCACACACACCATACCACACACACACACACACTCATACAACACACACTCATCTCACACACAACACACACACACACACACACACACACACACACACACACACACACACACACACACACACCACACACCCACACACTCATACACATACACACAAAACACAAACCACACCACACACACACAACCCACACACACACACACACACACACCCACACACACACAACACACACACACACACACACACACACACACACATCACATAGTGGAATGCTTTTTTTTACAGCTAGCAAAGGGGGTTTTTTCTCCCCAGAAGGGGTCTGTAAATACCATGTAATAAAATACTTAGCCATTCTTGAACATTTTCGAGTGATTTGTTTCAAATTTCTTTAATTTTTTATCGCACCCCAAAACAAAAACGCAGTGGACAATAATCCATCGGGCAAAGTTTACATTTCGTTTGGTCTACATCTGGGGTGGTGATTTAACCTCCAAAATATTTTTAAACCCACCGACCGGGGGTGTACATCCAAGAGTCTGCTTTTTTTTTGGATCACCAAACATGTGGCTCCCCGCATGATAAATGATAAAGGAAACTCACTGTGTCAATCTCCCTGAGCCTTTAAATCCAAAAAATTCAGCTAAGTTCTTTTCGTATTATTGTTCTCAACTTCTACCTGACAAGCCAAAATTGGGAATCACTCCCTTTTGAAAGCAACAGCTTAGGGGCCCAATTTCAGTTTTATCATGCATCAAAAAACCCTTTGGAGGAATCCACAGCATTGCACTCTGACCCACTGTCCACAATCCAACCTACCTGTGTCGGCTTCTACACAACATGCCACAATTTTATGCTTAATGGTTTTAGACATTTAGGAGAAAAGAATCATTACAATTAAACTGTCAATCTTGATAATAGATCATTTTGTGCAAGGGGTATGGCAAAAAGTTCTGTCGAAGGGGAAGGCCCCAAATTTATTCGTGCCCAATTTTTTTAAAGAGAGCCACACTCTTTTCGACAACACACACACCCCTGACCAGTGGATTGGGGAACAAAACCTCAACGTAAATAATTTGCGAGATTGTGTCTGGGCAAGTTTTTCATACCTTAAGGCCTCATGTTTGGCCAAGCGAAGTTTGGTTGTGATTTTAAAAGGTTTTTTGGGGAAATGGAGGGAAAGGATTTTTGGGAAAGGGGTAATATTCCATGGAGCGGAGAAGTGCCGCGTTGCCTTACTTTTCAAATCATTATCTGATTCATCGGGGGTCGGGCCGCTTTTCGATCCATCTGGGGGAGTGTTCCCATGCTGAGGAAAGTTTGTTATCTTTTAAAATGAAGACGTTTCTCCAATCTTTTGGAAGATGGAATACAATAGAAGAGTTTTTTTTAGTCCCCCACCTTTTTCAAGCAGTTTCTCATATAATTTTAAGTGCTGCACAACTCTAACTCATCAAGACCTATATCCCGGCTCATCACAATTCAAGCTGTTGCACCGTGCCACTTTCTTTTACTTGTTTTAAAAATTAAATTGAAAACCAGCCTAAAATCGTTCAAAAATGATCATTGCTTTCCAACTTTTGAAAACTTTTTTTTTTATTTATCATAAAAACCTCTAAAAATCAGTGTAAGAGAGATGGTTTTTAAATCAAGAGATGCGGGTCTTGAGAGGTCTAATAAGCGAATTTACATTAGTTATATAAAATATTACTGGTAGAAATGCGTTCAAGGAATAAAAGCAAAACCGTTTAAGAACAGACAAATAAAATACACTTGGCGTAATTTTATTGTGGAGACGTTCCTTTCAACCAGTGGCTTTATATTATCCAATACCGAGAATAATTACAAGAGATAGACAAAGATGTGAGGTAGTAGATTGAGATGATCAGTCCCTCGATCTTGATAGGTGCTCAGTCCTTCATTTTTGATAAATCTGAAGTAGTTGCTCGAGTATGGAGACTGTTATACAGAAGACTGGAGGTGAAACAGTTTGAAGACAGCAACACAGGTGGTGCCTAGCCAGTCAGTCGTTCCACCTCTGTGTACCTTACATGGTATTGATGAAGTCAATATATTCTGGCTGTTACTTGGAAGCAAATTCTTAACCCAGACTGAGAAATGTTGAAGTAGGATAATGAGACTATTGACTCTGCTAAGATATAGCCAGGTTCACAGCAGGGAGAGGAAGACTTGCAAGGTTCACAGCAGGGAGAGGAAGACTTGCAAGATGCAGATACAAGTGTCACTGCTAAGATATAGCCAGGTTCACAGCAGGGAGAGGAAGACTTGCAAGACGCAGATACAAGTGTCACTGCTAAGATATAGCCAGGGTTCACAGCAGGGAGAGGAAGACTTGCAAGACGCAGATACAAGTGTCACTGCTAAGATATAGCCAGGGTTCACAGCAGGGAGAGAAGACTTGCAAGACGCAGATACAAGTGTCACTGCTAAGATATAGCCAGGGTTCACAGCAGGGAGAGGAAGACTTGCAAGACGCAGATACAAGTGTCACTGCTAAGATATAGCCAGGGTTCACAGCAGGGAGAGGAAGACTTGCAAGACGCAGATACAAGTGTCACTGCTAAGATATAGCCAGGGTTCACAGCAGGAGAGGAAGACTTGCAAGATGCAGATACAAGTGTCACTCTGAGGACTCAAACCAATTTCTCAGGAATAACCCAGATGATGAAAAATACCTTTACGTTTAGCGCTTCCCCGTGAATTTCAGTAATAGTAGTAATAATAGCTTTCTAATGAGCTTAACTGAAATTTAGCACATCCATTTATTTACTGAAGTGTATACACACCGAGAAGTGTCTGTGGTTTAGGTATTAAAGTTTTCTTGACTGGTGGAGTACAGGTAACTAGCGTCGTTAATGACGCTCGTGTAGTCGATAGTCTTCAACCCTCTTAAGCAAATCAATTGTGAATTTGTCATCATTTGTTTCCTCAATGTCTCTAGAAAGTTAAAGTTATTATATCTAATGTACGAATTTTTCATACAACGTGAAGTGTAAATATGTAGTATACAAAATTGTCTCTAGTCGAATTTACATTATTATTAGGGGACAGCACTAAACCCGTAGGGATCATTCAGATCCAAGAACATGAGAAGTAATCAGGTTTGATCCCATAAAAGGGAGGGCTGCTTAAATTCTTTGTATGAAAAGCCCTTAACCAGCTCTATGTTCCCTCCTTGAAGGGGAATGTTACCTATTGCCCTCTCTAGTACAAGTAAAACTAATTTTATTAATTCATCTAAGACCCACGTCAGCAAACACATGTCCTGGTTTCCTGACAAACCTTAACCTGAAATAATTAATAAAATTTAGTTCAAACGTTGAGTAATTAAGGTGTTTAATTGATTATTCTCTTAATGTTATCGTAATTTAGTGAGAAACTAAACATTTATTTTAATATACTAATTTAATAAAACTTTAGAGGAGAAGATGTCATTTAAGTTATTCTCAGAACTATAAAAATTAATTAGGTATAGACGAAGAGGTAACCTTGAAATGGTTGTGCGAATTTTTGTTCTTTCCTTCACGTTCTCGTTCATAACTTAAACGCCTCACGGGATCGGATTTAAATTTCCAGCGCTGCTGTACTCTAACTAGGGAAATGTTGTGAAACTGTTGCAACATCTGGCAAGAAGCGATGAAAAAACGTTTGAGAAAACAGTTAAACCTTTATAAGGGCTTCACAGTGTTTCGATGACGACTTTCTCAAGTGAATCTAGGAAATTCTCGATGTGCTTACGATGGTAACGGCACTACGGATATATATATTATTAGAAGTAGTTATATTTTGTAAGGGACTTCATCAGTTAATACAGATGGGAGGTCTCACCTCATCCAGGTGTTCTATGTAAGGTTCGTCATAACTCTACTGTGAGGCGAACACATCACATGTGAGGTGAAGTTCGTGAGTTGTAGTAAGTTTAACATAATCACTGGCGAGGGAGTGACGGCTGTGATCATCGTAGGTTGACTCAATTTTTATGAAGACCTGGAGATAATGAATGACTAAGTTATGAGAAATGGTGTTGGCATGGGTAATAAAAGCTGATTCCAAACAGTCTGGTAAGTGTAGATGGTTATTTTTATTGGAAGGCTTTCAAGAAAATAAATATAACAAAATAAAATAAAATTTAATTCTGTAATTATTGGCCTCCAAAAGGGAAAACAGAAAACTTGATATTCTAAAAATACTTATGAAAACCATTGGTCTTATTCGGGAGAAATTTTCGGCCAATTTTAAAAAAAACCCTTATGATTACTTATATAACAATTAGTAGAATTTTACAAAAACAATTTTTTTAAGTTTTAATAAAAATATCTTTAAAATTTTGTAAATTTATTAATTTTGGGGCAAATAAAAATACGTTTTCTAATCATATTTCAGTTTTTACTACAAATAAATTCCCAAAAATTGAAACCCTTTATTTAAATCCTTTTCCCTTTGGTAGAAAAAATTTGCCCCTGCGGGCCCCCTTAATCACTGGGTAGTTATTTCCAGGGGTTAAAATTAGTCGACTGTTGTGATTTTGAATCTCAGGGGGAATGTTATTTTCCCTTACATGGGGACGGGCCCTTTTGAAGTGAGCTGAGGTAGGAGGACAGCCTAGCCTGTAACACTTGTGAAAAAAAAAACAGGCTAACAATTTTTTAACATTTCGGGGCCCTTTTCCCTCAACTTGACCCACTTTTGTAAAAAGGGTTACCTAAGTTTAAATTTTAAATATAGGGAAAACTTAACTTAAAAAACACCATCGCCTGCACAGCCGCCCCGGGCAGAAGAGGCCCTTGAGAAGCTGTCGAATTCATTTCTCAAACGGGCGGGAAAAAGATTTTAAGGTATTTTTAAGCATAAATTACCCCAAGGGGTGTTAGGGTCAGAAAATTTTTTTAAATTCACTAAAAGCTGCAAAATTTTAAACGTCTTGTGTGACTCAAAAACTCCCGCACCCTCACTGCCGACAAAATGGGTTTGATTACAACTCTTGCGACACAAAAACTGTACGGGTTCCCTCATACTAAAAAGAAATTTATAACCCACCTTTGCTCTTTAGCTTGATTTTGGTGTTCTTCCCCACTCTTAAACGGGTTATTGATGACTTTAAAAGCAAAAAGTGCCCTTTGGGAAACCCACTTCTTTCATAGTAAGGAAAACACACACGGGGTACACTATTTTCCCTACAAAATTGTTTTTTTTGTTCACAATTTTTACCCACTGAAAAAACTGATCAAAAACCTTCCCCTCTGAAAGGTTTTTAAATTGTGTTTTTGGACCTTTTATTTTCACACAAAACGCAAAATTTTCGTTCTTTTTTGGGTTTTTCCGGCCATCAGTTTTGGACACTTCATTATATTCAAAAGAAAATCTGACGACCCCAAACAGTGTCCAAACGTCACTCCATTGGGCCCCCTCGAACAAAAGGAAAAACTGACCTGGGATTTTTTTGTTTCCCTTTTGGCACTTCCCGTGAAGCAAAGAAAGAATTTTTTGTTTTTGCTATTTTAAGCATAGACAAAAATTGTAAAACGATCTTACCCAAAAAAAAGGAATTTTTGGGACAGTATTTTCCCCTTAAATTTTTTCCCGCTAAGGAAAGAGAGGGACTGTCTTTTATTAAAATAATTTAAACAAAAATGGAGTCTGAAAAGGCGTTTTGGGTAAAAAGTAAAACCACATCGCTTTACCGAAACGCATCTGGATCAATTATTTGGCCATAGCAGTAAAAAAAAGATGCTTTCCCCCTTTTCTAAAGGGGGGCTGGGCCCCTCAGGGTTTGAAAGGGGCAAAAGGGGCAATCCCCCCCTTCCAAAAAAATTTCTCCACACTGGGGGGGTGGCGGGGGTTTTGGCTGCGGGTGAACTTTTTCCACCCTTAACATTAATTTTTTTTTCTCATTTCGCCCCCACTCCTGCTTGCCCTTTTCTGAACAGTTTAGCCCTTGTGGTTTTGGGGAACCTAATTTTTTTTACAAAAAACTGGGGAAATTCTAACGATATATTTATTTTTTTTTCCCCCTTTAATTTAAAAACCCACCTTTGCCCAAAACTCAACTGCCCCTGATTTTTTTCCATTTGCGTAAAAGATATTTTGGTCAAAATTTTTTTTCCAATTTGGCCATTGGGCCCCTCGGACCATCCATTTGCCCAATAATCATTTATTTCACCGGGTTCTTAAGGACTTAAAATTTTCAGGTACAAACCACGCCAAAAGGGAAGGGGGTTTAATTTTTCGGTAATTAAGGGTTTTAGAATTTTCGGGGGGAATTTTAAAACCCGGGAGGGGGGACCCGGGATAAAAAAAAGTCTTTGCTTTTCCGAGTTTAATTATTTTTTGGGGTTTAACAAGGGGGGGTTCCCCCAGGATCGGGGGCCCCCTTTACTCCCGGGGCCGGGGCCAGGGGGTTTCCCCGGGGAAAAAGGGGCCCAAGGGGGGTATGGGGAAAAGGGGGGGGTCGAAATTTTTCCAGGGGGGGGGAATGGGCCCCGGCCCCCCGGGGGTGTAAAGGGGGGGGGGTTTTTAAGCCACCAGTCCCACCCCTTTCAAAAAAGGGGGGGGAACCCCCTTTTGATTTTTTTTCATTCAGGGGGGGGGAAAATTGGGCTTCTCCGGGGAAATTTTAAATGGGGATTGGTTAACCTTCAAATATTTAGATACCCGGGTTTGGGGTTAAGAGGGGGTTACTCATTTTTTTGTTTACCCTGGGGGGGAAAATGAAGCCCAAAGGTTTTTTTGATAAAGATCCCTTTCCAACCTTTTTAAATCCAAAATAAATTCTCTTTAAAAAAATTTCCGAAGAGGGGTTTGGGGGGAGGGGTTAAATTTTTCCCCAAAGAAAATTTCTTAAAACCAGAAACCAGGGGACCTCTGGGGGAATAAAGAGTTGCTTAAATTAAAGGGGACCGGGGAACAAAAGTTTCTTTTTTATCATTTCAAAATTTCACTTGGGACAAATTCCTTTTTGGGTTGGAAATTTTTTGTGAAAATTTTTTTAAATTTTTTAAAACCCATAAAATCTGGCAAAAATTCCGATGACAATTTAGGGGTTTTACCTTAACAAATTTGTTTTCACCTTGGTTTTGGGGAAACGCAGCGTTTGGTTAAAAAAAAGCCAAAGGGGGGTTGTTGGAAATCACACCGGGGAACCCCCTTCGGGGGTTTGGGAAAAATTTGAAAATTTTCGGGGAAGGAGAAAGGGAGTGGCCCCTTTGTTTACTCCCTTATTGAACAAGTGAAAAAAGAATTTCACCCTTTTGGGGGGGTTTTTTTTTTTTTACCATTTTCTACCCTTGAGGGTTCCCCTTTAGGGGATTGACGTTTTAAATAGGGACAAAGGGGGTCGCATACCCCAAAAAAGTGTAAAAAAACGTTTTATTTTGTTTTTTTTTAAACTTTTACCGGGGGGAATTTCCGTGGGTCTTTTTTTGGATGAAAGGTTCCCAAAAAGGGTGATGAAATAAACTTTGGGGGCTTTTAAAATTTCCCCCAAATTTTTTGGGGCAATAAAGCCCTTTTTTGGAAATTAATAAAACGGGTTTTCTTTTGGAATTTATTTTTTCTATGAGAAATTAAAAAATTAAGAAAAGGGTTTTTTTGGTATTTATTTTTTTTCAAAATTTTAATTATGGTGGGAAAAAAAAAAAAAAAAAAAATTTTTCAAAATTTTCAAATGTTTTATACCTTTAATGAATGTAAAGACAAACGTAACCTTTAAAATTTTTTACCCAAAAATAGTTTTTAAACCCCCCAAATCAATAAATTTTTTTCTTTTTTCCCCTTGAGAACCCTTGGAAGTTCCGGGGAGTCAACGCCCCCGTGACCGGTTTGTGACCGGGCCCTTTCCCGGTGGATCAGGGGCCTAAATTAAACCAGGCTTTTTACTGTGGCTGCACCCCAAACCCAACTTACGACCCCACCCCCGGCTGGTCATTCCCCGGGGATTTCAGGGGCTTGGGCCCTTGCCAGTTTTTAAACTCCCGGGGGCCCTTTTTGGTAACCCCCCCAAATTTAAACTGGGAGGCATTTTGAACACCCCTCGGGCCCGAAAATTTTTTTGAAAGGCTCTTAACGTGCTAGTGACACCCCTGCTTTTTAAATTGGGGGGGGATGTTGCACGACTCCCCAAGCCCTTTTGCTTTTGGTTTATTTTAATAATTTTAATTTATGCCCCCAAACCCCCTTTGGGCGGTATTCAAAAGTTTACAGAGGTACAAAATGGGCCCCAGGGACTGGGTCTCAAATTTTTTGAGGGCTGAGAAAGTTACAAGGTAATGAATTCACTTTTTAAACAAATTTAATGAACTCAAAATTTAAAAAGGGAAATGAACTCCAGATGGGTTCTAGTCACAACCCGACAATTAAAAAGGGTTTTAAAAACTTTTTAAATAGAGGAACAAAAATGGGTCCGGGGACTGGGCCCCAAAGTTTTTTTTTTCTGAACTAGGTAAAAGGAAATAAAAACTCACAAAAGTTACAAAGGTAAGAATACTGTAAGAAAATTTTCTTACTTTTATACATTGGGTACAATCACGAAACAAAATTTTTGAGTAAAGGGGGCAATTCACACTTCCACAACCCCGTCAAAAACTGGGATGAGTTTTGGGGCAAAATTGATAGTTGAATTCAACCCACACACACACACACACACACAAAACACACCCCCACACACACACACAAAACACACACACACACCAAAACACACAACACACACACACACACACACACCACACAAAACACACACACACACATAAACACCACCACACACACCAAAACACAAACCCATACAGACACACACACACTCATACACACACACACACACACACACAAAACACAAAATACACCACACACAAACACACACCAAACACACACAAACACACAAAGCACACACACACACAGGAGCCCTTTGGGTTTGACCCCTGCAATCTCAACAGGTTTAGTTCGCACACCCCAAACACACAAAACCCCACACACACACACCAAAAACACACACACACACACACACACACACACACAACACACACACACCCCAACACACCCACACACCATGTGGTAATGCTTTTTTTTACAGCTACCCAAAGCAGGGGATTTTTTCCAGAATGGTTCCCCGTAAAAATACCATGTGGAAAAAAAATTTCTTAGCCATTTTTTGAACCTTTGAGTGAGTTGGGTTTTTAAATTCATTAATTTTTTCGCACTTTAAGTACATAATGAAGCAAGGGGGTGACAAAATCCCCTCGGCAAAGTTTTCATTTTTGTTTGGGCTACCCCCCTGGTGGGGTGATTTAAAAACCCGCCAAAGATATTTGTAACCCACCGGAGCCGGGCATTTTTGACCAAACCAAGAGTCTGCTTATTTTTTTTGGGTGCACCATAGAAAAGTGGCCCTCCTTCATGATAGAATGAAAATAGATGGGTCACGGGTTCAATCTCCCCAGCCTTTAAATCCAAAAAATTCAGTTTTTAATTTTTTTCGTATTATTTTTCTCAAATAACAAACCCGACAAGCCAAGATTGTAATCTACTCCCCCTACAGCTTAGGGCCCAAATTTTTCATTTTTATCATGCCTCGAAGACCAATGTGAGATGGGAAACCACACATGGGGCACTCTGACTTCCACTGTCCACAATCCTAAACCCTACCTAAGTCTGGGTTTTTACACAACATGCCCCAATTTTTTGGGTTAATGAGTTGAGAACATTTTGGATACAGAGAATCAGTTTTCAATTAAACTGCAAACTTTGATACATAATGCATTTTCAGTGCAAGGGGTTTTGGCAAACAGTTCTTCCCGAAGGGTAAGGGCCCCAAATTTTTTGAAGCGTGCCCCCAATTTTCTTTAAGAGAGCCCTTTACCCTCTGTACGACAAAAAAGCAGCACAACCACTGCACCAGTTGGGGTTGGTGAAACCCGAACCCTCACGTAAAAAAATTTGCCCAGAGTTTTGTGCTGGGTGGACTAAGTTTTCAATAAAAGCTTAAAGGCCTCATGTTTGGCTTCAAGGCAAAGTTTTGGTTTTGATTTAAAAAAGTTAAAATTTGGGGGGGAAAAGGAGGGAAAGGTAGTTTTGGAAAAAGGGGAATATTTTTCCCTGGACGGAGAAGGGGCCGCTGTTTCCCCCCTTGACAAAATCAAGTACTGATTCTGCGGGGGTCCCCGGGTTCCCGTTTTTTTTGATCCATCTTTGGGAGTGTTTTACCAGGCTGAGGGAAAATTTGGGGGGCCTTTTTGTGCAGGGGGTTTTAATGGGGCTTGGGCCTGAGCATATTAACCTCAATTAGGATATTTCTTTTAGAACACCCATCCCCTGAAAAGCTTGGGAAAATCAAAGGGTTTTTTTTGCATGTTTTAAAAAAAATTTTTGGGAGTACGGGGCATTTCCCAAAAAGGGGTCCTTTTTTGCTTCGTTTTTGCAGTTTTTTTTCCCCCCTCCAAGCTTTTCCCGTCAACACAAAGAGCAAGTAGTGCGCACATAATCAACCAATTATCTAAAAATAAGGAATAACATTTTTTTTTTTTTTCACAAAATTTTTTAAAATTAGCACCATACCTGGGGGGAAGCCCATTTCCCCAACTTAAGTGCTCTTTGTCTTTCTTTGTATTGGCCCACAAAGTCTTTTTACAAACAGGTCCAAGTAGTGGAACCTCAAACCTTTGATACCTTTATCTGCCTTTCAAAAATTCCCGAAGAGACCCATCATGCAATTGGATCTGACAAAATGGGCCTCTCTTCGATGAGGGCCCTATTGAGTTTTCTTTGGTTTTTCAGTAGAAAAATTAAAACCAACCCCAGGGGCCCCGACACGGGCTAGTACCCTGATTAAAAAAAATTTTTTTGGGTTTTTTTTTAGAAAACCGGTTGGGGTGAAAACCCTTATGTCAGAGGGGGGAGAAACTAATCACATAAAGAAAGGGGGGACTAGGCAAAAGCATTTAAATAATCATTTAAATTTAAAAATTTTTGAACAGTGTGGGGCTGAGCACACCTCCCCCGTGGGGGTTTCCAAATTTTAAAGTCTTTAGTTACACCCTTTTAAATTTTCCCCGGAACAACACCGACGATTTTCCTTTGGGGGACAGTAACCTTTTAATCCACGGAAGCCATCCTCCAAAAATTCCCTTCTGGGGGGGGGAAGCACTAATGAAACATGTCGGGTTGGGTACATTGAAAAACGGATTTAAGCAAGGAAGGTATTTTAAAAGCGGGCGGTGTGGGAGGGGAAAAGGGGCTATGCAAAGATGCACCTCCCTTTCCCGGGGTGAAAACCCTGTAACCGGGGGAGGGGGCAAAAATTTGTTTTGGGGTTCGGAACCATGAGACGGGTTAAGAAACTTCTCTCAAAAGTTTTTCACAAGCAGCTGTAAGAGATATTGGGGCCCAAAAAGCATTTTTTTTGATTTGGGGTTAGGAATTTTGGGAATTTAGAGGCTGTTGGGGCGAAAGGGTTGAGGAGGGCCCCATTTTTCCTAGTTCATTTTTATAATTCCAATTAATTTGATTAAACCCGGTACTCCCACACAGCAATCTGAGTAAAGTTTAAGTAAAAAACCATCCCCCCCAAACCCGGCGAAAGTGGAGTTGCCCCTTTGTTAGTGCAGCATCAAGTTCATAAATTAGTGAGGTTGCAAATGATTTTGTGTGCAAGTTTCGGGACTGGTTCCCTTTTAGGAAATTTTTCCCGGGTAAAATAATCAGGGACTCTCCCGGGGTCCCTGTTTCCGGGAAAACATTTCAGGGGGCTTAACCCCGGGGGGGCCCATTTAAATTTAGGGGTTTTATTTTCAATAGGGGGGGCCCTGAAAAGGGGCTCTGTACAATTTTTTAGGTCAGCAATTTCACCTGCCCCTTTAAAAGGGGCGTTAGTGTGCAGCAATATTCCACCCTAATAGGGAAAAAGTGAAACCCGAAGAAATGTCATCCCCCTGGGGGGGTTGGCCCCTCCCCAGTTTTGGGAAAGGGTTTTTTTATTTTCCATCCTGGGCTTTTTTTTTTAAACAGCTGCGATTGATACAATGTTTTTGGTCCTTGAAGGGGAAACCTTTCCGGGCATGAACACCTCCCGGTCTTTTGACTTGGTGTTTTTTCTCTATTTTGTGGGCCCGAAAATTTTTTTTTGTACTCTGATGAAATTTAATTTCCTAGTGTTTTACCATTCTGATAATTTTTAAAATTTTTCATAGTTGAACTTCATATTGTTTTTTTGCAGCCCCCTTGAAAAATTTTGGGTTTATGCCGCCCCGGACCTTGCAGTGTCTGCAATGGAAGAAAAACTGTCCCGCAATTCGGGTGGGCATCTGCAAAGGAAGACAGGTGCTGTGGGTGACATCCCCTTTTCTGTGTCAGATATGGGGGAAAAGAAACAAAAATTGGGGGTGAGTTTCTGTGCCTTGTTTACAGAGCTTTACACCTTTGCTGCCTCGGAAATTTTCCTTTTGATTACTACTTCCCTTTTTGTTCTTTTTGTGAGGAAATTATAGATCCATCTACCAACTTTTTCCTGCTATTCCTTTTTGCACGCAATTTTTTGGGGCTATTAAAAGCCATGGGGCACACTTCTCGAATGCTTTTTCAAGCTGTATATATTTCATCTGCATTTTTTTTTTGGCCCCTCTATTTCATCTGGACCTTGTCCCAAGTGGGTGCCCAAAATTTGAGACCCAAAAAGGAGCGACCTGTTTTTAAACCCCTTTTTTGGGCCCTGGGGTTTTGTAATTGGGGGTGGTTTTTTAATGGGTTGGGGGATCCCTTTTTTCTTAGGGCCTTAAAGATTTTTATTGATATGGGGGTGTTTTTGTTTCTATTGGTCTGTAGTTTTTTTGCTTTTTGCTTTTCTCCCGGGCCCCCCTTTTTGGATGGGGGGAAAGTCTGTTGTTTTTTAACCCGGGGGACGACCCCGGGTTTATGCTCCCTCTCCCTAAAGGGAAATAAAAAAACTCGTGATTTGGGGCTTCTTGCAGTTCTTTTATGAACAGGGGTTTCCAATTTAGTCCGGCCCTTTGGGGGAAGTTCATTGGGGAAGTTTAAATTTTTCGCCTGTTTTTGAAGTCATTTTGGGGTCATGATAACATAAGATAGGGTTTTGTTAACCAAATTCCCTGGCTCTCTCATAAAAAATTTTATTTTTTTAAACCTTTTGACTCTCATCTGGTTACGGGTTGCTAAAAAAGAGTCATATTTGGGGCTTGAGTAGCTCACTCTTCCCTTTCTGTCATCTTTTAGGACCCATCCCTTTTTTAAGTAAGGGCCCAATACTGGACGTTGTTCTCGACTTTGATTTGGCATAGGAAAAGAAATACTTTGGGTTTCTTTCGATTTCACTTATGGCTTTTAGTTCTTCACGCGATTCTTGACTCCTATAAGATTCCTTTAGCTTAAGTTCGATGTTTTCTATTTCTCTGACAAGTGACTCCCTACGCATTTCAGATATATTGGCCTCTTTTAGCGCTCTGTTATTCCTTTCCATTGCCTGTAAAGGGAGCGCATGTCTTTTTCTATTTTACATCTATTCCTCCTTTTTCTTAGAGGAATAAGCCTTGTGCATACATCGAGTGCCACCGAGTTAAAATGTTCTAGGCATAAGTTGGGGTCTGTGTTGCTTAGTCTATCTACCCAGCTTATATCGGTTAGGACGTGGTTTACTTGGTCCCACTTTATGTTTTTGTTATTGAAGTTGAATTTGGTGAATGCTCCCTCGTGACTAATCTCATTATGTCGGTCTGGGGCTCCGTGGATACATGTCTGAACCTCGATTATGTTGTGATCTGAGTATATTGTTTTTGATATGGTGACATTTCTTATCAAATCATCATTGTTAGTGAAGATGAGGTCTAGTGTATTCTCCAGTCTAGCAGGCTCTATTATTTGCTGGTTTAAATTGAATTTTGTGCAGAGAATTAAAAGCTCGTGTGAGTGTGAGTTCTCGTCAGAGCTGCCTCCTGGTGTTATTACTGCAACAACATTATTTGCTATATTCCTCCATTTTAGGTGCCTTAAGTTGAAATCCCCCAGGAGCAAGATGTTGGGTGCAGGAGCTGGCAGATTTTCTAGACAGTGGTCAATTTTTAACAGCTGTTCCTGGAATTGCTGGGACGTTCCCATCCGGAGGCTTGTAGACTATGCCCAATGATTTGGGATTGGTTCTCGATGGGTTTTGTGTCTGCAGTTTTTAAATACAATTTAAATTTCTGCTGTGTTCAAGCAGACTGTTTCTTCTGGCATAATGTGAGCTTTTTGCTGAGGCCAGTTATTTTCATTAGAGAGCCAGTTCGGTCCGTGGAGCCATAATTTATCATCCACAAATTTCTTGAGTGGGACACCACGTGACAACAAGTCAGCTGGATTCTCTTGGGTAGAGACGTGGAGAAAGATAATCTCTCTGCATCTCTTTAATTTCTGCTACTCTGTTCTGTTTAAATAGACCAACTTAACTCTTATTATTTTTAACCACTGGAGAACTTTTTTCATTATCACTCCAGATCACATTTTTTTCAATAGTGAGATGATCAAGTACTTTGTTGAGATAGACAGCTAGTTTTGTACCTACATAGAGTGCTGTCAGTTCCAATTGTGGTACTGTTCTGACCTTTAAGGTGCTACCCAGACCTTTGAAGTAATTAGTGTACTTCCTTCAGCATTACTCATGTAAGCTACAGCGCCCATAACCTCTGGTTGACGCATCACAGAACACATGTAATGTGTACTTGTTTCCCTTTGACCTATTTGTCTGGGAAATTTTAATTTGATGAAAAAATTTGTTTAAACTCCTTGGATATTTCATCCAATGCTTGACTCATTACTAGAGGTAAGTTCTCATCCCATCCAATTTTGAGTTTCCATGCATCTTGCATAAGTATTTTACCTTTTATGGTAATTGGTGAGACGAGTTCCAGAGGATCAAAACATTGAGATACCTCTGACAGTAAACTACGTTTAGTGAGTGTACTGCATGATTTATTGTTTAAATCTTTTGAGACTCAAAGTGTCTTCCTGCGTTTCCAATTAATCCCAGCCATATTTCTGCAATCAGGAATTTCAGTTTCAGGAAATCTTCTTTGTTTAAGTTCCCTTAGTTGTGTTGAATTAGTATTCCACATCCTTAGAGGCATATTTGCTTCTTTCATCTCCTTGTTAGCTTCTCTGTATAAGGATTTCAAATCCTCCTCTTTATTCACAGTGCCTTGAAGTTTGTCCACATAGAAGCTTTTCTTTAAGTTTTTCTTTGAAGGGATTTTCCCAGATTTCTTCAGTGTGTATTTAGAGTAGCTTCTAGTAAGAATGGAGGGGAAATGTTGCAACCAAATAATACTGATTTGAAACGATAAGTTTTCACAGGACTTTGAGGATCATGGGGATTTTCAGGCCACAAGAATCGAGTATAATTTCTAATATTTCTTGTAGTCCTACTCTTAAGAAAGCTTTGGAAATATCAGCTGTGTAGGCATATGGGTTTGTGCGAAATTTCATAAGCACATCTCCAAGCTTCTCAGTTAGTGAGGGTCCGGTCATCAGACAGTCATTAAGACTTGCTACATCTTTATTTGCACGTGCGCTGCAATTGTATACAACACGTAGTGGAGTGGTTTCAGAATCTTTTCTGACTCCATGGTGCGGGAGATAATGAGCTTCTGTCTTCAACTTATCTTCGACTGTTTCCTCATTGAATTTATTGTCCAACTGTTCTTGTATGATATTATCACAGACAGCCAGTAGCTCTGGATTCTTCCTGAGCTCATGTATTTATGCTTTCATTTGTCTGAAAGCCATGCGATAATTGCTAGGGAGATTTTGGTGGGTTTAATTTTTCCATGGTAACCTAACCCAATACTGTCCATCCTTATATTTGAGTGTCCAAATATTGGTTATAAGTCTGAGACTCTTGTGGACTTGGTTTATTTACATCAATACCTATCGCATCTAAATCCCACAACTTATCAACTGGTTCATTTATCTCTTCCAGTAATGATAATTTTTGCTGTGGTACACTATCAGCGGTTATTCTTGTAACTAGTACATTTTCCACTTAATCAATATCAGTTTCCTTCCCACTTTGAGAGGGAATGGGACCACATATCATGTGGCCTCCTGCTGTTTGCAGCAAGTGAGCATCATGTTTGCTTACTATATTTTGCACAAAACAGTGATAATAATCACTTCCAATGATTAAATCAATTGGACTAATAGTGTCCATCTGTATGTCAGGACAGGCTAACTTGACCTTAGCTAATTTCAGTGCTGCAACTGTTTCTTTTAATCCCTGGATCTGCACAGACTTAGGGAAATCATCTACTACCAAAAGCTTCTACGTCTTTTCCTGTTTCCTAGACCAACAGTGATTCTGGCTAGGTCATATGTCTGTTTACCAGAATTGGGGGAAAAAAACAGCTATATCTAACTGTCTTGCATAGGGTTTGTTTATTAGTTTCTGCAACACTGTTCTTCTTATGAAGGACCTTTGTGAGCCTTGATCAAATAGTGTTAGCACATTCGTTTTGTGTAATTTATTAGAAAACTCAACTCGAGCTATCGGGAGAGCTGTTGCTTTAAACTTATCTCCCCACATTTAATGCTGTTGCTTGTTGACTTCTGATTCTGTGTAATTCTTCTGCGTTCAGCAAAAGTATTTGGGCATAATGCATTTAAAACACTTCTTCAGTGAGCATTTTCCTCCCTTGTGTTCACCTAAACACTTGATGCACCTTTTCAGCTGATGAACACATTGTTACGTGCCTCCATTGATTGTATTGAATACAATACTGTGCCCAATGTGTTCCATCACAAAGTACACATTTTGGAGTAAGTTATGTGTGACAGTTTGTTTACTGTCTGTTTATTCACAGCTTGAAAAAATGCTATATGGGATTTCCCATCCTGTGGTTTAGTGGGGGTAGGTATACCTTTTATACTGAGTTTTAAGGCTTGTTATCCACTGGATTTGTGGATTTTTCATCTTGTCTCGTTGCTTGCATGCATGAAACTATTGTTTGTAAACCATTGCTAATTTCCTCACAAGTGAAATAGCGTTTATTGAACATAATATTTAATCGTTCAATAGTTTGTGGGGACAACTTATCTTTTACAAAACCACTGATGAACCAATCACATTGTCTTAGGTCATATTTAGCACCTAGAGATCTGAGACTATTGTCTAATGTGATTCTAAATGCCTGTAAGTCCTGAAAAACAATGTTTTGGGTGGCTTCAAGCTTGAAAATTAAGACTGCAGTCTAACTCTGGCCTTGTCAGCATCAAAGTAATTGTCTGCTAAGACACCAAGTCTATTTGAAAAATTGCCTTTAACCACCGGAAATGACTTAATCAGTTCATAGGGTTTTTCCCTTCACAAGAAAATTTAAGGTAATTGAACTTAGCAATCTCATCTTTGTCAGTTCGTGAATGTACTATGGATTGAAAACCACTAATGAATTCTTCATAATTATGAAACCCTTTGGGAAAAAAGGTAATGACAAGGTAGGCAAACTTGTAATGGTACACTTGTTGTTACAGGTGAAAAAGGTGTTTGACCACTAGTTACAGTAGGTCTCCCGTGACAGAGTTTTATACAGATAGCCTGTACTCCTGCCCACCTTAAAATTTTTGATTACTAAAAGTATCCCAAAAAATTTTTAATTTCATCCTCAGAGGGATCTGATTCAAGAAAATCCTTTTCATAATGTGTATAGTCTGAATTTAAATTTTTTCCAACGTTGTGTAAGTAATTCAAATTTTACTTCAAATCATCAAAATCTATGTTTGTATCTTGATTAATTCCCCATACAGACTGAAATTAGATTTTCTAATTGTGAATCTTAGTCTGTAAAGACTGAAACTGAGTTTTCAAACAAGCCATTTTAATGGTATACTGAAAATTTAGCACCACACTTAGAGTGCTTTAAAAAAACACTGTACTGCAAAAAACAGCTGAGTTTTTGTTTACTCTTAAGTCAACAATAATCGAGTCAGACACTACTGACCACTAAGCTTTAACCTCAGGGTCAATGACCCTGAAGGGTACAGAGTACATATGGCTGGTTTTTTTTGGCTTGAGTTTGCTGTGTCAGCCTGACAAGGATGATTAATCGTAAAAAAAACGATGTTATACACTTTAATTTACTAAAACACTATAAATGTCACTGTAAACTAAATCACAAGTGTATTTTCTTAACTTTATAAAGTT
>NC_069400.1:60828994-60882535 GCF_026875155.1 Cherax quadricarinatus | reverse complement strand
AAAGTTTTTATAAAAACATAAATTGTTTTTATCTGGAATTTTCACTGTATTGCTTTTTCCCTTTGACAAAGGGTACTTTCAAAATTTTTAAGAACGTAAATAAAAAGCTGTAAAATTGCAAAAAACATTCATTTAACTGATGCAGAGCAGAGTGCGACTTTCCAAATCCATAAAACCTAACACTTTTATTTTTAATGCAGGTAAAATACTGTATTCTTTTTACTAAGGTCCCTTACCTTTGTTTGGGGTTTTTGTTGCATTTTAATAAAACTTACCCCACGGGAAGAAACATATCAAAATATTTCTCAACCCCATGGTGTATGAAATGAACCCAATTTAGCCACACTTGACTAAAAAATATATAAAAATTAAATTTGGTCCAAAAACAACCCCGTAAAAAAAATAAAGCAAAATTGAAATTAAATTTCCTTTTTGATTTTCCTCCTCCTCCCACCACTCCCAATCCACCCTGTCTTTTGCACTTCCTCCTCCTATCACCCCATCACATCCAACCTGTCTTTGCATTCCCTTCCCTCACACCACCCTCACATCCAACCTGTTTTTGCACCCCCTCCCCTCATCACCACACTCAATCCAAAACCTGTTTTTGGGTTTGGAAGTCCCAACGGTACGAAGCTGTAGACATCATATCCCATTTCCCCCTTTTCCCCCCCTTGCACATCCGGTCCTTTCATTACTCTAAGGTATACAAACCGACAGGTTGAATGAGAATTTGGTTAGACTTTTGGGGTATTTTAATAGTTTAATATTTTTATTATGCCCCCCCCTAAAAACCAACCCCCTGTGGGCGGTAGCAAAAGATTCGAGGTACATAAGGGGTCCCCGGGACGGGGGCCTCAAATTTTTTGATAGTGGCAAGTTACAGGGGAAATGTTCCAATTTTACAAATTTAAATGAACTCAAAATTTACAAAGGTAATGAACTCCAGGTAGGTCTAGTCACAATAGAAAAAGTTAAAAAAGGTTTTTTACAGATTACAGAGGTACACAAGGGGTCCGGGACCGGGCCCCAAAAGTTTTAAAGGGCTGAACTGGGTACAAGGTAATGAACTCACAATTTTACAAAGGTAAAAAACTCACAATTTCCAAAGGAATAAATACTGTAAGAATTTTTTACTTCGTTTATACATGGCGCAATCATGAACAAATTTTAGAGTAAGAGAAATTCACACTTCCACACGGTCACAACTGTATGAGTTATTGTCAAGTTATTGCTGATCCTCTCTCTCCTTCCACACACAACACACACCATACAAATTCATACACACACACCCCACCACATAAAACACACAAACACACACACCACACACACATACACAAACTCAAAACAACCGCACAACACTCATACACCACCACACACAACATCATACACACACACACTCATACTCCACACACAACCACAACAACACACACACACACACACACACACAAAACACACACCCACACACAACAACACTCACACACTCATACACATAACCAAACAACACCCCCACAAACACAAAACCACACACACACACACACAACACACCACAACCCCAACACACACACACACACACACACACACACAACAACAAAACCACAATGCACATATGGGGTAATGTTTTATTTACAGCTGCAAAGTCGGGGTTTTTCCCCAAAATGGTCTTAATATACCACTGTGAATAAAATATTTAGCCATTTCTTGAACACCGATGGTTTTTTCTAAATTCATTAATTTTATCGCACTCCAGTACAAAATGACGCGGGGGTTGACAATATCCATCGGCAAATTTTAAATTTTCGTTTGGCCCAACTGGTGGGGGGTTTAACCTGCCAAAAGATACTTGTCCCCCACCCGGAGGGGCGGTAGTGACACCAAGAGTCGCTTATTTTTTTGGGATGCCCCTTTTAGACTGTGGCTCCTCCTGCATGATAGAATGATGATAGTGGACTCACTGGTGTAAAATCCCCCTGAGCCTTAAGTCCATAAAATTCAGCTGAAGTTTCTTTTCGTATTATTGCCCAAAACTTCACCTGACAACCAAGATTGTAATCTACTCCCCCTTTGAAAGCATTCAGCTTAGCCAATTTATCAGTTCATCATGCATCTGAAGACCCAAAGTGAGATGGAACCCACATGTGCACTCTGACTCCACTGTCCACAATCCTACCAACGTGTCTGGGTTTTGACACAAGCATGCCACAATTTAAAAGCTTAATGAGTTAGAATTTATGGGTGACAAGAATCATTTAAATTTAAAATGTCAATCTTTATACATAGATGATTTCAGTGCAAGGGTATGGGAAAAAGTTCTGTCTGAAGGTAGAGGGCCCCAAATTTTTGATGCGTGCTCCAAATTTTTTTTAAGGAGCCATCACTCTGACGACAACAGCACATACCACTGCACCAGTGGATTGTAACAAACCTCAACGAAATAATTTGCGAGAGTGTTCTGTGTGACTAAATTTCAAAACAGCTTAAGGCCTTTTGGCTTTAAGGCGAAGTTTGGGGGTGATTTAAGAAGTATTTTGGGGGGAAATGGAGGAAGGTAGTTTGGATGGGGTATAATTTTTGGAGCGGGGAAGTGCCGCTGTTGCCCTTTCTTTACATAGATCATGTACGTTCATGCGGGGTCGTTCCCCCGTCTTTTCGATCCTCTGGGAGTGTTACCCTGCGGGAAAATTTGTTACCTTTTAAAAGAAGAAGTTTTTTTCCAAACTTGGGAAAATGGAAAACAATAGAAAGTTTAAATTTTCCCTCCCTTGATCAAGCAGTTTCTGCATAAATTTCTAAGTGCTGCCAACTCCTTCATCAAGACCTAGTAGTTCCCCCGGACATCATCACAATCAAACTGTCTGCACCCGGTGCCATTTCTTTTACTTGTTTTAAAACTTTAAAATTTAAAACCAGCCATAAGATATCGTTTTAAAATATGATCATTGCATTTCCAACTTTTGAATCTTTTTTCTTATTTATCATAAATACCTCTAAAAATCAGTGTAGAGAGAGATGGTTAATAAATCAAGAGATGCGGATCTTGAGAGGTCTATAAGCGAATTTACATTAGTTATATAAAATATTACTGGTAGAAATGCGTTCAAGGAATAAAAGCAAAACCGTTTAAGAACAGACAAATAAGATACACTTGGCGTAATTTTATTGTGGAGACGTTCCTTTCAACCAGTGGCTTTATTATCCAATACCGAGAATAATTACAAGAGATAGACAAAGATGTGAGGTAGTAGATTGAGATGATCAGTCCCTCGATCTTGATAGGTGCTCAGTCCTTCATTTTTGATAAATCTGAAGTAGTTGCTCGAGTATGGAGACTGTTATACAGAAGACTGGAGGTGAAACAGTTTGAAGACAGCAACACAGGTGGTGCCTAGCCAGTCAGTCGTTCCACCTCTGTGTACCTTTACATGGTATTGATGAAGTCAATATATTCTGGCTGTTACTTGGAAGCAAATTCTTAACCCAGACTGAGAAATGTTGAAGTAGGATAATGAGACTATTGACTCTGCTAAGATATAGCCAGGGTTCACAGCAGGGAGAGGAAGACTTGCAAGGTTCACAGCAGGGAGAGGAAGACTTGCAAGATGCAGATACAAGTGTCACTGCTAAGATATAGCCAGGGTTCACAGCAGGGAGAGGAAGACTTGCAAGACGCAGATACAAGTGTCACTGCTAAGATATAGCCAGGGTTCACAGCAGGGAGAGGAAGACTTGCAAGACGCAGATACAAGTGTCACTGCTAAGATATAGCCAGGGTTCACAGCAGGGAGAGGAAGACTTGCAAGACGCAGATACAAGTGTCACTGCTAAGATATAGCCAGGGTTCACAGCAGGGAGAGGAAGACTTGCAAGACGCAGATACAAGTGTCACTGCTAAGATATAGCCAGGGTTCACAGCAGGGAGAGGAAGACTTGCAAGACGCAGATACAAGTGTCACTGCTAAGATATAGCCAGGGTTCACAGCAGGGAGAGGAAGACTTGCAAGATGCAGATACAAGTGTCACTCTGAGGACTCAAACCAATTTCTCAGGAATAACCCAGATGATGAAAAATACCTTTACGTTTAGCGCTTCCCCGTGAATTTCAGTAATAGTAGTAATAATAGCTTTCTAATGAGCTTAACTGAAATTTAGCACATCCATTTATTACTGAAGTGTATACACACCGAGAAGTGTCTGTGGTTTAGGTATTAAAGTTTTCTTGACTGGTGGAGTACAGGTAACTAGCGTCGTTAATGACGCTCGTGTAGTCGATAGTCTTCAACCCTCTTAAGCAAATCAATTGTGAATTTGTCATCATTTGTTTCCTCAATGTCTCTAGAAAGTTTAAAGTTATTATTATCTAATGTACGAATTTTTTCATACAACGTGAAGTGTAAAAATGTAATATACAAAATTGTCTCTTATCGAATTTACATTATTATTAGGGGACAGCACTAAACCCGTAGGGATCATTCAGATCCAAGAACATGAGAAGTAATCAGGTTTGATCCCATAAAAGGGAGGGCTGCTTAAATTCTTTGTATGAAAAGCCCTTAACCAGCTCTATGTTCCCTCCTTGAAGGGGAATGTTACCTATTGCCCTCTTCTAGTACAAGTAAAACTAATTTTATTAATTCATCTAAGACCCACGTCAGCAAACACATGTCCTGGTTTCCTGACAAACCTTATCAAACCTAACCTAATTAATAAAATTTAGTTCAAACGTTGAATAATTCAGGTGTTTAATTAATTATTCTCTTGATGTTATCGGAATTTAGGGAGAAACTAATCATTTATTTTAATATATTAATTTAATAAAACTTTAGAGGAAAAGGATATCATTTAAGTTATTTTCAGGACTATAAAAATTAATTAGGTATAGACGAAGAGGTAACCTTGAAGTGGTTGTGTGAATTTTTGTTCTTTCCTTAATGTTCTCCTTCATAACTTAAACGCCTCACTGGACCGTATTTAAATTTCCAGCGGTGGTGTACTGTAACTAGGTAAAGGTTGTGAAACTGTTGCAACATCTGGCAAGAAGCGATGAAAAAACGTTTGAGAAAACAGTTAAACCTTTATAAGGGCTTCACAGTGTTTCGATGACGACTTTCTCAAGTGAATCTAGGAAATTCTCGATGTGCTTACGATGGTAACGGCACTACGGGATATAGTATATTATTAGAAGTAGTTATATTTGTAAGGGACTTCATCAGTTAATACAGATGGGAGGTCTCACCTCATCCAGGTGTTCTATGTATAGGTTCGTCATAACTCTACTGTGAGGCGAACACATCACATGTGAGGTGAAGTTCGTGAGTTGTAGTAAGTTTAACATAATCACTGGCGAGGGAGTGACGGCTGTGATCATCGTAGGTTGACTCAATTTTTATGAAGACCTGGAGATAATGAATGACTAAGTTATGAGAAATGGTGTTGGCATGGGTAATAAAAGCTGATTCCAAACAGTCTGGTAAGTGTAGATGGTTATTTTTATTGGAAGGCTTTCAAGAAAATAAATATAACAAAATAAAATAAAATTTAATTCTGTAATTATTGGCCTCCAATCGGTACAGAAAACGTGATATTACTGAAATACTTTATAGAAAACCATTGGTTATTCAGAGCATTTCGGCCAATTTTAAAATAACTTATGATTACTTATATAACTATTAGTAGAATTTTTACAAAAACAATTTATTGGAAGTTTTAATAAGATAGTTCGTTATAATATTTGTATAGATTATTAATGTTGGTCAAATACAAATACAGATTCTAATCATATTTCAGTATTACTACAAATGACTTACAAAAATTGAAAGCCTACTGAGCCTGTTTACCTGTAGTAAATTGTCCTGCTGCCCTTATTCATCTAGTAGTTATTTCCTGGGTATTAGTCGACTGTTGTGAGTTGCATCTCAGGGGATGTTAGTTTACCTTACATAGGACTGGGCTTTGAAGTGAGCTGAGGTAGGAGGACAGCTCGTAGCCTGTAACACTGATGTGAGAAAACATCAGGCTAACAGACTTTTACAATTCAGTCTTTTCATCAACTTGACCCAGCTGTTGTGAAATGGTTACCTAAGTTTAAAGTTTAAATATAGGGAAAACTTAACTTAAAAAGACAGCTCATCGCCTGCACAGCCGCCCCTGCAGAAGAGGTCTTGAGAAGCTGTCGAATTCATTTCTCAACGGGCTGGAAAAGATATTAGGTATGTTAAGCATAAATTACCCCAAGGGGGTGTTATGTCAGCATATTTCATTCACTGATTGCTGACAAAATTACGTACTTGTGTGGACTCAAAACTCCGCACCTCACTGCCGACTATAGGTTGATTACAACTCCTTGCGACACAAGAACTGTACAGTCCCTCATACTACAAGAAATTTATAACCCACCTTGCTCTTGTAGCTTGAGCTATGGTGTTCTTCACACTCTTGACAGGTATTGATGACTTGATAGAAGCTGAAGTGTCCTTGGATGTCCACATCTTTCATAGTATAGGAATACACACACTGGTACACTATGTTCTACAAAAGTTGTCTTTATTGTTCACAATCTTATCACTGAAGAAGCTGATCACACTTCTCTGTAAGTGTTTATTGTGTTTTGTGAGACACTTTGTTCACACTAACGCACAGATCGTTCTTTGTTGGTTATCCTGGCATCAGTGTGACTCTCAGTATAGTCAAAAGTAATCTGACGACACCACAGTGTCCTACGTCACTCCAGTGCCCCTCGAACATAAAGGAAAAACTGACCTAGTACTTTTGCTTCCTTGGCACTTCCTCGATGAAGCAAAGCAGAATGTTTGTTTTTGCTATTTAAGCATAGCAACAATGTCACGTCTTTCCCATAAAAATGAAGTGGGGGAAAGTTTTTTCCCTTAATTGTCCTGCTAAGGTAAGGTGGATGTTTTTTATTAAAATACACTTTTAAAAACACTGGATTTGAAAGGGTGTTGGTAAAAAGTGACCACATGCTACTCGTACTGATCTGGGTCAATTATTCCCTTTTAGCAGTAAAAAAGGGATTCCCCCTTTAAAGGGGGTGGGCCCCTCGGGGCTGAAAGGGGGGCTAAAAGGGTGCAAATCCCCCCTTCCGGGGAGAAAATTTCTCCACATGGGGGGGGCGGGGTTTGCTGCAGGTGAACTATTCATCGCTTACTTTTTTTGATTTTCTCACTCGCCACCACTCCTGCTTGTTTTCTAAAACGCTTTGTCTGTGTGGTTTCGGGGAAATCACAAATTTTTTTTTCAACACTGTGTAATTTAACATATAGTTTATTTTTGCCGCTTATTCACTCACCTTTGCTCAAACATCAACTGTCTGATGTTTTCATTTGGGTCAAGATATATGGTCACAAATTTTTCCAAGGGGGCCATTGGGCCCTCGGACTCATTGTCAATAATCCTATGTCACAGGTTTAAGGATTAAAATTTTTCAGGTAACCAGCCCCCTAGAAGTTTCTCCCCAAAAACGTTCAGTCATTTTTTAAAGGGTTTTTGTTTGATTTAAAGTTTTCGTTCGGATTTTTAAACCGGGGGTTAGCCCCCCAGGATCCCCCAAAGAAAGTCAGGGGCGTATCGAGGACGTCTAATTATTTCCATTGGGGTCCTTAATCTTGCCCCCCAGGGCGACCCACACCAGTGACAAACCCCCCAGGTACCTTTTTGTGTAGGTAAAACGGGAAACAGGTGAAAGGAAAACGTGTCGAAATGTTTCCCCCGCCGGGAATCGAACCCGGGCCTCCGGTGTGAAGGGGAGCTTTAGCCACCAGGCCACCGGGCCCGGTTCGAAATAAGTAGGTCCCCTATGATTTCTTTATTTATGGGAAGGAACAGGTTCGAGCCCTTTTGCCATGGAATAAATGAGATGGACTTAACCTTCAAAATGTCCAGATCTCGGTAAAATAAGTTAGGGTCTGTTGTTGACTCTTTTTTCTTTTCAGCTAGGCTGTACGGGAATTCTTCTAAGTCGATTCTTTGATGATGAAGGTCTTCCCTTTAACAACGTTTTACAATGCCGATCATTCTTCCATAAAAACCGCCCCGCCCTGGGGGGTTTTGGAGGGATGTATTCCAACGACAACTTCTTGATTCAGCACTGTTTTTTCTTTGGGGTTTATCAAAGATCTTTCTTTTAAAGCAGCACAGCAACAAAATTCGTTGCATTGTCTGAAATCATCGTTGGGCATGCCCTTCTGGCTGCAAACCTTCTAAAAATTTTTATAAAGGTTTTTAGCAGACATGTCAGTGGTACTTTAGATGTCTCTCTTTGTAGCACAAGTGAACAAAAGATGTTCACCCCCGTTGGGAAAAATTTTTCAGCTGTTTTGGTTAAAAATTATTAGTCCAGTGTAATCTACACCTGTCACCTCAAATGGATTTGATAGGGACAAAACTTTTTCCCGAGGGATATGGAGGTGGACCTGGATACTGACATACTCGCAAAATCATAGTGACGACAAGAAATACAGTCCTTTATTTGTTTTTTCACACTTTGTCTACCTTGAGGTATCCAGTAGGATTGTCGTATATGACAAAGTGTGTCAGCTACCCCACAGTGTAACACGTTACTGTTGGCGTTTTGAACAATTAGCCAATGATTCTTGGGGATCAATATTGGATGTATGGCTTCTTTAGGTAGTGATGAATTATGAATTCTTCATCGACATCTTATAATCCTTTCTGAGTCGAGATAAAGTCCTAAAGAATTAATCATAACAGGTTTCTTTGGGGATTTATCTTGTGTTTCTAGAAATTTATATTATGTAGAGAAAAGATCTTTCTGTATTAGTTTCACCCAGTATTTAATGGGTTCAAGATATTCATAATCAGGTTTTATTCCTTTAATGAATGTAAAGACAAGAGCTGTAACTCTTAAAAGTTTACCCAAAGATGAGTATTTAGATCCATCAATGATTATTTCTGTTGTTTACCTTGAGTTTACCTGGAGAGAGTTCCGGGAGTCAACGCCCCCGTGACCTGGTTTGTGACCAGGCCTTCTGGTGGATCAGAGCCTGATCAACCAGGCTGTTACTGCTGGCTGCACGCAAACCAACTTACGAGCCACAGCCCGGCTGGTCAGGTACCGACTTCAGGTGCTTGTCCAGTGCCAGCTTGAAGACTGCCAGGGGTCTATTGGTAATCCCCCTTATGTATACTGGGAGGCAGTTGAACAGTCTCGGGCCCCTGACACTTATTGTATGGTCTCTTAACGTGCTAGTGACACCCCTGCTTTTCATTGGGGGGATGTTGCATCGTCTGCCAAGTCTTTTGCTTTTGTTTAGTTTAATATGTTTATTATGCACCCCATACCCATCCTGTGGGCGGTAGTCAAAAGATTACAGAGGTACATAATGGGTCCAGGGACTGGGTCTCAAAGTTTTGATGGCTGAGCAAGTTACAGAGGTAATGAATTCACAATTTACAAAGGTAATGAACTCACAATTTACAAAGGTAATGAACTCCAGATAGGTCTAGTCACAATCATGACAAGTTACAAAGGTATTAACAGATTATAGAGGTACACAATGGGTCCAGGGACTGGGCCCCAAAGTTTTGATGGCTGAACTAGGTACATGGTAATGAACTCACAAGTTACAAAGGTAATGAATACTGTAAGAATGGTTACTTACGTTTATACAGGGGCTACAATCACGAACAAATTTTAGAGTAATGAGCAATTCACACTTCCACACCCAGTCACAACTGTAGTGAGTTATTTGGTGCAAATATTGATTGTTGAGTCACACACACACACACACACACACACACACACACACACACCACACAAAACACACACACACACACACACACACACACACACACACACACACACACAACACACACACACACACACACACACACAACACATAAACACACCACACACACACATACACAAACTCATACAGACACACACACACTCATACACACACACACACACACACACACACACACACATACACGCACACACAAACACACACTCAAACACAAAACAAACACACACGCACACACACACACAGGAGCTTGGACTCGACCCTGCAATCTCAACTAGGTGAGTGCGCACACACAAACACACACACACACACACACACCACACACACACACACACACACACACACACAACACACACACACACACACACACACCACACACATGTGGTAATGCTTTATTTACAGCTAGCAAAGTCAGGGTATTTCTCAGAATGGTCTGTAATTTACCACTGTGGATAAAATACTTACCCATTTCTTGAACACTTCTGAGTGAGTTGTTTCTAAATTCTTTAAATTTTTTATCGCACTCCAGTACATAATGACGCGGGGTTTGTGACAATAGTCCATCGGGCCCAAAGTTACATTTCGTTTGGTCTACATCTGGTGGTGGTGATTTAACCTGCCAAAGATATTTGTAACCCAGCCGGAGCCGGGCAGTAGTGACATCCAAGAGTCTGCTTATTTTGTTGGATGCACCATAGACATGTGGCTCCTCCTGCATGATAGAATGATGATAGATGGACTCACGGGTGTCAATCTCCCTGAGCCTTAAGTCCATAAAATTCAGTTGAAGTTCTTTTCGTATTATTGTTCTCAAACTACTACCTGACAAGCCAAGATTGTAATCTACTCCCTCTACAGCTTAGCCAATTTATCAGTTCTATCATGCATCTGAAGACCAATGTGAGATGGAATCCACAGCATGTGCACTCTGACTCACTGTCCACAATCCTACCATACCTATGTCTGGCTTCTGACACAAGCATGCCACAATTTATGCTTAATGAGTTGAGAACATTTATGGATGACAGAGAATCAGTTACAATTAAACTGTCAATCTTTGATACATAGATGCATTTCAGTGCAAGGAGTATGGCAAACAGTTCTGTCTGAAGGGTAGAGGCCCAATTATTGATGCGTGCTCCAATTTCTTTTAAGAGAGCCATCACTCTGTACGACAACAGCAGCACTACCAGCTGCACCAGTGGATTGGTGAACAGAACCATCAGCGTAAATAATTTGCGAGAGTGTGTGCTGTGTGACTAAGTTATCAATACAGCTTAAGGCCTCATGTTTGGCTTCAAGGCAAAGTTTTGGTTGTGATTTAAGAAGTAGTTTGGGGGGAAGGAAATGGAGGAATGGTAGTTTGGAATAGGGTAATATTCCATGGAGCGGAGAAGTGCCGCTGTTGCCTTACTTGACATAGATCATGTATCTGATTCATGCGGAGGTCGGTTCCAGTTTTTTCGATCCATCTAGAGGAGTGTTCACCAGTGCTGAGGAAAGTTTGGAGGGCTTCTGTGCAGGGGTTTGAATGAGCTTGCCTGAGCATATTAACCTCAATTAGGATATTTTCTTTCAGTAACACGATCTCTGATGCTTGGAATATCAAGTTCTTTTTGCATGTTTAAAATTTTGGCAGTACGAGGGCATCCTAAAATGATCCTTATTGCTTCGTTCTGCAGTTTTTCCAGCCCTCCAAGCTTCCAGTCAGACACAAGAGCAAGTAGTGGCGCAGCATAATCAACCAATGATCTAATATAAGCAAGATACATCATTTTCACAATTTTAACATTAGCACCATACCTGGGGTGAAGCCCAGCCACAACTCTAAGTGCTCTTAGTCTTTCTTTGTATTGGCGACAAAGTCTTGTTACAACAGGTCCAAGTAGTGGAACCTCAAAGCCTAGATACCTGTATCTGCTTACATATTCTAGAAGAGACCCATCATGCAATTGGATCTGACGAACTGTGCCTCTCTGTCGATGAGGACGCCTATTGAGTATCTTTGTTTTATCAGTAGAGATTATCAACCCAGGTCCTGACACGAGGCTAGTACATGATTAAGAATGTTTTGGGTGTTTTAGAATCCGGTGGTGTGAATCATTATGTCATCAGCAAAACTAATCACATAATGATGGGGCTGACTAGGCATAGCATTAAGTAATGCATTAATTAGAATATTGAACAGTGTGGGACTGAGCACACCTCCCTGTGGTGTTCCTAATTCAAAGTCTTTAGTTACACTTCTATGTCCCTGGAAAAAACACAGACGATTTTCTGTTGGACAGGTAACTTTAATCCAGGGAGAAGCCATCCTCCAACATTCATTCTGGCAAGTTCACTAATGATTACATGTCGGTTGGCTACATCGAAAGCGGATTTAAGGTCAAGGAAGGTAGTGTATGAGCTGTCGGTGTGCAGGGTGAGAAAGGTGGCTATGCAATGATGCACACTCCTTCCATGCATGAAACCATGTAACCGGGGAGACAAAAATTGTTTGATTCTGTACATGAGACGATTAAGAATCATTCTCTCAAATGTTTTACACAAGCAGCTAGTAAGAGATATTGGGCGAAATGCATTTTGTTGATTGGGCTTAGGAATTGGAATGATGAGGCTGTTGGTCGAAGATTGAGGGAGTTCCCCAGTTACATAGTTCATGTTATATAATTCAAGTAATGGATTACCTGGTACTCGACACAGCAATCTGAGTATGTTGTAAGTAATACCATCCTCACCAGGCGACGTGGAGTTGCCCTTAGTTAGTGCTGCATCAAGTTCATAATTAGTGATGTTGCGAGTGATTTTCGTGTGCAAGTTCGGTACTGGTCCCTCTAGGATTTTCCAGGTGTATATAATCATGTATCTCTCCCGCCTCTGTTCCAGGGAATACAGGTTCAGGAACTTCAAGCACTCCCAGTAATTGAGGTGTTTTATCTCCAATATGCGTGCCATGAAGGTTCTCTGTACATTTTGTAGGTCAGCAATTTCACCTGCCTTGAAAGGTGCTGTTAGTGTGCAGCAATATTCCAGCCTAGATAGAACAAGTGACCTGAAGAGTGTCATCATGGGCTTGGCATCCCTAGTTTTGAAGGTTCTCATTATCCATCCTGTCATTTTTCTAGCAGCTGCGATTGATACAATGTTATGGTCCTTGAAGGTGAGATCCTCCGACATGATCACTCTCAGGTCTTTGACGTTGGTGTTTTACTCTATTTTGTGGCCAGAATTTGTTTTGTACTCTGATGAAGATTTAATTTCCTAGTGTTTACCATATCTGAGTAATTTAAATTTCTCATAGTTGAACTTCATATTGTTTTCTGCAGCCCATTGAAAGATTTGGTTGATGTCCGCCTGGAGCCTTGCAGTGTCTGCAATGGAAGACACTGTCATGCAGATTCGGGTGTCATCTGCAAAGGAAGACACGGTGCTGTGGCTGACATCCTTGTCTGTGTCAGATATGAGGATGAGAAACAAGATGGGAGTGAGTACTGTGCCTTGTGGAACAGAGCTTTTCACCGTAGCTGCCTCGGACTTTACTCTGTTGATTACTACTCTTTGTGTTCTGTTTGTGAGGAAATTATAGATCCATCTACCAACTTTTCCTGCTATTCCTTTAGCACGCATTTTGTGCGCTATTACGCCATGGTCACACTTCTCGAAGGCTTTTGCAGAGTCTGTATATATTACATCTGCATTCTTTTTGCCGTCTAGTGCATCTAGGACCTTGTCGAAGTGATGCAATATTTGAGACAGACAGGAGCGACCTGTTCTAAACCCATGTTGCCCTGGGTTGTGTAATTGATGGGTTTCTAGATGGGTGGCGATCTTGTTTCTTAGGACTCTTTCAAAGATTTTTATGATATGGGATGTTAGTGCTATTGGTCTGTAGTTCTTTGCTATTGCTTTACTGCCCCCTTTGTGGAGTGGGGCTATGTCTGTTGTTTTTAGTAACTGTGGGACGACCCCGTGTTCATGCTCCCTCTCCATAGGATAGTAAAAGCTCGTGATAGGGGCTTCTTGCAGTTCTTGATGAACACGGAGTTCCTTTGAGTCTGGCCTGGGGCAGAGTGCTTTGGGGCTTTGTCATTTATCGCCTGTTCGAAGTCATTTGGCGTCATGATAACATAAGAAGGCTTTGTTTTTAAAAACCAAATTCTGTGGCTTCTCATTAAAAAGTTATTTTTATCTTCGACTCTCAGTCTGGTTAGCGGCTTGCTAAAAACTGAGTCATATTGGGACTTGAGTAGCTCACTCATTTCCTTGCTGTCATCTGTGTAGGACCCATCTTGTTTAAGTAGAGGCCCAATACTGGACGTTGTTCTCGACTTTGATTTGGCATAGGAAAGAAATATTTTGGGGTTTCTTTCGTTTTTCACTTATGGCTTTTAGTTCTTCACGCGATTCTTGAATCCTATAAGATTCCTTTAGCTTAAGTTCGAAAGTTTTTATTTCTCTGACAAGTGACTCCCCACGCATTTCAGATATATTGGCCTCTTTTAGCGCTCTGTTATTCCTTTCCATTGCCTGTAAAGGGAGCGCATGTCTTTTTCTTTTTACATCTATTCCTCCTTTTTCTTAGAGGAATAAGCCTTGTGCATACATCGAGTGCCACCGAGTTAAAATGTTTTTAGGCATAAGTTGGGGTCTGTGTTGCTTAGTCTATCTAACCAGCTTATTCGGTTAGGACGTGGTTTACTTGGTCCACTTTATGTTTTTGTTTTTGAAGTTGAATTTGGTGAATGCTCCCTCGTGACTAATCTCATTTATGTCGGTCTGGGGCTCCGTGGATACATGTTTGAACCTCGGGTTATGTTGTGATCCCGAGTATATTGTTTTTGATATGGTGACATTTCTTATCAATTTATCATTGTTAGTGAAGATGAGGTCTAGTGTATTCTCCAGTCTAGCAGGCTCTATTATTTGCTGGTTTAAATTGAATTTTTTTGCAGAGAATTAAAAGCTCGTGTGAGTGTGAGTTCTCGTCAGAGCTGCCTCCTGGTGTTATTACTGCAACAACATTATTTGCTATATTCCTCCATTTTAGGTGCCTTAAGTTGAAATCCCCCAGGAGCAAGATGTTGGGTGCAGGAGCTGGCAGATTTTCTAGACAGTGGTCAATTTTTAACAGCTGTTCCTGGAATTGCTGGGACGTTGCATCCGGAGGCTTGTAGACTATGACAATGACTAGGATTTGGTTCTCGATAGGTTGTGTCTGCAGTATTTATACAACTTATTTCTGCTGTGTTCAAGCAGACTGTTTCTTCTGGCATAATGTGAGCTTTTTGCTGAGGCCAGTTATTTTCATTAGAGAGCCAGTTCGGTCCGTGGAGCCATAATTTATCATCCACAAATTTCTTGAGTGGGACACCACGTGACAACAAGTCAGCTGGATTCTCTTGGGTAGAGACGTGGAGAAAGATAATCTCTCTGCATCTCTTTAATTTCTGCTACTCTGTTCTGTTCATAGACCAACTTACTCTTATTATTTCTTAACCACTGGAGAAACTGTTTCATTATCATCCAGATCAATTTTTTTCAATAGTGAGATGATCAAGTACTTTGTTTGAGTAGACAGCTAGTTTTGTACCTACATAGAGTGCTGTCAGTTCCAATTGTGGTACTGTTCTGACCTTTAAGGGTGCTACCCAGACCTTTGAAGTAATTAGTGTACTTCCCTTTAGCATTACTCATGTAAGCTACAGCGCCCTAACCTCTGGTTGACGCATCACAGAAACATGTAATGTGTACTTGTTTCCCTTTTGGGCCCATTTGTCTGGGAAATTTATTTGATGAAGTTGTTTAAACTCCTTGGATATTTCATCCAATGCTTGACTCATTACTAGAGGTAAGTTCTCATCCCATCCAATTTTGAGTTTCCATGCATCTTGCATAAGTATTTTACCTTTTTGGTAATTGGTGGACGAGTTCCAGGGATCAAAACATTGAGATACCTCTGACGTTAAACTACGTTTAGTGGTGTACTGCATGATTTATTGTTTAATCTTTTGAGACTCAAAGTGTCTTCCTGCGTGTTCCAATTAAGTCCCAGCATATTTCTGCAATCAGGAATTTCAGTTTCAGGGAATCTTCTTTGATAAGTTCCCTTAGTTGTGTTGAATTAGTATTCCACATCCTTAGAGGCATATTTGCTTCTTTCATCTCCTTGTTAGCTTCTCTGTATAAGGATTTCAAATCCTCCTCTTTATTCACAGTGCCTTGAAGATTGTCCACATAGAAGCTTTTCTTTAAGATTTCTTTGAAGGGACTTTCAGATTTCTTCAGATGTGTATTTAGAGTAGCTTCTAGTAAGAATGGAGAGGATGTTGCACCAAATAATACTGATTTTGAAACGATAAGTTTTCACAGGACTTTGAGGATCATTTTTGGATTTTCAGGCCACAAAAATCGAGTATAATCTCTATCTATTTTTGTAGTCCTACTTTAAGAAAGCTTTGGAAATATCAGCTGTGTAGGCAAAGGGGTTTGTGCGAAATTTCTTAAGCACATCTCCAAGCTTCTCATTAGTGGGGGTCCGGTCATCGGGACAGTTTTAAAGGACTTGCTACATCTTTATTTGCACGTTCCCGCTGCAATTGTATACAACACGTGTGGATTTGGTTTCAGAATCTTTTCGGGATTTCCAGGGTTTGGCGGGAGATAATGAGTTTCTTTTCTTCACTTATCTTCGACTTTTTTCCTAAATTGAATTTTTTTGTCCAATGTTCTTGTTTGTATTATCACAAAACACCCCAGTAGTTGGTTTTTCTTCCTGGTTTCTTGTATTTATGCTTTCATTTGTCTTGAAAGCCATGTTTTTAATTTGCTAGGAGATGGGGTGGGGGATTTAATTTCCAGGGTTTAACCCTAAACCCAAATTTACTGTCCACCCCAAATTTTTGGAAGTGCCCAAAAATATTGGTTATAAGTCTGAACTTTGTGGATTTGGTTTTTTTAAACTCAATCCCAATCGCATCTAAATCCCACAACTTATAATGGTTCATTTATCCCCTTCCAGAAATGAAAATTTTTTGCTGGGGGGTTACCATACCAGGGGGTTTATTTTTTTGTAAACTAGTACATTTTCCACTTAATTCAATTTTCAGTTTTTTTTCCCACTTTGAGGGGGGAAAAATGGGCCCCCAAATTCATGTGGCCTCCTGCTTTTTGAAAGGAAAAAGGAAGATCATGTTTTGTTTCCCTTATATTTTCCCACAAAAAAGTGTTAATAACCCTTTTCCAAAAGTTTAAAACCCAATTGGGAAATTTAATAGTGCCCATCTGTAGGGTCGGGACAGGCTAACTTGCCTTAAAGCAATTTTAAAGTGCTGAAAATGTTTTTTTAAATCCCCTGGTTTTCTGCCCCCAAACTTAGGCAAATCATCTACAACCAAAGCTTCTACTGTTTTTTTCCTTTTTTCCTAGAACCAACAGTAAATTCTGGCTAGGTCATTTGTCTGTTTTACCAGAATTTGTGGAAAAAAAAAGCTATATTTTTAACTGTATTTTGGGAAAGGGTTTTTTTAATTCAGTTTCTGCCAAACACTGTTTTTTTTTAATAAAGGACCCTTTGGGTGGCTTGATAAAATTTGTTTTTTCCCAAAATTCGTTTTGTGAATTTATTAGAAAAATCAACTCGGGGCCTATGGGGAAAGGTTGTTGGCTTTTAAAAACAATCTCTCCCCATTTAATGTTTGTTGCTTGTTAAACCCCTGTTTCTGTGTATTTTTCGGGCTTTTTCAAAAAAAAAGTATTTGGGCATAATGCTTTTAAAAACACTTCTTCAGTGAAATTTTTCCTCCCTTGTGTTCCCTAAACACTTGATCCCACCTTTTCACTAAATGAAAACAATTTTTTTAAGTCCCCTCCTTTGATGTGTTTTAAATTTCAATATGTGCCCAATGTTTTCCCCAATAAACAAATGTCCCCACTTTTTGGGGAGAAAGTTTATGTGTGCAGTTTGTTTACTGTTGTTGTTTTCCCACGTTTTGATAAATGCCTTTATGGGTTTTTCCCACCCTGGGGTTTGGGTTGGGATTTGGTTTTATACCTTTTTTTTACGGAGTTGAAGGTTTGTTATCCACTGGTTTGGGGAAATTTTTTCATCTTGTCCCCTTGTTTTGCATGCATAAAAACTATTGTTTTTTAAACCTTTGGGCTAATTTCCCTCCAAGTAAAATTAGGTTTTGAAAACTTAATATTTAATGGGTTTTCAATTTTGGGGGCGGTGAAAAATTTATTTTTTTTCAAAAACCCCTGATGAATCAATCAATTTCTTAGGTCATATTTAGCACCGAGACCCTGAGCTATTGTCTAATGTGATTTTTAAATCCCTGAAAAAGTCTGAAAAAAAAATTTTTTGGGTGGTTTTTTCAAGCTTGTTTATTAAGATGCAGGGTCTAACTCGGGCCCTTTTTCAGATAAAAAAGTAATTGTCTGCTAAGACACCAAAAAAAAAAAAAGCCCTTTTTGATAATTCCCTTTTTAAAAAGGGGAAATGACTTAATCAGTTCTTGGGGGTTTCCCCCTTAACAAAAACCTTTTAAAGGTAATTAAAAATTAGAAATTTTTCATCTTGTAAATTTCGTGAATTTAAACTATGGATTGAAAATCCACTAATGAATTCTTCAAAAAATTATGACCTTGGAAATGGGGTAATGACGGGGTGGGCCCCAAAATTGGTAATGGTAACTTGTTGTTACAGGGAAACGGGTTTTGACCATAGTTACAGTAGGTCTCTGTGACGGGTTTTTATGACGATAGCCTGACTTGCCCCCTTAATTATTGATTACTAAAAGTATCCAAAACATTTTTAATTTCTCCCAAGGGATCTGATTAAAAGAAAACCCTTTTTATAATGGTTATCTGAAAATTATTTCCAGACTTTTGTGTAAGAAATTTAAAAATTTTTACTCAAGATAAAAAAAAACTATTTTTTATTGGTTAATCCTAAAGACGAAATTAGTTTTTCTAATTGTGAATCTTAGTCGTAAGATAAAAACTGAGTTTTCAAACAACCCTTTTAATGGTATACTGAAAAATTCTGCCCACACTTAGAGTCCCTTAAAAACACTTACTGCTAAAAACAGCTGGTTTTTGTTCTTTTTAAGCCCAAAATAATCGAGTCAGACACTACTGACTACTAAGTTTAAACCTCGGGTCAATGACCTGAAGGGTACAGAGTACATATGGTGGTTTTTATGGTTTAGTTTGCTGTGTCAGCCTGACAAGGATGATTAATCGTAAATAACGTGTTATACATTAATTCAATACATATAAATGTCACTGATAACAAATCACAAGTGTATATTTTTTACACTTTTTAAAGTTTCCTTTAATAAACAGCTAAATCTATAAGAACAAAAAACAAAACTTGTCTTTTTAATCTTTCTATAACATTATTAACAAAATTGTGTTTATACACTCAGACAAACTGTTTTCTCTTAATCTCTGTTAAAAAATTATAAACTTGTTTTACACTCAGACAAAATAACATCAGTTGGGTTGCGCGTAACAGCGTTTTTTCGAGCTTTTGGGGCAGTGGATGCTGGGGGCATCCCCGTTTTCTGTTGGGTTTTCACCAGCTCCCTTTTCTTTGGTGAATGCTGGTGAGCCCCTTTTCTTTTGGTGCCCCCTTCTCTGTGATTGAGCCTGGAAAGGACTTTTTATATGTTTTTAAAATTTTAAAACAAGTTTTACGCTTTTTTCGAAGGACCCCGGTTTCGTAGGTTATTTGTTTTACTGTAGTACAACTTTTGGACGCAGTATGGCCTTTCCCGGTTCGGCAGACCAAAATGTTGTAAAAAGGTTTAATTTTTTTGTTTTTAAAATAGGGAAAAATTAACTTAGAAAGACAGCTCATTTCCTCCGCCCCCCCTGCAACGAGGGCTTGAGGCTGTCAAATTCATTTTTCATGTCTGGAAAAAGATATTAGGTATGTTAAGCATAAATTACCCCCAAAGGGGGTGTTATGTCAGCATATTTCATTCACGATTGCTACAAAAAACATACTTGTGTGAACTCAAATGTCCGCACCCCCACGCCGATACAGGTTGATTACAACTCCTTGTGACACAAAAAATTTATAACCCACCTTCCTTTTTATAAGACTATGGGTTCTTCACACTTTTCAAAAAGGTGTCGATGACTTGATAAAGCTGAAGTGTCCTTGGATGTCCACATCTTCCATAGTATAGGGAAAACACACACTGGTACACTTGTTCTAAAAGAGTTTTTCTTTTTTTCACAAACTTATCTGAAGAAGTGATCACACTTCTCTTAAGTGTTTATTGTATTTTGTGAGACACTTTTTTCACACTAACAAAAATCGTTCTTTGTTGGTTATCCGGGCATCATGTGACTCTAATATGCAAAGGGGTTTCGATAACTGGATGGGGTAAAAAAAAACCATTTGGGCGGGAAATGTAAAAAATATAAGGGGAAGTATGGGAACCCCAAACACTACCGGGCCCTCTCTCCGCTCCCTGCCTTCGATGCTCACAAGTGAAAGGGTGAGGGGGTTTTCCCCTGCTATGGTTTAACACAAATAATAAAAACAAGCCCAGTATTCACACAGACGTTGGAGTGATCATCTACTGGTACACTGGTTACGGTAAGGTTACTAGGAACGGGGACTACACTGAGAAGTAAGTCAAAAGTAATCCGAAATGCCCACATCCTACACCACTCCATCCCCTCGAACATAAAAAAACTGACTAGTACTTTTGCTTCCTTTGCCACTTCCTCGAAAAAGCAAAGCAAATTTGATTCTTGCTGTCTTAACTAGACAAAAATGTACACTATCTTTACCAGGGTAATGAAGTGGGACATATTTTCTTTAAGCGCCTGCTAAGGTAAAAATGGACTGTCTTTTATTAAAATTACACTTTACAACATTTGAGTCTGCAACATTCGTCGAAGTGACCACGTCGCATACTTGTACTGCATCGGGGATAAATTTACTTGCCATAGCATAAAAAAAATGTTTCCCCCTTTTGAAGGCGGGGGCCCCTCGGGGCCGAAAGGGGCTAAAAAGGGGCTAAGGGGGCTAAATCCCCCTTTTTTCTTGGAGAATTTAGGGTTTTTTAAATTTTTCAATAAATTTTTTTCTGGGTAGCTGACATGAGAAAATGTAAACAAAGATGATGGACTGCAAACACAGAAGTAAAATT
Organism: Cherax quadricarinatus; assembly: GCF_026875155.1. Lineage (NCBI taxonomy): Eukaryota > Metazoa > Arthropoda > Malacostraca > Decapoda > Parastacidae > Cherax > Cherax quadricarinatus. The sequence goes on along the minus strand of NC_069400.1, from coordinate 60,861,588 downwards.
TATTATTATTACAATCAAAACGCTAAACCCACAAGAGTCATACAACCTGCATAATATGACTCACATTCACACAGAATACAAAATTTAAAACGTTTCCCCCTTTCAGCTGAATTCTTTTCCAAATTAATGGTACAAGTTTGGTAGAACCTACAACTACAGAGAGCTTAAATTTTTTCTGTATTTTTATTTTATTACTAGTTTTAAAATTTAAAACGAATCGAATTTATATGACTTTTTTAAAAGTAAAACCTTTACTTTAAATGTATCCTAAGTAAAAAATTTTGTCAAACAACACCCAAAACTCTGTTGTCTTCATCCGGGTCTGTCCCTTTTTCCAACCTTCCACAACCACCATATTTTTATCACAAATACAAGCTCTCATATTTTTTTGAAATTTAATAAATTTTTACTACTATTTGCTCTGCTAAACTTAATTATTTTTCCTTTGTTATATATTTTATGAATATGAAATTTTTTTTAAGTATATCACAGGTTGGAACAGCAACCACCCGGGAAGTACTCCCGTCCTGCCAATGACTGTAAAACAGAAACCTGAACGTTTTGCATGATGGGGGTTTGCTGGTTTTTTTTTTCTGTCTCAAAACACCTAGATAACAGGGATACTTCCACCCCTTTTACACTTTGGTCACACTTCACAGACACACACATGCAATATATATATAAAACATAAACTTTTTTTTTCTCCTTTTTCTAAATACCTTGTTCTTCTTTATTTTTTCATTGTCCATGGAGAACGAAAAATCTTTCCTCCATAAGCCATGAGGCGACAAAATCCCGGGAGCAATGGGTAGAACCCCTTCTCCTGTAGATATTTACAAAAAAAAAAAAAAACTTATAAAATGGGATGCTTAAATGTGGGTGAGTAGCGGGGATGACAAGAAACAGTACCTATGAAAATGAAGAAAAATTTGGATTCCGGGGCCCAAAGCGAAAAAAAGCAAAGGGGGGCGGGGAGTTTCGGTTGGGGGGAAAAAATGGGTTTAATTCGGAGTATCTGAGAAATTAGAGCAAAGGGGGGGTAGCAGAAATTTTGGAAGGATCATTATGGAAGGAGAAAAGAGAATAAAAATTTAAATTAAGAATTATGTGGATTAAAGAAAAGGGTTGGATGCGAGAAGTGAGTCAAAAACGTTTAGCACCGGAAAAAAGGGAATTAGAGGAGAGAGAAGTTTTTGGGGAGATTTTTAATGAATGTATGGACCTTTGAACCAAGTGAAGAGTAATTGAGTAGGGACCTGAAAGCAAAAGGGGAGAAACTTTTAGAGGGGGTTATAAAAAGTTTGGGGTGCCAGGTGTAAATGAATAATGGGAGCCCTTTGATTGAACTTTGTATAAAAGGGGGTTTTTATTTTATTTTAAAACATATTTTAAAAAAAACGGGAAAATAAGTAAACAAATATGTGTGGGCGAAATGACAGTATTTTTGTTGGTTTATTTTGGGGTAGATAAAAGACGTTGAGTAGACCAGGATGTACATTTTATAGGGGGGCCCCACAGATATATCAGACATTTTTTCTATTTTAGCTAAACTGAGAGTAAAGGTGGGGGATACAAAGAAATAGAAGCATCAGGGAAGGGAGGTGAAGGTTTAAAAAACAAAAGAGAGGCAGTTAGGGTAAGATAAAAAAACTTTTGGAGGATAAGGGGGCTAATGAAGCATAGGAAATGGGTGAAGGGGTAGGGGTATTTAAAAAATGTATTTTTAGAGTGTTCAGCGAAGTTTGGGGTTACGGGAAAGGGGCGGGGGGGAAAGGGCGTTTGGTGAATGATGATGTAAAGAATATAAGGGAGAAAAATTTAGCATATAGAATTTTTTTAAAAAGTAGAAGTGATGCAAGGGGGGAAAGTAATGGAGAAAAAGAGAGAGGTAAAAAAGGGGTGAAGAAATGTAAAAAAAACAAATGGAGAGTGGGTGAGATGTTATCAAAAAATTTTTTTAAAATAAAAAAAAGTTTTGGAGTGAATTAACAATTAAGGAAGCCTAAAACAAATGGATTTGTCAGTTAAAAAAAAGGGGAGGGGAATTATTAAAAGGGAGTTAGAGGTATTTGGGAAATGGGGGAAAAATTTTTAAGAATTGTTAAAATTTTATGAAGATAGGGGAAACTGTGATTTCGGTAAAAGGGAAGGAGGAATAACATCTTTGGGGTGAGGAAGAGCCAGTTGTGAGTTTGGGGGAAGTTCGTGAGGGAGAGGTAAAATGAAAGGGGGTAAGGGACCGGGGTTTATCGCTAAAAAGAAATGTTAAAACAGGTGGGGGAAAAAGTTTGGAGTGGTTGGTACAAAAATTTTTTAAAGTAGGAAGAGGTAAAGGTACCTAGGGATTGGGAGAGAGCATGCATAGTTCCTTTGTATAAAGGGAAAGGGGACAAAAGGGGGGTGCCAAAATTATAGGGGATAAAATCTGTTGGTATACCTGGTAAAGTGTAGTTATTTTTTTTGAAAGAATTAAATAAGACAGAGAATAGGGTGCAATGAACAAGGGGCTTTAGGAAAGGGAGGGGGGGGGGACCATGTTACAGGAAACATAAAGTAACATATTTTGATAAGGCTAAAGAGGTTCTTTGGCATTTATGGATTTGGAAAAGGCGTATGACAGGGTTAGGGGGGCAAATTTGGGGGATGTTTTCAGTTTTATGGGTAGGGGTAGGTTACTGAAAGCAGGAAAGTTTTTACGAGGAATGAGACTTAAGTTTAAATAGTAGGAAAAGGGGGTTTGTTTCCAGTAAAATAGGGGCCTTTGACAAGGGTGTGTGAAAGTCACCCCTGTTTTTTAATTATTTATAGATGGGGGGTTTTGTGAAAAGTAAATGCGAGGGGCTTGGCAAGAGGCTAGTTAAAAATAAAAATCACACAAAAGTGGGAGTTTTTACAGTTGCTCTTTGCTAGACACTATGCTCTTGGGGATTCAAAAAGAATGCAAATTTGGGGGATGAATTTGGTAGGGACAAAAGAAAAAAATTAAAAGTGAAACAGGAAAGAGTAAGGTTAGGGAAACAAAAAGATTAGGGGATGAAAGATTGGGTTTTCAGATTGGGGGAGAAGTATGGAGGAGGTAATGTATTCAATATTTGGGAGTGGACTTTTCACGGGTGGGTCTATGAAAAAAGGTGAATCAAAAAATTTTGGAGGGGAAAAAAGGGGATGGTCACTAGGAGTCTTGGGACAAAGAACTTTTTCCTTGGGGGCAAAGAGGGAAGTATAGAGTATATATTACCAAAAGCTCTTATATGGGTGAAGCATGGGGAAAGAATGTTGCAGCGAGGGGAACTGGGCAGTGAGATTCTGTCGAGGGGAAATTTTTTGGGTGAATAAATCAAAATTTTGATTTGGATTAGGAGAGGGGCGGGGTTACCAAAACTGTTGTCCAAGGGCTGAGGAAAGGGGTTTTAAGGTGTTCGGACATGTAGAGAGAATGGAGCAAACAGAGTGACTTTAAGAGTGTTCATCTGTAGTGGAAGGGAAAGGGGGGGTAGGGGGCGGCCTAGGAAAGGTTGGAGGGGGGGGGTAAAGAGGTTTTTTGTGCAGGGCTTGGACTTCCAGCAGGGGCGGAGCGGTTTTTATAGGAGTGAATGGGAAAAAATGGTTTTTAATATTTGACGTGCTGGGTTGGGGTGTGAGCAAAGTAACATTTATAAGGGGTTCAGGGGAAACCCGGCAGGGCCGGGCTTGAGTCCTGGAGAGGGAAGTACATGCCTGCACCTGAAGGAGGGGGGTTAATTTGCAGTTTAAAAAAATGTAGTGTAAAGACCCTCTGGCAAGACAGGGGAGTGAATATGGGGAAAGTTTTTCTTTTTCGGGGCCCCCCTGCCCCCCCTTTGGGGGGACCCCGGGCCCTGTGATAATAAAAATAAAAAATTCACAGGGTGACTTCGCCAGAGAAACTGTACATTTTTTGGTCTTTCAGTTCTTTTACATCCTGTGCAAATACATATTTAAATTAAAAATTTTTAATATATTTAACGAACTAATACCTCCAGAAAATTTTTTATTTTAAAAGCTTACTAAGAAGCTCTACAAACTGCTCTTGCAAAAGTTCAATTATAAAATTTTTATTACAAGCTGTTGAAGATTATTAAGAGTTTTCGAAATGCCTGCAAAATTCAAGGGCCTTCCCTTTTAAAAGTCTATACCACTGTAAACCATTCTGTATAGAAAATAAAGTTAAATTTACTTTGAGGTAAACTTTTGTGGACCCCTGTCACTTAAAGCCTGCAGGACATGGAAAAAGCGAAAATCTTGGCTAAAAAAATTTAAATGTAAAGAAACAAATATAATTGTGGTTTTTTTTCAACAAAATTTTAAAAATTTTGGAAACTGATTTGAGGTTTTCCAACATGACCGAAATTAAGAAGTCACTTTTTCCAGTTTTTTTAAAAAAAAATATAAACATAATGTTAAATTGGGTTTTTTTAAAGATAGGAAAATTGAATCCAAGCACGCATGCGACACACACGCCCACACACACACACAAAACACACCACAACACACACACACAACACACACAACACACACACACACACACACACACACACACACACACACACATTGCACTCATGGGAACCAGATAAAGTAAGATTATAAATACAACAGATGAAGAACGAAGTTTTCGGTTGTCTGCCACACGCACATGCACACATACTGCATACATACATGCACACATACACGCACACATACATGCACACATACATGCACACATACATGTACACATAACACACACAACACAACACATTTCAAAGTATAGTATTTACAGTCTTGTATAATCATGGTAACTGTGTAAAGTACAGAAGTATAAATTCAGTTAGATATAAATCTAAGTTTCCACTTGTTTGTCACTTTCTACACATATGTCACCTTCCTCACATCTGTCACCTTCCTCACATCTGTCACTTTCCTCAAATATATCACCCTCCTTACATCTGTCACCTTCCTCACATCTGTCACCTTCCTCACATCTATCATTCTCCTCGGGTGTTGTCATTTTTTTTCCTAACCATTCAGTATCTTTATCTTAATGGGCGTCTTCCTCTGATATGTTCAGATAGGATCGTTGATAAAATCTGTGTCAAGACAACCAATGTCTAATCCTCGACACAGAGCAGGCACGTCCTGGTGAGGACATCTGTGGGAAATAATGGGTAATGGAGGGTTAATAGTGAGTAATGGGTGACTGAGAAGGTAAAGTGTTCAGGAATAACCAATAGTTAACAATACACAAATAACCCGCACATAAAAGAGAGAAGCTTACGACGACGTTTCGGTCCAACTTGGACCATTTACAAAGTCACACTAACCAGAAGTGGAGCAGGACGGCTATATATAGGCAGGAAGAGGTGGTAGTGGTAGTAGTAGTAGTAGTACAAGAATGGTATATAATACCAACAAGATGAAATTAAGACACATGCACAACACCCGGGAATCCCTATCTTAGACGTTTCGCCATCCAGCCAGCCACTGGATGGCGAAACGTCCACAACAAAGACACCCAGACGCCGCACATGTGTCTTAATTTCATCAGTATTAGTAGTAGTAGTAGTAGTAGAAGAGGTAGTAGTAGTGGTAGTGGTAGAAGTGGGGAATAAGGAGGACGAGCCAGTCAAATACAAAGGAAGGGGAGCACTGCAAGAGAGCTAGGTGCCCCCGTAGGGAGAGCAAGAGCACAGAGTTGCGTAAAAGGGGAAGTGGTGAAATAAAAGAAGAAGGAACAAAAAACACGAGACAAAAGAGAGAAAGAAAACCCCAGAGGAAAAAAAAGGAAAGGGGAAAGGGGGAAGAGGGAAAAGAAAAAAAAAGAAAAAAAAAAAATGAGGAGGCAATTTAAAATCACGGGTGTTTGAATTTTGGAGCATTTTACAATGTAGTGGGAGGGAAAGGCATCTACAGAGACGAACCCGGGCAAAGGGATTATACAAGGAAAGTTGTTTTTTAAGAGAGGTTTCCCAAAAAAAGGGCGATTTTTGAGTTGGAAGTAGGGAAGTATTTTTTGCGGGAAGACCAGTCAATAGGAGGGAAAGATCCTGGGGTCCAAAAAAGAGCTTTTTAGTTCGGCACCCTAATACTTTTTTTGTTTTCCCCTAAGTTGTCGGGAAAGAGTTTCGACCATTTTCCCTCCGAAGTTTTGAAGAGGGACAGGGGGGAGCAAAAAAATTGAGTAGACCCCCGGAACATCTGTGGGGAGGGAGGTAAAACGAGTTTTTGGGGCGAAGAGTGTTAGTCTGGGGGAAAGGAAAGGGGGGGGTTTTGGGTTTTGTCAAGGGGAGGAGAGAATTGTTGAGATTACAAAGAGGGGAAAATTGTAGGGAAGGCAGAGGTTAAAAGGGAGTTCCAGGAGTAGAGAGTATGGGGGGAGAAGAAATTATTTTTTAGCAGGTGAAGAGCAAAAATCTTTTGAAATGGGAAGGGTAGCCAGAGGGGGAAAACAAATTATAAAGGGAGTGGAAATTTCTGCGGGAAAAGGAACTGGGGGATCACAAAATGCGCAGGGCATGGGAAAAAGGGGGAAAGAAAAGTACACTTTTTTTGGGACGGGGAAAAGCATGATGGGGAAAAGTAGTGAATGTACTGCCACTGTGCTTAGGTTTTCGGGAAAACGGAAAGGGAAAAAAACCTGTATCTGAGGGTGGACATGGACATCAAGGAAAGGAACAAGGAATTAGTTTTTCCCTTCAGCTTTAAAATTTAAATGGAAGGGGAAAAGTTTTTAAAGGCTTCAAAAAAAGGGTTGGGAAAGAGAGGGGGGTCATGAGGCCACAGAGCAAAGTGTCACCCCACATAGCGGGGGCCCGAGTAAAGGTTGCACACGAGGGTAGGAAAAAGAACAGTCTCGAAGTTTTCCCATGTTAAAGATTAGACATAAAACTTACCTTCCGCCGGGACTAACACTCTTCGAAAAGGGCCCCAAAATATAAACAAAAAAATGCGGATTTTTTGTGATCCTTTATTGATTTTCGTTTCGCCCACACGGGTTGGGCTTTTTAAAGTCACAAACAAAAAACCCCTTAATGGGGGGGAAAGGGAAAGCGATTTTATTTATAGCCCGGCTGAGGTAGGGGAAAATGCGGGAAATCTGATGAGTCCCGAGTGGGGTTTTTTGGGTTTTAAAAAAACTTGGGTAGTTTGGGAAAAGGAGATTGGAAAAGTTTGTAGCAGCCCTTTCCCAGTGTTTTATGTGGGATAGGATAAAGAAGTTTTTGGCAAGGGGTTTTTCCCCCCCCCCCCCCCCCCCCCCCCCCAGCCTATGTTATAGAACCCAAACTTTTGGTTAAAAGTTGTGGATGAAAGAAATAAGTGTGATTCCAGGATTTTTCGGTTTTGAGGGGTTTTTCTTCTGGGCGATAAGTTTGAGTTTTGAAAGTTTATAAAAGTGGTTGTGGAAATTACGTGTTTTTCGCAGGCTTTCCTTGTGTGCAGCCCTGCTTGCTTTATTGGTGTTCTGAAATTACGTTTTTTGGAGGTCCCTTGATGTTTGCCCGTATAATTTGTTGCATCTTACAAGGGGATTAGTATCCCCCTGGAGGAGGGGGAGGCTTGTCCTGAAATATGGGATTTTCCTTGATGGGCGGGGTTGGGAGGTAGATTTTGGGAAAATTATGTTTTGGCAAAGATTTTTGGGAAACATTTTTGGCAAGGGATTTGGTGGGAAGGCTATGTATCTTTTTCCCGGCCCAGTTTTTTCTTCTCTGGGTGTGTTGAAGTTTTTTTAAATTTGCTCCCCGTTTTGCAGTCTCGATAAAAGTGACGAGGATAGTGGAGTTTAAAAAAAATATTTGTTAAATTTATAGTGCTTTCTTCCTCAAGGAAAACTCTTTTGCTGCAGATTTGAGTGCACGCGGGGAAGAACCCCTAAATTCCCCCCACCACGTTTGGTTTTGGTGTCGTGGTGAGAGTAGAAGTGGAAAAAGGGTTTTTTTGGGTTTGGGTGGGTTTTCCCCCAATTTTTGTGGGCGAAACGTATTTCAATAAAGGTTTCCATTATATTTCCCATTTGTGTTTATATTGCCATTGTGTGGGTTTTTTTACCTTTTTAATTTCATCGTTTTAAAATCTTGCAAAATCTCGTTTACCTCCCCTCCCTTTACATATGTTCCTGGGGGACTACTCTATTTCTTGCCCTTTCTGCCCTTTCTTAAAATACTTCGGGGGAAAACGGGTTTCGACCCTCTTTCTGACAGACTTAGGGAGCAAAAAAATAGTGTTAGGTTTTGCCGACACTAACAATGCTCTTTTCGTCACACCAGGATCTTTGCCACCTATTGATGGTTTCCCTGCTAAAAAAGTTTTCCCTTTACTTCCAACTTGAACAGTCGCCGTTTTTGAATCCTCTCAAATTAACAACTTTCCTTATATGAATTTTACCCCTGGCTTCGTCTCTTTTAGTTTGCCTTCCCTTTTCCACCATTGAAAAAATGCTTCAAACTTCAGAAAAACCCGTAAATTAAAACCTGACTCCTCATTTTTTTTTTTTTCTTTTACTTCTTCCCTCTTCCCCTTTTCTTTCCTTTTTCTCCTCTGGGTTGCTTTCTCTTTCTGTCTCTTTGTTTCTGTTCCTTTTTTCATTTATTTCACCATTTCCCCCTTTTCATGCACCTTGTGCGTTTTGCTCTCCCTCTGTGGGCCCCTTTCCCTCTCTTGCATTTGTTTCCCCCTTCCTTTGTATTTGATTTGGCTCGTCCCCCTTTATTCCCCATTTTCTACCATTTACCATACTACTATACATGGTCGTGGTCAGTCTTTCACGTGAGGTCCAGCCCCGAGTGCTTTGGGATTTAGCGTGGACGGTTACAAGATGGCTTGCTTCTGCATTTTTTAAAAAATTTTGGGGTTTTGGGAGGTTGAAGGAGGGGGGGTCTTGCTTCTCCGGGAAAGGAAAATTAGGGGCTAAAGACCCACCTCAATGGGCCCTGGGGGAGTGTGGGGTGGCGGGGAGTTGTGGGAAATGGGGCTTTAGCAGTGGGTGCATTTCTGTCTTCGCTGTGAGGGGGGGTTTTTTTTGGGGGAAAGGTAGCAACGGCTACCAGCGGGGTCCCACCCCGGGCACCGGCTACAAGTGGGGGAGTGGTTAACAGTAATGGGGGGGCCGCATCAGAGAAAGGGAAAATTTAAAGAGGGGAAGAATCTAAAGGGTTTGGGAAATTTCGCTTCTCTGTTTTCAGGATAAATTGTACTTATTTTCCCCATTGAAGGAAAGGGGTTTCTACTGCCTCTGTAATGGAATTAAGCGCATTCTTGTGGGGGGGGATTTCAGGAAAGGGATAAAATTGCCCGTGCTTTTTGAAATTTGGAATAAGAAGATGGGGAGATAGGAGTGTGTTTCCCCTGGGGGGGTTTTGGGGGAAATTGTAAACAGGCTGGATAATATCATGTCGGGGTAAGGGGGAACAAGCCCATTTCTGTCTCAGTGTTTGGGGAAAATTTGATATTGGGAAGGGTAGGAGAGAAAAAGCGGGTAGATAAGACGGTCAGTATAGATTTCATTAAGCAAAGGGGAGGGACCCCAATCATATGTAGCATTTGCTAAAAGGGGGAGTGGAAAATGAATGGTTGTTAGGGTAATTGGTGTAAATTGCTGGTAGACGATACTGCAAGGAATTTGGGAAATCCATTTTTGACAAGGGGAACAACTTTTATGGAAAACATGAAATTTTTGTATGAAAAAGGGAGGGGGTCCATTCTCTGGGGCAGGGGGGGGTTTGCCTTGCAGACTCGATTGAAAAGGGCCTTTGGGAAAACCCCTTTGATTTTAAATAAAGGGAAAAGATGGGAGGTATGGGTGTTTTTGTGGGAAAAAGCGGGGTTGAAAACACTTGGGTTGGAAACAGAAATGTATAAAAGGGCATTCGCATGAATTTAAAAAATAAAGCAATAGATAGGTCAGAAAAAAAAAAGGGGGACAGCAGGGGGCCCAAGAAAAGGGGACTAGCCCCCTTAAAGGGTTTTTACTATACAATTACGGAGTGAAAAGAAAGGGGGATAGTTTGAGCTAAGATTTTTTGAAGTGAAGGGAAACTTTATATTATTGCAAATAACAGAGACTGGCCAATCGGAAGATAGAAGATCCCCTCTGAATTCCATAAAAGGGTAAAAAATTTTTTCCAACTGACAGGGTAAAACAGGAAAGGGGGGGGGGAGTGGGCGATTTTATGTCAAAAGAAAATTTTAAAAATTTTTTGTTTTTAGAAAGAATTAAATTAGAAGCGTACCCCCATGAATTTTTTGGGTTTTACAGTTTCGGGGGCCCGAAAAAACAAATTTTTGGGTTTTGGATTTACACCCCCCAAAAATCTTGTGGGGGTGCAGAAAAATTTTTGGGGACAAAAATTGAAAGGGGCTTCAAACTACGAAAATGTTGTGAAATGGGGATTTAAAACTATGGGCGGGATTGACTGGAGCAATTTGGCGGGAAATTTAGAGTAGGTGATTTTCTTGATCGATCCAGGTTTGGTTTTTTTAAAACAGTTTGTGACAGAGCCAACTAGGGGAAATAACCCCCTTGACTTGGTTTTCCCAGTGGGGAAAAACCACAAATTTTAATAATCTTGAGGTTAATGTTTGAGCTTGGGGAAAGGGGTGTCCAAATCATTTCATTTTTAAAATATTCAGGGAAATTTCCCCCTAATAATGGCAATCAAGTCCCCGTCCCTGATTTGCTTGGTGATTTCATAGGACTGAAAAAAAACTTAGGGGTGGGGTTTAACTGGAATGACCCGACTAAGGGGGAGGTAGGTGGTGATTTATTGCCGATATGATGCTTTCCCGGGGATAGTTTAGCTGCTCAGTCAAAAATTTTGTTCCAAAAAGGGGAAAACGATTTAAAAAAAAAGGGTTCCCAAATGGATGAAAAATAGATTAAAAATCTGTTGGTCAAAAGAGGGCCCTATATAAGCAAATCAAAAAAAGGGGGAGGGGCAATTAAAAAAATCCCATTAAATTTAGTTAAAGAGAGAAATAAAAAAGGGACTTTAAAAAAAGCAAAAAAAGGGTTTTTGAAAGGTTTAAAATTGAAAAGAATAAGGGCTAAACCCCAAAGGTTTTTTTCAGGTTTTACAGAAGTAAGATCAGAGGGCCAAAAATAGGGGCCCCCCTCAAAAGTTCCTCGGGCAGCTCATGAAAGTGATAAAGGAAAAAGTGTAAAATTTTTAACACATACCCTTCCCCTCGGGTTTTTTCAAAGGAGGATACCAAACGATATTTCAGAATGATAAATTATGTTTGAACAAAGGGCGATAATAAAATGTGCACGATTAGGGCCCAAATGGTTTGGGCTTAGGCCCAAAAAGATTAAATTTTAAAAACCCAACAAAACCCAGGGGCCCCGTTTAACTGTATGCAAAAGGGGTTTTAAAGGGAAAGTTTAAAAAGGAGCTTTGCACACCCTTTGGGCTAAACTTTTAACATATTTTCAAACCCGGGATTTGGGGCCGATAAGTGGGAAAAAAGGCAAATGTGATACCTATTTTTAAAAAAAAGGTGACAGGTCCTTTGCTTTCCCAACTATAGACCAAATAAGCCCAAAACCCCCTAGTGGGAAAATTTTTTGGAAAACAATAATTGCCCCAGGCAGTTGTTGCCCACCTTGAAAAAACATAAATTTAAACAACGAATCCAGATGGTTTTTTCAAAAGGGGGTTCCTGCCTTACGAATTTAAATTTAAATTTTTTCACTAAGGTATTTGGGGGAGGTAGATCAAAGGTAAAAGAATATGATATTGTGTATATGGACTCTTTTAAGGTTTTTTACAGGGTTTCCCCCCTCAGAGGGTATTGAGGAAAATTTTAAAGCTATGGTTTGGGGAGAAATTTTTTTTCCCCCTAGAGGATGGTTGACAAAAAGGCAGCAGAGGTTTTATAAATGGGGGGAAAAAATTTAGAGTGGGGGAAACGTCACGAGCCCGGGGGTTCCAAAGGGGGCAGTGTTGGGACCCCCGCTGTTCACAATTTCAAAAAAGACCCTAGTTGGGGGGCATAAAGAGCGACTTTGGGGAAGTTTGCCGGTGACACCAAAAAAAGGCCGTTTTGAAAAATTTATTCTGACGAGGGCATTCGAGCACTCCGGAAGATTTGAAAAAGACTGATGCAGGGTCGGAGAAATGGCAGATGCAGTTTAATATAGAAAAAATGGGAAAGTTTAAATGTTGGAAAGGACAATTTGCCCTGCCAATAAAATAAATAAATTTTGGGTCTTAAATTTTTACGGATTGCGAAAAAGGGTTTAGGAGTTCTGGTTAGCAGTAATCTGAAAACCCAAAACAACAGTGCATAAGTGTTTTGCAATTTAAAAAATTTTGAATTTCCTTTGGGTTCATATCAAGGGAAACATTAAAAAAAGGAAATTTCCCCAGGTTGTTCTTAGCCCCTAACATCCCTTTGGGTTTGGCCTCATTTAGAAATTTTGGGTGCCCCAAATTTTGGTCACCGTATTACAGAAGGATATAAAATTTTCTGGGGAAAAAAAATTTCAAAAGGGGGATGAAACCCCAAAAGTTGATCCCCTGTTCAGAAACCTTCCCATGAGGATAAAATTAAGATTTCGTTCGGTTTTTAACCCCCGGGGGGTTAGCACCCGGATAACCCCAAAAAAAGGGCAGTGTCATCGAGGACTGTCTAACTTTTTTTCCATTTTGGGGCCTTAATTTTCCCCCCGGATGCGACCCAACCAGTCGGGCTAAACCAAGGGACCTATTGTTTCTAGGTGAACCCGGAAAAATAGGTGTAAGGAAAAGGTCGGAAAAATTTTCCCCGCCGGGAATCGAACCCGGGCCCCCCGTGTGTGAAGTGGGAGTTTTAGCAACCGGGCCCCCGGGCCCCCGAATCTGCCCCTCTCTAGAAAGAAAAAAGTAGAATTAGGGGGGATATGATTTTTGGGGGTATTTAAAAGGGAAGAAAAGGAATAAAAAAAGGGGATTTTAAAAGGTCTGAAAATTTTCTAGCCCAGAAGGATCGCACCCAAAGGGTTTTTAAATTGGAAAAATTCCCCGATTAGGAAAGGGTATAGGAAATTTTTTTTGGTAAAAGGGTTTGGGGGATGAGTGGAAAAAAACTCCCCAGTCGTTATAGAGGCCAGAAAAGTTGTGTTGCTTTAAAAATAGGTTTGGGGTTTTAAAAACTTTAGTGGATGTGGGTGGGTGTGAGTTGGCCTAAAAGTTGTGCTTCCCGGTCGGGGTTTCCGTGTTCCCCCTTAAGTCCAAAAGTGGGCCGACCTGAATTTGGTTGGGTGCATTGGCTTAAGGGCCGGGAGGAGCTTGGACCCGCCCCGCAGTGCCGTTTGGCCTTCGGCAGTGTTTTCCCTTTGTTTTTTTTTTTTATTATTTTACCCTTAAATACTACTAATGATGAAGGCACTTGGGCCCGGGATCTGGGGGGGCGGGGGTTTGGGGGGCCAAAAGGGTGGTGGGGGGAAACGGGGAAGGGTAGGGATTCCGGGGGGGCGGGGAAGGGGGGGCCTTAATTTTTAAAATTTTCGGGGGGTTTTTTTCAAGGGGGTACAAAATTAAAATTATACCCCCCCTCCAAAAACCCACCCCCCTTCCCCCCTTTGTGTGGGTTTTTTGGCCAAAAAACGGGGGGGGGCGTGGAGGGGGCCCCAATGGGGGGGGGGGGAGGTTGGGGAAAAAAATTGTGCTTTTTTTGGGATTTACCAAAAGTTTAACAAAAAATTAATTACAACCCCCGAATGGAAATATTCGGTTAGGAGGGGGTTTTTGGTAAAGGTCCCCTTTTCCCCAAGGGCCCCCGGGGGTTTGAATTTTTTCCCGGCGGGTTTTTGGAAATTTTCCGAAAAGGGTTTTTTCCCTTTTTTTCCCTTTTTTTAGAACAAAAATTTGGCCCTGGGTGTTGGGCCCCTGGGGGGTGGTTCCCGGGGGACAAATTTTAAACCCCCCTAAAATAAGTTGGACATCCCGATGGGGACGGGGGCCTTTGGGGGCCCGGGGGGGCTTTCCCCCGGGGGGTTGGTTTAAAAATGGGGGGAAAAAATTTAAAAAAACTTTTTTGGGGGGGGAAAATGGGAAAAAATTTTTATAAAAAAGGGAATTTGAAGTTTTTTTTTCCAATATTGGCCTTTTCCAGAAACAAAAAGGTTCCTGGGTTTAGGATGGGTTGGGGGCCCCAGGGGGGCGGTTTGGACCCCTTGGGTTGATCCCCGAGCCCTGATTTCCGGTGTTTTGGGGGGCTCCCCCCGGGAAAAATAGCAAAAACCATTTCCGGTTTTTGGGCAAAGGGGGAAGTTTTAGGTGTTGTCCAATTGGCCCCCTTTAAGAATGGCCCGGGGTTTTTTGGAAATTCCCGGGGGGCCCCCCCCGGGGCGTTTAACCCCGGTTCCCCGGGGCCCCCGATAAAAGGTGTTTTGGTGGCCCTAAGGCCCTTGGGAAACCCGCTTTTCTTTTGGGGGAAGGTTGCCTTCGGGTTGGAATCCCCTTTTGTTTCGTTAATCAGTTCGGGGGTGATTTTTGTGTGGCCCTTTCGGTATTAACCCCCCCTGGTTTTAGGGTGTTATTTAATTTTTTCTTCCGGTTTTTGGTTTTCCGGGAATTTTCGGGTTTTAGGAAACCCAAAGCCCCCGCCCCCCAGGAATTAAGGGTTCAAAAATCCAAGCGCCCCGGGAAAAGGTTTTTTTCCCTTTTCAGGCAGCATTTTCCCCCCTTAAAGGTGCTTTATGTTTAAGGGGGTTTATTCCAAAAACCTAGATAGAAACAAGTGACCTGGGAAGGGTGTCATCAGGGCTTGGCCCCCCTTTGTTTTGGGAAAGGGTTTTCATTATCCTCCTCATTTTTTTAGAGATGCGAATTTATACAAAGTTATGGTTTTTCCTGAAGGTGAGATCCTCCAAAATGATATCCCAGGTCTTTGACGTTGGGGTTTCGCTCTATTTTGGTTAGAATTTGTTTTGTTTCTTATTTAAGATTTTTTAATTTCCCCATGTTTACCTTTTTGAGTAATTGAAATTTCTCTCGTTTAACTTCATTTTTTTTGAGCCCACCCGAAAGATTCGGTTGGGTGTCCCTTTGGGGCCTTGCAGGTTGCGTGGAAAGGGCACTGTCATGCAGATTCGGGTTTCATCGCAAAGGAAGGGCACGGGGGCTGGGCTGAATCCTTTGTTTATGTGGAATGAGGTGAAAACAAGATGGGAGCGATTCTGTGCCTTTTGGGAAAAGCTTTTTACCGTAGCTGCCCCGGACTTTACTCTTGGGCGGGCTACTCTCTGTGTTTGTTTGTGAGGGAAAATTTTAAACCATCGACCGAAATTTTTCCCGTTATCCCTTTAGCAGCATTTTGTGCGTATTACGCCCCTGGTACACTTGCGAAAAACTTTTGCAAAGTCTGTATATATTACATCTGATTTTTTTATCCCTTTTTGTGCATTTTTGGGGGCCGGTTTGTAGTGGAAACCAATAGTTGAAGGGGAAAACAGGGCGACCCGTTCTAAATCCATGTTTTCCCCGGGGGGGGTTTTTGTAACTGATGGGTTTTAGGTGGGGTGGTGATCTTGCTTTTAGGCCCTTTCAAAAATTTTTTTGATATGGGATGTTAGTGCTATCGGTTTTAGTTCTTTGCTGTTGCTTTTTGGGCCCCCCTTTTTGGAGTGGGGTTATGTCTTTTTGTTTTTAGTTTTAAAAGTGGGGAAAGACCCCCATGTCCTTTCTCCCTCCCCCATAGGATGGGGAAAAAGGGTTGTGTAAGGGGCTTTTGCAGTTCTTTTATGGAAAAAGGGTTCCTTTAGTCTGGCCTGGGGGGGAGTTTCATGGGCTGTCATTTAACCCCTGTTCCCAGTCATTTGGCGTCATGAAAAACATCGGATAGGCTTGTTTTTAAACCCAAAATTTTTTGGCTCATAAAAAATTCGTTTTGATCTTCGGGCTCTCCGTCTGGTTAGCGGCTGTTTAAAAAAAAAAGTCCTATTGGGGGCTTGAGTTGTCCCCTCTTTCCTTTCTGTCATCTGTGTAGGACCCACTTGTTTTTAAATTTGGGGGCCCCAAAACTGGATGTTGTTCTCGAAATTTGATTTTCTTGGGGGAAGAAAAAACTTTGGGGTTTTTTTCGATTTCATTTATGGCTTTTTTGTTCTTTTCCCGGGAATTCCTGGGCTCCCCCATAAAAATTCCTTTAGCTTGAAATTCGTTGGGTTGCTATTTTTTTGCCCGTGTCTCCTACGCATTTCAGATATATTGACCTCTTTTTTTGCGCTTTTGTTATTCTTTTTCCCTCGCCTTTTAAAAGGGGGCGCCTGTCCTTTTATTTTACATCTACCCCCTTTTTTTTAGAGGAATAAACCTTTTTGATACAAACGAGTGCCACAAAGTTAATCTGTTTTTTGGGATACGTTGGGGTCTGTGTTGCCCTTTGTATATCTTCCAGCTTTAAACGGTTAGGACTTGGTTTACTTGGTTTCCCCCTTTTTTGTTTTTGTTTTTTTAAGTTGAATTTGGTGAATGCTCCCCCGTGACCCGCCTCATTATGTTTGGTCTGGGGCTCCCCGCATACAGTCTGAACCTCAAATTTTGTTTGTGATCGAGTATATTTTTTTTGTATGGTGACATTTTTATCAAGGGTCATCATTATTAGTGAAGATGAGGTCTAGTGTATTCTCCAGTCTAGTAGGCTCTATTATTTGCTGGTTTAAATTGAATTTTGTGCAGAGATTTAAAAGCTCGTGTGAGTGTGAGTTTTCATCAGAGCTGCCTCCTGGTGTTATTACTGCAACAATATTATTTGCTATATTCCTCCATTTTAGGTGCCTTAAGTTGAAATCCCCCAGGAGCAAGATGTTGGGTGCAGGAGCTGGAAGATTTTCCAGACAGTGGTCAATTTTTAACAGCTGTTCCTGGAATTGCTGGGATGTTGCATCTGGAGGCTTGTAGACTACCACAATGACTAGGTTTTGGTTCTCGACCTTAACTGCTAAAACTTCCACTACATCATTTGAGGCATTTAGCAGTTCTGTGCAAACAAGTGACTCTGCAATGTACAGGCCAACCCCCCCCTTTTTGCTTGTTCACTCTGTCACATCTGTATAGGTTGTCACCTGGGATCCATATTTCGTTGTCCAAGTGATCCTTTATGTGGGTCTCAGTGAAAGCCGCTAACATTGCCTTTGCCTCTGCAAGCCGTCCACGGATGAAAGGTATTTTGTTGTTTGTTGCTGGCTTTAGACCCTGTATATTTGCAAAGAAGAATGTCATTGGACTGGTGGTATTGTTGGTACTGGGGGGGGGAATTTTTTTCCGGCATTAGTATCTGTATCTGTTGGTTTGGAGTGGAGGCCATCGACTGTGGTTCCACTCCAGGAATGACTGGATTTGGTGTACGATTTCTGCCATTTCCTGCCAGTTTTTTTTCCTTCCTGACACTAAAAAACCTCTCCCTCTTGAGTGGCTGTGGCTACCCAGGTTTTCCCATGGCCTGGATGTTTTGTATCTCTTTGTACCCTTTAGATGGTGTGCCTGGCAATTTAAGTTATAGCAGTCTTTCCTGTAGTGAAGAGGTACACATTTCAGGGTGAAAAAGCTTACAGGAAGGGAGTTTGCATTTCCCTGTTGTCATATGGGCATTGTATTTTCTAGGGTGGTCATAGTTGCACGTCCCGTCTGTTTTTCTAGATTTCCCATGTCTGCAGACACCAAGTGCATAGTATGTGCACAGGCTTGGTTTCCGTTTGCCTTGGGTTTCTGTGACTGTATTCCTGTTGGTGCATGTTTCCCTGTCTTATTCCTATCCTCCCTAGCACCACAATGGAGCTCCCACAGTTGTTTTTGGTAATATTATCCTCACTATAGCTAGTGGAGTCCTCTTGTTTGCTATTTTCTGTGGTATTTCTAGTTTGCAATATTGGTTTTATCTTATCTTTGACTACACTTGTTTCCCCACTACGGCTCATGTCCCCTATGAAGTCATTTATATGTATTCCTTCCTGCGTATGATTCCCGACTACCTGGACAAAATCTCCAGCTTCACCATTACTGTCTCCCAGGACAGCACCTCCAGCTTCACCATTACTGTCTCCCAGGACAGCACTCCAGCTTCACCATTACTGTCTCCCGGACAGCACCTCCAGCTTCACCATTACTGTCTCCCAGGACAGCACTATCAGCCCCACATTTACTGACTACCAGGACATCACCTCCAGCCTTACAGTTTCTTACTACATGGCCAGTATCAAGGGCAGTACCATTCAGCCCAGACTTTTTATGTTCCCATCTGTTGAAGAAAGCTTCCAGGTTGTCTATGAAAGCAGATTTGATGTTATCCTCTTTTAATACCCTTGTGATTTTAGTCCACAGATTTTCCTCTTTTGGGGCATACCCAAAAACACTTCCCTGTTTTAATACTGCTTGTAGCTAGTTCTTGGATATCTGCACAAGGGGCGTGACACCAATTTCCACAAAAATGACAATTTATCCATGTGGAAGCCCGTTTGTTTGATTGACTGCAGACTATACAGAGCTTCATAATGATTGAGTGGTTGATTTACTGTAATTCTACTAGCAACCTCTTGAATACTCTATTAATAACCTCCTTAGATGAAGCTCTAGCTATTTGTATTTCTATTTCTAACTAATTGGACAGCTTACCGTGTACGTTCCTGATTTATATTTATTGTTTGTGTTTGATAAGGGTGCCTACAACCCATCCGTTTACAGTCTGCTTTATTGTCCAACGAAACCGTTTGAAACCAGTCAAGGGTTCGGACCATCAAGGGGTCGGACCAGTCGAGGGTTCGGACCAGTCGATCTGATCTGATCAGTGGGTCACTTATTTAAAACATACTAGTCGGTGATTGGGCTAACACATGAAGGATCTACTTGAAATTATCTACCGAGTAATATGTGATTTGATTGATACAAAGTATAACTTGCGTGTTGAAGAGCCGGTGATTTCTGGCAGCTCCTACAGTGACGAACGGTCGAGCCTCAACCCTTGTTTATCAATCGCTGTATCTAGCTTTTCTAGCTTTTTTTTTTTCGTCTCCACCACAATAAATGCTATATTATCACTATAGTTGACTGGTGGAAATTTTGGAGGAAGGACGCTTTTTCTGTAGTAATAATTGCTTCTCGTTGTGTATATTGCGACTGCTGGTAACTACAGGTTATATGAAATTCACAGTATACGTCTGGTATTTCAAGAAAAAGAAACTAATGAAAGTCACTCCACTCCACTAAGTACCATTATAATACTGGTTAGTTGCTACTATAACACTGTATTCTGCTATTCACTGGTATCACTAGATTATATGCGAGTACACTAGCAGGCCAGAAAGATTATTAAAACAGCTGACCACTGTGGTAAGATTCTGGCGACTTCTGGCACCTGCCTCTATAGGCTTATCACTTCATTTACAAATTCACCTGTTTTCAAATGATACTTTAGCCTTGAGGATGTCTCTCCAAGAGAGAATCCGCAGTAATGGATTTAAATTAGATAAGTTTAGATTTAGAAAGGACATAGGAAAGTATTGGTTTGGAAATAGGGTAGTTGATGAGTGGAACAGTCTACCTAGTTGGGTTATTGAGGCTGGGACTTTGGGTAGTTTCAAATCTAGGTTGGATAAGTACATGAGTGGGAGGGGTTGGATTTGAGTGGGACTTTCACATCAGAGCTTATTTCTAGGGTGGCATTGAAAATTGGGTTGGGCAAATGTTTTGTTAGTGGGATGAATTGTAAAGGACCTGCCTAGTATGGGCCAGCAGGCCTCCTGCAGTGTTCCTCCTTTCTTATGTTCTTATGTTCTTATACTAGGGAGCCACTCTAGTATACACTATACACTATGTATACACAATGTTATCAGGGAGACTTTCTTTCCTCTGACAAAGAAAAGTTCTATTATTATTATTTTGCACACGGAACACAGGCCTATGATTCCCCTCTGGCAGTAAACTCTGCTAGGTAGTGCACACTAATTCTCCTTTTTTTACTCAGTATATAATGTTTTCCGCCCAAGATTGGTTCCAGGCGCTAGAGGGATGTATCGTATACGATTAATGGCACAAATTAAAGTTCTAGCACGTAAGAGCGACCATGGCTAAGTATATAAATAATGCTGCTACTACTACTACTACTACTACTTCTACTACTACTACTACTACTACTACTACTACTACTACTACTACTACTACTAATACTAATACTACTACAACTACTACTCCCACTACCACTACTACTAGTATTTATAATAATAATAATTAATAATAATAATAATAATAATAATAATAATAATAATAATAATAATAATAAAACTTTCCGCCTAACCACTGAACGAGGTTTTTGGGTAACAATTAAAAGACAATATTCAAGTAGTAAAAGGGTTTGTGCGTTTAAATGAGTTTTACAAATTATTGACCAGTTGTGGTTTATTTGAATTATTACGATTTAATAAACATATATAAAAATAGCTTCATAGGTTTCAAGTCTATCTGCTACACATTGTTCATTAAGTCATCACATCTGTACCCCACTATTCAAGATCAATAAAATACCTAAAGTAGAGATTAAAATAAACTATGTCCATATAATGAGAGAAAATCATCAGTATAAATACATGGAGATCTAAGTATTTGAGTATATACATTGGTGTATATACACTGGATAATATACTGCAGGGTGTATACAGAGTAGAACAATGAGCAGGAAGAGAAAAGGTGCTAAGGAACTCAGAATGAGTGAATAGTACCTAGTTACAATGAATATACGGTTCCAAGGATAAACTATGCATGAATGAACTTAGGGGAAAAATGGTAGATGAATGGTGTTGGTAGACAAACAGTAGATGAATGATGCTAGGGGACAAAAAGTAGATGAATTGTGCTATAGGACAAACAGTAGATGAATGGTGCTAGGGGACAAACAGAAAATGAATGGTGTTGGTGGATTAACAGTTGATTAATGGCGTTAGTGGATTAGCAGTTGATGAATGGTGTTAGTGGAATAACAGTTGATGAATGGTGCTAGTGGATGAACAGTTGATGAATGGTGCTAGTAGATTAACAGTTGAAGAATGGTGCTAGTGGAATAATAGTTGATGAATGGTGCTAGTGGATTAGCAGTTGATGAATGGTGCTAGTGGATTAACAGTTGATGAATGGTGCTAGTGGATTAACAGTTGATGAATGGTGCTAGTGGATTAACAGTTGATGAATGGTGCTAGTGGATTAACAGTTGATGAATGGTGCTAGGACAAACAATAATGTATATGAATAACGTCAGGATATATTACTGGGGTAACTATGCGAAAGAGAACAAAAACAAAAGTGTACATACTCTTAACAGTTTAGTGATCGATCTTGAGTTCTTGGATGAGTAGTAAGAAGGTTGAGTAGTAAGAAGGTTGAGTAGTAAGAAGGTTGAGTAGTAAGAAGGTTCAATAGTAAGGAAGTTGAATAGTAAGAACATTTAATATTAAGAAGCTTGAGTAGTATGAAGGTTAAGCAGTGAGAAGGCTGAGTAGTAAGAAGATTGAATAGTAAGAAGGTTGAGTAGTAAGAAAGTTGAGTATTATATAGGTTGAGTAGCAAAAAGATTGTGTAGTAAGAAGGTTGAATAGTAACAGTGTTGAATACTAAAAAGATTGAATAATATGAAGATTTAGTAATAAGAAGACTGGACACTAAGAAAGTTGAGAAGTAAGAAGGTTCAATAGTAAGAAGACATGTAGCTGGTTACAGGTAGAACACTCGAAGTAGCGTAAAATGCATACGAATCTCTTCACTTAAAACCTCTGAACTGAAGACCTCTCGTTCGTCGGAGCTTAATCACTCAAGGTCTCAGGACTGAAACATCTCTATTTTTGCGTTCTTAGTAAAGACTGACTCAAATCACTGTATATTACTGTATTCTCAGGGAAGCGTTAAACCTACAGGAATCATGTACAACCTGGGGACAAGGAAGGTAATATGCTCCAAGGGAAGCGTAGTTCTAGTTCCTTGGAAGAAGAGACCTTCAGTAGGCATGATTTTAGTCTCACCTGAAGTCTGAGAAGCCGGGACAGGGGTTTCCACTGACACCTGCTGACCTCTTTACTAGCAACACCTGTAACAAGTTTTATTATTATTACACATTATTATTATTATTATTACATTATTATTACACATTACTCTCTGTAGAGCTTTATCATGTCATGTTTTATTATGCATATCATTATCATGACGTGTTTCGTTTTTTTAGATCTTCATTAAGTCATGTTTCACTCTATAGAACTTTATCATGTCATGTTTTATCTGTAGAACATTAGTGAGTCATAAATCACAGTGTCCAAATTAAACCTGGTTCTACAACTCTTGTCTGTCTCTACACATTGTCTACATGATATCTACACACAGTCTTCAGTGACAGATTTGAAGTCACTATCTTTGGGCAGGTGTATCGCAGACTAGACTTACATGGTGCAGAGACTCTAGCTGTTGGTCCTGTTGCGTTATTGACATCTGCAACACAGGAACTGCCGTGCTGAAGACAACACACCTGTACAACACAAAATTTATCTCAGCATTCAACCAACATTAATTCACGTTATTAACGGTGATTTGCTGTAATAAATTAATAAAAAATATAATCTTTGGTAAAGAGGGACGAATAAAATAAATCTACTGTGTATAAAGTAACGCAATTTTTCAATTTAATTGCTAGTAAGCATCATGTACGTTATGACCATGTCTCTGCTAACCCTTAGTTTCTCCAGCGACAGGAAACTCGGTTTCTTTGGTCAGTGGTGTTAACTCATATCTTATAATCTTGGACAACTGTAAAGGATAACTTAAGCAATTAATGCTTTCAAATATCTTAATTACATTAACCTTAACACACAGAGGCAGTAAAACGAAAAAGAACAATTGGTTCCACAGTCTACAGAACAACTGTCAGTCAGTAACCATGAGAACCTGACAGTCACAGTCAATCCGTTACATGCCAAGCAATTGCCATCCAGTTAATATCTGTTGTCTTTTCATTACTGCCCATTGCCTGGGTATGGGTGATTATCATCAACATGACAGGAAGGGGATGACACGAGCACACAGGATAGGTATGGTGTCATATGAGTATAGTTTTAGTTATAACCCACCAGAGGGGAATGGATGTTGCTTTCACCCAGCAGAAGGGTATGTGTGTCTACCACCAACATAATGTGGGCATGGAAAAAAATATCTTACAGATTATTCTGAAAGGTAAACATGACTCTCACAGTACTTGCAGTAAAACACAGACACACACAATTTTCACATGCATTGTTGTTGAAGATAGTTGCTAGCGTAGTGAGGGTTATTGTGTAGCTCAGTGTTAACCAGGGTGAAGCCAGACCTCTACTGACCGCACACCAGCCCTGGTCTTAATATATACATGTACCAGACCTGACCTGTCTCCTCACCACCACCATTACTGCTACTTCTGCGCTGCTTCCTCGTGCATGACGTCATGCCACTTCTCGAACGTCATACTTTTACTGTGCCATGGACGATCATCAACTGCGCGCGCGCGTCAGTACGTGTGTGTGTGTACTCACATAATTGTGGTTGCAGGGGTCGAGACTCAGCTCCTGGCCCCTCCTCTCCATTGATCGCTACTAGGTCCTCTCCCTCTCTGCTTCCTGAGCTTTGTCATACCTCTTCTTAAAACTATGTATGGTTCCTGCCTCCACTACTTCACTTGCTAGGCTATTCCACTCCCTGACGACTCTATGATTGAAGAAATACTTCCTAACGTCCCTGTGACTCGTCTGAGTCTTCAGCTTCCAATTGTGACCCCTTGTTTCTGTGACCCCTCTCTGGAACATCGTGTCTCTGTCCACCTTGTCTATTCCCCGCAGTATCTTGTATGTCGTCGTGAGTCCGATTTCCCTCAACCTTTCATCGTACAACATTCCCTTGAGCTCTGGGACTAGCCTTGCTGCAAACCTTTGTACTTTCTCTAACTTCTTGACGTGTTTGACCAGGTGTGGGTTCCAGACTGGTGCTGCATACTCCAGTATGGGCCTAACGTACACAGTGTACAGTGTCTTGAACGATTTCTTATTAAGGCATCAGTAGTATAAAGTTGTCGGACTCAAGACACTGCTGGATTCCAGGATAATGAGTATGGAAAGAATGTGATAATGGGGGGACAGCATAACCTCAGGGCTGTCAGGGTACAAGTTTAATGTGTTTAATCATCCCCCAAGGGGATAGACTTATTCCAGTGTATTACTAAGTAGAAAATGGGAGATATGATCACTTCTGACTCCCCCAAGCTCCGCCCCCCCCCGGGGTAAATGCTTGGAAATGACTGTGATAGATGGGAGGACAGTACTTGGATTCAGGTGTTTGGGCACGACTTAATATCTCCGAGGGAGTGATCCCCCCCCCCGGTCCGCAGCTCACTGACGCAACTGCTACTTCTTCCCAACACTGCTGGGTTCAAAGAATGCGGTAATGGAAGACAGCTTAGTCTCTCGAGTTGTAAGACGAGTTAATAATTGGGTGGGGTCTCCGAGGGAATGTTGCTTGTCCACCCATGCCTCGGTAAAAAGGCTCTTCCGGGTATGGTGGTATATTATCTGCCTCCCGCTCGCATCATTTATTCTCAGAGCTGCTAGTTCTTTCCAGGTGGGGGAGGCTTAAAGCAGTGAGAAGGTCATCTAGGGAAGTCCTTTGTGCTGACATATCAAGAGTGAAAGAGCTCTTCTGGGTACATTGACATATATTTTCCTCTTGCCCGCTCTCAGGTGGGGAGAGGCTTAAGTGGTGAGATATTGTTTATATATATATATATATATATATATATATATATATATATATATATATATATGGAGAAAAAGAGAGAAGTTAAGAGAGTGGTGAAGCAATGTAAAAAGAGAGCAAATGAGAGAGTGGGTGAGATGTTATCAACAATTTTGTTGAAAATAAGAAAAAGTTTTGGAGTGAGATTAACAAGTTAAGAAGCTAGAGAACAAATGGATTTGTCAGTTAAAAATAGGAGAGGAGAGTTATTAAATGGAGAGTTAGAGGTATTGGGAAGATGGAAGGAATATTTTGAGGAATTGTTAAATGTTGATGAAGATAGGGAAGCTGTGATTTCGTGTATAGGGCAAGGAGGAATAACATCTTGTAGGAGTGAGGAAGAGCCAGTTGTGAGTGTGGGGGAAGTTCGTGAGGCAGTAGGTAAAATGAAAGGGGGTAAGGCAGCCGGGATTGATGGGATAAAGATAGAAATGGTAAAAGCAGGTGGGGATATAGTTTTGGAGTGGTTGGTGCAATTATTTAATAAATGTATGGAAGAGGGTAAGGTACCTAGGGATTGGCAGAGAGCATGCATAGTTCCTTTGTATAAAGGCAAAGGGGATAAAAGAGAGTGCAAAAATTATAGGGGGATAAGTCTGTTGAGTGTACCTGGTAAAGTGTATGGTAGAGTTATAATTGAAAGAATTAAGAGTAAGACGGAGAATAGGATAGCAGATGAACAAGGAGGCTTTAGGAAAGGTAGGGGGTGTGTGGACCAGGTGTTTACAGTGAAACATATAAGTGAACAGTATTTAGATAAGGCTAAAGAGGTCTTTGTGGCATTTATGGATTTGGAAAAGGCGTTATGACAGGGTGGATAGGGGGGCAATGTGGCAGATGTTGCAAGTGTATGGTGTAGGAGGTAGGTTACTGAAAGCAGTGAAGAGTTTTTACGAGGATAGTGAGGCTCAAGTTAGAGTATGTAGGAAAGAGGGAAATTTTTTCCCAGTAAAAGTAGGCCTTAGACAAGGATGTGTGATGTCACCGTGGTTGTTTAATTATTTATAGATGGGGTTGAAAGAGAAGTAAATGCGAGGGTCTTGGCAAGAGGCGTGGAGTTAAAAGATAAAGAATCACACACAAAGTGGGAGTTGTCACAGCTGCTCTTTGCTGATGACACTGTGCTCTTGGGAGATTCTGAAGAGAAGTTGCAGAGATTGGTGGATGAATTTGGTTAGGGTGTGCAAAAGAAGAAAATTAAAGGTGAATACAGGAAAGAGTAAGGTTATGAGGATAACAAAAAGATTAGGTGATGAAAGATTGAATATCAGATTGGAGGGAGAGAGTATGGGGAGGGTGAACGTATTCAGATATTTGGGAGTGGACGTGTCAGCGGATGGGTCTATGAAAGATGAGGTGAATCATAGAATTGATGAGGGAAAAAGAAAGTGAGTGGGTGCACTTAGGAGTCTGTGGAGACAAAGAACTTTGTCCTTGGAGGCAAAGAGGGGAATGTATGAGAGTATAGTTTTACCAACGCTCTATATATGGGTGTGAAGCGTGGGTGATGAATGTTGCAGCGAGGAGAAGGCTGGAGGCAGTGGAGATGTCATGTCTGAGGGCAATGTGTGGTGTGAATATAATGCAGAGAATTCGTAGTTTGGAAGTTAGGAGGAGGTGCGGGATTACCAAAACTGTTGTCCAGAGGGCTGAGGAAGGGTTGTTGAGGTGGTTCGGACATGTAGAGAGAATGGAGCGAAACAGAATGACTTCAAGAGTGTATCAGTCTGTAGTGGAAAGGAAGGCGGGGTAGGGGTCGGCCTAGGAAGGGTTGGAGGGAGGGGGTAAAGGAGGTTTTGTTGTGCGAGGGGCTTGGACTTCCAGCAGGCATGCGTGAGCGTGTTTGATAGGAGTGAATGGAGACAAATGGTTTTTAATACTTGACGTGCTGTTGGAGTGTGAGCAAAGTAACATTTATGAAGGGGATTCAGGGAAACCGGCAGGCCGGACTTGAGTCCTGGAGATGGGAAGTACAGTGCCTGCACTCTGAAGGAGGGGTGTTAATGTTGCAGTTTAAAAACTGTAGTGTAAAGCACCCTTCGGGCAAGACAGTGATGGAGTGAATGTGGTGAAAGTTTTTCTTTTTCGGGCCACCCTCCCTTGGTGGGAATCGGCCGGTGTGATAATAAAAAAAATATATATATATATATATTTATATATTATATATATATATATATTATAACATATATATATATTATATATTATATATATATATTATATATATTATATATTTTATATATATTATATTATATATATTTATATATATATGTATATATGGGGTGAGATGTTATCAACAAATTTTGTTAAAAATAAGAAAAAGTTTTGGGAGTGAGATTAACAAGTTAAGGAAGACCTAGGAAACAAATGGATTTTCAGTTAAAAATAGGAGAGGAGAGTTATTAAATGGTGAGTTAGAGGTATTGGGAAGATGGAGGGAATATTTTGGAAATTGTTTAAAGTTGATGAAGATAGGGAAGCTGTGATTTCGTGTATAGGGCAAGGAGGAATAACATCTTGTAGGAGTGAGGAAGAGCCATTTTGTGATGTGGGGGAAGTTCGTGAGGCAGTAGGTAAAATGAAAGGGGGTAAGGCAGCGGGATTGATGGGATAAAGTGAAATGTTAAAGCAGGTGGGGATATAGTTTTGGAGTGGTTGGTGCAATTATTTAAAATGTATGGAAGAGGGTAAGGTCCCTAGGGATTGGCAGAGAGCATGCATGTTAATTTGTATAAGGCAAAGGGGACAAAAAGAGTGCAAAAATTATAGGGGGATAAGTCTGTTGAGTATACTGGTAAAGTGTATGGTAGAGTTATTATTGAAAGAATTAAAAGTAAGACGGAGAATAGGATAGCAGATGAACAAGGAGGCTTTGGGAAAAGGGTTTAGGGGGTGTGTGGACAGGTGTTTACAGTGAAACATATAAGTGAACAGTATTTAGATAAGGCTAAAGAGGTCTTTGTGGCATTTATGGATTTGGAAAAGGCGTATGACAGGGTGGATAGGGGGGAAATGTGGCAGATGTTGCAGGTGTATGGTGCAGGAGGTAGGTTACGGGAAAGCAGTGAAGAGTTTTTACGAGGATAGTGAGGCTCAAGTTAGAGTACATAGGAAAGAGGGAAATTATTTCCCAGTAAAAGTAGGCCTTAGACAAGGATGTGTGATGTCACCGTGGTTGTTTAATATATTTATAGATGGGGTTGTAAGAGAAGTAAATGCGAGGGTCTTGACAAGAGGCGTGGAGTTAAAAGATAAAGAATCACACATAAAGTGGGAGTTGTCACAGTTGCTCTTTGCTGATGACACTGTGATCTTGGGAGATTCTGAAGAGAAGTTGCAGAGATTGGTGGATGAATTTGGTAGGGTGTGCAAAAGAAGAAATTAAAAGTGAATACAGGAAAGAGTAAGGTTATGAGGATAACAAAAATATTAGGTGATGAAAGATTGGATATCAGATTGGAGGGAGAGAGTATGGAGGAGGTGAATGTATTCAGATATTTGGGAGTGGACGTGTCAGCGGATGGGTCTATGAAGGATGAGGTGAATCAATGAATTGATGAGGGGAAAAGGGTGAGTGGTGCACTTAGGAGTCTGTGGAGACAAAGAACTTTGTCCTTGGAGGCAAAGAGGGGAATGTATGAGAGCATAGTTTTACCAACACTCTTATATGGGTGTGAAGCATGGGTGATGAATGTTGCAGCGAGGAGAAAGCTGGAGGCAGTGGAGATGTCATGTCTGAGGGCAATGTGTGGTGTGAATATAATGCAGAGAATTCGTAGTTTGGGAGTTAGGAGGAGGTGCGGGATTACCAAAACTGTTGTCCAGAGGGCTGAGGAAGTGTTGTTGAGGTGGTTCGGACATGTAGAGAGAATGGAGCGAAACAGAATGACTTCAAGAGTGTATCAGTCTGTAGTGGAAGGAAGGCGGGGTAAGGGTCGGCCTAGGAAAGGTTGGAGGGAGGGGGTAAAGGAGGTTTTGTGTGCGAGGGGCTTGGACTTCCAGCAGGCGTGCGTGAGCGTGTTTGATAGGAGTGAATGGAGACGAATGGTTTTAATACTTGACGTGCTGTTGGAGTGAGAGCAAAGTAACATTTATAAAGGGGTTCAGGGAAACCGGCGGGGCCCGGACTTGAGTCCTGGAGATGGAAGTACAGTGCCTGCCTCTAAAAGGGGGGGTTTAATGTTGCTTTAAAAAACTGTAGGTAAGCCCCTTCTGGAAAGACAGTGACGGAGTGAATGAGGGGTGAAAGTTTTTTCTTTTTGGGGGCCACCTGCCTTGGGGGAATGGGCCCAGTGTGAATAATTTTTTTAATAATTATATTTTTTTATATATATTATATTATATTATATATATTTTTATATTATATATATATATATATTTTTATGTTAAATAATATATTATATATATAAAAATATATTATTTTTTATATTATTTATATTTTATATATATTATATATTTATATATATATTATTATATAT
Source organism: Cherax quadricarinatus (assembly GCF_026875155.1). Taxonomy (NCBI): domain Eukaryota; kingdom Metazoa; phylum Arthropoda; class Malacostraca; order Decapoda; family Parastacidae; genus Cherax; species Cherax quadricarinatus. Next base: position 60,832,355 of record NC_069400.1, on the reverse strand, counting down.
ATATATTATATATATATAAAAAATTTAATTATTTATATTTTTTTGTTTAGACAGAGAAGATAGTAAATATGTTATATTTTAAAAAAAATAAAAATCAGATTTTTGGCAATTTTTTTTTTGTTTTCCATACAAAAGGGCCAAAGCTGTGAAAAGTTTTTTTGCCATACAAAGGGGCAAACGTGCAATTTTTTTGTGGTTAGACGAATGACTGCCCCCTCCTTTTCCCCTTTGTCAGTTAATAATCTGTGGGAAAAATGATTTCCTTTTCGGTGGGTTGTTTTTTGATGGGAACGTCCCTCCCCCCTTTACTCCCACGTCGGTCTTTTCCCCCTTTCCCTTTCCCCGATTCGTTGTGGGCCCACTTCAAGGTGCCGTTTGTTCAGCCCTGCGCGCAGTGACCTAAACAGGTCATCGACTGGCAGTGAAAGCGTGTGGAAAGGTCCACAAGGGTATCAGACGGGGCATGGGGAAAGGGCTCTGCATTTTCATCTTGGGATTCTGGTTCTTTCTTCTTTGCACTCTGTTTAGGGGAAGTTTCCCTCTTACAGGCTGAAAGTCAAAAAGAAAACATATATATACTTTCAAATGAAGGAGTGGGCTGTCTTAATTACCAAAGGGGGAAAGTATAGAAAAAATTTACCTTTCCCTGAGGGTTATGTTCGCTTTCTTGTATTCACAATGACACTTTTTTGGGTTTTGATCCCGGCTTTTCCCCCTTTAATCTCCCAGCCAATAAAATCAAAATTTTAAAATTCTGACTGGCCCGTGAAAACTATTGAAGAAAAAAAAAGACTCACTTTTTAAAAAAATTTTAAATCCTTCGCTGTTTGTTTCGTTAAATTCAAAGAGAAGTATTAACAAAAAAAATGTCTTGCTTACCAGAATCGAGAATGTTGCTTCCTTCACCATGATGAGAGTAAAGGCTAGGAGAGGTCAGCCTCTGCTTTTTCTGGGAAGGCAGCTTTAGGGGTCTTTACAGCTCAGAGAGGACCTTACCAGCCAGGAGGGGGGGATTTGGGGGATACTCTCGTCGAGGTGACCTTCCTCACAGAGGGGGAAACACAAAAATAACCTTGACTACTTAGGCAAAAATTTAATTTTACAGGGGACCCAAAATTTTAAAATTTTCCCCAGCATTGCTATATAATCTGTCTTGTAAAAAAACGTTTTTCGAGAATTTTTTTTTTTTTAAATATAAAACTCTTTCTAATCCCACAAGGCTTGTTTTATGAATAAACATCATAACATATAGACCGCAAGTGAGTGAAAAATCACTTTGTGTTCTGCCGGGTAAACGATATAAATATTTAATTTTATTTAGTTTAAGAAATTTTTTAAATTTATGCCATAATTCTCTGGTTTTTTCCCGTAACTGTCAAAGAAGAAGGATAGACTATTTTTCTTGTCCAAGAGAAGAAAAAAAAAATGACCCATTACTTTTGAACTGTAAGAAGGTAGAATATTACTTACTAGCGCTATGGGCCTGTCTTCTTTTTTTTTCGCCGGTATTCTCCCGGCCCGGGTCTTTTCCAAGTAGTGGTGACCCAGCCTTGGCTCCCTATCTGGGGAGTGTCTCGAGACTTAAGTCTCCCATGGGAGGAGGTACAAGTACCTCCTCATCTTTGGGACCAAGTGTCCCCAGGCCTAGCCACATTCCCCGCCCTCACGGGGCTCGTAGGGAGAAGCTAGGCCTCTGGTCTGCCATCTACCCCGCCTCAAAGGGGCTCGTGGGGATGGCAGTCTTATGAGCTGCAGATGGTAGCAAGCTCAGGCCTCTATGGGCCTGTCCGAAGGATAGTCATCTAATCTTATTTGCTTTAGAGCGTCTGTAGTGAAACAGCCAATATATGTTACTTTATTTCCTAGGGCGGGAATTAAACTATTATTTATTTCTGCGCAATTCATTTTTTTTTCTTTTTTTTTTTTATTTATGCACGCACATCACAATGAACAGATCTATTCTGGTCGATGGATAAAACACCAGTGGTCTGAGCAAATAATAAAACTACCTTATTATGAGGGGCGGGCTTAGAGAACTGTAATTCAATTCTCAAGTTACCAGATTTTTCAATCGGGAGAGCGTCTTCCACTTGGCTGTCTGTTAAATTGAAAATATTGATGGTTCGCCCGGAGGCGAATGATTCATAGAGAATTAAATTTTCTTCCTCAATGCCCAGAGAGTTAATTGCTTCATAATATAATTTACTATAATGATGGGGGAAATCACTGCTTTTTGCGATAAACTGTATTATTATTAATACATACAGATAAACTGGTTAGATCCCCATGCTCAAAATATAGACCATTCTCCTTATGTTTTCCTGCATAGGCTGTCATGGGCAAAATTACCATGAAAATTTTGGCGGGAATTACATGACCCCATGGCTGATCTATTAGGAGGCTCGTTTGATTGTGACCTAGCACATAATTTTTACTTAGAGTGCGATTAAAAGTATAAATTATCGGCTTTGCGTCTAAGGCTAGAGACTTGTTCAAGGCCATATAAGCTGATGTATATGGGTATACCCTATTAAGCCATAGCTTAGCATAATTAGTATGGAGCTGGTATGTGCTGGCATCATCGTCTGTCCACGCTTGAGGGGATAGTTCCAGCCTAATTTTTAAATCGATATTATCAAGCAGATATTGGTCCAGAGTGGATATGTCCAGAGCCAAGGGAAAACACAGAGTTATGCCCTGTTCTTTATCATTCTTTGTCAGTATCTGTGGTTCTTTTGCCGATGTGCTGGCGAAATAGGCTGTATCGAACAATTTGGTTATACCTTCTCCCCCTTTAAAGTTGGGCAAGAGATACCCCAGTCAAGCGATACTCGACAACTGGCTTTGTTTTACTGAGCTGCAGAGTTTAATAAATGACCAGTAATTAAAACTCGAATTTGTTTCCGTTATTTGCTCGCCCAGAAAGCACTGAACGCCTTTAAATAATGTGTTGGACAGGCCATTAATCAAAACCACGTTGTTTGTGTCTCCTAGTGGGCTTTGCCAATCAGCCTCTGTTAGTCACTCTAAATTCTATAACTATTTTGCCTAAATCTAGAAATGCATTGACCTCATCGCTCTAGGGCCGTGAGGTTGTGCTACGCCTTGCTCCTGCATTCGTCACTCAACCTTGGTGGAGGACGGACATTGGCGGTTGAGCTAGCACCTATTGGTAGCACTGAGTGATTTTTCACAAAATGGCGCAGGCTATCAGGCAGAGAATCAACACTGTGTGTATTGAGGTGTTGAAAGGAACGGTTTATCAAACCAATGCTTCTGTTATGCTCGCCTACTACGGGATACCTACTGCATCAAAACCGACGATCGTATGGGATTGCCTTAAAGGAGTACAAAGGGTCTT
>NC_069400.1:60776757-60828494 GCF_026875155.1 Cherax quadricarinatus | reverse complement strand
TTTTTTCCCCTGGGCCCTTTTCCCTTTATATATTTTCCTTTCCCTTAATGCATTGTTTTTGCCTTCCTATACCTTTGGGTAAACCAAGGACTAGCTTTGGTCTTCCCGTTGTTTCTGTTGCCCTTGGGAACAAACCTTTCCTCTGTCTCCTTGCATTTTGTTGTTACTTACTCCATCATTACATTTACTTTCTTTCCTACCATTTCTCTGTCAAACTGCACCTCCAGCAGGAAGTTCCTCATACCTGTGTAGTCCCTCCTTTCATAGTTTGGCTTTTCCCATTCGACTCCTGTTACCGACTCCACCTGTGACTCTACTATGTAATCAGAACTCAGGACTACATGGTCACTAGCTCCGAGGGGCCTCTGGAGTTACCTGGAGTTTACCTGGAGAGAGTTCCTGGGGTCAACGCCCCCGCGGCCTGGTCTGTGACCAGGCCTCCTGGTGGATCAGAGCCTGATTAACCAGGCTGTTGCTGCTGGCTGCATGCAAACCAACGTACGAGCCACATCCCGGCTGGTCAGGAACCGACTTTAGGTGCTTGTCCAGTGCCAGCTTGAAGACTGCCAGGGGTCTGTTGGCAATCCCCCTTATGTATGCTGGGAGGCAGTTGAACAGTCTCGGGCCCCTGACACTTATTGTATGGTCTCTTAACGTGCTAGTGACACCCCTGCTTTTCATTGGGGGGATGTTGCATCGTCTGCCAAGTCTTTTGCTTTCGTAGTGAGTGATTTTCGTGTGCAAGTTCAGTACTAGTCCCTCTAGGATTTTCTAGGTGTATATAATCATGTATCTCTCCGCCTGCGTTCCAGGGAATACAGGTTCAGGAACCTCAAGCGATCCCAGTAATTGAGATGTTTTATAATAATAATAATAATAATATCTTTATTTACTACAAGTACATGTATGTACAAGGTATACAGTCCTAGCTGACAACAATGACATACTACTATATTGAAAGTCCCTTGTTATGCTCCGCATTTCGGTACATTTCGGGCAAATTAGGTCAGTGTCCCAGGGTGCGACCCACACCAGTCGACTAACACCCAGGTACCCATTTTACTGATGGGGAACATAGACAACAGGTGGAAAGAAACACGTCCAATGTTTCTACTCTGGCTGGGAATCGAACCCAGGCCCTCGCCGTGTGAAGAGAGAGCGTTAGCCACCAGGCCACCAGAGCCCTGTTATGCGCGCCATGAAGGTTCTCTGTACATTTTCTAGGTCAGCAATTTCACCTGCCTTGAAAGATGCTGTTAGTGTGCAGCAATATTCCAGCCTAGATAGAACAAGTGACCTGAAGAGTGTCATCATGGGCTTGGCCTCCCTAGTTTTGAAGGTTCTCATTATCCATCCTGTCATTTTTCTAGCAGATGCGATTGATACAATGTTATGGTCCTTGAAGGTGAGATCCTCCTACATAATCATTCCCAGGTCTTTGACGTTAGTGTTTCGCTCTATTTTGTGGCCAGAATTTGTTTTGTACTCTGATGAAGATTTAATTTCCTCGTGTTTACCATATCTGACTAATTGAAATTTCTCATCGTTGAACTTCATATTGTTTTCTGCAGCCCACTGAAAGATTTGGTTGATGTCTGCCCGGAGCCTTGCAGTGTCTGCAATGGAAGACACTGTCATGCAGATTCGGGTGTCATCTGCAAAGAAGACACGGTGCTGTGGCTGACATCCTAGTCTATGTCGGATATGAGGATGAGGAGCAAGATGGGAGCGAGTACTGTGCCTTGTGGAACAGAGCATTTCACCGTAGCTGCCTCGGACTTTACTCTGTTGACCACTACTCTCTGTGTTCTGCTAGTGAGGAAATTATAGATCCATCGACCGACTTTTCCTGTTATTCCTTTAGCACGCATTTTGTGTGCTATTACGCCATGGTCACACTTGTCGAAGGCTTTTGCAAAGTCTGTATATATTACATCTGCATTCTTTTTGTCTTCTAGTGCATTTAGGACCTTGTCATAGTGATCCAATAGTTGAGACAGACAGGAGCGACCTGTTCTAAACCCATGTTGCCCTGGGTTGTGTAACTGATGGGTTTCTAGATGTGTGGTGATCTTGCTTCTTAGGACCCTTTCAAAGATTTTTATGATATGGGATGTTAGTGCTATCGGTCTGCAGTTCTTTGCTGTTGCTTTACTGCCCCTTTGTGGGTGGGGCTATGTCTGTTGTTTTAGTAACTGTGGGACGACCCCCGTGTCCATGCTCCCTCTCCATTGGATGGAAAAGGCTCGTGATAGGGGCTTCTTGCAGTTCTTGATGAACACGGAGTTCCATGAGTCTGTCCCTGGGGCAGAGTGCATGGGCATGTCATTTATCGCCTGTTCGAAGTCATTTGGCGTCAGGATAACATCGGATAGGCTTGTGTTAACCAAATTTTGTGGCTCTCTCATAAAAAATTCATTTTGATCTTCGACTCTCAGTCTGGTTAGTGGCTTGCTTAAAACTGAGTCATATTGGGACTTGAGTAGCTCACTCATTTCCTTGCTCTCATCTGTGTAGGACCCATCTTGTTTTGGTGGACCAGGGCTGTGCTGGGGCCATTAGTATGTTGTTTTGGTGGACCAGGGCTGTGCTGGGGCCATTAGTATGTTGTTTTGGTGGACCAGGGCTGTGCTGGTGCCATTAGTATGTTCTTTTGGTGGACCAGGGCTGTGCTGGGGCCCCAATACTGGACGTTGTTCTCGACTTTGATTTGGCATAGGAGAAGAAATACTTTGGGTTTCTTTCGATTTCATTTATGGCTTTTAGTTCTTCCCGCGATTCCTGACTCCTATAAGATTCCTTTAGCTTAAGTTCGATGCTTGCTATTTCTCTGACCAGTGTCTCCCTACGCATTTCAGATATATTGACCTCTTTTAGCCGCTCTGTTATTCTTTTCCGTCGCCTGTAAAGGGAGCGCCTGTCTCTTTCTATTTTACATCTACTCATCCTTTTTCTTAGAGGAATAAGCCTTGTGCATACATCGAGTGCCACCAAGTTAATCTGTTCTAGGCATAAGTTGGGGTCTGTGTTGCTTAGTATATCTTCCCAGCTTATATCAGTTAGGACTTGGTTTACTTGGTCCCACTTTATGTTTTTGTTATTGAAGTTGAATTTGGTGAATTATCAGATCATCATTGTTAGTGAAGATGAGGTCTAGTGTATTCTCCAGTTTAGTAGGCTCTATTTTTTGCTGGTTTAAATTGAATTTTGTGCAGAGATTTAAAAGCTCGTGTGAGTGTGAGTTTTCATCAGAGCTGCCTCCTGGTGTTATTACTGCAACAATATTATTTGTAATAAAGTTGGTAGAATTAACGACAATATGTAAAGTAAATGGACACAAGTGCAACTAATGTGACATTTATTGTGGAAACATTTCGCTCTCCAGGAGCTTTATCAAGCTCCTGGAGAGCGAAACGTTGCCACAATAAATGTCACATTAGTTGCACTTGTGTCCTTTTACTTTACAACAATATTATTTGCTATATTCCTCCATTTTAGGTGCCTTAAGTTGAAATCCCCCAGGAGCAAGATGTTGGGTGCAGGAGCTGGAAGAATTTCCAGACAGTGGTCAATTTTTAACAGCTGTTCCTGGAATTGCTGGGATGTTGCATCCGGAGACTTGTAGACTACCACAATGACTAGGTTTTGGTTCTCGACCTTTACTGCTAAAACTTCTACTACATCATTTGAGGCATTAAGCAAACAAGTGACTCTGCAATGTACAGGCCAACCCCCCCCCCCCTTTTTGCCTGTTCATTCTGTCACATCTGTATAGGTTGTAACCTGGGATCCATATTTCGTTGTCCAAGTGATCCTTTATGTGGGTTTCAGTGAAAGCCGCGAACATTACCTTTGCCTCTGCAAGCAGTCCACGGATGAAAGGTATTTTGTTTTTGTGCTGGCTTTAGACCCTGTATATTTGCAAAGAAGAATGTCATCGGACTGGTGGTATTGTTGGTACTGGGGGGGATTTTTTTCCCGGCATTAGTATCTGTATCTGTTGGTTTGGAGTGGAGGCCATCGACTGTGGTTCCACTCCAGGAATTACTGGATTTAGTGTACGATTTCTGCCATTTCCTGCCAGTTTTTTTTCCTTCCTGGCACTAAAAAACCTCTCCCTCTTTGTAACTTGTGAGTTCATTACCTTGTACCTAGTTCAGCCATCAAAACTTTGGAGGCCGGTCCCTGGACCCATTGTGTACCTCTGTAATCTGTAAATACCTTTGTAACTTGTCATGATTGTGACTAGACCTACCTGGAGTTCATTACCTTTGTAAATTGTGAGTTCATTACCTTTGTAAATTGTGAATTCATTACCTCTGTAACTTGCTCAGCTATCAAAACTTTGAGGCCCAGTCCCTGGACCCATTATGTACCTCTGTAATCTTTTGACTACCGCCCACAGGATGGGTATGGGGTGCATAATAAACATATTAAACTAAACTAACTAACTCTTGAGTGGCCGTGGCTACCCAGGTTTTCCCATGGCCTGGATGTTTTGTATCTTTTTGTCCCCTTTAGATGGTGTGTCTGGCAATTTAAGTTATAGCACAGTCTTTCCTGTACTGAAGAGGTACACATTTCAGGGTGAAAAAACTTACAGGAAGGGAGTTTGCATTTTCCTGTTGTCATATGGGCATGGCATTTTCTAGGGTGGTCATAGTTGCAAGTCCCATCTGTTTTTCCAGTTTCTGTGACTGTATTCCCTGTTGGTGCATGTTTCCCTGTCTTATTCCTATCCTCCCTAGCACCAACAATGGAGCTCCCACCAGTTGTTTTTGGTAATATATCCTCACTATTGCTAGTGGAGTCCTCTTGTTTGCTATTTCCTGTGGTATTTCCAGTTTGCAATATTGGTTTTATCTTATCTTTGACTACACTTGTTTCCCCACTATGGCTCCTGTCCCCTATGAGGTCATTTATATGTACTCCTTCCTGCGTATAATTCCCGACTACCTGGACAAAATCTCCAGCTTCACCATTACTGTCTCCCAGGACAGCACCTCCAGCTTCACCATTACTGTCTCCCAGGACAGCACCTCCAGCTTCACCATTACTGTCTCCCAGGACAGCACCTCCAGCTTCACCATTACTGTCTCCCAGGACAGCACTATCAGCCCCACATTTACTGACTACCAGGACATCACCTCCAGCCTTACAGTTTCTGACTACATGGCCAGTATCAAGGGCAGTACCATTCAGCCCAAACTTTTTATGTTCTCATCTGTTGTAGAAAGCTTCCAGGTTTTCTATGAAAGCAGCTTTGATGTTATCCTCTTTTAATACCCTTGTGATTTTAGTCCACAGATTTATCTCATTCGGGCATACCCAAAAACACTTCCCTGTTTTAATACTGCTTGTAGCTAGTTCTTGGATATCTGCACAAGGGGCGTGACACCAATTTCCACAAAAATCACAATTTATCCATGTGGAAGCCCGTTTGTTTGATTGACTGCAGATTACACAGAGCTTCATAATGATTTGAATGGTTGATTTACTGTAATTCTACTAGCAACCTCTTGAATACTCTATTAATAACCTCCTTAAATGAAGCTCTAGCTATTTGTATTTCTATTTCTAACTGTACTTGTATATTGGACAGCTTACCGTGTACGTTCCTGATTTATATTTATTGTTTATGTTTGATAAGGGCGCCTACAACCCCATCCGTTTACAGTCTGCTTTATTGCCTAACGAATCCGTTTGAAACCAGTCAAGGGTTCGGACCAGTCAAGGGTTCGGAACCAGTCTGATCTGATCAGTGGGTTACTTATTTAAAACATACTGGTCGGTGATTTGGGCTAACACATGAAGGATCTACTTGAAATTATCTACCCGAGTAATATGTGATTTGATTGATACAAAAGTATAACTTGCGTGTTGGAGAACCGGTGATTTCTGGCAGCTCCTACAATGATGAACGGTCGAGCCTCAACCCTTGTTTATCAATCGCTGTATCTAGCTTTTCTAGTTTTTTTTCGTCTCCACCACAACAAATGCTATATTATCACTCATACGTAATATCATCAATGTCTGATAATTTATGTAATTATATTTGTGTATACCTAAATAAACTTAACCCTATGAAGAGTGGTTAGGGAACTCAACCTGACAACACAGGAAGACAGGTGGGATAGTGGGAAATAACATACAAAATACCCAGAGGATTTGAAAAGGTGGATAGGGACAAAACGTTATGGAGATGTTACACAACAACAAGGGGTCACATCACATCTGGAAGCTGAAACTCAGATGAGTCACAGGGACAGTAGGAAGTATTTCTTCAGGGAGAGAGCTTCCAGGAAGTGGAACAATCTGGAGAGTGACGAAGTAGAGGCAGGATCTCTACATAGTTTTAAGAAGAGGTATGATAAAGCCCATGGAGCAGGTAGAAAATGAACCTAGTAGTGACCAGTGAAGAGGCAGGGCCAGGAGCTATAACTGACCCCTGCAACCACAATTAGGTGAGTACTTAAAGGGTTCAGGAAATGTAACTCAACACTACAGAGGCACATAATGGGTCCAGGGACTGTACCTCAACATTACAGAGGCACATAATGGGTCCAGGGACTGTACCTCAATATTACAGAGGTACACAGTGGGTTCAGGAACTGTACCTCAACATTACAGAGGTACATAATGGGTCCAGCTGAACAAGTTACAGTGGTACCTATTGACATGTTTGTATCTGCTTAGATATAATAAATTGAGTCACAAAAATATTACAATTTAACTTACATGTTGTTCTAAATTGATATTATCTTATATTTTAGGAAGATAAAGTGGGAGAAGAGGTGTAGGATGAGCCCTTATAACCCACCACCACCGCCGCCACTAGTGTTAAGTGCACTTCCAGTTGTAAGGCCTCGTGGGAGTCTTTGTTTACTCAGAGCACTATACTGCTCATGTGTGAATGTATGATAGGTGACACCACCACTCACATTCCCTCCCCCACTAACATTACAAGCATCACTATAACTGTCATCACAAATACCACTACCAACATTGTGTTCATTACATTTATCAACAGTATTGTATTCAACATTAAAGTCAATGTGGTTGTTGGAACTTATTCGGTACGAAAAGTCCCAACGGGGAAAAGCACAATGTTCGAGGGCCCTTACACCCACCCAAAACACAAACACACTCACCCGGGTTGGCGAAGGTGGTTGGAGGGTACTTCTTAATTGATAGATTTACCCTTCAGGGAAGAAGTAGCTAGTTTATACTGTTAGTACACTAATATTAGGATTATTAAGGCTACTGTAGATAATAATAATGTAGACCTAAGACCTCAACATAGGTAGTAATAGGCTGAATGTAGGCAATCACTAGGTTATGTTAGCTAGGGAGAACTGACAGCCCCAGTCTGAACAACATGTGCCATGATCAGCAGGCGGCGCCCCCACGTGTCTTCACATATGAGGCCTGGGGAAATCTGGTGGAGGCACTTCGACGTACCATAGATGTCCTCCTCCATCAGGCCCATACAGTAAGACAAGACCTCCACTTTTTCTTAGGATTCTGGCCAGTGTCTGGGGAAAGTTGCAAGTGAGTTGAGCTGTAGGGTAGGCCTTTGTGCAGCCGGCAGTTCATGACCAGTATGCACTTTGTCTCTTGTCAACCTAGAAGCTAGTGTCCATTTCTGCATAGTTATACTAGGGGGTACACACCCTCTTGGATACAAGAATTTCTGAGGTGTAGGCAGGTCACTAATATCGACTGAATATTGCAGGAATTAAGGCTCCCGGTTGCACGTGGTTTCTGAGGGGAAGTCGATGGGGCTAAGCTTAGGGAGGTTGAAGACCAGAATAGCTTCTACATCACCAAGTAAGTTAGTCCTTTAAATGTGCATGCAGGCAAGATTTCTTGCAACATCAGTCATTTATGAAAATCTGTCCTATAAGCCACTTGTGAGGCTGAGGTATCGACCTCAGAGCTCGGTGTCAACAGAGCTTGCCAGGGTAGGGGACTCACTTGGATGCAGCCCAGACAAATTTTCACAAGTGGTCCTTTGAACCATGATGTGGAATAGCTAGGTTAAAATTAACATAGCTAGGCCACAGTTAGGAACCAGTTTAACAGTTAGGTTAAGTTAGTACACCTAGGCCCAGAGTTACACAGAGGCTAGGCCAAGCTGACTATAAATAGAATTTGTTATTTGCAGTAATTTACAGGCAGGCCAGGTAGGATAGAGAATCTTGTGAATTTAATTATTTACAGTGATTGCAAGTAATCCAGAGTAGGAGACTTGTGTGTTAATTACTTACAGTGGATTTGCAAGGTAGCCACAGTTAGGCTAGGCTTGTGCAATATTTACATCAGTTATAGTAGCTAGGACAGATTTAACCTAGTTATTATTTACAGGGAGTTCTAAAGCCAGGTTTGGGCTATTGCACATTAGTTAGGTTACGATTTACCTTATCCAACCATCCACGCTAGACTGAGTAAGCTGGGCACAGTTAGGCCAAGCTGTTTACACACATTTTTTATTTACTGTTTCACAAGTTGAATTGTTGAATTTATTTGTGCTAACCAAGTGATTTTAATTTGTGTACTGCATTTTATTGTGTGATTTTCATTGTCTTTGATTCATTTTAATGTGGGATTTGTGAATTGTACCTGAGACTAGGTTAAGTCCTGTAATTATTTGCTGGCATTGTACAGGGAATTGCTAGGTTAAGCTTTCACATCGATACACATTTCGATTGAGATTTGAGAGCTAACAGTGTACATTTTGATTCAGAGTAGAGCCAATATAATAAAGGGAGTTGTTAAGCTTGTTGAGAAGCCTTGTGACTCGTTCATTCTTGCCTAACGCCGTGACGTGCTGTGGGGTGGACTGAGTAAAGTACAATTAGTGTCACACTCCTAATTAAACCTCGACAATGGCAGATGGGAGTTCAGAAGAGTTTGGTTTAGTGTTAGCAAAATTAAAAACGATCAGTAGTGGCATACAAAGGGCATCTAAACAGAATGTGCAACAGGTGCAAGGCTACTTGCCAACACAGTAAAGTAAACTGCGATGATTTGCAAGACTGCTTGAAGCGTTTGGGGGAAAAATGGGAAGCCTACGAACAAGTATTCTCAGCATATGAGCTACAGGCTATTGAGGATGGTGAATCCCAGGATAGTCTTCGGCAGGCTCAGGACGAATTCACTATGGATGATGTAGATTGTCAACAGGAGATGAATACGTGCAAAGATAAGTTAAGTACATTAAAGGCTAGTATTCCAAGGGTGGTGTCGAACACTGCAGGTACCACAAACAGCCACACACCTGTCAATATGTTGCCCAGGTTGCCCCAGTTGAATTTACCGACATTTGACGGAACCCTGAGTACATTGCTTTCTGGGATCAGTATAAAGCCCAGATAGATGACAGGAACGATTTGTCAGATGCCATCAAATTGCAGTATTTGTGATCACAGCTCACTTGGTCCGGCACTACCAGATTACTGACGCTAATTACCAACATGCCAAAGATCAGTTAGAAGACATGTTTGGCAACACTGAAGAGATAAAAGTGGCCATACTTTATCGGTTGTTGGATCTAGAGGCTTGCCGACATGACCGTCAAAGCTTAGAGAAGCTCCGTATTGAAATTATGAGCTTGACAAATAGTTTCAGAGATTTGCATGATAAGGATGATTCAGAATGGGTCCTTAGCCAGGTGATTCAGAGGAAACTGGCTAGCACTACAGTGCATGAGTTACACTTAAAATATCGGACGAATAGGTTCACGGTACAACAAATTGTTGAGGGGTTGAGAGATCTCGTTTCTCATTTGAGTATAGGTGTGAGAGAAGAGTCACCACCATCACTACATAAAAACCCAGACAGTTACTCAAAGATCTCGAGAGATCAGTCTAAAGTTCATACGACTAACGTTGGAGTGTACTATGGTAAAGAAGTGTCTAAGGTAAGAACCTCTAAGCAGAACCTCAGAGGCACTCATACCAGAATATGCGTGTTCTGCGAAGGCGAACACGCTAGCACGAGTTGCTCGGAGTATATATCACTGAGCAGTAGGCAACAGAGACTAAGGGAGTTGAGACTCTGCTTCAAGTGTTGTGGGGAACACTTTGCGAGAGACTGTGGCACCCAGCTCAGTGAGTGTCGAGTCTGTTGCAAAGGTAAGCACCATACTGCACTATGTCCCAATAATTTAAGGGAACCCCAGCTAGTAGGGATATCTCTCAGGTAGAGATAGAAAGTGAGTCTGAGCCTGAAATGGTAGCCAGCGTGATTAGTGGGAGTGAAGTCTCTAATCCGAGTGAGAATCACGGAGGTGCTGCCCTACCTACAGTCATGGCAAAGGTTGTGAATGGGCACAGGTCCGAAACAACCTGATTATTCTTCGACTCAGGAGCACAAGTATCCTTGATAACAAAGAAGTTGGTGGCTAAATTAAAGTTGAAGGCCACAAGGAAAGTTAGTATGATGTTGGGAGGGGCTATAAGTTAGACCCCATCCAAATCTTATGATGTGGTGGATGTCACAGTCAAATTAGGTCGACATCGCAGAGATATTACAGCCTTGGTGGTAGAGATGTTACCCACAGCAATTACAGCTAAGCGATTGAAAGACCTTGATGTGAAGCTGGTAGACCAGGGAATTACCACTGACACAGTCAGAAATGTAGGTATCCTGGTGGGAGCCAGTCAGATAGATGACTTCCTGTCTACACGACGGACGTTTAGGGAAGGAATTGGTTTATACAGATCCCCAGTAGGATACATCATAGGCGGCAGGATTCCACTTGAATTCTCTGCCATGCCAGATAGAGAAGAAGCTGTCCCAATGATAGCTGGGGGAGTAGTGATAATGAATACCAGTATACACAATGAACCGCCAGGGAAGCTGAACCAGGTAGGGAGCGACGAACACTCGGCCACCTTGGGAAAACACTTTTACAGGGTATGTAAGGAGGGAGATAGATTGCCATTAAATCCAGGGAACCTCATATCAGTGGGAGGAAAGGCTACCATGGCATGTGGGCCACTGGGTGGGAAAGTACGGAGCCACTCAGTCAAGGCTAGACATACAAAAGATGTTAAAGCTAAAGGAAAGGGTACTAAGACCACCGGAACTAACAAATTTACACCCCCAGAGGTCCATGCAGGGGAAACTGGACGGTCGAAGTTAGACCAGAGTCTGCTCAACGAGAGTGGCTGGATGGCACTCGTGTACAGGGTACGCCGTGGGGGCTCACGGAAGGTGAACGTGATTTAGACTTAGCACCTACCTTCGCCGGCGGGAGGATGTTGGAATTTATTCGGTCCGAGAAGTCCCAACAGGGAAAAACACACCGTTCGAGGGCCCTTACACCCACCCAAAACACAAACACACTCACCCGGGCTGGCGAAGGTGGTTGGAGGGTACTTCTTAATTGATAGAGTTACCCTTCAGGGAAGAAGTAGATAGTTTATACTGTTAGTACACTAATATTAGGATTATTAAGGTAACTGTAGATAATAATAATGTAGACCTAAGACCTTAACATAGGTAGTAATAGGCCAAATGTAGGCAAAGACTAGGTTATGTTAGCTAGGGAGAACTGGCACCCCCAGTTTGAACGACGAGGTGCAGGTCTCAAAGATGCCAGAGCTTCCTTCTATGGCCAGACACCATCTGAACAACACGTGCCATGATCAGCAGGCAGCGCCCCATGTGTCTTCACATATGAGACCTGGGGAAATCTTGTGGAGGCACCTCGATGTACCGTAGATGTCCTCCTCCATCAGGCCCATACAGTAAGACAAGACCTCAACTTTTTCTTAGGATTCTGGCCAGTGTCTGTGGAAAGTTGTGAGTTGAGCTGTAGGCCTTTGTGCAGCCTGCAGTTCATGACCAGTACGTACTTTGTCTCTTGTCAACCTAGAAGCTAGTGTCCGTTTCTTCATAGTTATACTAGGGGATACACACCCTCTTGGATGCAGGAATTTCTGAGGTGCAAGCAGGTCACTAATATCGATTGAATATTGCAGGAATTAAGGCTCCTGGTTGCACGTGGTTTCTGAGGGGAAGTCGAAGGAGCTAAGCTTAGGGAGGTTGAAGTCCAGAATAGCTTCTACATCACCAAGTAAGTTAGTCCTTTAAACGTGTATGCAGGCAAGATTTCTTGCAACATCAGTCATTTATGAAAATCTGTCCTATAAGCCACTTTTGAAGCTGAGGTACCGACCTCAGAGCTCGGTGTCAACAGAGCTTGCCAGGGTAGGGGACTCACTTGGAGGCAGTCCAGACAAATTTTCACAGTGGTTAACCTTTTCACACTCGGTACCACCACTTATATTACACTCATCACTATTACTAACATTAAATAAGGACACCACTGCCCTCATCACACTCTGCACCACAACTTATATTATGCTCATCACTGTTACTGACATCATAGACACCACTGCCCTCATCACACTCTGCACCACCACTTATATTACGCTTATCACTATTACTAACATCATAGACACCATTGCCTTCATTATGATGCTCACTATAGTTATCAACACAAGTATTGTATTCATCATTACTGTAATTAAGAACACCACCACTACCACCACCACCTTGTTCAGCAGCCTTACACTTGCTTTCACAAATTGTGACAATCTTGTTATTGGTACACTCTACATATCTTTCCTTGTGTTGCTCAAGTTGTTGTTTCAGGAGAAATTGTTGTTTCCAGTACCCTTATGTGCGACATCAGGTTGTATACCACAGGAGCAAGACTTGGAACATCTGGAGGTGTAAAGTCCCGGTCAGTTGAGCTCGTTGGCTGACTGTCAGCTGACTCAGCTAGGCTGGTATTGACAGCCGACGTGATGGAGGTGTGTTGACGTGCTCCCCAGGTGAGGTGCTCAACCCCATTGTCTGAGGGCAGGCATGAGCCAGTATTCAGACTCGAGGAGCCTGGTAGTCCTGGGGGTCATAATGAGGAGTACAGGGTGAGGTGAGGTTGCCTGCAATTTGGGCAGCCCTCACACTGCAGTCAGCATGAGCTGCTGTAACTCCTGAGGTCTTACAATTGATACATTGTTTAGCAACAGTCTGTTGCTGTTTGATCATATCATAACACCATTCAGAAGGATGAGCGTTGGCACACACTGCACACCAGTGTGACTTAGCTTGGCATTTCCTGGCAATGAGGCCCCAGTGTTGACACTTATAACATCGACGTTGAGGAGGTCTGTACAATGCGATGTAATAGCGTCTGTTGAGGGCTGCACAGGAGTGAATATAGCTAATATCAAATTCAAAGTTCAAATTCAAAGTTTATTCTCTATAAGGATTACAATGCTGAGTTTACAGAAATTTGGTTATTGTTTGGTTTACATGTAGTAAATTTGTAATTACAGTGTACCACTAGAACGCTTAGCATGGCTAGGCATTTCGGGCATACAGTGGTCCCTCGATTATCGACGGTAATCCGTTCCTGGAAGCCGGTCGATTATCGAAATGGTCGATTTACGAATCAATTTTCCCCATAAGAAATAATGTAAATTCAATTAATCCGTTCCTGACACCCAGAAGTATTAAAACAAAAAATTTTTTACATGAAATATTCATGTAGTACATAAACAATACAATGGGAAATGATGAATGAAACATTAACAGCATAACACTTACCTTTATTGGAGATTCTTCTTAGTGTATGGGGACTGGAGGAGGAGGAGAGAGTGGATTGACTTTTCCTCTTGTGTAATGAAGGTCCTCTTTGGCATTTTCTTCCAGAAGAGGCCTGTTTCGTCACAATTGAACACTTGTTCAGGTTTCAGTCCTTCAGCCTCTATGTACTCCTGGAATTCATGCACATATTTTTCAGCCGCCTTGTGGTCCGAACTGGCAGCCTCACCATGCCTTACCACACTGTGTATGCCAGTACGCTTCTTAAATCTCTCAAACCAGCCTTTGCTGGCCTTAAAATCACTCACTTCACCACTATTTGCAGGCAATTTATTTACCAAATCTTAATGCAACTGCCTAGCCTTTTCACAAATAATCGAGGTCATAGACTGTCTCCTGCTAATTGTTTCTCATTTATCCACACCAATAATAACTTCTCAACCTCTTCCAGTACTGGTGATCTCATTTTTGTCAACATATTTACCCCCTTTGCAACAACAACGTCCTTGATTTCCTTTCTCATGGCTATGATGGAAGATATGGTTGAATGATTTTTGTTATACATCCTCGCCAGTTCGCCCACACGTACGCCACTATCATATTGTTCAATGATGTTTTTCTTAAATTCAATGGTATTTCTCACCTTCTTTACCAAAGGTTTGGCACTAGGAGCTTTCTTTGGAGCCATGGTAGCTTATTTAGCACTTAAATAACTTGCAAGCACTAAAATAAATGAAATATGAAATATTTCACTGGAGTACGTGAGAGGACCGCCGCTAACTGGTAAACAATGGCACACTGGCTGGGAAGGAAGGCTGAGGCAGGTCGAGGCCCGCTTACCTCGTGCATACGCGTCTGGGATGACGGGTCGAGACGGGTCGATAAACGAATTTCGGTCAATTTCCGAGTCAATATTTTGTCGAAAAAACCGGTTGATTTCCGAAATGGTCGACTTTCAGGCCGGTCGATTATTGAGGGACCACTGTGCTTAGTTTTATTCTTAATTGTAAAATATTACAAATTATGAGGTAAGTTGGTATTATGGCTAAGTGACAAAATACTAGTTTGTGAGTTTAGCAGTGTGAATGCTTTTGTTTTGGCACAGTATATAGTTTCAGTATTGGAGTATCACAGGATTCATTATTTTAAGACTGAGATTAATATTTCTGTTTATGGTCAAAAGAGTGAGCGAGTGTAAGTGTGAACCACCAGTGGTATTCGTGTAGTTTAGTTGACGGGGTGTATCAGGGAGATAAGATGTTTTCTAATGGTAGTTTTGAAGGTGATGAATGTGTCTGCAGTTCTAGAGTTCTCAGGTAGGGTAATTCCAGATTTTAGGGCCTTTGACATACATTGAATTTTTGTAAAGGTTTAGTCAGACACGGGAATGTCGTAGAGATGTTTGTTTCTGGTGTTATGCCTGTGGGTTCTGTCACAACTATCAAGAAAGCGTTTAAGGTCAAGGTTGATATTAGAGTTTAAGGCCCTGTAGATATAGATTGCACAGTAGTAAGTGTGGATGTACTGAACTGGGAGTAAGTTTAGATCTTTGAAGAGTGGGGGGGTGTGCTGCCAGGGATGGATTTAGTGATTATTCTTACTGCAGCTTTTTGTTGGGTTTATTATTGGCTTTAGGTGTGTTGCTGCAGTTGATCCCAAGCACAAATAGCATAGGTGAGGTATGGATAAATAAGCGAGTGGTATAGTGTGAGAAGGGCATTTTGCGGCACGTAGTATCGTATCTTGGAGAGGATCCCAACCGTATTGGATACTTTTTTTGGCTATATGCTGGATATGGGTGCTGAAATTCAGGTTGTTGTCAAGGTATAAGCCTAGGAATTTTCCCCCATTATTTCTGGTAATTAGAGTGTTGTCAGTCTTAATGTTAATTTGTGCATCTCTGCTCTGCTACCAAACATAATATAGTAAGTTTTGTCAGTGTTAAGCGTAAGTTTATTGGCTGTCATCCAAGTCGATATTTTAATCAGCTCCTCATTCACAATGGTGTTGAGGGTGGCAAGATTAGGGTGAGAGATGACATAAGTCGTGTCATCAGCAAAGAGAATGGGTTTCAGGTGTTGGGATACGTTTGGAAGGTCATTGATGTATATGAGGAAGAGCAGGGGACCAAGGACACTTCCCTGCGGAACTCCATATCAAGTGGCCGTGTTGCTGATGCTGTGTCTTTAATGGTGATGTACTGATACCTATTAGTAATGTAAGATTTGAAATAAGCAAGCGCATGGCCTCTTATACCGTAGTGGTCAGTTTGTGGAGTAGGATTTCGTGGTTTACTGTGTCAAAAGCTTTTCTTAGGTCAATAAAATTCCTAGTGGATATTCCTTATTTTCCAATGCTGTGTAAAGTAGATCTAGCATTTTTATGATTGCATCATTAGTGCTTTTATTTTTCCTGAATCCAAACTGGCAGGGGTTGAGTATGTTTTGAGCCGTTATAAATGAATACAGTCTCCTGTGCACGAGTTTCTCAAAGATTTTGGATAGCAATGGTAAGTTAGATATTGGCCTATAGTTGTTTAAGTCTGTAGGGTCACCACCTTTATGTATTGGTGTAACCCTTGCCATCTTGAGTAGTTTCGGGAAGGTGCTAGTCTCTATTGACTTGTTAAAAAGTAATGAAATAGCATGGCAAAGGACATGGGCCGCTCGCTTGTACAGTAATGGTGGGACATGAGACAGATTCCCCGAGTTATTTTTAAGTGACTTTATGATCTCAATGACTTCCGTGGGCTCAGTTGGTGCAAGATAGAAGGAATTAGGGAAATTTCCATCTAGGTAGTCCCCGGCATGGGCATTGGTATGTGGGATTTTACTGGCGAGATTAGATCCTATGTTTGAGAAGAAGTCGTTTATCTTGTTAGCTGTGTCAGTGGATGTAGTGGTGTTTCATTAGGTTTTAGTTAGGACAATATTCTTGGTTTTTTCTCAGTTTGTGGGTCCCTAGAATCTGAGAGAGTGTTTTCCAGGTCTTTTTTATATCTCCTCTAGTGTCTGTGAATCTACTGGAGTAGTATAGTTGTTTGGCTTTTTTTATTACTTTGGTGAGAGCTGATGAATAGTGTTTAAGAGTATCTTTGTGTATTAAGCCCTGTCTATATTGCTTTTCATATTAGTGTTTCTTGTCAATGGATTTCAGAATGGTGCTGGTTAGCCATGGGCAACCAAGCCGTTTGTTTGTGATCTGTTTTGTTTTTATAGGACAATGTTTGTTGTATAGTCTAAGTAATTTGTTAAGAAAGATGTCTGTCCAGTCATCAATACCATTGGCCTTGGAGAATTCTGTAGGCCAATCAACAGTCTCTAGGTCAGCTGTGAACTTCCTTACTGAGGCCTCGTCATGGAGTCTAAATGAGACTTTGTTGTATTCAAGTGGTGGTTTACTAATGTTTGTCAGGAGGAAGGTCGGGTAGTGGTCTGTAGTGCTATCTGTGATTATCCCTGATTTAAGGGGGCTAGTATATTGGTCCATATGTGGTCTATTATGGTTGCACTTGTCTCAGTGAGCCTGGTTGGTTTAGTTATTGTTGGTAAAGTGGCTAAAGTGTCATTTGAAAACAGGTGAATTTGTAAATGAAGTGATAAGCCTATAGAGGCAGGTGCCAGAAGTCGCCAGAAACTTACCACAGGTCAGCTGTTTTTAATAATCTTCCTGGCCTGCTAGTGTACTCGCATATAATCTAGTGATACCAGTGAAGAGCAGAATACAGTGTTGTAGTAGCAACTAACCAGTATTATAATGGTACTTAGTGGAATGGAGTGACTTTCATTACTTTCTTTTTTCTTGAAATACCAGATGTATACTGTGAATTTCATATAACCTGTAGTTACCAGCGGTCGCAATATACACAACGAGAATCAATTATTACTACAGAAAAAGCGTCCTTCCTCCACAATTTGCACCAGTCAACTATAGTGATAATATAGCATTTATTGTGGTGGAGACGGAAAAAAAAATAGAGAAGCTAGATACAGCGATTGATAAACAAGGGTGGAGGTCGACCGTTCGTCATTGTAGGAGTGCCAGCAGTCACCGGCTCTTCAACACGCAAGTTATACTTTTGTATCAATCAAATCACATATTACTCGGGTAGATAATTTCCAGTAGATCCTTCATGTGTTAGCTCAAATCACCGACCAGTATGGTTTAAATAAGTGACCCACTGATCAGATCAGATAGACTGGTCCGAACCCTTGACTGGTCCGAACCCTTGACTGGTCCGAACCCTTGACTGGTCCGAACCCTGGACTAGTTTCAAACGGTTTCGTTGTGCACTACCTAGCAGGTTAATAATAGAATATTCAAGAGGTTGCTAGTAGAATTGCAGTAAATCAACCATTCAAATCATTATGAAGCTGTGTGTAGTCTGTGGTCAGTCAAACAAACGGGCTTCCACATGCATAAATTGTCATTTTTGTGGAAATTGGTGTCACGCCCCTTGTGCAGATATCCAAGAACTAGCTACAAGCAGTATTAAAACAGGGAAGTGTTTTTGGGTATGCCCAAATGAGATAAATCTGTGGACTAAAATCACAAGGGTATTAAAAGAGGTCAACATCAAAGCTGCTTTCATAGAAAACCTGGAAGCTTTCTACAACAGATGGGAACATAAAAAGTCTGGGCTGAATGGTACTGCCCTTCATACTGGCCATGTAGTCAGAAACTGTAAGGCTGGAGATGATGTCCTGGTAGTCAGTAAATGGGGGGCTGATAGTGCTGTCCTGGGAGACAGTAATGGTGAAGCTGGAGGTGCTGTCCTGGGAGACAGTAATGGTGAAGCTGGTAGGTGCTGTCCTGGGAGACAGTAATGGTGAAGCTGGAGATGCTGTCCTGGGAGACAGTAATGGGGAAGCTGGAGATGCTGTCCTGGGAGACAGTAATGGTGAAGCTGGAGATTTTGTCCAGGTAGTCGGAATTATACGCAGGAAGGAATACATATAAATGACCTCATAGGGGACAGGAGCCATAGTAGGGAAACAAGTGTAGTCAAAGATAAGATAAAACCAATATTGCAAACTAGAAATACCACAGAAATAGCAAACAAGAGGACTCCACTAGCAATAGTGAGGATATATTACCAAAAACAACTGGTGGGAGCTCCATTGTTGGTGCTAGGGAGGATAGAAGTAAGACAGGGAAACATGCACCAACAGGGAATACAGTCACAGAAACCCAAGGCAAACGGAGACCAAGCCTGTGCACATACTATGCACCGGTATCTGCTGGCATGGGAAATCTGGAAAAACAGATGGGACGTGCAACTATGACCACCCTAGAAAATGCCATGCCCATATGACAACAGGAAAATGCAAACTCCCTTCCTGTAAGCTTTTTCACCCTGAACTGTGTACCTCTTCAGTACAGGAAAGACTGTGCTATAACTTAAATTGCCAGGCATACCATCTAAAGGGGACAAAAAGATACAAAACATCCAGGCCATGGGAAAACCTGGGTAGCCACAGCCACTCAAGAGGGAGAGATTTTTTAGTGCCAGGAAGGAAAAAAAACTGGCAGGAAATGGCAGAAATCGTACACCAAATCCAGTCATTCCTGGAGTGGAACCACAGTCGATGGCCTCCACTCCAAACCAACAGATACAGATACTAATGCCGGAAAAAAAAATCCCCCCCCAGTACCAACAATACCACCAGTCCGATAACATTCTTCTTTGCAAATATACAGGGTCTAAAGCCAGCAACAAACAACAAAATACCTTTCATCCGTGGACTGCTTGCAGAGGCAAAGGCAATGTTTGCGGCTTTCACTGAGACCCACATAAAGGATCACTTGGACAACGAAATATGGATCCCAGGTTACAACCTATACAGATGTGACAGAGTGAACAGGCAAAAGGGGGGGCTTGGCCTGTACATTGCAGAGTCACTTGTTTGCACAGAACTGCTAAATGCCTCAAATGATGTAGTGGAAGTTTTAGCAGTAAAGGTCGAGAACCAAAACCTAGTCATTGTGGTAGTCTACAAGCCTCCGGATGCAACATCCCAGCAATTCCAGGAATAGCTGTTAAAAATTGACCACTGTCTGGAAAACCTTCCAGCTCCTGCACCCAACATGTTGCTCCTGGGGGATTTCAACTTAAGGCACCTAAAATTGAGGAATATAGCAAATAATATTGTTGCAGTAATAACACCAGGAGGCAGCTCTGATGAAAACTTACACTCATGCGAGCTTTTAAATCTCTGCACAAAATTCAATTTAAACCAGCAAATAATAGAGCCTACTAGACTGGAGAATACACTAGACCTCATCTTCACTAACAATGATGATCTGATAAGAAATGTCACCATATCAAAAACAATATACTCAGATCACAACATAATTGAGGTTCAGTCATGTAATGCGCGAGCCCCAGATCGACATAATGAGATTAGTCACGAGGGAGCATTCACCAAATTCAACTTCAATAACAAAAACATAAAGTGGGACCAAGTAAACCAAGTCCTAACCGATATAAGCTGGGAAGATATACTAAGCAACACAGACCCCAACTTATGCCTAGAACAGATTAACTCGGTGGCACTCGATGTATGCACAAGGCTTATTCCTCTAAGAAAAAGGAGGAGTAGATGTAAAACAGAAAGAGACAGGCGCTCCCTTTACAGGCGATGGAAAAGAATAACAGAGCGGCTAAAAGAGGACAATATATCTGAAATGCGTAGGGAGACACTGGTCAGAGAAATAGCAAGCATCGAACTTAAGCTAAAAGAATCCTTTAGAGTCAGGAATCGCGGGAAGAACTAAAAGCCATAAATGAAATCGAAAGAAACCCAAAGTATTTCTTCTCCTATGCCAAATCAAAATCGAGAACAACATCCAGTATTGGGCCCCTACTTAAACAAGATGGGTCCTACACAGATGACAGCAAGGAAATGAGTGAGCTACTCAAGTCCCAATATGACTCAGTTTTTAGCAAGCCGCTAACCAGACTGAGAGTCGAAGATCAAAATAATTTTTTATGAGAGAGAGCCACAAAATTTGATTAACACAAGCCTATCCGATGTATCCTGACGCGAAATGACTTCGAACAGGCGATAAATGACATGCCCATGCACTCTGCCCCAGGGCCAGACTCATGGAACTCTGTGTTCATCAAGAACTGCAAGAAGCCCCTATCACGAGCCTTTTCCATCCTATGGAGAGGGAGCATGGACACGGGGGTCGTCCCACAGTTACTAAAAACAACAGACATAGCCCCACTCCACAAAGGGGGCAGTAAAGCAACAGCAAAGAACTACAGACCAATAGCACTAACATCCCATATCATAAAAATCTTTGAAAGGGTCCTAAGAAGCAAGATCACCACCCATCTAGAAACCCATCAGTTACACAACCCAGGGCAACATGGGTTTAGAACAGGTCGCTCCTGTCTGTCTCAACTATTGGATCACTACGACAAGGTCCTAAATGCACTAGAAGACAAAAAGAATGCAGATGTAATATATACAGACTTTGCAAAAGCCTTCGACAAGTGTGACCATGGCGTAATAGCACACAAAATGCGTGCTAAACGAATAACAGGAAAAGTCGGTCGATGGATCTATAATTTCCTCACTAACAGAACACAGAGAGTAGTCGTCAACAGAGTAAAGTCCGAGGCAGCTACGGTGAAAAGCTCTGTTCCACAAGGCACAGTACTCGCTCCCATCTTGTTCCTCCTCCTCATATCCGACATAGACAAGGATGTCAGCCACAGTACCGTGTCTTCCTTTGCAGATGACACCCGAATCTGCATGACAGTGTCTTCCATTGCAGACACTGCAAAGCTCCAGGAGGACATCAACCAAATCTTTCAGTGGGCTGCAGAAAACAATATGAAGTTCAACGATGAGAAATTTCAATTACTCAGATATGGTAAACATGAGGAAATTAAATCTTCATCAGAGTACAAAACAATTTCTGGCCACAAAATAGAGCGAAACACCAACGTCAAAGACCTGGGAGTGATCATGTCGGAGGATCTCACCTTCAAGGACCATAACATTGTATCAATCGCATCTGCTAGAAAAATGACAGGATGGATAATGAGAACCTTCAAAACTAGGGAGGCCAAGCCCATGATGACACTCTTCAGGTCACTTGTTCTATCTAGGCTGGAATATTGCTGCACACTAACAGCACCTTTCAAGGCAGGTGAAATTGCCGACCTAGAAAATGTACAGAGAACTTTCACGGCGCGCATAACGGAGATAAAACACCTCAATTATTGGGAGCGCTTGAGGTTCCTAAACCTGTATTCCCTGGAACGCACGAGGGAGAGATACATGATTATATACACCTGGAAAATCCTAGAGGGACTAGTACCGAACTTGCACACGAAAATCACTCACTACGAAAGCAAAAGACTTGGCAGACGATGCACCATCCCCCCAATGAAAAGCAGGGGTGTCACTAGCACGTTAAGAGACCATACAATAAGTGTCAGGGGCCCGAGACTGTTCAACTGCCTCCCAGCACACATAAGGGGGATTACCAACAGACCCCTGGCAGTCTTCAAGCTGGCACTGGACAAGCACCTAAAGTCAGTTCCGGATCAGCCGGGCTGTGGCTCGTACGTTGGTTTGCGTGCAGCCAGCAGCAACAGCCTGGTTGATCAGGCTCTGATCCACCAGGAGGCCTGGTCACAGACCGGGCCGCGGGGGCGTTGACCCCGGAACTCTCTCCAGGTAAACTCCAGTTTGGAAAGTCGACGAGGGCTTGCAACTTGCTCTGACGCCAGATATTGAGGATTCAAGTGCTTGTTGACGTTGTAGATGACAATAGGCACTTTATGTGCCCTTGGTGGGGCAGCTCGGTGTTTAATGTTGGCATATTCGTGAGTGAGAAGTTTGTCTATAAATGCTGAATCATTAAGCACAAAGATGTAGTTATCCTCATCGTGGAGAAACTTGATCGTTTTCTCATGATTGTCTACACTAGCTTCGAAAAACCAGTTACACTTGGTCTCTTGATCAGTGTTGTTAGGGAAATCTAACCTGACAGCTTTGGGAGGGTGTGCGCCCACTGTATTGCTTTCAGCAAGCTTTCTCTGGAAGTCTCGTTTTTTTCCCGATCCTGTTTACTAAAATATGCTTCAAATCTGCCTTCACCGTCATCTACGTCAACACCATCAGCTATATTCATAGCTGACAGGAGTTTGGTGGTTCACACTTACAATCACTCACCCACTTGACTATAATCACAGAAATGCGAATCTTGATCATAAAATAATGAATCCTAACTAGTCATAAGTTTGCCTGTGATACTACAATATAGAACCTGTGTATTGTACAAAAGAAAAGCATTTACATTGCTAAACTCACAAACTATAATGTAGTCACTTAGCCTTAATACCAACTTACTCAATAATCTGTATTAATTTAGAGTTAAGAATTAATCTAAGTCTGCCCGAAATGCCTAGCTATGCTAGGTGTCCTAGTGGCTCCCTCCTGGAGTTTACCTGGAGAGAGTTCCGGGAGTCAACGCCCCCGCGGCCCGGTCTGTGACCAGGCCTCCTGGTGGATCAGAGCCTGATCAACCAATATCCAAAATCTGTAAACCCCGCATTGTAATCTTTATTGAGAATAAACTTGATTGATTGATTGATTCTCAAGGTTTTAACCAGATTTATTTCTTGTTTTTGCATTCCTAAAACTATTCAAAGTGATCATGGTACTAACTTCACTGCCAAAGCATTCTGGGAAGCATTAACTAGGTTAGGGATAATCCATAACTTATCCACTGCCTATCATCCTCAGTCCCAAGACGCCTTGGAAAGATTCCATCAGACGTTAAAAGCCATGATGAGAACTTTTTGTATGCATTTTCCTACAGACTGGGATGAATCACTACCTTTGTTGCTGTTTTCAATAAGAGAAACTGTGCAGGAGTCTACCGGGTACAGTCTGTTTGAGCTGATCTTTGGGCACAATGAACGAGGTCCTCTTCGGGTGCTCAAAGAAGGATGGGTGGGAGAAGACGTTAGCTCAACACTCTACAACCCGTCTTCAAGGTTGCAGGTGGCACGTCAGGTAGCCAAGGCTAACCTAAAGGCAGTTCAAAATAAGATGAAACAGAGGTATGACAGAAATGCACAGTTCCACTCCTTCTATCCAGGAGACAAGGTGTTGGTACAGGAACCTATACCTGGCCACACTTTGAAAGCTAGATTTACGGGACCTATGCAAATTGTAAGTAAATTATCTGATGTAAATTATGTGGTATCTCTCCTTGATAAGACCTCAAAAACTAAAACTTACCACATTAATCAATTAAAATCTTTTCATACACCAGATAAACTCCCAGTAATGACTCTGTCCTCTACATCTGAGGACGACTCTGACTCTTTGCACTCTATTTCTGAAATTAATATCAAACTTCCAAACTCTGTCCTCCTCAAGGACCCTAGTCCTTTAATGGTGGGGCTATCTGAAACTCAAGCAACAAGTTTAACTGTGCTTCTACAGTCATACCCTGATATTTTTTTGGGTGTGCCTAAAAAATGTACGTTAGATTATCAAGTAGTAGATGTGAGAAACTCTAAACCTATTAAACTCTCCCCCTACAGAGCTAATCCTGAAAAGCAGAAGCTACTTCAGCAGGAAGTAGAATTTCTGTTAGAGCATGGGTTAGTGGAGGAGTCATCTAGTCCATGGGCTTTACCGTGTATCCTTTTTAAAAAAGCTGATGAAGGATTTCGTATGTGTACAGACTACCGTAAGGTGAATGAGGTCACAATCACAGATGCTTACCCTCTTCCTCGTCTAGATGACGTAATCGACTCTATGGGTAAGGCTACTTTTGTGTCAAAATTAGATCTCCTTAAAGGTTACTATCAGGTACCTTTGACGGATAAGGTGAAGGAAATCTCTGCCTTCATAATTCCAGGAGGTCATTATCAATATACAGTTACCCCCTTCGGAATAAAAAATTCCACCTCTTCATTCCAGAAATTTATTCATTAGGCTATTAAAGGACTTGAAGGCTCGGCAGCATACCTGGATAATATCGTAATGGTGTCTGATACCTGGGATCAACACCTATTTAGACTTAAGGCTCTGAGACTTTTCAGAGTTCCCATTTAACTGTTAATTTATCTAAGTCTTCCCTTGGCCAGGCCACTGTTACTTTTCTAGGCCATGAAGTAGGTAGTGGCAAAGTTGCTCCTAAATTTGCTAAAGTTCTAACCATTAAAGATTATCCAGTTACACATGATAGGAAATCTCTTCAACGTTTCCTAAGCATGATAGGATTTTACGGAAGATTCTGTAAAAACTTTTCAGATATTGTAGCACCTCTTACCTCTCTTACCAGCTGTAAAGTTCTCTTTAATTTGACCCCAGAGTGTCAAAATGCTTTTTCTAAAGCAAAAAGATTGTTGTGTACTGCACCCATTCTTTTGTCTCCAGACTTCTCCAAACCTTTCTCATTACAGTTGATGCTTGTGAGTCTGGGGTTGAGGCAGTACTGTTGCAAAATGGGGACTAGGAGTTGCAGCCTGTAGCCTTCTTCTCACTGAAGTTCCAGCCACACCAGAGGGCTTACTCTGCTATCGAAAAAGAAACCCTCACACTGGTACTGGCTTTGGAGCACTTCGATGTTTACCTGGGCCAGACTTCGCAGGTGGTCACTGTCTATAGTGACCACAACCCTCTAGTATATCTCTAAGCCATGAAGAACCACAATACGAGGCTCATGAAATGGAGTCTACAACTTCAACCCTATTTTCTCAGAATATTACACATTGCCGGCAAAGAAAAGAAATTGGCAGACTCTTTATCAAGATCCTAAAACTCATAATTATAATTATATATTAGGTTAAGATGTGTTAGGGATCTGTGGTAACCCCTTTCAAGCTCTTTTTTTATCCCCTGGTGTGGGTTTTTTTTTTAGAGAGGGAGTGTGGGATACCGTCCTTCTGCACTTTGGACCTACACTAGCCCGACTGTCTGCTGTCTTGCTCTGAGTTTAGAGTTTGGCTTTTTGTCGTGAATAAAGCTGAGCTCTGTCTAAGAGCTGGATGGTTGAGAGGAAAGGTGGTCCCATTATATGGTGCCATGGCAGCACGGTTACCACTGGGAGGTGGGATCATAATCCTGAGCCCTCTTGGGGTGAGGGGTTTGGCATGCAAAGAGTACATAACCTTTATTCAGCGCATGTACACACCCTCATTGAAAGGCTATCTCCCCAACCAGCAAACCAGGTACTAAGGGTTGATGATGGGGCCCCGTCGTTCAATCACTACCCAGGTTCCAGCCAATGAGAAGATGGTTTTGGCAATCATAGAGGTGTTGTGGGTACCACTCACCTGTCTGCCCTTGTCATTCCCATTCTAGAGCTGATTGAAGCATGGTCTGCTCTCTAGTGGCTTCTATTCTGCCTTGCTTACCGTGGAGTGAACTAATACCTATTGTTGTACATAGTGTATATAGTGTACATACTTCTGTTCTAAATTGGTGAAGGATAATACAAATAAAAGGTTTTTCTGCTGTGTTTATTTTGCTACCTTTACACCCAGGTTAACAGGCCTTTGGGACTCCTGGGTTGTAATAGTCACACTTATCGAAGGCTTTTGCAAAGTCTGTGTATGTTACATCTGCATTCTTTTTGTCTTCTAGTACATCTAGGACCTTATCCTAGTGATCCAGTAGTTGGGACAGACAGGAGCAACCTGCGCTAAATCCATGCTACCCTGGGCTGTGTAATTGATGCGTATCTAGATGGGTGGCAATCTCGCTTCGTAGGACCCTTTCAAAGATTTTTATGATATTGGATATTAGCGCTATCGGTTTGTAGTTCTTTGCTATTGCTTTGCTGCCCCCTTTGTGGAGTGGGGCTATGTCTGTTGTTTTTAGTAACTGTGGGACGACCCCAGTGTCCATGCTCCCTTTCCACACGATGTTAAAAGCATGTGATAGGGGCTTCTTGCTGTTCTTGATGAAGACGGTGTTCCATGAGTCTGGCCCTGGGGCAGAGTGCATGGGCATGTCATTTATCGCCAGTTCGAAGTAATTTGGCGTCAGGATAATATCAGATAGGCTTGTGTTTACCAAATTCTGTGGCTCTCTCATAAAAAATTAATTTAGATCTTCGACTCTCAGACTGGTTAGCAGCTTGCTAAAAACTGAGTTATATTGGGACTTGAGTACCTCACTCATTTCCTTCCTGTCATCTGTGTAGGACCCATCTTGTTTAAGTAGGTGCCAAATACTGGATGATGTTCCCGACTTTGATTTGGCATAGGAAAAGAAATACTTTGGTTTTTCTTTCCATTTCATCTATGGCTTTTAGTTCTTCCTGCGATTCCTGACTCCTATAAGAATCCTTTAGCACTAGTTCGGTGTTTGCTATTTCTCTGACCAGTGTCTCCCTACGCATTGCAGATATATTGGCCTCTTTTAGCTGCTCTGTTATTCTTTTCCGTCGCCTGTAAAGGGAGCGCCTGTCTCTTTCTATTTTACATCTACTCCTTTTTCTTAAAGGAATATGCCTTGAGCATACATCGAGTGCCTCAGAGTTAATCTGTTCAAGGCATAAGTTGGGGTCTGTGTTTCTTAGTCTATCTTCCCAGCTTATATTGTTTAGGACTTGGTTTGCTTGGTTCCACTTTATGCTCTTGTTACTGAAGTTATTTTTGTAGGTAATAGACATGTAGTTTAACCTCATTCCTAGAAATGATCCGTATTGTAGATAATAATAATAATAATTTTTTTTTGAACATGATACATAGTTGTGCAAGGGATTACATGTGTAAGGAATTACATGGGTGTACATGCCAAAAGCCCCTTGTATGCAGAGCATTCTGGGCAGGCTTAATGACTCTCGTGTAGTTGTCTTAATGACCCTCGTGTAGTTGTCTTAATGACCCTCGTGTAGTTGTCTTAATGACCCTCGTGTAGTAGATAGTCTTAATAGTATGATAATAAGATATTATCTCCTTAATAGAATATTAATAAGATATTATCACCTTTATATTATAATAATAAGGTAAAAGGATCCCAATGGAAATAAGTCACCCTGTCTGACTTTTTTTTGGGTATTTTACACATATGCTGCTGTGTATGATAATCTATGTAACTGTATTTGTGTATACCTGAATAAACTTACTTACTCACTTAGTTACTTAATCCTTCCACTTCAGTTGAGGTTCCTTTTCCAAGCGCTGGAAGTCAGGGTTCGATATGACGTATACTATCCAACTATCAGAGCCACCAATGCTCCTATGATGACCTAGTTACAAGCAAAACTGCACTACCCAACATAGCACCCAGAATGACCAAAGGCTACCAACAATGAAACTACATACCGAAAATAATAGAGATCAAAGGAAGACTGCCCTCAAACCCTAAACAACACCCTGCTGCCAGCCGAACAACGTAACCCTAAGCTTTGTATAACTACAACATCTTCTTAACTACAACAATTCCTGTTTACCTGGAGTTTACCTGGAGAGAGTTTCGGGGGTCAACGCCCCCGCGGCCCGGTCTGTGACCAGGCCTCCTGGTGGATCAGCGCCTGATCAACCAGGCTGTTGCTGCTGGCTGCACGCAAACCAACGTACGAGCCACAGCCCGGCTGATCAGGAACTGATTTTAGGTGCTTGTCCAGTGCCAGCTTGAAGACTGCCAGGGGTCTGTTGGTAATCCCCCTTATGTGTGCTGGGAGGCAGTTGAACAGTCTCGGGCCCCTGACACTTATTGTATGGTCTCTTAACGTGCTAGTGACACCCCTGCTTTTCATTGGGGGGATGGTGCATCGTCTGCCAAGTCTTTTGCTTTCGTAGTGAGTGATTTTCGTGTGCAAGTTCGGTACTAGTCCCTCTAGGATTTTCCAGGTGTATATAATCATGTATCTCTCCCTCCTGCGTTCCAGGGAATACAGGTTTAGAAACCTCAAGCGCTCCCAGTAATTGAGGTGTTTTATCTCCGTTATGCGCGCCGTGAAAGTTCTCTGTACATTTTCTAGGTCGGCAATTTCACCTGCCTTGAAAGGTGCTGTTAGAGTGCAGCAATATTCCAGCCTAGATAGAACAAGTGACCTGAAGAGTGTCATCATGGGCTTGGCCTCCCTAGTTTTGAAGGTTCTCATTATCCATCCTGTCATTTTTCTAGCAGATGCGATTGATACAATGTTATGGTCCTTGAAGGTGAGATCCTCCGACATAATCACTCCCAGGTCTTTGACGTTGGTGTTTCGCTCTATTTTGTGGCCAGAATTTGTTTTGTACTCTGATGAAGATTTAATTTCCTCATGTTTACCATATCTGAGTAATTGAAATTTCTCATCGTTGAAATTCATATTGTTTTCTGCAGCCCACTGAAAGATTTGGTTGATGTCCGCCTGGAGCCTTGCAGTGTCTGCAATGGAAGACACTGTCATGCAGATTCGGGTGTCATCTGCAAAGGAAGACACGTGCTGTGGCTGACATCCTTGTCTATGTCGGATATGAGGATGAGGAACAAGATGGGAGCTAGTACTGTGCCTTGTGGAACAGAGCTTTTCACCGTAGCTGCCTCGGACTTTACTCTGTTGACGACTACTCTCTGTGTTCTGTTAGTGAGGAAATTATAGATCCATCGACCGACTTTTCCTGTTATTCCTTTAGCGCGCATTTTGTGCGCTATTACGCCATGGTCACACTTGTCGAAGGCTTTTGCAAAGTCTGTATATATTACATCTGCATTCTTTTTGTCTTCTAGTGCATTTAGGACCTTGTCGTAGTGATCCAGTAGTTGAGACAGACAGGAGCGACCTGTTCTAAACCCATGTTGCCCTGGGTTGTGTAACTGATGGTTTTCTAGATGGGTGGTGATCTTGCTTCTTAGGACCCTTTCAAAGATTTTTATGATATGGGATGTTAGTGCTATTGGTCTGTAGTTCTTTGCTGTTGCTTTACTGCCCCCTTTGTGGAGTGGGGCTATGTCTTTGTTTTTTAGTAACTGAGGGACGACCCCCGTGTCCATGCTCCCTCTCACATAGGATGGAAAAGGCTCGTGATAGGGGCTTCTTGCAGTTCTTGATGAACACAGAGTTCCATGAGTCTGGCCCTGGGCAGAGTGCATGGGCATGTCATTTATCGCCTGTTCGAAGTCATTTGGCGTCAGGATAACATCGGATAGGCTTGTGTTAATCAAATTTTGTGGCTCTCTCATAAAAAATTCATTTTGATCTTCGACTCTCAGTCTGGTTAGCGGCTTGCTAAAAACTGAGTCATATTGGGACTTGAGTAGCTCACTCATTTCCTTGCTGTCATCTGTGTAGGACCCATCTTGTTTAAGTAGGGGCCCAATACTGGGCGTTGTTCTCGATTTTGATTTGGCATAGGAGAAGAATACTTTGGGTTTCTTTCGATTTCATTTATAGCTTTTAGTTCTTCCCGCGATTCCTGACTCCTAAAGGATTCTTTTAGCTTAAGTTCGGTGCTTGCTATTTCTCTGACCAGTGTCTCCCTGCGCATTTCAGATATATTGACCTCTTTTAGCCGCTCTGTTATTCTTTTCCGTCGCCTGTAAAGGGAGCCCTGTCTCTTTCTATTTTACATCTACTCCTCCTTTTTCTTAGAGGAATAAGCCTTGTGCATACATCGAGTGCCACCGAGTTAATCTGTTCTAGGCATAAGTTTGGGTCTGTGTTGCTTAGTATATCTTCCCAGCTTATATCGGTTAGGACTTGGTTTACTTGGTCCCACTTTATGTTTTTGTTATTGAAGTTGAATTTGGTGAATGCTCCCTCGTGACTAGTCTCATTTGTCGTCTGGGGCTCCTCGCATACATGTCTGAACCTCAATTATGTTGTGATCTGAGTATATTGTTTTTGATATGGTGACATTTCTTATCAGATCATCATTGTTAGTGAATATGAGGTCTAGTGTATTCTCCAGTCTAGTAGGCTCTATTATTTGCTGGTTTAAATTGAATTTTGTGCAGAGATTTAAAAGCTCGTGTGAGTGTGAGTTTTCTTCAGAGCTGCCTCCTGGTGTTATTACTGCAACAATATTATTTGCTATATTCCTCCATTTTAGGTGCCTTAAGTTGAAATCCCCCAGGAGCAAGATGTTGGGTGCAGGAGCTGGAAGATTTTCCAGACAGTGGTCAATTTTTAACAGCTGTTCCTGGAATTGCTGGGATGTTGCATCCGGAGGCTTGTAGACTACCACAATGACTAGGTATTAGTGGAGGTGGGGTGGGATGCTTTGGCTCGTAAGCAGGGAAATTATTGGAAACTGAATACGATGGGTTTGGGGGATAGGGAGGGAGTGGAAGGTTTTGCAGTATTTTGGGAACAGCTCTGTGCAGACAGAGGGACTGAGGAGGATGTGGTAGGATGGTGGGATAGTGTGGCTAAGGTAAGAATACATCAATTCTATGTGAGGGAGGGCAAACGCATTAATCAATTGCGGTATGGTTTGTCAAATTATTTAGAATCTAGATTATGGGATTGTTACGAGGGGGGGCGGTGGCCAGGGTGTACCCAGTGGAGGATATACACATGTTGAAGGACAGGATAAGGGATTTGCAAGAAGAACATTTTGCAGCGGTATGGGTACAGGCGGGATTGGACGAAGTACTCTGGGGCGACTAGCCATTGGCTTGTGAGCTGCGAGGACAAAAGGTATGACAGCGAACGACTACAATACCGGGATTGCAAGTCATTTCTTTGGTGGGGGGTTTTAGAGAGGGTCAGGTATTACGGAAAACCACTGGGATGAGTGCATATGCAGATAGATGGTTTGAGGAATACAGGAAAAGTATGGGGTGGATGGCGAGGTTCTTGGGCAGGTATGTGAGTATGTGCTGTGCAAACTGAGGAAGAGTGATCGGGAGGCACTGGGTGAGGTCATTGAGGAGGAGGAAATATGGAGAGCCCTTATGGACATGAGAAAGGGAAAGGCACCCAGGATCGATGGTTTACCAAGTGAATTTTATGTACAGCACTGGGGTCTGCTTACGGGTTTCCTAGTAGGGTTAATGAATGCCATGAAAGAAGGAGGTAAGATGGAAGAATCGCAGGCAACGGCGGTGATGGTGTTAGTCCCAAAGGGTAAACAGCAGAGTACCGTTTGGGATTACCGAGCCATTTCATTGCTTTGTGCTGATTATAAATTGTTCACGAAAATTCTTGGGAATCGGCTTAAATGTGTTGTGGGGAGGGTCGTGTTTGAGTCTCAGTTTGGGTTACCTGGTAGGTCAATGGGCGAGGGCCACGGGATCATAAAGGGGTTCCTGGAGGACATGGAAAGGGGAAGAGGGGCGTTGGTGGCGTTGGATTGGCAAGGGGCTTATGACAGGGTGGAAAGAAAGGCTTAGAGGGATATTTTCCTACGACAGGGGTTTGGCAAAGAAATAGTGGGGTGGGTGGATACGTTGTACTCAAACACGAAGGTAAGGGTGCAAATCAATGGGTGTGTGGGGGAGGGAGTCAACATGGAGTGGGGTCTTTGGCAGGGATGTCCATTATCACAACTATTGTTTGCATGTGTTCAGGATCCCTTTTATAAGATAGTTGAGGATCGTCTAAGGACGGGGGGGGGGCGGATGGTGAGCAGAAGCCTTGGCCCTGGTTTGGTGGGCTATGTTGATGATACAACTGTTTTGGTGAGGAGACACGGTTAGGACTTTTGGGGAAAGTTGTACACAATTTTGGGAGGGCTACTGGGATGAAGGTAAATCTGGAAAAGTCAATGATAATGGGGCTGGGAAAGTGGGCAGGGAGATTAGAATGGGGATGTGATGTTGTGCAGTGGCAGACCGGGAGTCTGAAAAACTGCGGTGTCGTGTACGAGGCTGACCTGAGTGCCGCCAGGGTTAACAATTCGAATAGGATGGTGGAACAGGTGCAGCGACGTTTGGGAATGCTGCGAGCTCACCATTTAACCCTTAGGCAACGTGCAATTGTCATCAATGTATTACTATACAGCAAAGTCTGGTTTGTTTCGGCTGTGATGCCATTAACAGGAACGGCGATCACGAGTATTCTTAGAATGGTGTTCAAATGTCTGTGGGATTCAGGGTGCAACTGGTTGCAAAGGGAGGTAGTGACATTGTAGGGGAGGATTGAGTTTGTTGGGCTTGAGAAAGCACGTGAAATGTGTGTTTATTAAGAGGGAAGTGATGAGTGCAGGTGAATGGAGGGGGGGGGCAGCTAGATGAGGTACATGCTCACCTGAGGAAATGGTATGGAGGGGCAGAAATGAAGGAATGTGAAACAGTGTTACATACCTTAGTGTTAGCCAGGGAACCGGGAAAAGTAAAGGTGTTAACTTTGTGTAAATTGTTAGAGGGGCATGTTGTGGCACTGGTTGAAGGGATCTACCCCATGTATGCATGGGATGTAATATGGCAAAGATTTAGCAAATTAAGGATATGACCTAGGATGCGTGAGGTTATGTATCATTTCCTGCATGGGATTTTGCCAATGGGAGCTATGCTCCGAGACAGGAGGGTTATCGAGGGTGGGGGGTGTGGCAGATGCAGTGGGGAAGAGACTGCATATCATGTTGTCTAGTTATGTGAAGGTTAGGAGTGCATCAGGGTATGGATGAGTAAAGTAGTGGTGAGGGTGGGGGGTCAAGGTGTGTCGGTATTGCGAGCATTGAGTCCTGATGTGAGTGGTGTGGATGAGGGTGTGGTAAGGAGTTTAGCATATGTAATCGTGGACTACATATATGTTTTGTGGAGTATGAGGGGGAAGGAGGGTGAGGATGTGCTGAGAAGGACTTTGGTGGCGACGTTTTATCAAACTTTGTGTCGCAATAGAGACATTTTTGGGAAAAGGTGGAATGAGGTTTTTTCTGAGGGTTATAGAGGACTAACAATAGGGAATTTATTGGCTTTATAAGGGGCTTTAACTGCCGGGGTGAGTAGGTTGGTAAAAGAGGGGGGTTCAGGGATATTCAATGGGCTCACCTCCTTGGGTGTGCAGTGATGGGTGGTTGAGTGTGATCAGGGCCAGATTACTGCATAGGCAAACTAGGCATTTGCCTAGAGCCCTGCACATTTGGGGGCCCCAAG
Source organism: Cherax quadricarinatus (assembly GCF_026875155.1). Lineage (NCBI taxonomy): Eukaryota > Metazoa > Arthropoda > Malacostraca > Decapoda > Parastacidae > Cherax > Cherax quadricarinatus. The sequence continues at coordinate 60,794,850 of NC_069400.1, read as the reverse complement.
GTCCAAGGGGTTCAGGGGCTCATCCAAGACTGCGCACATGGTGCAAGTGCAAAGGGGTCCCTACCTAAAAAGTTCAAGTGTTTGGAGAGTAAAATTGATTTTTAAAAATTAATCAAAACAAAAATAAAGAATGAAATAAAATAAAATAAAAATAAACTTAACCATAGATGGCAACACTCAACACGCCTTTGTTTACATCAGAACAGCTGTGTTTTCCCACTAATGGGTGAGTATGGGAGATTCCTCTCCAATTTTCTCTAGTAATTACACGTTATCTAGACTTGTACTGTGACAAATTAACTGAAGTGTTGTTGAAAGACATTGATGTGTATGGATAAATGTTTGTTTTTGCCTCTAAATGTTAAGGGAGGTACCTGATAGGGTTACTTGACCAGTAAAGATGCATGGGCCAGTAAAGACGCATTTTTGGTAAAAATACTATAAAGAAAAACCTCAAAACGCAAAATGACTTCATTTTGTAGGTTTTAAAAGCACTTTGTCCTGTCTTGAAGTCTTTATCATTTCAATAACAGATCTCAATTGATTGATGTTCTACATCACTTCCATCCCAAATGTTTAGTTTTCAAGTTGCCACAGAAGTGATGTAGAACATCAATTAATTTACTACATATTTCCCCAGAAACACATAAGCCATATCAGGAAATCGTTGGTTGGGGGAAACTGAAAATTGTCCCTGCATTCTTTAATTCTCATGACCTTATCTATGGTGGTAGGCCATATATCATGCAAAACATAATGATTAATTTAGTTATGAAAATGGTAATATAAATACCATTGAGCATTTTTCTTGGACTCAGTATGATTTATGTTTAAGTAAATTGGAGATAAAGGAGGATGAATTAGTAAAATATTTGTAGCCCAAATCACTAACCTAATCTATGGTAAAAGTTCTGTATGTCTCCTTTCTGGTAACGTTTTGAAGTTTAGATGCACAGCCAGAGGAAAGGGGGCTACAAGGGCCATATCCCCCCAATTGACAGAAAAAAAATCTAATAATAATTAAAAAAATAATAATAATTGATAATGAAAAATTTGTATTTGCATGATTACAGACAGTGATACATCCTCATTATGGCATCTCGTGAACATGATGTTGGGTCACAGAAAAGAAAGAAGAAAATTCAAGAAGAAGAACAGAAAAAGAAAGATGTAGGAAGCTGCAGAAAGATCACAGACATGCTCACGAAAGCAGTTTCTGATGAATCTGCAGATACGTCAGATCGTACAGGAAGCCCTCCCTCAATTATTTCTCAGCCAGCATCTACTTCTTTTATGTCTCCTCTCAATGTCTCAATGGACATTTCATCCACAGGATTTGTCTTAAAAGATCCTGCCTCATGGCAAAATGTAATCCCAGATTCTCTACGTAATGCTTTCATTGCAGAAAACTTCAGTCAAACTCTGAACATTGACTTTGGAAATCAGAAAGGTTTTTATTGAGGGAAAGTGTCGTTTTTTTAAGTCATCTATGTTTTATAGGAAGCTTGCAAATTCGAAACTGTAAAAAGTCATGGATGGGTATCTCTAAAAGTAAGGAAAAGTGTCTGTTCGCAGCAAGCTATTTTTACAAAGAAATCCCATACACAGGGGTTTTAAATGACTGGAAAAATTCCAAGCGTTTTGAGGAACATGAAAAAGCACCCTAAAGGAGCTGCATTTTAGCAGTGTATTTCGGCACAGAAAAAAGACTTATTGGATTCTTTTGGAAAATAAAATAAAAAAAGAGCGCACTTTTTGGAGAAAAGTTCTAGAAGGTTGTTGCTGTTGTAAAATTCTTAGCTTAAAGGACTTGTTTTCCGGGGAGAAAATGAGGTTTTTGGTTCAGAAAAAAAATGGAAATTTTCTAGGGATCATAGAACTGTTAGAAACAATTCGACCCCATTCTTAGAAAAACATGTGTACCCCATGGGAATGAAAGGAAAGAAGCACTGTATCTTACATGTCATCTACTATAGCAATAAATTTATTGAACTGTGACTAAAAAGATCCTCAATAACATCATACAGCTGTGAAAACTGAAAAATACTTTGCAATAAGTGTAAAATTCAAAACCAGATTTTTCCCCAAATACGATCAATTGCATTATTTTTCGCTTTGTCGCTCCGTGGTAAGCCTGTAGAGACTTTATAAAAAAATTCCTCTTTCAGGCCATGATGGGAAACAATGATGAAGTAGTACTGGGTATTGCTTGAACATGACTCCTATTATGGATTGCTGTGGGCCAGAGCTCGACAATGCAAGTAACATGTCGGGTTAAAAAAAAAATGGATTGCAAGCCCCCTATCAAGAAAGTCAACCCACTTGCTGAATTTTGCCCCTGCTAAGCACATTTCTTAATCTTGTTGGGTAAAGTGCTGGAGTTTGTGCGCTGCGCTTCATTTTTTTGGGCTTTTTCAAGCACTCTTTAATTTTTTCTCTGCTTCAACGCATCGGTGGAGTATACTCAAGTCAACCATTCATGGAGATGTCATCAAATCATTATCAACAACAAGGTGGTCAGCACAGCATGATGCAACACATGCTTTGAAAGACACCTTTGCTGAAATACATTCTGCTGTGATCCAAATAGGAGAGGATGAAGACCAGACAACAACTACAAGAAGCAAAGCAGCCAGCTTAGCATCAAAATTGGAAGATTTTGAATTGGCCTTACTCTGTGTGCTTTGGGACTGCATACTGGAACGGTTAAATGCCAAGAACAAGACACTTCAGAAAATTGAAATTGAAATGGCTACTTGTGCTGTTGAGAAATGGGATTACCAGTTAAGCTTAATTTTAAATTTAAATATAGGGAACAGCTGATAAAAGACAGCAAATCGTCTACACAGCCGCCCCTGCAGACGAGGTCTTGAATTGTTGTCATGATCATCTCTCAACGGGCTGTAATGAGTTATAATTTGTAAGATTATAAATTACCCTTAGAGGGTGTTATGTCAGCATATTTCATTCACTGATGGCTGACAAACTTACTTGTGTGGACTCAAAAGTCCGCACCTAACTGCCGACTATAGGTTGATTACAAACTCCCTGCGACTCAAGAACTACGCAGTCCCCCATACTACAAGAAATTCGTAACCTACCTTGCTCTTGTAGCGTGAGCTATGGTGTTCTTCACACCTTCGACAGGTATTGGTGACTTAATAGAAGCTGAAGTGTCCTTGGATGTCCACGTCTTCCATAGTCTAAGAATACGCACACTGGTACACTATGTTCCACAAGATTTGTCTTCATTGTTCACAATCTTATCACTAAAGTATTTCTTCTCCTATGCCAAATCAAAGTCAAGAACAACGTCCAGTATTGGGCCCTTACTTAAACAAGATGGGTCCTACACAGATGACAGCAAGGAAATGTGTGAGCTACTCAAGTCCCACTATGACTCAGTTTTTAGCAAGCCGCTAACCAGACTGGGAGTCGAAGATCAAAATGAATTTTTTATGAGAGAGCCACAGAATTTGGTTAACACAAGCCTATCTGATGTTATCCTGACGCCAAATGACTTCAAACAGGCGATAAATGACATGCCCATGCACTCTGCCCCAGGGCCAGACTCATGGAACTCCGTGTTCATCAAGAACTGCAAGAAGCCCCTATCACGAGCCTTTACCATCCTATGGAGAGGGAGCATGGACACGGGGGTCGTCCCACAGTTACTAAAAACAACAGACATAGCCCCACTCCACAAAGGGGGCAGTAAAGCAACAGCAAAGAACTACAGACCGATAGCACTAACATCCCATCATAAAAATCTTTGAAAGGGTCCTAGGAAGCAAGATCACCACCCACCTAGAAACCCATCAGTTACACAACCCAGGGCAACATGGGTTTAGAACAGGTCGCTCCTGTCTGTCTCAACTATTGGATCACTACGACAAGGTCCTAGATGCACTAGAAGACAAAAAGAATGCAGATGTAATATATACAGACTTTGCAAAAGCCTTCGACAAGTGTGACCATGGCGTACTAGCGCACAAAATGCATGCTAAAGAAATAACAGGAAAAGTCGGTCGATGGATCTATAATTTCCTCACTAACAGAACACAGAGAGTAGTAGTCAACAGAGTAAAGTCCGAGGCAGCTACGGTGAAAATCTCTGTTCCACAAGGCACAGTACTCACTCCCATCTTGTTCCTCATCCTCATATCTGACATAGACAAGGATGTCAGCCACAGCACCGTGTCTTCCTTTGCAGATGACTCCCGAATCTGCATGACAGTGTCTTCCATTGCAGACACTGCAAGGCTCCTGGCGGACATCAACCAAATCTTTCAGTGGGCTGCAGAAAACAATATGAAGTTCAACGATGAGAAATTTCAATTACTCAGATATGGTAAACATGAGGAAATTAAATCTTCATCAGAGTACAAAACAAATTCTGGCCACAAAATAGAGTGAAACACCAACGTCAAAGACCTGGGAGTGATCATGTCGGAGGATCTCACCTTCAAGGACCATAACATCGTATCAATCGCATCTGCTAGAAAAATGACAGGATGGATAATGAGAACCTTTAAAACTAGGGATGCAAAGCACATGACACTCTTCAGGTCACTTGTTCTATCTAGGCTGGAATATTGCTGCACACTAACAGCACCTTTCAAGGCAGGTGAAATTGCTGACCTAGAAAATGTACAGAGAACCTTCACGGCGTGTCATAACGGAGATAAAACACCTAAATTTACTGGGAGCGCTTGAGGTTCCTGAACCTGTATTCCCTGGAATGCAGGCGGGAGAGATACATGATTATATACACCTGGAAAATCCTAGAGGGACTAGTACCGAACTTGCACACAAAATCACTCACTACGAAAGCAAAAGACTTGGCAGATGATGCAACATCCCCCCAATGAAAAGCAGGGGTGTCACTAGCACGTTAAGAGACCATACAATAAGTGTCAGGGGCCCGAGACTGTTCAACTGCCTCCCAGCATACATAAGGGGGATTACCAAAAGACCCCTGGCAGTCTTCAAGCTGGCACTGGACAAGCACCTAAAGTCGGTTCCTGATCAGCTGGGCTGTGGCTCGTACATTGGTTTGCATGCAGCCAGCAGTAACAGCCTGGTTGATCATGATCTGATCCACCAGGAGGCCTGGTCACAGACCGGGCCGCGGGGGCGTTGACCCCCAGAACTCTCTCCAGGTAAACTCCAGGTCCAGGTAAAGAAGCTGATCACACTTCTCTTAAGTGTTTATTGTTCACACTAATGCACAGATCAGTGTTCTTTGTTGGTTATCCTGGCGTCAGTGTCACTCTCAGTTGAGTCAAAAGTAATCTGAAGACGTCACAATGCCCCACGCCATTACTGCCCCCAGCACAAAGGAAAAGCTGACATAGTACCTTTCCTTCCTTGCCACTTCCTCCATGAGGCAAAGCAGAATGTTTTAATCTTGCTGTCTTTAGCATAGACAACAATGTCCACTATCTTTACTATGGTAATAAAGTGGGAGCAGGATTTTCCTTAATTGTCCTGCTAAGGTAAGAGATGTACTGTCTCTTATTAAAATACACTCTGTAACACTGGACTGCAAGCAGCGGCGGTCACTTGACAACGTCGCATACTCGTACTGCATCTGGGATCAATTACTCGCTGTAGCAGTAAACAAGATATTTGCCCCATCTGAGAGGGCTGGACCCCTCAGGGCTGAAAAGGGCTGAAAGGGGCTGAAGGGGCTGAAGGAGGCTGAAGGGGGCTGAAGGGGGTTGATACCCCCCTCCTGGAGAAAATTTCTCCACACTGGGGGGTGGCCGAGGTTCGCTGCAGGTGAACTATTCATCACTTAACATTAATTTGATTTTCTCACTCGCCACCACTGCTGCTTGTCTTTTCTGAACAGCTTTAGTCTGTGTGGTTTCTGGAGAATCACTAATTTTGTTTTCAACACTGTGTAATTCTAACGGTACTAGTTTATTTATTGTCTGCTTATTCACTACACCTTTGCTTAAAACATCAACTGTCCTGATGATTCCATTTGCATCAGGATATGTGGTCACAATTTTTCCAAGTGGCCATTGGGACCTCGGACCATCATTGTCAATAATCACTATGTCACCAGGTCTTAAGGACTTATGATTTTCAGGAACACCAGCTCCATAGAAGTGTTCTCTCAATGAGGTGAGACAGTCTTCTCGCCAAATTTTCTCCCAACGTTCAATCACTTTATTAACGTGTTTGAATTTACGTCTGAGTTGTTCAGGTTCGAAATAAGTAGGATCCCCTATGATTTCTTTATCATTCATGGGAGGAACAGGTTCGAGCCTTCTGCCATGGAGTAAATGAGATGGACTTAACACTTCTAAATTGTCCAGATCATCGGTAACATAAGTTAGAGGTCTTTTTTTGACTCTATTTTCAATTTCAGTCACAACTGTACGGAATTCTTCTAAGTCGATTCTTTGACGATGAAGAGTCTTCCTTAAACAACGTTCTACAACGCCGATCATTCTTTCATAAAATCCGACGTGCCATGGAGATTTAGGAGAAATGTATCTCTATCGACAACCGCGTTGATTCAGCATCTGTTGAACTTCTGGTTGATCAAAGATCTTGCTTATATAAGCAGCACCAGCAACAAAGTTCGTTGCATTATCTGAAATCATCAGTCTGGGACATGCCCATCTGGCTGCAAACCTTCTGAATAATGTGATAAAGGCTTTAGGAGACATGTCAGTGGCTACTTCTAGATGTACTGCTCTAGTCGTAGCACAGGTGAACAAACAGATGTACACCTTGATAGGAACTTTGTCAACTACTGTTTTGGCTAAAATTATTGGCCCAGTGTAATCTATACCTGTCACCTCAAATGGAGTGATATGACAAACTCTTTCAGAGGGATATGGAGGTGGACTTGGATACTGACATACTCGCATATCATAGTGACGACAAGTAATACCGTCTTTTATTTGTTTTTTCGCACTTTGTCGACCTTGAGGTATCCAATAGGATTATCGTATATGACAATCTGTGTCAGCTACCCCATGTAACACGTTACTGTGGGCGTTTTGAACAATCAGTTTTGTTAGCCAATGATTCTTGGGGATCAATATTGGATGTATGGCTTCTTTAGGTAGTGAAGAATATGAATTCTTCTCGACATCTTATAATCTTTTCTGAGTCGAGAGAAAGTCCTAAAGAATAATCATGACAGGTTTCTTTGGGGATTTATCTTGTGTTTCTAGAAATTCATATTCTGTAGAGAAAACATCTTTCTGTATTAGTTTCATCCAGTATTAATGGGTTCAACATTCATAATCAGTTTTATTCTTTTAATGAATTTAGAGACAAGAGTTGTAACTCTTAAGAGTTTACCCAAAGATGAATATTTAGATCCATCAATGACTTTTTCTGTTGTCTGCAGTATTTACACAACTTATTTCTGCTGTGTTCAAGCAGACTCTTCCTTCTGGCATAATGTGAGCTTTTTGCTGAGGCCAGTTATTTTCATTAGAGAGCCAGTTCGGTTCGTGGAGCCATAATTTATTATCCACAAATTTCTTGAGTGGGACACCACGTGACATGTCAGCTGGATTCTCTTGGGAAGAGACATGGAGAAAGAGATAATCTCTCTGCATCTCTTTTATTTCTGCTACTCTGTTCTGTACATAGACGAACATACTCTTATTATTTCTTAACCACAGGAGAACTGCTTCATTATCAATCCAGATCACGGTTTTTTCAATAGTGAGATGATCAAGTACTTTGAGATAGACAGCTAATTTTGTGCCTACACAGAGTGTTGCCAGTTCCAATTGTGGTACTGTTCTGACCTTCAAGGGTGCTACCCAGACCTTTGAAGTAATTAGTGTACTTCCTTCAGCATTACTCATGTAAGCTACAGCGCCATAACCTCTGGTTGACGCATCACAGAACACATGTAATGTGTACTTGTTTCCCTCTTGACCTATTTGTCTGGGAAATTTAATTTGATGAAGTTGCTTAAACTCCTTGGATATTTCATCCCATGCTTGACTCATTTCTAGAGGCAACTTCTCATCCCATCCAATTTTGAGCTTCCATGCATCTTGCATAAGCATTTTACCCTTTATGGTAATTGGTGAGACGAGTCCTAGAGGATCAAAACATTGTGATACCTCTGACAGTAAACTACGTTTAGTGAGTGTACTGCATGATTTATTGTTTATTCTTTTGAGACTCAAAGTATCTTCCTGTGTGTTCCAATTAAGTCCCAGCATATTGTTGCAATCAGGAATTTCAGCTTCAGGGAAATCTTCCTTGATAAGTTCCCTTAGTTGCTTTGACTTAGTATTCCACATCCTTAGAGGCATATTTGCTTCTTTCATCTCCTTGTTAGCTTCTCTGTATAAGGATTTCAAATCCTCCTCTTTATTCACACTACCTTGAAGATTGTCCACATTGAAACTTTTCTTTAAAATTTCTTTGAAAGGACTTTCAGATTTCTTCAAATGTGTATTTAGAGTGGCTTCTAGTAAGAATGGAGAGGATGTTGCACGAAATAATACTGATTTGAAACGATAAGTTTTCACAGGACTTTGAGGATCATGTGGATTTTCAGGCCACAAGAATCGAGTATAATCTCTGTCTATTTCTTGTAGTCCGACTCATAAGAAAGCTTTGGAAATATCAGCCGTGTAGGCATATGGGTTTGTGCGAAATTTCATAAGCACGTCTCCAAACTTCTCAGTTAGTGAGGGTCCGGTCATCAGACAGTCATTAAGACTTGCTACATCTTTATTTGCACGTGCGCTGCAATTATGTACAACACGTAGTGGAGTGGTTTCAGAATCTTTTCTGACTCCATGGTGCGGGAGATAATGAGCTTCTGTCTTCAACTTCTGTTCGGCTACTTCCTCAACGAATTTATTGTTCAACTGTTCTTGTATGATATTATCACAGACAGTCAGTAGCTCTGTATTCTTCCTGATCACATGTATTTGTGCTTTCATTTCTCCGAAAGCCATGCGATAATTGCTAGGCAGATGTGGTGGATTTAATGTCCATGGTAACCTAACCCATTACTGTCCATCTTTATATTTGACAGTGTCCAAATATTGGTTATAAGTCTGAGACTCTTGTGGGCTTGGTTTATTTACAAAAATACCTATCGCATCTAAATCCCACAACTTGTCAACTGGTTCATTCATTTCTTCCAGTAATGATAATTTTTGCTGTGGTACATGATCAGCGGTTATTCTCGTAACTAGTACATTTTCCACTCAATCAATATCAGCTTCTTTCCCACTTTGAGAGGGAATGGGACCACATATCATGTGGCTTCCTGCTGTTTTCAGCAAGTGAACATCATATTTACTTACTCTATTTTGCACAAAACAGTGATAATAATCACTTCTAATGATTAAATCAATTGGACTAATTGTGTCCGTCTGTATGTCAGGACAGGCTAACTTGACCTTAGCTGCTTTCAGTGCTGCAACTGTTTCTTTTAATCCCTGGATCTGCACAGACTTAGGCAAATCATCTACTACCACAGCTTCTACTGTCTTTTTCCTGTTTCCTAGACCAACAGTGATTCTGGTTAGGTTATATGTCTGTTTACCAGAATTGTGGAAAAAAACAGCTATATCTAACTGTATTATAGCATAGGGTTGTTTATTCAGTTTCTGTAACACTGTTCTTCTTATGAAGGACCTTTGTGAGCCTTGATCAAATAGTGTTAGCACATTGGTTTTGTGTAATTTATTAGATTACTCAACTCGAGCTATCGAGAGAGCAGTTGCTTTAAACTTATCTCTCACATTTAATGCTGTTGCTTGTTGACTTCCTGATTCTGTGGAAGTCTTCTGCTGTTCAGCAAAAGTATTTGGGCATAATGCTGTATGATGCATACCCTTGCATTTAAAACACTTCTTCAGTGAGCATTTACCTCCCTTGTGTTTCACTAACACTTGATGCATCCTTTTCAGCTGATGACACGTTGTTTACGTGCCTCCATTGATGTGTATTGACTACAATACTGTGCCCAATGTGTTCCATCACAAAGTACACATTTTGGAGTACGTTTATGTGTGACAGTCTGTTTACTGTCTGTTGTATTCACAGCTTGATAAATGCCTATATGGGATTTCCCATTATGTGGTTTAGTGGGAGTAGGTATACTCTTTTTATACTGAGTTGAAGGTTTATTATCCACTGGATTTGTGGATTTTTCATCTTGTCTCGTTGCTTGCATGCATGAAACTATTGTTTGTAAACCATTGCTAATTTCCTCACAAGTGAAATAGCGTTTATTGAACATAATATTTAATCGTTCAATAGTTTGTGGTGACAACTTATCCTGTACAATACCACTGATAAACCAATCACATTGTCTTAGGTCATATTTAGCACCTAGAGATCTGAGACTATTGTCTAATGTGATTCTAAATGCCTGTAAGTCGGAAAAACAATGTTTGGGTGGCTTCAAGCTTGATATTAAGACTGCATGTCTAACTCTGGCCTTGTCAGCATCAAAGTAATTGTCTGCTAAGACACGTAAGGCTATTTGATAATTTTTTTTTTTTTTTATATTTTATTTAAAACATTGCACAATTACAAGGAGGTATAAAAATATAATAAAATGAACCTGATACTGGTTATGAACAATAAAACCAAAGTATCACAACCCCAATACAGAAAAATAAAACACCATACATAATGCAGTATGACACCCAAAAATACAACTCGCAACATATCATTCAAAATTCCGGCATTATACAAAATATTACTATTGCCCCTTTGCTGACACAGCTGCCGTTACTCTCCCCCCCCCCCCACACACACACATTAAAATTATACCACATTCACCAATCTGAAGATCTAATATTAAATTCAAACTTAAATTTCTGAACATATCCTGACTCGTCAGTAACTTAAGTAATAAGATTTCAAACCATTGGTGTATCATGAACACCAAAATCACAAAACATTTAAATTACAACCTATTAACAAAATGTGGAACATTACAATCCTACAAACTGTACACCTCTATAATAGAGAAATATACACCTACCAAGAGTTATAAATATTAATATTAATGTTGCCACTATGAAGTTCCCAAGCTTTATTACAACAGTGCTAATGTGTCAGTTTACGGACATTTTATTTATAACCAATACAGTATATCATAAAAATAAAAAAATAAAAGGAAACAGTAGGATCTTCTAACATCACAAACTACTAGGACATCTACAACTTTATCCCAATACCAAAAATACAAATAAACATACAAAGAAAACACTTAAAACCGACTCATTACAGTTACAATTAAACCCTATACAAAAATCTCAGACACAAAAGAAATGCGTCTATAAACTTGGCTAGATATATCCTGTATACCATACAGCCAAAACTTACGTTAAGAAACTTAGCATGAAAAACCTAATCAGGTTGCTGACAGTCTATAAGTACATCTTGACATACAAAACCTAGAACATGAACAATAACCTAAAAAAAAAAACCACTTCATAGGTTCAAAGAAACCAATACCATTGTATAATACTAATACAAGTACATTGAAATGACAATTTAAAACAAAGATCGAAAAGGGAACATACAACAAGCATGTTGAGATACGCTATAAACCCTACATCATAATCCACATCACACAACAGAATTATCTTTGTATAACACATTTGAGGACAACAAAGAAAAACCAAAGCATACTTAAATCATGCCTTGTGTCCACCTCAAACCTTCAATCACACAAATACTGTGAGATGTACCTCTCACACTTACACACAATGTATGCAAACAACACTACATACATATTATATTTCAATACCTTCTGAAAAACCAATGTGGAAAAACTATCTTACACAACTACCCCGACCAACTCACATCACAAAAGAACTTATTTATTATATTTACCAAAACAAACACACACTCTAACAATCCATACACATGTCCATACTCAAGAAAACAAGCCCCCGCCCCGCCAACCCCCTTACTGACACTTAAATCTCTTAATCCTTCAACCTGAAATCCTACGAATAACCTTCAGTATATGCTGTCTCCCATCTTCCCCCATAAAGGATCCCTATTTGCGGCACTTTGTTCTATACATCGTGGCCCCTAACACTCTTATCCTTCTCCTCAACTCCCACCTCCCTCATTGCCCAGATATATATATAAAATCATGAACCCACATACGCAACCGCATTCCCCACCTGCGACTCCACCCACCTATATCTAAACTTAACACCCGCAACACCTTAACCCCTTCCCCACCCACTAACCTAACTACCCTACATAGCCAGACCCTCCACATCTTCTAAACAAATACAAAAGTACACAGCGTGAAATATGTTTTCCGGACATCCACACGCTTTGCACTCCCCACCCTGCCCTTAATCTCCTATTAAATAACACAAACCCCAGACGCAAAATCCCATGTCAAAACCTAAACATAAACCTCCCTGACACTTGGTTTTACACGTAGTGGTTGAAGACTTTCCATACAGAACCCCATTCATACATAGGGTATCCCCCCAACTGCCGCCACCAGACAACCCACCCCCCACCCTCTCAAGAACATCAATTTAAGCTGTTTCGGATCCCTTACGTCAGTAAATTCGCAACATAGCCTCCCCAAACATTAAATCCCTACCCCTCCACCACCGTTGCATATCCATGCGCATCCTTTCAAGCCCCCCCCCCGCTCAACACGCCCCTCCCTCACAAACCCCCTTTTCAGAAACACACTCAACAATACGTTTTATTTCTTCTCAAGAGGTATAGCCCCATGCCCCCCTGGCTAACGGGAAGCGACACACCCCTCTAAATAGCCAGTCCCACAACCCGATCCCATATAAATCTGAATACTCGCAGTTTGCAAACCGTTGCCACCTCTCACATCCGTCGTAACGGATATATTGCCACCAGTGGAACGTTCCCATAACTTGCTATACAAAAACAGGACATTCGTGACTATAACCCCTTTGATGCAACGTTAATTGCTCTGCCTCAAACCTCCAATCTTTTAAAACGTCCCTCCACGGTGCGATCTTCGAATTTGCCATCTTGTGCATCCCTAATCATTCCGCAATATACACCTATCCCACATATCAACAACTGATTCTAACCACACGCCACCCACCCTCAACAGTCTCAACCATTATGTACACGATCCCCTAGATCCAAATACTTGGACTTTACTACATTAATTTTCATCCCCGTAGCCTCACCAAAAACGTCTATCACCCTTCCCCTAACCTATGTAAGATCCCTCACATCCCTCACCAAGACAGTCGATCATCCACGGAACCCACTTACCCCGCTTTCCCCTTACTCGTGGCAAAACAACCCTCGCTCTCGCCATCACCACCTAACTGCCCCTATAAAAGGGTTCCTGAAGACATGCAAACAAAATTTGCGACAGAGGACATCCCTGTCGCAAACCCCATCCATCTGTATGCCTATCACCTAGTCGTCCTTAAACTGAATTCTCATAACTGCACCCAGATACAAAGTTTTTGCCCAGAAACAATTCCCTCCCGAAACCCAATCAACGCATAACACACCATAATGCATCCCTTTCTTTTCTACGCTATCATAAGCAGCTCTCCAATTCCCAGAGCCAAAACACCCCCTCCCCCCTCCCCCCCTATGCTCTATAAAACTCCTAATAATTCCATCCCTTCCTACATTGGAACAACCCGTATGCCATATTGTCCTCTATCAATTACTATTACCTAAAACGCTGTTTGATTCTGGTCCCTAATACCCTTGCAAATAACTATAATCAACGCACATAAGCGATATTGCATCGGTAATCTTCTTACCGTTGTCCTGTCACACCCTTCAGCACTAAAAACAACAACAGCAGTCCCTTTGCTGCACACCCATTGCCCCATCTTCCTTCATTTACATTGAACAATCTGACTAAAAATCTCCTCAATACTTCCCAATTCTTAACATAAAAATCCATAGGCAACCCGTCTACACCCGTGCCTTACCTAAACTTGCACCTGCTATACTTGGCCAAATTTCCCTTCCGTAATCTGTCCTTCCAAAGTCTCCCTATCTCTACATCAAGCTCGCTTGCACATAACCACCCATTTTCCCTTAAAGCATCCAATCTCGTAATACCCACATGTTGTGCAATGGACCTAAACCATACATCAAGATATCCACTCATACCTTCCAATCGACATCAATACCTGCCCTTTCCCTAACCCTCCCATCCCCACATGAAACAGTTAATAATCCCATCATCTCCGTCGCCGCTCTCCTCATACGCTGTCCTCTCAATACACACGCCGAATGGCCTATCACCCCATAACACCTCCTCCAACCCGCCCAAAAACGCGTGCACCATCAAATCTTTCATTTTGCAAATCCCTAATGGCACTCCTTTAAATCCCTCAATATCTCCACGGCAAGTTGTTCTAACTAACCCTCCTCGTTCGTACACGCCCTTCAACTGCCCCTCAAGATAAGATTGAAACCCATACTTATCCTAATATATTCCCTCCCCATTACGTATCATAAAAATTCCTTAATACCTGATTCTCGCCACCGAGGTCCCACCATCTAACCAGATCACGCATTCCCGAGGCGCTTCTGCCTCCACCCCTCCCAAAACTGTTTAAATTACTGTCTATATTCTTCTTCATGCACAACTTTACATTTAACCTTCCAATTCCACCTACCCCTTCGTGGCAACCCCTTCCCCAAAACCCAAATCCACCATAACACCCCTATGATCATAAAATACCACATCCAACACCCTCACCCCTATGTAGTACTACCTTCTGGGACGTACAAAAAACGATCGAGCCTAGCATAGCATACCCACGCCTGTAAAAATGTATGCTCTACCCTCCCCCCCCCACAATATCGATTAAACCCACCCCTGATAACAATTCTCCAAAAACAATGTTCCCATACAATGCCCGCCCCCCTCGGTTCCACATCCTTACGGCCTTATCACACAGTTCCAATCACACTCCATCAGGCTACCCTGGCAACCACGCAAGGTAGTAAACCAACACGTCCCTCACTAAATTTATTTTTAAACGCGTACGTCTCCCTCTGGCCGTCCCATACACACACACCAACGACATCTGTACCTGACCCCATAACCATCCACACGTATCACCCTCCCCCTCCCCCCCTTCACATGCCTGACCAACCAACGGGCTAGTTTCCTTTACCAATATTAGCCACACCGCCTTTCAATCTGACCGCATGTTCAACATACACCTTATATCCCTCCACCTTCAACTCATAACCATGTCTATAATTATGCTCCTGCAAGAACACAACATCAACAACCATGACGCTCCAAAACTCCCTAACCACTCACACTTTCTCTGCGACCTCATAACCATTGATGTTCAATGTCAAGCACTTAAAACCGACAAAGGTTGTTTCCCCTCTGACACATAAACCTTTTTTGTCACTGATCTGCATCATTGCACTCTTGATCCCTCCCCCCCCTTTTGTGCACTCTTACTCGATCCCTGTCCCTGAGTGTCTTTTGAAACCCCTCTGCGTGACATCCGCCCCATGTCTCTCCCTGAACGTTGGTGCGGGTAGGCGAAGCACTTTCATCTGAATCATAAGCACATGCTGCGCGCTTCGCGTCGTAACGTCACCTGCATCTCGTCATCAAGCCTCAATCATCACGAGGAACCGTCACCTCCACCGTATTCACCGACAAGACAGCCTAAGTCACACACCTTAGACGAACTACCTTCGCACCCCTCCGTCCTCCATAATAGTCCCCAAGATCCAGGATCGTGCCTTCTTCCTGATACGGCCCCGGCCCGAAATATCCACAAGCGCGTCAATGCTTCCTCCTTGTGGGGGGGGGGGGGGGGGGGGGGGGGGGGTCTATCATGCACTTCTGCGATGATCTCCTCCAAGCCTTGAACCACGTCCAAGGAAGGGAGTCCCCCCCACTATCGTAGCACCTGCCATCTTCTCTGCCTTCTCAACCTCCTCACTCCATGACGCACTCTGCAGAGTCAGTGTCGAAAAAGGCCTGTCTTGCTCCCACTCTTCCTCACCTCTACTTTCTCGTTGTTGCAGGTTCGTTGTCTCCACGTCCTCAAACCACATTGCGCTGCCAGTGTTTCATACGACCCACACAAACGACAAGTGCGTCGTTGCCACTGCGTAATGTCCAAATACCCTGAGTTCTGAATTCTTTTTCCATCACCACATACGACTGTATAGGATTCTATCGTCATCTTTCAGAGTACGAACCTCAGGTATTCCCATATACGTACCACTGTAACCATCTTCCGCAGTAACCGTGTGTACCGTCCCATATTTACTCATAGCAAACCTTATGTCAGATGCATCCGCCTCAATGGCACATTCCTGATCTTCACCCAAGTGAATGTAACTTGATACATCATGCATCCTCACTGTGAAGCATGATTCACAGGTAATGGCCACTCCTGAAACTTGTTAACCACTGTCTCATACATACTCGTCGAATTGAATTTAAGAAATATCCTCTTCGTGCCATTCAAGGCAAGTCCACAAATCTCTTCAGTAGCTACGCCGTAGGTGTCTCTAATTATTGCTGGTAGAAGTAGCTCCATAGCGGCCCAGTGATAGCTCCACTGGTTAATTCAATACAGACTGTATTGACCCCCTCGGCGACAAGCCTGCGCCATGTTGTGAAAATATTACTGCACCCAGTCAACACCAGGGGGTAGCAGCAGCACACGTCCTCTCTACTCAAGGGCTGAGAGACGAATGAGTATTTGATAATTACCTTTAACCACCAGAAATGGCTTAATCAGTTCATGGGGTTCTCCCTTCACAAGACATTTAAGGTAATTGAACTTAGCAATCTCATCTATGTCAGTTCGTGAATTTACTATGGATTGAAAACCACTAATGAATTCTTCATAATTATGACTTTGGAAAATAGGTAATGACAATGTAGGTAAGCTTGGTAATGGGACACTTGTTGTTACAGGTGTAACAGGTGTTTGACCACTAGTTACAGAAGGTCTCTGTGACAGAGTTTTGCAGCAGATAGCCTTTACTCCTGTCCACCTTAATTGTTGATTACTAAAAGTATCCAAAACATTTTTAATTTCATCCTCAGATGGATCTGATTCAAGAAATTTATTTTCATAGTGTGTATAGTCTGAATTAATTATTTTCAGACGTTGTGTAAGTAATTCAAATTTGACCTCAAGATCGTCAAAATCTATGTTTGTATCTTGAGTTAATCCTATACAGACTGAAATTAGATTTTCTAATTGTGTAATTTTAGTCTGTAAAGACTGAAACTGAGTTTTCAAACAAGCCATTTTAATGGTATACTGAAAATTCTAGCACCACACTTAGAGTGTTTAAAAAACACTGTACTGCTATTAACAGCTGAGTTTTTGTTATGCTTAAGTCAGCAATAATCAAGTCAGACACTACTGACCCACTAAGCTTAACCTCAGGGTCAATGACCATGAAGGGTACAAAGTACTTTCCTATGGTGTAGAAATATACCTAGTTGGATGAATCTTATTGTGGCTAGCTGGTCTAGTGGCTAGCGCGACGGGCTGGAGTTTTGAGACTCTATGACCGCGGGTTCAATCCCGGCCGGGGGTATGGTTTACATATAGCTGGTGTTTATGGCTTGAGTTTGTTGTGTCAGCCTGACGACGATTGTTGAGAAATGGCATTACCAGCTAAGTTTAAAGAGTTTGTATGTAACTTAGAAAGCTCATCGCCTGCACAGCCGCCCCTGCTGACGAGGTCTTGAGAAGCTGTCGAAGTAATCTCTCAACGGGCTGTAAAGAGTTATAATTTGTAAGATTATAAATTACCCCTAGGGGGTATTATGTCAGCATATTTCATTCACTGATGGCTGACAAATTACATACTTGTTTGTACTCAAAAGTCCGCACCTTACTGCCGACTATAGCTTGATTACAAACTCCTTGCGACTCAAGAACTGCGCAGTCCCCCGTACTACAAGAAATTCGTAACCTACCGTGCTCTTGTAGCGTGGCTATGGTGTTCTTCACACCTTCAACAGATTTTCGTGACTTTTAGAAGCTGAAGTGTCTTTGGGTTCCACGTCTTCCCCAATCTAGGAAAACACAAGGTACACTTTTTCCACAAGATTTG
>NC_069400.1:60742201-60776257 GCF_026875155.1 Cherax quadricarinatus | reverse complement strand
CCTAGAAACCCCCTCTTAAATATTCTATTAAAAACCTCCTTAAATGAAGCTCTAGCTATTTGTATTTCTGTTTCTAACTGTTTTTGTATTTTTGGACAGCTTACCGTCACGTTCCTGAATTATTTTTAAAATGTTTGTGTTTTTTAAAAGCGCCTACAACCCCATCCGTTTACAGTCTGCTTTATTTTCAACGAAACGTTTGAACCAGTCAAGGTTCGGACCTTCAAGGGTTCGGACCAGTCAAGGGTTCGGACCAGTCAAGGGGTTTCGGACCAGTCATTGATCTGATCAGGGGGCCCACTTATTTAAAACATACTGGTCGGTGATTTTTTGAGCTAACACATGAATTTGATTCTATGGAAAAATTTCTACCCGTATTTAATATGTGATTTGACTGATACAAAAGTATAACTTGCGTGTTATAGAAACCGGTGACTGTTGGCAACTCCTACAATGACGAAAGGTCGACCTCAACCCTTGTTTATCAATCGCTGTATCTAGCTTTTCTATTTTTTTTTTCGTCTCCACCACAATAAATGCTATATTATCACTATAGTTGACTGGTGGAAATTTTGGAGGAAGGACGCTTTTTCTGTAGTAATAATTGCTTCTCGTTGTGTATATGGCGACCGCTGGTAACTACAGGTTATATGAAATTCACAGTATACGTCTGGTATTTCAAGAAAAAAGAAACTAATGAAAGTCACTCCACTCCACTAAGTACCATTATAATACTGGTTAGTTGCTACTACAACACTGTATTCTGCTATTCACTGGTATCACTAGATTATATGCGAGTACACTAGCAGGCACTATTCACAGGCACTTCTTAAATAAACTTTTTTCTGGATTTAATATTGGCAAAATCATCAATTATATTCTGAAAATCAAAATTTCTTGTTAGATCAGACTCAATGGTCAACAAGGCTAGGTTCCACAATTTGTCTTGGCTCATTGTTGAGCGGAGCTGGTTTTTCACTCTTTTCAAAACAGAAAATGAACGTTCTTCTTCACAGTTAGTAGCTGGAAGTGTTAGGTAAAGGCGATACACTATGTAAACATTGGGAAAGGGGTTTCTGAGATAACCTGCATTTTTTAAAATGTTTCAAACAGCTGGGGGCCCGCAAAATTTTTTGGGTTTGGAGCTTTTAATCTGATTAAATTAAACCCAAAAAAAAATAAAACTTTTTCTTCAACAAATGTGCCCCTGAAAAATCTGCTGAAAGGTTTGTTGCAATTTTAAAATTCATTTCCCTTCAATTCGCATCGGCTAGTAGTAATTTTAAAAACAGAAACCCAAACTTGTATTGGGTTTAGGAAAGATTTTTTTTTTTTC
Organism: Cherax quadricarinatus; assembly: GCF_026875155.1. Taxonomy (NCBI): domain Eukaryota; kingdom Metazoa; phylum Arthropoda; class Malacostraca; order Decapoda; family Parastacidae; genus Cherax; species Cherax quadricarinatus. The sequence goes on along the minus strand of NC_069400.1, from coordinate 60,774,921 downwards.
CCCAATTCTGTAATAGTTAACCCCAGAATGACAAAAATAAGTAGCGCCCTTACATTTCTGCCTTGGTTTAGAAAAACACAAATTAAATTTGCCCGGGCCCCTCTAAAAAAATTGGGCGTTTTTTCCCTTTTGAACCGCTGATGATCAGCCCGGTAACTGTAGTTTTTTTCACCACTTTTAAAATTTTCCCGTCAAAACATTTAAAAAAGGCTTCACCCAGGGCAAAGTGAGTTTAAAAATTCCCCAACCCTTTGCATGAGGTTACCCCTTGGAAAATTTTTTCCCTCCAGGGGGGGGGATCAGCCCCCTTAAAGGGCCCCCTTTCCCAGCCCCTTCAGCCCCTTTAGCCCTGGGGGGGCCCAGCTCTCTCAAAAGGGGGGAAAATATCTTGTTTACTGTTTACAGCGATTTAATTTTGATCCCAGATGCAGTTATGAGTAGGGCGACGGGGGGTCAATAACCGCTGCCCCCCTTGCAGTCCATTTGTTGCAGAGTGTATTTTAATAATAGAAAAGTACATCCCCTTCCTTAGCAGGACAATTAAGGAAAATCCTGCTCCCACTTTATTACCATAGTAAAGATAGTGGACATTGTTGTCTATGCTTAAGACAGCAAGATTTAAACATTCTGCTTTGCCTCATAGAGGAAGTGGCAAGGAAGCAAAGGTACTATATCAGCTTTTCCTTTGTGCTGGGGGCAGTAGCGGCGTGGGGTGTTGTGGCGTCTTCAGATTACTTTTGACTCTACTGAGAGTGTCACTGATGCCAGGATAACCAACAAAGAACACTGATCTGTGCATTAGTGTGAACAAAGTGTCTCATAAAACACAATAAACACTTAAGAGAAGTGTGATCAGCTTCTTTAGTGATAAGATTGTGAACAATAAAGACAAATCTTGTGGAACATAGTGTACCAGTGTGGGTATTCCTAGACTATGGAAGACGTGAACATCCAAGGACACTTCAGCTTCTATCAAGTCACCGATACCTGTTGAAGGTGTGAAGAACACCATAGCTCACACTACAAGAGCAAGGTAGGTTACGAATTTCTTGTAGTACGGGGGACTGCCCAGTTCTTGAGTCGCAAGGAGTTTGTAATCAACCTATAGTCGGCAGTTAGGTGCGGACTTTTGAGTCCACACAAGTAAGTTTGTCAGCCATCAGTGAATGAAATATGCTGACATAACACCCCCTAGGGGTAATTTATAATCTTACAAATTATAACTCATTACAGCCCATTGAGAGATGATCATGACAACAATTCAAGACCTCGTCTGCAGGGGCGGCTGTGTAGACAATTTGCTGTCTTTTATCAGCTATGTGTTCCCTATATTTAAATTTAAAATTAAGCTTAACTGGCAATCCCATTTCTCAACATTTTGGTCCTTCAAACCGGATAAAGGCCACATTGAAGTCTAAATATGTTGTACTACAGTGTACAAATAACCTACGAGCCAAGGTCTTTCGAAAAAAGCTGTAAAACTAGTGTTTTACAATTTAAATCAGTATAAATGAATCCCTCCAGAATCAGTCACAGAGAATGGGCAGCCCAAAGAAAGCGGCCGCTCCCCCAGCATTCAACCAAAGAAAACGGGAGCTGGGTGACTCACGCAACAAGAAAATGGGGGATGGCACCTGGCATCCAGTGCTCCAATCTCGAAAATCGCTGACTACAACAATAACAACCCAACTGATGTTCGGTTTGTCTGAGTGTATATACACATAGTGTTTAAAATGTTTATAGACAGAAATTAAGAGACAAGATTGTGTTAAAGTTTGTTTTTTATAGATATACCTGTTATATTAAAGGAACTTATATATAAAGTGTAAGCTTTCAAATACATATTAACAGTGACATTTATATATGTGTAAGTAATATTCATGTGTGATTTTCAATTATACAGTGACATTTATAATGTATAGTGAATGAAGTGTGTAACATCGTTATTTACGATTAATCATCGTTGTGGAAAAATTTTCTCCAGGAGGGGGGTATCAGCCCCCTTCAGCCCCTTTCAGCCTTGAGGGGTCCAGCCCTCTCAGAAGGGGCAAGCGTCTTGTTTACTGCTACAGTGAGTAATTGATCACAGATGCTGTACGAGTATGCAACGTGGTCAAGTGACCGCTGCTCCTTGCAGAGTGTTGCAGAGTGTATTTTAATAAGAGACAGTACATCTCTTACTTTAGCAGAACAATTAAGGAAAATCCTGCTCCCACTTTGTTACCATAGTAAAGACAGTGGACATTGTGTCTATGGTTAAGACAGCAGAATAAACATTCTGCCTTTTGCTTCATCGAGGAAGTGGCAGGAAGCAAAAGTACTATGTCAGCTGACTTAAGCATAACAAAACTCAGCTGTTTATAGCAGTACAGTGTTTTTAACACTTAAGTGTGTGTAGAATTTTCAATATACCTTTAAAATGGGCTTGTTTGAAAACTCAGTTTCAGTCTTACAGACTTAAGATTAACAATTAGAAAATCTATTTCAAAGCCTGTATAGGATTAACTCAAGTTAACAAAACATAGATTTTGATGATCTTGAGGTCAAATTTGATATTACGTTACACGACGTCTGGAAATAATTAATTATTAGACTTTACATATTATGAAAATAAATTCTTGAGTTCAGACCCATCTGAGGATGAAATTAAAAAATGTTTTGGGATACTTTTAGTAATGAACACTTAAGGTGGACAGAGTACAGGCTATCTGCCACAAACTCTGTCCATCAGAGACCTACTGCTAACTATGTGGTCAAACACCTGTTACACTGTAACAACAAGTTTGTCCCATTACCAAGCTTACCTACATTGTCATTACCTATTTTACAAGGTCATAATTAAGATAATTCATTAGTGGTTTTCCAATCCATAGTAACAATTCACCGAACTGACATAGATAAGATTGATAAGTTTTTATTATCTTAAATGTATTGTGAAGGGTAGAACCCTATGAACTGATTATGTCAAATTTCCGGTGGTTAAAGGTAATTATCAAATAGCTTAGTGTCTTAGCAGTCAATTACTTTGATGCTGGACAAGGCCAGAGTTAGGGCATGCAGTCTCTTAATATCAAATTTGGACAGCCACCCAACCCATACATTGTTTTCAGACTTTACAGGCATTTAGAATCACATTAGGACAATAAGTCTCAGATCTCTAGGGCTAAATATGACCTAAGCAAAGTGATTGGTTTTTCAGTGGTATTGCACAAGATAAGTTGTCACCACAAAAAAACTATTGAACGATTAAATTTATGTTCAATAAAGGCTATTGTCACATGTGAAGAAATTAGCAATGGTTTACAAACAAATTGTTTCAAGCATGCAGCAATGAGGGACAAGATGAAAAATCACACAAATCCAAGTGGATAATAAACTTCAACTCAGATATAAAAAGAAGTGTATACTACTCCCACTAAACCACAGATGGGAAATCCCATATAGGATTTATCAAGCTGTGAAAACAACGACAGTAAAACAGACTGTCATACATAAACGTACTCCAAAATTGTGTTACTTTGTTCTTGGAAAAACACAATGGGCAACAGTATTGTTGTCAATACACATCAATGGGAGGCACGTAAACAAACGTGTTCATCAGTGAAAAGGTGCTGCATCAAGTGTTTAGGTGAACACAAGGGAGGAAAATGCTCACTGAAAGAAGTGTTTTAAATGCTAAGGGTTATGCATCATACAGCAATTATGCCCAAATACTTTTGCTGAACAACAGAAAAAGACTTCACCAGAATCAGGAAGTCAGCATTAAATGAGTAAGATAAGGTTAATGCAGACTGCTCTCTCGATAGCTCGAGTTTGAGTTATCTAATAATATTACACAAAAACCAAAGTGCTAACATTATTTGACAAAAGATCACAAAGGTCCTTCATTAGAAGAACAGTGTTGCCAGGAAACTGAATAAAAAACCCTTATCGCCAAAAATTCAGTTAGATATAGCTGGAATTTTTTCCCCAAATTCTGGTAAAAACAGACATATGGACCTAGCCAGAATCATTGTTGGCCTAGGAAACAGGAAAAAAACCAGTAAGAAGTTTGGTAGTAGATGATTTGCCTAAGTCTGTGCAGATCCAGGGATTAAAGAAAATGTTTGCAGCACTGAAAGCAGCTAAGGTCAAGTTAGCCTGTCCTGACATACAGACGGACACTATTAGTCCAATTGATTTAATCATTGAAAGTGATTATTATCACTGTTTTGTGCATAATATAGTAAGTAAACATGATGTTCACTTGCTGAAAACAGCAGGAGGTCACATGATATGTGGTCCCATTCCCTCTCAAAGTGGGAAAGAAGCTGATATTGAATCAGTGGAAAAACTGGAAGAAATGAATGAACCAGTTGATAAGTTGTGGGATTTAGATGCGATAGGTATTGATGGTTAAAAAACAAAGCCCACTCAATGAGTATCAGAATTATAAAACCATATTTAGACACTCTCAAATATAAGATGGACAGCATTGGGTTAGGTTCCAGGAAATTAAAATCCACAACGTCTGCCTAGCAATTATCGCATGGCTTTCGGGAAGATGAAAGCACAAAATAACTTGAGCTCAGGAGGAACCAGAGCTACTGACTAGTCTTATGATAATATCATACAAGAACAGTTGGGGCAAATAAAATTCATGGAGGAATAGTCGAGATAAGTTGAAGACAGAAGTTCATTATCTCCCGCACCATGGAGTCGGAAAAAGATTCTGAAACACTGGCAATACGTGTTGTATATAATTGCAGTGCACGTGCAAATAATGATGTTAAGCAAGTCTTAATGATTGCCCTGATGACCCGGACCCTCACTAACTGAGGGAACGCTTGGAAGTCGTCCATGCTTATGAAATTTGCACAAACCCATATGCCTCAGGCTGATATTTCCAAAGCTTTCTATGTGTCGAGACTACAAGAACATAGACAGAGATTATACTCGATTCTTGTGGAATGAAATCCACATTATCCTCAAAGTCCTGTGGAAAACTTATCGTTTCAAAAATCAGTATTATTTCGTGGAACATCCTACTCCATTCTTACTAGAAGCTTACTCTAAATCACTATCTGAAGAAATCTGAAAAGTCTTCAAAAGAAATCTTAAGAAAAGGTTTCTATGTGGGACAATCTTCAAGGTACTGTGAATAAAGAGGAGGATTTGAAATCCTTATCAAGAGAGAACAAGGAGATGAAAGAAGCAAATTAATGCCTCTAAGGATGTGAATTATAATTCAAAGGCATTTAAGGGAACTTATCAAAAGAAGATTTCGCTGAAGCTGAAATTCTGATTGCAGGCAATTATGCTGGGACTTAATTTGGAACACACAGGGAAGATACTTTGAGTCTCAAAAAATAAACAATAAATTATGCAGTACACTCACTAAAGTAGTTTATGTAGAGGTATCAAAATGTTTTGATCCTCTAAGGACTCGATCTCACCAATTACCTATAAAGGGTAAAATACATTATGGCTCAAGATGATGGAAGCTCAAAATTGGATGGGATGAGAACTTGCCTTGAAATGAGGTCAAGCATGGGATGAAAAATATCCAAGGAGTTTAAGCAACTTCATCAAATTAAATTTCCCAGACAAATAGGTCAAGAGGAAACAAGTACACATTACATGTGTTCTGTGATAGCGTCAACCAAGAGGTTATGCGCGCTGTAGCATACATGGTAATGCTGAAGGAAGTACACTTAATTACTTCAAAGGCAGAGGTTTAGCACCTTGAAGTAGAGAACAGTCACAATTGGAAACTGACCATGCACTCTTTGTAGGTACAAAATTAGCTGCTATCTCTAACAAAAGTACTTGAATCATCTCACTATGAAAAAACCGTGATTGGAGTGATAATGAGGCCAGTTTCTCCGGTGGTTAGAATAAATAAGAGTAAGTTGGTCTATGTACAGAGCAGAGTAGCAGAACATAAAGAGATGCAGAGGATTTATCTCTTTCTCCACGTCTCTTCCCAAATAGATCCAGCTGACATTGTTTGTCAAGTGGTGTCCCACTCAAGAAATTTGTGATAATAAAAATTATGGCTCCACGACCGAAAAACTGGCTCTCTATGAAAATAACTGGGCCTCAACAAAAATTTCACATTTATGTCAGAAGGAGAAAGGAAACAGTCTGCTTGAACACAGCGAAATAAGTTGTGTAAATAGCAGAACACACAGAATAGTCATTGATGGATCTAAATACTCATCTTTGGGGTTAAACTCTTAGAGTTTACAGCTCTTGTCTTTAAATTCATTAAATGAATAAACCTGATTATGAATGCCTTGAAACCCATTTAAATACTGGGTGAAACTAATACAGAAAGATGTTTTCTCTACAGGAATATAAATTTCTAGGGAAAACACAGAAAAAATCCCCAAAGAAACCTGTCATGATTAATTCTTTAGGACGTATATCTCGACTCAGAAAAATTATAAGATGTCGAGGGAAGAATTCAAAAATTCTTCACTTACTAAAAGAAGCCATACATCCATAATTGATCCCCAAGAATCATTGGCTAACAAAACTGATTGTTGTAAAACGCCCACAGTAACGTGGTTACATGGGGGTTAGCTGGACACACTTTGTCTATACGACAATCCTACTGGATACCTCAAGGTCGACAAAGTGTGAAAAAAACAAATAAAGGACATGTATTACTTGTCGTCACTTACGATATGCGAGTATGTCAGTATCGGTCCACCTCCAATCCCTCTGGAAAAAAAGAAGTTTGTCATATCACTCATTTGAGGTGACAGGTGTAGATAACACTGGACCATAAATTTAAACCAAAATAGTTGACAAAGTTCTATCAAGGTTTACATCTGTTTGTTCAATTGTGCTACAAATAGAGCAGTACATTTAGAAGTAGCCACTGACATGTCTCCTGAAACCTTTATCAAATTATTCGGAAGGTTTCAGCCAGAAGGGATGTCCCAGACTGATGATTTCAGTTAATTGCAACGAACTTCGTTGCTGGTGCTGCTTTATATAAGCAAGGATCTTTGGTCAACCGGAAGTACAAACAGATGCTGAATCAACACAGTTGTCGGTGGAGATACATTCCTCCTAAATCTCCATGGCACGGCGGATTTTATGTTTAAGGACCATAACATTGTATCAATCGCATCTGCTAGAAAAAATGACAGGATGGATAAATGAGAACCTTCAAAACTAGGGAGGCCAAGCCCATGATGACACTCTTCAGGTCACTTGTTCTATCTAGGCTGGAATATTGCTCACTCTAACAGCACCTTTCAAGGCAGGTGGAAATTGACGACCTTGAAAATGTACAGAGAACTTTCACGGCGCGCATAACGGAGATAAAAAACAACCTCAATACTGGGAGCGCCTGACGGTTTCTAAACCTGTATTCCCTGGTAGCAGGAGGGAGAGTTTAAATAGTTATATACACCTGGAAATTTCTAGAGGGACTAGTACCGAACTTGCAACGAAAAAAAAAATCACTCCACTACGAAAGCACAAAAGACTTGGCAGACTCGTTGCACATCCCCAATGAAAATGCAAGGGTGCACTAGCACGTTTAAGAGACCATACAATATGTGTCAGGGGCACGAAGGAATGTTGAACTGCTCCCAGAACACATAAGGGGGATTACCAACAGACCCCTGGCAGTTCTTCAAGCTGGCACTGGAAAGAACCTAAAGTCAGTTCCTGATCAGCCGGGCTGTGGCTGGTACGTTGGTTTGCGTGCAGCAGCAGCAACAGGCCTGGTAGATCAGGCGCTGGATCCACCAGGAGGCCTGGTCCAGACCGAGGCCGCCGCGGGGCGTTGACCCCGAAAAACTCTCTCAGGTAAAACTCCGGTAAGGGAAGAATTCTTCATCCGTCAAAGAATCGACTTAGATGAATTCCGTCAGTTGTGAACTGAAATAGAAAATATGAGCAACAACAGACTCTAACTTATTGTTACCGATGATCTGGACATTTAGAAATGTTTAAGTCACATTCTTTTACTCCATGCAGAAGGCTGAACCCTGCTTTCATGAAATTGATAAAAGAAATCATAGAGGATCCTACTTATTTCGAACCTGAAGCAAACTCAGACATAAATTCAAACACCTTAATAAGTGATTGATCGTTGGCAGAGTGAGAGAAAATTTGGCGAGTAGACTTCTCACCTCATTGAAGAGAACACTTCTATAGTGAGCTCTGTTCCTGAAAACATAAGTTCTTTATGACCTGGTTGAATAGTGATTATCGACAACGATGAGTCCGAGGGTCCCATGGCCACTTGGAAAATATGTTGACCATATATCCTGATTCAAAGGGAATCATCAGGGGGACATGTTGATGTTTTAAGCAAGGTTGTAGTGAATAAGTGGGACAATAAATAAACCTAGTACCGTTTAGGAATTACACAGTGTTGAAAAACAAAATTAGTGATCTCCAGAAACCGCACAGACTAAAGTGTTCATTCAGAAAAGACAAGCAGCAGTGGTGTGCGAGTGAGATATCAAATTAATGTTTATGTTGATGAATAGTTTCACTGCAGCGAACTCCGCCGCCCCCCAGTGTGGAGAAATTTTCTCCAGGAGGGGGTATCAGCCCCCCTTCCAGTCCCTTTCAGCCTTTCAGCCTTGAGGGGCCCAGCCCTCTCAGAGGGGGCAAGTGTTCTTGTTTACTGCTACGTGAGTAATGATCTCAGATGCCGTACGAGTATGCGACGTGTGTCAAGTGAACCACTGCTCCTTGCAGAGTGTTGCAGAGTGTATTTTAATAAGAGACAGTACATCTCTTTCTTTAGTAGAACAATTAAGGAAATTCCTGCTCCAATTTGTTTTTACACTTAGTAAAAGACAGTGGACATTGTTGTCTATGCTTAAGACAGCAAGAATCAATACATTCTGCTTTGCTTCATAGAGGAAGTGGCAAGGAAGCAAAAGTACTATGTCAGCTTTTTTTTGTGAAAGGGGCAGTGATGGCATGGGGCGTGTCGGCATCATTCAGATTACTTTTGACCTATGAGAGTGACACTGACGCCCAGGATACAACAAAGAACGATTCTGTGTGTTAGTGTGAACAAAGTGTCTCATAAATCACAATAATAAAACACTTAAAGAGAAGTGTGATCTGCTTCTTAGTGATAGAATTGTGAACAATAAAGGACAAAATCTTGGGAACATAGTGTACATTGTGTGTATTCCTAGACTATGGAAGACGTGGAATCCAAGGACACTTCAGCTTTATCAAGTTCCATCCGATTATCTGTTGAAGGTGTGAAGATAACACCTTAGCTCACGCTACAAGGAGCACGGTAGGTTACGAATTTTTGTAGTACGGGGGGACTGCGCAGTTCTTGAGTCGCAAGGAGTGTGTAATCAACCTATAGTCGGCAGTTAGGTGCGGACTTTTGAGTACAAACAAGTATGTAAATTTGTCAGCCCTCAGTGATGAAATATGCTGACATAATACCCCTAGGGGTAATTTTAATCTTACAAATTATAACTCTTTACAGCCCATTGAGAGATTACTTCGACAGCTTCTCAAGACCTCGTCAGCAGGGGCGGCTGTGCAGGCGATGAGCTTTATAAGTTACATACAAACTCATTTTAAAACTTAGCTGGGGTAATGACATTTCTCAACAATCGTCGTCAGGCTGACACAACAAACTCAAGCCATAAACACCAGCTATATGTACTTTGTACCCTTCATGGTCATTGACCCTGAGGTTAAGCTATAGTGGGTCAGTAGTGTTGACTTGATTATGCTGACTTAAGCTAACAAAAAACTCAGTGTTAATAGCAGTACAGTGTGTTTTAAAACACTCTAAGTGTGGTGCTAGAATTTCAGTATACCATTAAAAATGGCTTGTTTGAAAAACTCAGTTTCAGTCTTTACAGACTAAGGATTACACAATTAGAAAATTATTTCAGTCTGTATAGGATTAACACTCAAGTTACAAACATAGATTTTGACGATTCTGAGGTCAATTTGAATTACTTACACAACGTCTGGGAAAATAATTAATTCAGATATACACACTATGAAAATAAATTTCTTGAATCAGATCCATTCTGAGGATGAAAATTAAAATGTTTTGGAATACTTTTAGTAATCAACAATTAAGGAGGAACAGGGTAAAGGCTATATGCTGCAAAAACTCTGTCACCAGAGACCTTCTGAAAACATAGTGGTCAAACAGCTGTTACACCTGTAACAACAAGTGTACCCATTACCAAGCTTACCCCCCCCCCCCCCCCCCACCCCAATACTTTGTCAGTACCTATTTTCCAAAAAGTCATAATTATGAAGGAATTCATTAGTGGTTTCAATCCATTGTAAATTCACGAACTGACATAGTTGAGATGCTAAGTTACAATACCTTAAATGTCTTGTGAAGGGAGAAAACCACATGATACTTGATTAAGCCATTTCTGGTGGTTAAGGGTAAATTATCAATAGCCTTACGTGTCTTAGCACCCCCTACAATTACTTTGATGCTGACAAGGCCAGAAGTTAGAACATGCAGTCTTAATATCAAGCTTGAAGCCACCCAACATTGTTTTTCAGACTTACAGGCATTATGGATCACATTAGGAACATAGCCTCAGAGAATCTCTAGGTGCTAAAATATGGACCTAGGCAATGTGATTGTTTTTAGGTTCATCAGTGGTATTGTTAACGGATAAAGTTGTCACCACAAAAACTATTGAACGTTTAAATATTATGATCTCATAAACGCTATTTCACTTGTGAGGAATTTGCAATGGTTACAAACAATAGTTTCTGCATGCATGCAACGAGAAAGATGAAAAATCCACAAATCCCTCGTGGATAACAACCTTCAACTCAGTATAAAAAGAGTATACTCTCCCTCACTAAACACATAATGGGGGAAATCCCATATAGGCATTTATCAAGCAGTGAATACAACAGACAGTAAACAGACTGTCACACATAAACGTACTCCAAAATGTTCTTACTTTGTGATGGAAACACATTGGGCACAGTATTGTATTCAATACACAATCAATGGGGCACTGTAAACAAACATGGTCATCAGCTGAAAAGGTGCCTCAAGTGTGTAGGTGAACACAAGGGAGGTAATGCTCACTGAAGAAGTGTTTAAATGCAAGGTATTGCATCATACAAGCATTATGCCCAAATACTTTTGTGAACAGCAGAAGACTTACCACAGAATCAGGAATGTCAACATGCAAACAGCATTAAATGTGGAGATAAGTTTAAAGCAAATGCTCTCTCGATAGCTCGAGTTGAGTTATCTAATAAATTACACAAACAAAACCAATGTGCTAACACTATTTGATTAGGCTCACAAAGGTCCTTCATAAGAAGAACAGTGTTCAGAAACTGAATAAAAAAAACTATGCTATAATCAGTTAGATATAGCTGGTTTTTTCCTCAATTTCTGGTAAAAACAGGACATATAACCTAACAGAATCACTGTTGGTCTAGGAAACTGGAAAAGACAGTAGAAGCTGTGGTAGTAGGATGATTTGCCTAAGTCTGTGAGATCCAGGGATTTAAAGAAACAGTTGCAGCACTGAAAGACAGCTAAGGTCAAGTTAGTCTGTCTGTCCATACTGCGGACACAATTAGTCCAATTGATTAATCATTAGAATTGATTATTATCACTGTTTTGTGCAAAATAGAGTAAGTAATATGAAGTTCATTGCTGAACCCGAAAACAGCAGGAGGCCTAACATGATATGTTGGTCCCATTCCCTCTCAAAGTGGGAAGAAGCTGATATTGATTGAGTGGAAAATGTACTAGTTAGAGATAAACGCTGATCATGTAACCACAGCAAAAATTATCATTACTGGAAGAAATGAATGAACCCAGTTGACAAGTTGTGGGATTTAGATGCGATAGGTATTTTGTAAATAAACCAAGCCCACAAAGAGTCTCAGACTTATAACCAATATTTGGACACGGTCAAATTATAAGATGGGTCAGTAATGGGTTAGAAGATACCATGGAACATTAAATCCACCACATCTGCCTAGCATTATCGCATGGCTTTCGGAGAAATGAAAGCACAAATACATGTGAATCAGGAATAATACAGAGCTACTGGACTGTCTGTGATAATATCAACAAAGAACAGTGAACAATAAATTCGTTGAGGAAGTAGCCTGAAGAGAAGTTGAAGACAGAGTCATTATCTCCGCAACCATGGAGTCAGAAAAGATTCTGAAACCACTCCACTACGTGTGTACATAATTGCAGCGCACGTGCAAATAAAGATGTAGCAGTCTTTATGACTGTCTGATACCGGACCCTCACATAACTGTGAAGCTTGGAGACGTGCTTATGAAATTTCGCAGATACCAATATGCCTACACGGTGATATTTCCAAGCTTTCTTATGAGTCGGAATACAAGAAATAGACAGAGATTATACTCGATTCTTGTGGCCTGAAAAATCCACATGATCCTCAAAGTCCTGTGAAAACTTATCGTTTCAAATCAGTATTATTTCGTGCTACATCCTCTCACATTCTTACTAGAAGCACTCTAAATACACATTTGAAGAAAATCTGAAAGTCCTTCAAAGAAATTTTAGAAAAAGATTTCAATGTGGACAATCTTCAAGGTAGTGAGAATAAAGAGGAGGTGGATATTGAATCCTTATACAGAGAAGCTAACAGGAGGATGAAAGAGCAAATATGCCTCTATGGATGTGGAATACTAAGTCAAAGAACTAAGGGAATTATTCAAGGAAGATTTCCCTGAAAGCTGAAATTCCTGATTGCAACATGTGCTGGGACCTTAATTGGATACACCAGGAGATACTTTGAGTCTCAAAAGAATAAACAATAAATCATGAGTACACTAACTAAACTAGTTTACTGTCAGAGTATCAAAATGTTTTGATCCTCTAGGATCGTCTCACCAATTTACCATAAAGGGTTAAAATGCTTATGCAAGATTGCATGGAAGCTCCAAATGGATGGGATGAGAAGTTGCCTCTAGAAATGAGTAAGCATGGGATTGAAATATAAAGGAGTTTAAGCAACTTCATACAAATTAAATTTCCCAGACAAATAGGTCAAGAGGGGAAACAAGTACACATTACATTGCGATTCTGTGATGCGTCAACAGAGTTATGGCGCTGTAGCTTACATGAGTAATGCTGATGGAAGTAGCACTTAATTACTTCAATGGTTGGGTTGCACCTTGAAGGTCAGAACAGTACACAATTGGAACTGGCAAACACTCTGTGTAGGCACAAAATTAGCTGTCTATCTCAAAGTACTTGTCTTCTCACTATTGAAAAAACGTGATCTGGATTGATAATGAAGCAGTTATCCGTGGTTAAGAAATAATAAGAGTATGTTCGTCTATGTACAGAACAGAGTAGCAGAAATAAAAGAGAGCAGAGAGTATTATCCCTTTCTCCATGTCTCTTCCCAAGAGAATCCAGCTGACATGTCACGTGGTGTCCCACTCAAGAAATTTGTGGATAATAAATTATGGCTCCACGAACCGAACTGGCTCTCTAATGAAAATAACTGGCCTCAGCAAAAAGCTCACATTATGCCAGAAGGAAGAGTCTGCTTGAACACAGCAGAAATAAGTTGTGTAAATACTGCAGACACAACAGAAAAAGTCATTGATGGATCTAAATATTCATCTTTGGGTAAACTCTTAAGAGTTACAACTCTTGTCTCTAAATTCATTAAAAGAATAAAACCTGATTATGAATGTTGAACCCATTAAATACTGGATGAAACTAATACAGAAAGATGTTTTCTCTACAGAATATGAATTTCTAGAAACACAAGATAAATCCCCAAAGAAACCTGTCATGATTAATTCTTTAGGACTTTCTCTCGACTCAGAAAAGATTATAAGATGTCGAGGAAGAATTCATAATTCTTCACTACCTAAAGAAGCCATACATCCAATATTGATCCCCAAGAATCATTGGCTAACAAAACTGATTGTTCAAAACGCCCACAGTAACGTGTTACATGGGGTAGCTGACACAGATTGTCATATACGATAATCCTATTGGATACCTCAAGGTCGACAAAGTGCGAAAAAACAAATAAAAGACGGTATTACTTGTCGTCACTATGATATGCGAGTATGTCAGTATCCAAGTCCACCTCCATATCCCTCTGAAAGAGTTTGTCATATCACTCCATTTGAGGTGACAGGTATAGATTACACTGGGCCAATAATTTTAGCCAAAACAGTAGTTGACAAAGTTCCTATCAAGGTGTACATCTGTTTGTTCACCTTGTGCTACGACTAGAGCAGTACATCTAGAAGTAGCCACTGACATGTCTCCTAAAGCCTTTATCACATTATTCAGAAGGTTTGCAGCCAGATGGGCATGTCCCAGACTGATGATTTCAGATAATGCAACGAACTTTGTTGCTGGTGCTGCTTATATAAGCAAGATCTTTGATCAACCAGAAGTTCAACAGATGCTGAATCAACGCGGTTGTCGATAGAGATACATTTCTCCTAAATCTCCATGGCACGTCGGATTTTATGAAAGAATGATCGGCGTTGTAGAACGTTGTTTAAGGAAGACTCTTCATCGTCAAAGAATCGACTTAGAAGAATTCCGTACAGTTGTGACTGAAATTGAAAATAGAGTCAAAAAAGACCTCTAACTTATGTTACCGATGATCTGGACAATTTAGAAGTGTTAAGTCCATCTCATTTACTCCATGGCAGAAGGCTCGAACCTGTTCCTCCCATGAATGATAAAGAAATCATAGGGGATCCTACTTATTTCGAACCTGAACAACTCAGACGTAAATTCAAACACGTTAATAAAGTGATTGAACGTTGGGAGAAAATTTGGCGAGAAGACTGTCTCACCTCATTGAGAGAACACTTCTATGGAGCTGGTGTTCCTGAAAATCATAAGTCCTTAAGACCTGGTGACATAGTGATTATTGACAATGATGGTCCGAGGTCCCAATGGCCACTTGGAAAAATTGTGACCACATATCCTGATGCAAATGGAATCATCAGGACAGTTGATGTTTTAAGCAAAGGTGTAGTGAATAAGCAACAATAAATAAACTAGTACCGTTAGAATTACACAGTGTTGAAAACAAAATTAGTGATTCTCCAGAAACCACACAGACTAAAGCTGTTCAGAAAAGACAAGCAGCAGTGGTGGCGAGTGAGAAAATCAAATTAATGTTAAGTGATGAATAGTTCACCTGCAGCGAACCTCTGCCACCCCCCAGTGTGGAGAAATTTTCTCCAGGAGGGGGTATCAGCCCCCTTCAGCCCCCTTCAGCCTCCTTCAGCCCCTTCAGCCCCCTTCAGCCCCTTTCAGCCCTGAGGGGTCCAGCCCTCTCAGATGGGGCAAATATCTTGTTTACTGCTACAGCGAGTAATTGATCCCAGATGCAGTACGAGTATGCGACGTGGTCAAGCGACCGCCGCTCCTTGCAGTCCAGTGTTGCAGAGTGTATTTTAATAAGAGACAGTACATCTCTTACCTTAGCAGGACAATTAAGGAAAATCCTGCTCCCACTTTATTACCATAGTAAAGATAGTGGACATTGTTGCTATGCTAAAGACCCAGCAAGATTAAAACATTCTGCTTTGCCGCATGGAGGAAGTGAAGGAAGCAAGAGGTACTATGTCAGCTTTTCCTTTGTGCTGGGGCAGTAATGGCGTGGGGCATTGTTAACGTCTTCCATATTCTTGACTCATCTGAGAGTGACACTGACGCCAGGATAACCAACAAGAACACTGATAGCTGTGCATTAGGTGAACAATAAACACTAATAAAGAGGAAGGGTGATCATCTTCTTTATTTACCTGGACCTGGAGTTTACCTGGGAGAGAGTTCTGGGGGTCAACGCCCCCGCGGGCCCGGTCTGTGACAAGGCCTCACTGGTGGATCAGATCCTGACAACCAGGGCTGTTACTGGCTGGCTGCATGTGCAACCCAATGTAACGAGCCACAGCCCAGCTGATCATGAACCGACTTTAAGGTGCGTGTCCAGTGTTCCAGCTTGAAGACTTGCCAGGGGCTTTTGTAATCCCCCTTATGATCAGGGAGGCAGTTGAACAGCTCGGGCCCCTGACACTTATTGTACGTCTCTTACGTTGCAGTGACACCCCGGCTTTTCATTGGGGGGAATTTGCATCATCTGCCAAGTTCTTTTGCTTTCCGTAGTGATGATTTTGTGGGAAGTTCGGTACTATCCCTCCCTCTAGGAATTCCAGTTAATATAAACAAGTATCTCTCGCCCCTGCATTCCAGGGATACAGGTTCAGGAACCTCAACGCTCCCAGTAATTGAGGTTGTTTTTTATCTCCATTATGCACGCGTGAAGGTTCTCTTTACAGTTTCTAGGTCAGCAATTTTTTCACCTGCTTTGAAAGTGTCTGTTAGTGTGCAGCAATATTCCAAGCCTAGATAGAACAATGACCTAAGAGTGTCAATGTGCTTTTTGCGCATCCCTAGTTTTAAAGGTTCACATTATCCATCCTGTCATTTTTTCTAGCAGGATGCCGATGATACGATGTTATGGTCCTTGAAGTGAGATCCTCCACATGATTCACTCCAGGGCGTTGACGTTGTGTTTCACCTATTTTGTGGCCGAATTTGTTTATTGTACTCTGTTAAGATTTTATTTCCTCCATGTTTCCCATTCTGAGTAATTGAAATTTCTCATCGTTGAACTTCAAATTGTTTTCTGCAGCCCACTGAAAGATTTGGTTGATGGCCGCCAGGAGCCTTGCCATTGTCTGCAATGGAAGAGACCCTGTCATGCAGATTCGGGAGTCCATCTGCAAAGGAAGACAACGAGCTGAGGCTGACATCCTTTCTATGTCAGATATGAGGTTAGAACAAGATGGAGTGAGTACTGTGCCTTGTGGAACAGAAGATTTTCAACCGATAACTGCCCTCGGACTTTACTCTGTTGACTACTACTCTCTGTGTTCGTAGTGAGGAATTATAGATCCATCGACCGACTTTTTCCTGTTATTTCTTAGCATGCATTTTTGTGCGCTAGACGCCATGGTCACACTTGTCGAAGGCTATTTGCAAAGTCTGTATAGATTTACATCTTGCATTCTTTTTGTCTTCTAAGTGCATCTAGGACCTTTTCGTATGGATTCCAATAGTTGAGACAGTTTAACAGGAGCTACTCTGTTCTAAACCCATTTGCCCTGGTTGTGTAACTGATGGTTTCTAGGTGGGTGTGATCTGATTCCTAGGACCCTTTAAAGATTTTTATGATGGGATGGTTAATGCTATCGGTCTCTGTAAGTTCTTTGCTGTTTGCTTAACTGCCCCCATTGTGGATGGGGCTAAAAATGTCTGTTGTATTTTTATTAACTGTGGGACGGACCCCCGTGTCCATGCTCCCTCTCTCATAAGGAATGGTAAAGGCCTCGTGATAGGCCTTCTTGCAGTTCTTGATGAACACGAGTTCCATGAGTCTGGCCCTGGGGCAGAAGGCATGGCATGTCATTTATCGGCCTTTTGAAGTCAGTTGGCGGTCAGGATAACATCAGATAGTCTTGAGTTAACAAATCCTGAGGCTCTCTCATAAAAAATTCATTTTGGATCTTCGACTGCTTCCCAGTCTGGTTAGTAGCGGCGTTGGCTAAGAAACTGAGTCCTAGTGGACTTGAGTAGCTCACACAACATTTCCTTGCTAGTCATCTGTGTAGGACCCATCTGTTTAAGTAAGGCCCAATACTGGACTTGTATCTGACTTTGATTAGGCATAGGAGAAAAATACTTAGTGATTAAGATTGTGAACAATGAAGACAAATCTTGTGAACATAGTGTACCAGTGTGCAATTCTTAACTATGGTAACGTGGACATCCAAGGACACTTCAGCTTCTATTAAGTCACCAATAACCTGTCGAAGGTGTGAAGAACACCATAGCTCACGCTACAAGAGCAAGGTAGGTTACGAATTTTCTTTTGTAGTAGGGGACTTGCGTAGTTCTTGATCGCAGGGTAGTTGTAATCAACCTATATCGGCAGTTCGGTGCGGAACATTTGAATCCACACAAAGTAAGGTTGTCAGCCATCAGTGAATGAAATATGCTGACATAACACCCTCTAAGGTAATTTATAATCTTACAAATTATAACTCATTACAGCCCGAAAACAGCCCTTGAGAGATGATCATGACAACAATTCAAGACTCGTCTGCAGGGCGGCTGTGTAAGACGATTTGGCTGTCTTTTATCATCTGTTCCCATATATAAGATTAAAATAAGCTTAACTGGTAATCCCATGCTCAACATACACAAGTAGCCATTTCACTTTCAATTTCTGAAAAGTGTCTGGTTCTTTGGCATTTAACCGTTCCAGTAATTCAGTCCCCAAGCACACAGAGTAAAGGCCAATCAAAATCTTCCAATTTTGATGCTAAGCGTGGCTGCCTTTGCTTTCTTGTAGTTTATGTCTGGTCTTCATCCTCTCCTATTTGGATCACAGCAGAATGTATTTCAGCAATGGTGCATTCAAAGCATGTGTTGCATCATGGGCTGTGCTGACCACCTTGTGTTTGAAATGAATTGATGACATCTCCATGAATGGTTGACTTGAGTATACTCCAACCGAGCGTTGAAGCAGAGAAAAAATAAAGAGTGCTTTAAAAATCCAAAAAAATGAAGCTGCAGCACACACACGCGCGCACATTACCAACAGATTAAGAAATGTGCTTAGCAGGGCACATATTCTGCAAGTGGGTTACTGCTTGACATACGGCTTGCAATCCAATATTATTACCCGACATGTTACTTGCAATTGTCGTACTCTGCCACAGCAATCCATAATAGAGAGAACATGTTCAAGCAGAGTATCCCAGTACTACAATTCATCATTGTTTCTCCATCATGGCCTGAAAGAAGGAATGAATTTTATAAAGTGGCTCTACAGGCTTACCACTGGGAGTCGACAAAGCGAACAATGAATGTCAATTGATCTGTATGTGAAATAACTGGTGTTGAAAAGTCTACACTTATTGCAAAGTATTTATTGCAGTTTTCACAGCTGAAAGATGTTAATTGAGGGACCTTCTTAGTCATCAGTTCAATAAATTTCATTGCATATAGTAAGATGACAATGTAAGAATACAGTGCTTCGTCTTCCTGCATGCCATGCGTGTCACATGATTTGCTAAGAATGGGAGTCGAATTGTGCTAACAGTGTCTATGATCCCTAGGAAATTGCCATTGTTTTCTGAACCAAAACCTCATTTTCTCCACGGAACGAAAGATTTCCTCTTAGAGCTAAGAATTTTAAAACAACAGCAACAACTCTTTCTAGAAACTTTCTCCAATAAGTGCGGCTCTTTTTCAGTTTGATTTTCCAAATGAGAACCAATAAGTCTGTTTTACTGTGCACGAAATACACTGGCTAAAATGCAGGCTTCCTGTGAGTGGTGCTGTTTCCAATGTTCCTCAAAAGCTTGGGAATTTTTTCCAGTCATTGAAACCCCTGTGGTGTGGTATTTACTTTTGGTAAGAAATAGCTTTGCAATGCTGAACATACACTTTTCCTTACTTTCAGAGTATCCATCCATGATCTTTTCACAGTTTATGGAATTTGGCAACTCTATAAAACAAAGATGACTTTAAACACGACGACTTCCATCATCATAAATCCTTAACTGATTTCCAAAGGCATGTTCAGAGTTTTGACTGAAGTTTTCTGCAATGAAAGCATTACGTAGAGACCTGCTGGGATTACATATTGCCATGAGGCAGATCTTTTAAGACAAATCCTGTGGATGAAATGGTCCATGAGACATTGAGGAGGAGACATAAAAGAAGTAATGCTGGCTAGAGGAAAATAATGAGGGAGGGCTTCCCTGTACGATCTGACGTTAACTGCAGATTCATCAGAATCTGCTTTCGTGAGTCATGTCTGTGATCTTTCTGCTGCTTCCTACATCTTTCTTTTTCTTTCTTCTTCTTGAATTTTCTTCTTCTTTCTGTGAACCAACATCAAGTTCACGAGATGCCATAATGAGAGTATCACTGTCTGTAATCATTGCAAAAACAAATTTTTCATTATCAATTATAATTATTTTTTTAATTATTATTAGATTTTTGTTCGTGTCAATTGGGGATATGGCCCTTTGTAGCCCCCTTTCCTCTGAGTGTGCAGCTAAAAAACTTCAAAACGTTACCATAAATGAGTCATACAAGAACCCCCCCTTTTTTTTTTTTACCGATAGATAGGTTAGTGATTTGGGCAACAAATATTTTACTAATTCATCCTCCTTTAACTCCAATTACTTAAACATAAATCATTACTTGAGTCCAGAAAATGCTCATGGAATTTAATACATTTACATACCTAAATACAAATCATTTATGTTGGCATGATATATGGCCTACCACCCATAGATAAGGTCAAGAGGAATAAAGAATGGCAGGGACAAATTTTCAGTTTCCCCCCAACCAACGATTTCCTGATATGGCTTATGGTTTTTCGAGGCAATAGGGTAGTAATATTAATTGATTTCTACATCACTTCTGTGGCAGACTTGAAAACTAAAAAACATTTCGCGGAATGGAAGTTAATGTAGAACAACCATCAATTGAGATCTGTTAATGAAATGATAAAGACTTCAAGACATGACAAAGTGCTTTTAAAACCTACAAACGGAAGTCATTTTATGCATTTTTGAGGTTTTTCTTTATAGTATTTTTACCAAAAATGCGTCTTTTAACTGGCCCATGCATCTTTACTGTCAAGTAACCCTATCAGGTTAACAGTTAGAGGCAAAAACAAACATTTAACCATACACATTCAATGTCTTTCACAACACTTCAGTTAATATGTCAACAGTACAATCTAGCATAACGGGGTAATTACTAGAGAAAATTGGAGAGGAAGCTCCCATTCTCACACTCACCCATTAGTGGGAAAACACAGCTGTTCTGATGTAAACAAAGGCTGTTGAGTGTTTGCCATCCTAGGTTAATTTATTTTTATTTTTTATGTTATTTCATCTTTCGTTTTGTTTTGATTAGATTTTTAAAAATCAATTTACTCTCCAAACCACTTGAACTTCTTAGGTAGGGACCCCTTTGCATTTGCACCATGTGCGACAGTCTTGGATTAGCCCCTGAACCCCTTGGACCTTGGGGGCCCCCAAATGTGCAAGGCGCTAGGCAAATGCCTAGTTGCCTATAGCAGTAATCTGGGCCCTGATCACACTCAACCACCATCCCTGCACACCCAGGAGGTGAGCCCATGGAATATATCCCTGAACCCCCTCCTTTAACAACCTACTCACGCCCCGGCAGTTTAAAGCCCCTTATAACGCAATAAATGCCCTATTGATTAGTACCTCTATAACCCTCAGAAAAAACCCTCAGTCCCCACCTTTACCCCAAAAATGTCTCTATTGCACACAAAAGTTTTTGAAAAACGTCGCCACCAAAGTCCTTTCTCAGCTCATCCTTCACCTCTTCCCCCCATACTCCACAAACATATATGTAGTCCACGATATACATATGGCTAAACTCCTACCACAACCCTCATCCACACCACTCACATCAGGAACTCAATGCTCGCAAAACCGACACAACCTTGACCCCTCCACCCTCAACCACTACCTTTACTCATCGCATTACCCTGATGCACTCCTAACCTCACATAACTAGACAACCATGATATGCAGTCTCTTCCCCACTGCATCTGCCACACACCCCCCACCCTCGATAACCCTGCCTGTCTCGGAGCATAGCTCCCATTGGCAAAATCGCCATGCTGAAATGATACATAACCTCACCATCCTAGGTCATATCCTTAATTTGCTAAATCTTTGCCATATTACGATCCCATGCAACATGGGTTAGATCCCTTCAACCAGTGCTCACAACATGCCCCTCTAACATTTAACACAAAGTTAACACCTTTAACTTTTCCCGTTCCCTGGCTTAACACTAAGGATGGTAACACACTTGTTTCACATACCTTCATTCTGCCCCTCCAACCATTTCTCAGGTGAGCATGTACCTCATCAGCTGCCCACCCCCCCCCCCCCATTCACCTGCACATCATCACTTCCTCTTCAATAAACAGACACATTTCACGTGCTTTTTCCTCAGCCCTAACAAACTCACCCTCCCTACAATGTCACTACCGTCTCCCTTTGCAACCAGTTGCACCCTGAAGCCCCACTTACTTTTGAACACATTCTAAGAATACTCGTGATCGCCGTTCCTGTTAATGGCATCAACAGCCAGACACAAACAGACTTTGCTGTAATAGTATACATTGAGATGACTATTGCACGTTGACTACGGGACTAAATGGTGAGCTCCGCAGCATTCCCAAACGTCGCTCACCTGTTTCCATCCATCCTATTCGAATTGTTAACCCTGCGGCACTCTGGTCAGCCTCGGACACGACACGCCGTTTTTCCAGACTCCCGGTCCTGCCACTGCACAACATCACGATCCCCATTCTAATCTCCTGCCCACTTTCCCAGCCCCATTATCATTGACTTTTCCAGATTTAACCTTCTCCCAGTACCCTCCCAAATGTGTACATCTTTCCCCCAAAAGTCCTAACCGTGTCTCCTCACCAAAACAGTTGTATCCATCAACATAGCCCACCAAATCAACCAGGGCAAAGGCTTCTGGTCACCATCCGCGCCCCCCGTCCTTAGACGATCCGCCAACAATCTTAGAAAAGGATCCAGAACACATGCAAACAATAGTAAGTGCTAATGGACATCCCTGCCAAAGAACCCCACTCCATTTATGACCATCCCTTCCCCCACAACACACCCATTGATTTGCACCCTTACCTCGTGTTTGAGTCAACGTACCACCCACCCCACTATTTCTTTGCCACACCCTGTCGTAGAGAATATCCCTCTAAGCCTTTCTATTCCACCCTGGTCCATAAGCCCCTTGCCAAACCTACGCCACAACGCCCCTCTACCCCTTTCCATGTCCTCCAGGAACCCCTTTATATTCCCGTGGCCCTCGCCCATTGACCTACCAGTAACCAAACTGGAGACTCAAACACGACCCACCCCACAACACATTTAAGGCCGATATCCCATAGAATTTTCGTGAAACAATTTATAATCAGCACAAAGCAATGAATGGCTCGGTATTCCCAAACGGACTCTTGCTGATTACCCTTATGGGACTAACACCATCACCGGTCGTTGCCATGCGATTCTGTCCATCTTACCTCCTTATTTCATTGGCATTCATTAACCCACTAGAAGACTCCGAAAACATACACCCAGTGCTGGTACATAAATTTCACTTGTAAACCATCGATCCTGTGGTGCCTTTCCCTTTCTCATGTCCATATAAGGGCTCCTTCCCGATATTTCTCCTCCTCAATGACCTCACCCAGTGCCTCCCGATCACTCTTCCTCAGTTTGCACACACATACTCACACCCTGCCCAAGAACCTCGCCATCCACCGCCACTACGTTTCCTGTATTCCACAACCATCTATCTGCAAAGCACTCATCCCAGTGGTTTTCCGTAATACCATGAACCCTCTCTAAAACCCCCCACCAAAGAATGACTGCAATCCGGTATTGTAGTTCGTTCGCTGTCATACCTGTATTGTCCTTCGCAGCTCTCATGCCAATGGCAAGTCGCCCCAGAGTACTTCGTCCAATCCCGCCTGTACCCATGACCGCCTGCAAAATGTTTACTTCTTGCCACATCCTTATCCTGTCCTTCAACAATGTGTATATCCTCCCTGGGGTACAACCCTGGCCACCCCGTGCCCCCCCTCGTAACATCCGATAATCTAGATTCTAAATAATTTGACAAACCATACCGCAATTGATTAATGCTTTGCCCTCCCTCAACATATGAATTGGATGTATCTTTCCCTTTAGGCCACACTATCCCCACCATCCTAACCCAAATCCTCCTCAGTCCCTGTCTGCACAGAGCTGTTTCCCAAAATCTGCAAAACCTTTCACTCCTCCCTATCCCCCAAACCCATCGAGTCAGTTTCCAAAATATCCCTGCTTACGAGCCAAAGCAAATCCCACCCACCTCCACAATACCAGTCATTGTGGTAGTCTACAAGCCTCCGATTGCAACATCCCAGCAGATTCCAGGAACACTGTTAAAAAATTTGACCACTGTCTGTAAAATCTTTCCCAGCTCCTGCACACACCAAACGCCATAGCCACAGGACCAGGTATGCGTAGATTCTGCTCTCTGAGCTATGTAGGGATTTCCAACAAAAACAAAAAGGACAACACCAGCAATGAGACAAAAGCAAATAATAATGATTGCAGTAATAACACCCAAGTATGCAGCTCTGATGAAAACTCACACTCACGCCGAGACATTTAAAAAAAAATCGTCTTGGCCTCTCCCTCTCTCTGCCCTGCCCCAAATTTCAAATTTAAAAAACACAGCAAATAAATAGGCTCTGACTAAGGGACTTGGAGAAATAAACACCTAAAGCACCTCATAATTCCCAACTTAACAATGATGAGTCTGAAAAGAAATGTCAACCATAATCAAAAACAATAAACTCAAGATCCACAAGCAAATTGAGGGGGTTCAGAAACAATGTATAATGCGAGGAGCCCCAACCGACAAAATGAGGAAGCCTAGATCAACAGGGAGCAATTCCACGCGAAATTCAACTTCAAATAACAGTAAACATCAAAGTGGTCAACCACGCAAGTAACCCAAGTCCTAACCGATAAAGCTGGGAAATAAACTAGAAGGCCCGCCCAGACCCAAACTTACTGCCTAGAACAGCTTAACACGGATTGCCACCAACCTCGGACGTATGCACAAGGCCTATATTTAAATATTTTTTCCTCTAGACGAAAGAAAGAAAATGGAGGAAGAGAGATGTAAAATAGAAAGAGACAGACGCTCGCCCTATTTACCAAAGGCGAACTGAAACGAATAACAGTTAGCGTCTAAAAGAAAGAGATCAATATATCAGAAATGCGTAAGGAGACACTGGGTTCAGGAGAAATAGCCAACACAAGCATCGAACTTAAATCTAAAACGAATCCTTTTAAAGGGATCAGGGAAAGAAATACGGCGGGAAGAACTAAAAGATGCTATAAAGGAAATCGAAAGAAAACCCAAAGTATTACTTCTCCTCCTATGCCAAATCAAAATCGAGAACAACGGCCCAGTATTGGGGGCCCCACTAAACAAGATGGGTCCTACACAGATGACAGCAAGGAAATGAGTGAGCTACTGCAGTCCCAATAGTGACTCAGTATTTTTTAAGCCATAAGCCCTTAACCAGACTGAGAGTCGAAGATCAAAATGAATTTTTTTTTTCTATGAGAGGAGCCACAACAATGTTGAATCCACAAGCCTAATACCCGGATATATCCCAGACCCAAATGACTTCGAACAGCATAAAGACAAGCCCATGATGGGCACTGCCTCTTTGGCCCCAGGGCCAGACTCATGGAACTTCTGAGTTACAATCAAGAACTGCAAAAAGAAGCCCCCTATTTCAACGACCCTATTTCCCAATCCTATGGGAGAGGAGCATGGAGACACGGGTGTCTCCCCTACAGTTACTAAAAACAACAACACAGCCCCACTCCACAAAGGGGGCAGGTAAAGCAACAGCAAAAGACCTACAGACCAAGAACACACGTAAAAATAGATAAACACATCCCAATAGGCAAATCATAAAAATCTGTATTATGTGAGAAAGGGGAACCGCCTAAACCGCAGCAACAGGCACACTCACATGGGAACCGACCCACTCAAGAAAACCCCTCAGTTACAGCAAACAACCCAGGGGCAACATGGGTTTAGACCGGTCGCTCCTTTCTGTCCTCAACTACTCGGATCCACTACGACAAGATCCTAAATGCACTAGAAGACAAAAAGAATGCAGATGTAATATATACAGACTTTGCAAAAGCCTTCGACACAGTGTGACCATTGGCGAAATAGCGCACAAAATGCGCGCTAAAAGGAATAACAGGAAAAGACGGTCGATGGATCAATAATTTCCTCACTAACAGAACACAGAGAAGTAGTCGTCCAACAGAGTAAATTCCGAGGTCAGCTACTGGTGAAAAGCCTCTGTTTTCCACAAGGGCAGCAAGTACTACACCCAAGTGGGTCTTGTTCCTCATTTCCTCATATCCGAACATAGACAAGGATGTCAGCCACGAGCACACGAGTGTCTTCCCTTTGCAGATTGACACCCAAATCTGCATGACAGTGGTCGTCCATTGCAGACAACTGCAAGGCGCCGAGGCGGATCATCAACCAAACATCAGTGGGCTGCAGAAAGACAATATGAAGATTCAACAACGATAGAAAATTTCAATTACTCAGATATGGGTAAACATGAGGAAATTAAATCTTCATAAGAACAAAACAAATTCTGGCCGACGAAAAATCGAGCGAAACACCAACGTTAAAGACCTGGGAGTGATTATGGTCGGAGATCTCACCTTCAAGACCATAACATTGTATCAATCCATCTGCATAGAAAAATGAAGGATGGATAATGGAGAACCTTCAAAACTAGGGAGGCCAAGCCCATGATGACACTCTTCAAGGTCACTTTGTTCTAACTAGGGCTGGAATAATTGCTGCACTCTAACAGCACCTTTCAAGGCAGGTGAAAATTGCCCGACCTAGAAAAAATGGTACAGAGAACTTACACGGCGAGCCATAACGTGAGATAAAAACACCTCAAGTTACTGGGAGCGCTTGAGGTTTCTAAACCTGTATTCCCCTGGAACGGCAGGAGGGAGAGATAACATGATTATATACACCTGGAAAATCCTAGAGGACTAGTACCGAACTGCACACGAAAATCACTCACTACGAAGGCAAAAGAACTTGGCACAATGCACCATCCCCCCCCCCCACTGAAAAGCAGGGGTGTCACTAGCACGATAAGAGACCATGACAATAAGTGTCAGGGGCCCGAGACTGTTCAACTGCCTCCCAGCACACATACGGGGGATTACCAACAGACCCCTGGCAGTCTTCAAGCTGGCACTGGACAAGCACCAAAAATCAGTTCCCTGATCAGCCGGGCTGTGGCTCGTACGTTGGTTTGCGTGCAGCCAGCACAACAGCCAGTTTGATCAGGCGCTGATTGCCACCAGGAGGCCTGGTCCAGACCGGGCCGGCGGGGGCGTTGACCTCCCGAAACTCTCCCAGCCCAGGTAAACCCGTCCAGTAAACAGAATTGTTGTAGTTTAAGAAGAAGTTGGTAGTTATGACAAAGCTTAGGGTTACGTTGTTCGGCTCTGGCAGCAGGGTGTTGTTTAGGGTTTGATTGGCAGTCTTTCCCTTTGATCTCTATTATTGTCGGTATGTAGTTTCATTGTTGTAGCCTTTTGGTCTTCTGGGTGCTATGTTGGGTTAATGCAGTTTTGCTTGTAACTAGTCATCATAGGAGCATTGGTGGCATTCTGAATAGTGGATAGTATACGTCATATCGAACCCTGGACTTCCACGCTTGGAAAAGGAACCTCAAGACTGAAGTGGAAAGGATTACGTAACAAGTGAGTAAGTAGTTTATTCAGGTATAGCACAAATAACATTACATAGATTATCATACACGCAGGCATATGTGTAAAATACCCAAAAAAAAGTCAGACCGGGTGAACTTATTTTTCCATTGGGATCCTTTTCCTTATTATTATAATATAAAGGTGATATTTATCTTATTAATATTCTATTAAGGAGATAATTTCATATTATCATACTAATAAAGACTATCGAGGCTACACGAGGTCAATAAGACAACTACAACGAGGGTCCATTAAACAAACTACACGATGGTTCATTAAGACAACAACACGAGAGTCCATTCTTACAGCCAGCCCAGAATGCTCTGGCATACAAGGGGCTTTTGGCATGTAACCCCAATCATGTAATTCCTTACACATGTAATCCCTTGCACAACTAATGTATCAGTTCAAAAAAAAATTAATTATTATTATTAACTACAAATACGGATATTTCCTAGGAATGAGGTTAAACACATGTCTATACCTACAAAAATAACTTCAGTAATCAAGACATAAAGTGGAACCAAGCCAAAACAAGTCCTAAACATAATAAGCTGGGAAGATAGACTAAGACAACACAACCTCCCAACTTATGCCTTGAACGAATAACTCTGAGCACTCGATGTATGCTCAAGGCATATCCTTTAAGAAAAAAGGAGTAGAAGAAAAATAGAAAGAGAAAACAGGCGCTCCCTTTAACAGGGCGACGGAAAAGAATAAAACAGTAGCAGCGAAAAGAGAGCCAAATATATCGCAAAATGCGTAGGGAGACACTGTCAGAGAAGATAGCAAACACCGAACTAGTGCTAAAGGATCTTATAGGAGTCAGGAATCGCAGGAAAACTAAAAGCCATAGAAGAAATGACGAAAAACCAAAGTATTTCTTTTCCAATGCCAAATCAAAAGTCGGGAACATCATCCAGTAATTTGGCACCTAGTTAAACAAGATTGGTCCTACACAGATGACAGGAAGGAATGAGTGAGGTACTCCAAGTCCCAATATAACTCAGTTTTTTTAGCAAGCTGCTACCCAGTCGAGAGTCGAAGATCTAAATTAATTTTTTATGAGAGAGCCACAGAAATTTGGTAAACACAAAGCCTATCTGATATTATCCTGACGCCAAATTACTTCGAACTGGCGATAAATGACATGCCCATGCACTCTGCCCCAGGGCCAGACTCATGGAACACCGTCTTCATCAAGAACAGCAAGAAGCCCCTATCACATGCTTTTAACATCGTGTGGAAAGGGAGCATGGACACTGGGGTCGTCCCACAGTTACTAAAAACAATAGACATAGCCCCACTCCACAAAGGGGGCAGCAAAGCAATAGCAAAGAACTACAAACCGATAGCGCTAATATCCAATATCATAAAAATCTTTGAAAGGGTCCTACGAAGCGAGATTGCCACCCATCTAGATACGCATCAATTACACAGCCCAGAGTAGCATGGATTTAGCGCAGGTCGCTCCTGTCTGTCCCAACTACTGGATCACTAGGATAAGGTCCTAGATGTACTAGAAGACAAAAAGAATGCAGATGTAACATACACAGACTTTGCAAAAGCCTTCGATAAGTGTGACTATTACAACCCAGGAGTCCCAAAGGCCTGTTAACCTGGGTGTAAAGGTAGCAAAATAAACACAGCAGAAAAACCTTTTATTTGTATTATCCTTCACCAATTTAGAACAGAAGTATGTACACTATATACACTATGTACAACAATAGGTATTAGTTCACTCCACGGTAAGCAAGGCAGAATAGAAGCCACTAGAGAGCAGACCATGCTTCAATCAGCTCTAGAATGGGAATGACAAGGGCAGACAGGTGAGTGGTACCACAACACTCTATGATTGCAAAACCATCTTCTCATTGGCTGGAACCTGGGTAGTGATTGAACGACGGGGCCCCATCATCAACCCTTAGTACCTGGTTTGCTGGTTGGGGAGATAGCCTTTCAATGAGGGTGTGTACATGCGCTGAATAAAGGTTATGTACTCTTTGCATGCCAAACCCTCACCCCAAGAGGGCTCAGGATTATGATCCCACCTCCCAGTGGTAACCGTGCTGCCATGGCACCATATAATGGGACCACCTTTCCTCTCAACCATCCAGCTCTTAGACAGAGCTCAGCTTTATTCACGACAAAAAGCCAAACTCTAAACTCAGAGCAAGACAGCAGACAGTCGGGCTAGTGTAGGTCCAAAGTGCAGAAGGAGGTATCCCACACTCCCTCTCTAAAAAAAAACCCACACCAGGGGATAAAAAAGAGGCTTTAAAGGGGTTACCACAGATCCCTAACACATCTTAACCTAATATATAATTATAATTATGAGTTTTAGGATCTTGATAAAGAGTCTGCCAATCTTCTTTTCTTTGCCGGCAATGTGTAATATTCTGAGAAAATAGGGTTGAAGTTGTAGACTCCATTTCATGAGCCTCGTATTGTGGTTCTTCATGGCTTAGAGATATACTAGAGGGTTGTGGTCACTATAGACAGTGACCACCTGCGAAGTCTGGCCCAGGTAAACATCGAAGTGCTCCAAAGCCAGTACCAGTGTGAGGGTTCTTTTTCGATAGCAGAGTAAGCCCTCTGGTGTGGCTGGAACTTCAGTGAGAAGAAGGCTACAGGCTGCAACTCCTAGTCCCCATTTTGCAACAGTACTGCCTCAACCCCAGACTCACAAGCATCAACTGTAATGAGAAAGGTTTGGAGAAGTCTGGAGACAAAAGAATGGGTGCAGTACACAACAATCTTTTTGCTTTAGAAAAAGCATTTGACACTCTGGGGTCAAATTAAAGAGAAACTTTACAGCTGGTAAGAGAGGTAAGAGGTGCTACAATATCTGAAAAGTTTTTACAGAATCTTCCGTAAAAACCTTTCATGCTTAGGAAACGTTGAAGAGATTTCCTATCATGTGTAACTGGATAATCTTTAATGGTTAGAACTTTAGCAAATTTAGGAGCAACTTTGCCACTACCTACTTCATGGCCTAGAAAAGTAACAGTGGCCTGGCCAAGGGAAGACTTAGATAAATTAACAGTTAAATGGGAACTCTGAAAAGTCTCAGAGCTTAAGTCTAAATAGGTGTTGATCACAGGTATCAGACACCATTACGATATTATCCAGGTATGCTGCCGAGCCTTCAAGTCCTTTAATAGCCTAATGAATAAATTTCTGGAATGAAGAGGTGGAATTTTTTATTCCGAAGGGGGTAACTGTATATTGATAATGACCTCCTGGAATTATGAAGGCAGAGATTTCCTTCACCTTATCCGTCAAAGGTACCTGATAGTAACCTTTAAGGAGATCTAATTTTGACACCAAAAGTAGCCTTACCCATAGAGTCGATTACGTCATCTAGACGAGGAAGAGGGTAAGCATCTGTGATTGTGACCTCATTCACCTTACGGTAGTCTGTACACATACGAAATCCTTCATCAGCTTTTTTAAAAAGGATACACGGTTAAAGCCCATGGACTAGATGACTCCTCCACTAACCATGCTCTAAAGAAAATTCTACTTCCTGCTGAAGTAGCTTCTGCTTTTCAGGATTAGCTCTGTAGGGGGAGAGTTTAATAGGTTTAGAGTTTCTCACATCTACTACTTGATAATCTAACGTACATTTTTTAGGCACACCAAAAAAATATCAGGGTATGACTGTAGAAGCACAGTTAAACTTGTTGCTTGAGTTTCAGATAGCCCCACATTAAAGGACTAGGGTCCTTGAGGAGGACAGAGTTTGGAAGTTTGATATTAATTTCAGAAATAGAGTGCAAAGAGTCAGAGTCGTCCTCAGATGTAGAGGACAGAGTCATTACTGGGAGTTTATCTGGTGTATGAAAAGATTTTAATTGATTAATGTGGTAGTTTTAGTTTTGAGGTCTTATCAAGGAGAGATACCACATAATTTACATCAGATAATTTACTTTACAATTTGCATAGGTCCCGTAAATCTAGCTTTCAAAGTGTGGCCA
Organism: Cherax quadricarinatus; assembly: GCF_026875155.1. NCBI lineage: Eukaryota > Metazoa > Arthropoda > Malacostraca > Decapoda > Parastacidae > Cherax > Cherax quadricarinatus. Next base: position 60,743,461 of record NC_069400.1, on the reverse strand, counting down.
GGTATAGGTTCCTGTACCAACACCTTGTCTCCTGGATAGAAGGAGTGGAACTGTGCATTTCTGTCATACTCTGTTTCATCTTATTTTGAACTGCCTTTAGGTTAGCCTTGGCTACCTGACGTGCCACCTGCAACCTTGAAGACGGGTTGTAGAGTGTTGAGCTAACGTCTTCTCCCACCCATCCTTCTTTGAGCACCCGAAGAGGACCTCGTACATTGTGCCCAAGATCAGCTCAAACAGACTGTACCCGGTAGACTCCTGCACAGTTTCTCTTATTGAAAACAGCAACAAAGGTAGTGATTCATCCCAGTCTGTAGGAAAATGCATACAAAAAGTTTTCATCATGGCTTTTAACGTCTGATGGAATCTTTCCAAGGCGTCTTGGGACTGAGGATGATAGGCAGTGGATAAGTTATGGATTATCCCTAACCTAGTTAATGCTTCCAGAATGCTTTGGCAGTGAAGTTAGTACCATGATCACTTTGAATAGTTTTAGGAATGCAAAAACAAGAAATAAATCTGGTTAAAACCTTGAGAATCAATCAATCAATCAAGTTTATTCTCAATAAAGATTACAATGCGGGGTTTACAGATTTTGGATATTGGTTGATCAGGCTCTGATCCACCAGGAGGCCTGGTCACAGACCGGGCCGCGGGGGCGTTGACTCCCGGAACTCTCTCCAGGTAAACTCCAGGAGGGAGCCACTAGGACACTAGCATAGCTAGGCATTTCGGGCAGACTTAGATTAATTCTTAACTCTAAATTAATACAGATTATTGAGTAAGTTGGTATTAAGGCTAAGTGACTACATTAAGTTTGTGAGTTTAGCAATGTAAATGCTTTTCTTTTGTACAATACACAGTTCTATATTGTAGTATCACAGCAAACTTATGACTAGTTAGGATTCATTATTTTATGATCAAGATTCGCATTTCTGTGATTATAGTCAAGTGGGTGAGTGATTGTAAGTGTGAACCACCAAACTCCTGTCAGCTATGAATATAGCTGATGGTGTTGACGTAGATGACGGTGAAGGCAGATTTGAAGCATATTTTAGTAAACAGGATCGGGAAAAAAACGAGACTTCCAGAGAAAGGCTTGCTGAAGCAATACAGTGGGCGCACACCCTCCCAAAGCTGTCAGGTTAGATTTCCCTAACAAACTGATCAAGAGACCAAGTGTAACTGGTTTTTCGAAGCTAGTGTAGAAAAATCATGAGAAACGATCAAGTTTCTCCACGATGAGGATAAATACTCTTT
>NC_069400.1:60700641-60741701 GCF_026875155.1 Cherax quadricarinatus | reverse complement strand
GGAATTTTTTCATAATCACCAATTAATTCATCCCACATGTTAATGAATTCCTCAGGCAGAGTTTCATCCCAAGCACATTTAAGTTTCCATGCTTTTTTGTATTAATAATTTCCTTCTTATAGTAATTATAGTAAGGGGAGACACTAAACCTAGTGGATCAAAGCATTTGGAAACTTCAGTAAGCAAAACTCTCTTAGTTAATTGACTGGGTATACTGTAATTATTAGATTTTAACATTAACAAGTCTCTCTCAGTATCCCAAGTTAATCCCAATACATTACTATATTTTGGTACTTCATCTCCAGGGAAATCTTTACTTATTTTGTCCTTTAATTTGGACAAATTACTATTCCATTCCCTCTCCATAAGTCATTAACAGTTCCTCTTCAGTTGATGTCACACCCAGGAAATTGTACCCATAAAATTGTTTGCTCATTACTTTACTCAATGGACTTCCCATACATTTAAGGTGTGCATTTATCGTCGCTTGAAGTAGGAACGGACTGGATGAAGCACCAAATAATACGCTCCTCAAGCGAAAGGTTTTCAGAGGGCTAAGTGAGTCACTAGGATTCTCAGGCCATAAGAAGCGGGTACAATCCCAGTCAGCCTCTTGTAAACCCACTCTTAGGAAAGCTTTACTTATATCAACTGTAAAGGCATAATTCTTCACTCTGAAATTTAATAAGATATCTCCTAATTTTTCCGTCAACAACGGACCTGTCATCAGTCATTTAAACTAGGTACATTTTTGTTACTCCTGGCACTACAATTAAACACAATCCTCAGAGGAGTGGTCTTAGAATCCTTTTTCACTCCGTGATGTGGCAAATAGTGACCATAAATTTTGGCTTGCTCAGGAGGTACCTCTTCTATAAATTTATTAATTACTTGTTCAGTAATTATATCATTATAGGCAGTCAACAATTCTGGTGTCTTACTCAGTTTGCAGAGCTGAGCCTTTAATTGTCCATATGCCATTCTATAATTAGTGGGCAATTCTGGATGGTTCAGTCTCCACGGAAGTCGCACCCAGTATTGTCCAGATTCAAATTTTACATCTCTCAGGTATTGCTCCTGAGTAAAAGAACTGTCTGGACTTTCTTCATTTACATTTATTCCAATGCTGTCTAATTCCCACAATTTATGCACTGGCTCAATACCATCCTCTATAGAAGAATTATACTGGGGTATGATTTCATGAGTAAGACACACAGTTATGGTATTTGTAGTTTCCTCTAGTCATGAATTATTATTCCGAGGAATTCTACCATACATTGCATGGCCTCCTGCAGTCTTCAAAAGGGTGACACCACATTTCTTTACCATACCCTTTACAAAGGAGGCATAACAGTCACTACCTATCAAAATATTTACTGTGCCTACAGAATCATCATTTACACCAGAAGGTGCTAAATTTACATTATGTGAAAGTCTTTCTGTAGCTTTACTAAGCCCTACTGAAGAAATTTTCTCTGGAAGTCTATCTACAATTGCTGCATTAACACGTTTTTTCTCATTGCCCAACCTGATAGTTACATAAACAGTGTCATACAATTGAGCTCTTTTATCTGAGAGAAAACCAAATAATTTTAGAGTTGTAGGATCTCCCATCTGCACTTTCATACCATCAAGACATTTACGTTTTATGAAAGCATGCTGGGTTCCCTGGTCTAATAATGCAGTTACATTTTTTGATTTATTATGGCTACTTCAGCAAAACCATCATTAGCAGCAATTTTTACATTAGCTACTGTTGTGTCAGGATTGTCAACATTATCATTCTTGTCAACATTGTCATATAGACCTTTACACATGAATATATGGTGTCTTCCTTTGTGGCATTGATAACAGTTGTTTAATTTGGCATGACAATCCTTTACATTGTGATTACCTAGACATCTGATACATTTGTCAAGCTCCTCCAATCTTTCAACTTTATCATTCCATGAATTGTATGCATTGCAATTCTTAAAAAAATGAATACCCTTGCAGAAAAGACAATCTCTCTTTTCTTTGACTGTTTTTTTTTATTAACTGGGCTACTCTTAGAAGGGTAATTATTCTTCTTACCTTGTGAAGAATAATTATTTCTGATTCCTGCTACTTGATATGCACCTATGCAACTCTTTTTAGGAAATGAATTTTGATTATTAACATTGGGATAATTTTTCCCCTTGTGAAACTTGACAGATACCTCAGAGTTATTATGTGTTGTATCTTTAAAATGAGTTGGTTGGCTGGTCTGCAACTGAACAATTAATTCTTGTAGACCTAGTTTTATTTCCTCCAGACCAAAATAACCTTTATGATACTTGTTTGAGATCCATTCAAGTGTTTTACAGCTTAATTTATTCTGAACATTGGCACTCAATAACCAATCTGATTCCTTCAGATTATATTTATTACTTAAAGTTTTGAGAGTGCTCTCCAGTTTAACGCTACATTGCTGTAAACCTTTGTAAGTGTGATCTGGAGATTTTAAATTAACAATGATATTCACTAGATCCAACCTACTTTGTTCTATATTACCATAAGTGACTTTCAACAAGTCAACTGCTACTTTGTAAGAATCATCTACATTGGAAAAGGCTTGTATGAGTATGTGAGCATCTCCTCTTACCTGTCCTTTGAGGTAAAATAATTTGGTTACACAGACTAGGTCACTGTTATTATGCACAGATGCTTTAAAAATAGACGAAAACTCCTCCCAATTTTCTCCAGGATTAAATACAGGTAAACATATTTCTGGGAGTTTTGGCAAAGACATCTTATTTGTTGGAGCAGATTGATTAACTGTCTGGCTTACACATTTTAATTTATTCAAAGCCTGACTTTTACAAGAATCTTTTCCTCTAATTCATAATACTGATTAATCATAAGATCTACTTCAGTCTCATCTACACAGTTTGCTAACAAATGTTCTTCATATTTGTCATAATATAATTTGTATGAATCATATCTATTCCCTAAAGCATCTGAATACAATTTTAAATCATCAGCATTCACAGTTTCTTGATTCATTAATTCCAAGCATTTATTATATGCTTTTGTTACATGATCTTTTCTAGCCTGCAAAGATGATTTTTTTTTTTTTTGCTCTAGCTTCCATGTGTTTGTCTTCTATATTAATTTCCTCATTTTCACACATGATGCAATGTATTAAATTCAACTTAATTAATAACGCTGATTATGTACTTAATTTTGCACTTCATAAAGGTAAATATTAAAACTTACCTTTGAATAAATCCTAGCTACACTTGAGCTTAGCAATTACATGTCAGAAAATTTAAAAAAAAATTTTTAAAATACTTTTTATAAAAACCTTCCCAGACTTGGTTTATCAAAATTAATATTTAACATTAATATAAATCTTAGCCAGCTTGGTTATCAAAATTAAATATTGTAAAATTATAATCCACTACCATTAAGTAAATTTGGGGACCAAAACACCCACCCCCTTTCTGTCTTTAAAATTTAATTTTTAAAGTTTTAAATTTAAGACTTCATAATTCACCCAGTTAAAGAAAAAACCAATGGGCTAATAAATTTGGAAATTAATTTACTTCATATAAACATAAGGACATCCAGTAAAGGGAACAAAAAAATATTATTCCCAAAGTTAAATAGAAAAGTAGGAATTTTAGGACACGTGGTCCAAAAAATCCCCCCCTTTCGATACTTACCTAATCTATCTCTCCACAAGTTCCCTTAGATTATTAATTGCAAATGAAATGAACATCCAGGAATTCTGGTAAATATATAATTTGTGGACTGTATTTTAAAAATTAAAAAATGTTACATGGAGGAGAGAGAGAGATTTTGGGAGATGTTAAGTGAATTTTTAAGGAGCCTTTAAAACCAAGTGAGGAGAAAAGTGGTAGGGGACGAATGAAAAAGTAGGAGAAAAAATTTTTGAGAGGGTGTGGTAGGTAAGTTTGGGGGTGCGGTGTAAATGATAATTGGAGCCTTTGATTTAACTTTGTAAGAAAGGGGTTTTGTTATAGAAAACAATTTTAAAAAAAAGAGGATAATAAGTATACAAATATGATGTAGGGCGAAAAGCGTAGTTTTTGGATTATGATTGGTAGATAAAAAATGTTGGAGACTTTAGGATGTACATGTTTTTAGAGGGGCCCAATTTTACAGATCACTTTTAGTTGTAGCTCATGAAGTAAAAAGGGAGATGGGGTACAAGGGGGAAAAAAAAAAGCATCAGGGAAAAGGGGAGGTGAAAGGGTTTATAAAATAAAAGAGGGGCGTTTGGGTAAAATATAAAAGTATTGGGGGGATAGATGGGCTAATGAGAATAGGAAGGGGTCTAAGAGGTATGGGGTAGGTTTAAAATGTGTGTTGAGTGTCAGCAGAAATTTTGGGTTCAGGAAAGTGGGTGAGGGGGAAGGAGGATTGGGGGAAGATGATGTAAAAAGAGTAGTAAGGGGGAAAAAATTTTTTATATGAGAAGTTTTTACAAAGTGAAGTGATGCAAGGGGGGAAGGTATATGGAAAAAAAAAGAGTGGGTGAAGCAATGTAAAAAAAGAAAAAAATGAGAGGTGGGTGAGATGTTATCAACAAAATTTTGTTTTAAAAAAAGAAAAAGTTTTGGAGATGAGATTAACAAGTTAAGAAAGCCTAGAGAACAAATGGATTTGTCAGTTAAAAATAGGAGAGGAGAGTTATTAAATGGAGAGTTGAGGTATTGGGGAAGATGGAGGGAATATTTTGAGGAATTGTTAAATGTTGATGAAATAGTGAAGCTGTGATTTCGTGTATAGGGCAAGGAGGAATAACATTTTGTAGGAGTGAGGAAGAGCCAGTTGTGAGTGTGGGGAAAGTTCGGAGGCAGTGGGTAAATGAAAGGGGGTAAGGCAGCCGGGTTTGATGGGATAAAGATAGAAATGTTAAAAAGCAGGTGGGGATTAGTTTTGGGTGGTTGGTGAAAATTATTTAATAAATGTATGGAAGAGGGTAAAGGTACTAGGGATTGGCAGAGAGCTTGCATAGTTCCTTTGTATAAAGGCAAAGGGGATAAAGAGGGGTGCAAAAATTATAGGGGATAAGTCTGTTGAGTTACCGGGTAAAGTGTAGGGTAGAGTTATAATTGAAAGAATTAAGAGTAAGCGGAGAATAGGATAGCAGATGAACAAGGAGGCTTTAGGAAAGGTAAGGGTGTGTGGACCAGGGTTTACAGTGAAAAATATAAGTGAACATTTATTTAGATAAGGCTAAAGAGGCTTTGGGGCATTTATGGATTTGGAAAAGGCGTATGACAGGGTGGATAGGGGGGCAATGTGGCAGATGTTGAAGTGTATGGTGTAGGAGGTAGGTTACTGAAAGCAGTGAAGAGTTTTTACGAGGATAGTGAGGCTCAAGTTAGAGTAGTAGGAAAGAGGGAAATTTTTCAGTAAAAGTGCCTTAGACAAGGATGGTGATGTCACCTGGTTGTTTTAAAATATTTATAGATGGGTTTGTAAGAGAAGTAATGAAGGTCTTGGAAGAGGCATGGAGTTAAAGATAAAGAATCACACCCCAAAAATGGGAGTTGTACAGCTGCTCTTTGCTGATGACACTGTTTCTCTTGGGAGATTCTGAAGAGAAGTTGCAGAGATTGGTGGATGGGAATTTGGTAGGGTGTGCAAAGAAGAAAATTAAAGGTGAATACAGGAAAGAGTAAGGTTATGAGGATAACAAAAAAATTAGGTGATGAAAGATTGATATCAGATTGGAGGGAGAGAGTATGGAGGAGGTGAAGTATTCAGATATTTGGGAGTGGACGTGTCAAGCGGATGGGTCTATGAAAGATGAGGTGAATCATAGAATTGATAGGGAAAAAAAAGTGAGTGGTGCACTTAGGAGTCTGTGGAGACAAAGAAACTTTGTCCTTGGAGGCAAAGAGGGAATGTATGAGAGTATAGTTTTTACCAAGTCTTATATGGGTGTGGGAAACGTGGGTGATGAATGTTTTCAGCAAGGAGAAGGCTGGAGGCAGTGGAGATGTCATGTCGAGGGCAATGTGTGGTGTGAATATAATGCAGAGAAATTTGTAGTTTGGAAGTTAGGAGGAGGTGCGGGGATTTCCAAAAAGTTGTCCAGAGGCTGAGGAAGGGTTGTTGAGGTGGTTCGGACATGTAGAGAGAATGGAGCGAAACAGAATGACTTCAAGAGTGTTTTCAGTCTGTAGTGGAAGGAAGGCGGGGAAGGGGTCGGCCTAGGAAAGTTGGAGGAGGGGGTTTAAAAGGGGGTTTTGTGTGCGAGGGGCTTGGACTTCCAGCAGGCATGCGTGAGCGTGTTTGATAGGAGTGAATGGAGACAAATGGTTTTTTAATACTTGGCATGCTGTTGGAGTGTGAGAAAAGTAACTTTTATAAAGGGATTCAGGGAACTGGGGGGCCGGATTTGGAGTTGGAGAGGGAAGTACAGTCCCCTCCCATTGAAGGAGGGGTTTTAATGTTGAAATTTTTTAAAAACCCGTAGTGTAAAGCCCCCTTCTGGCAAGACAGTGATGGAGGGGAATGTTTGGTGAAATTTTTTTTTTTTTGGGCCCCCTCCCCTTGGGGGGAATGGGCCCCAGTGTGATAATAAAAAAAAAAAAAACATGCACTTTTATTTTAAAAGAAGGATTTTTTTAAAATCATAAACTCCCCAATTTGACGGGGAGATTACTGTTTATCTATTTCCTTTTAAAAAACCTCATAACCAAATTTATGATAAAAAAACACTGGCCTGAATTACAAACATAATTTTTTATAGCTTACTGAGGTTCCTGGGGGCTGCCCTGTAAAACCGGGTTTTTTGCTCAAATTATGAAAAGAAATGACTTTCCAACAATTTCGTCTATTTGAGAGGAAATAAGCCCTAATGAAAACCCTCTAAGCGACAAAAAATTCTTCCTATTTTCACTAACATTTTCTTCCTAGTTCAAACAAAAATGGCGACCCCCTTTTCCGGGGCACAGGCGCAAGGCTTCCCATTTTTTAAAACAGTTTTTATTAAATACAATATATGCCAACAATTTAAAAACCTGGAGAGAGTTCCGGGGGTCAATCCCACCGCAGCCCGGTCTGTGACCAGGCCTCCTGGTGGGTAAGAGCCTGATCAACCAGGTTGTTACTGCTGGCTGCACGCAAACCAATGTACAAGCCACAGTCCAGCTAGTCAGGTACCGACTTTAGATGCTTGTCCAGTGCAAGCTTGAAGACTGCCAGGGGTCTATTGATAATCCCCCTTATGTATGCTAGGAGGCAGTTGAACAGTCTCGGGCCCCTGACACTTATTGTATTGTCTCTTAATGTGCTAGTGACACCCCTGCTTTTCGTTGTGGGGATGTTGCATAGTTTGCCAAGTCTATTGCTTTCGTTGTGCGTGATTTTCGTGTGCAAGTTCGGTACTAGTCCCTATAGGATTTTCCAGGTGTATTTAATCATGTATCTCTCCCAACTGCATTCCAGGGAATACAGGTTCAGGAACTTAAAGAGCTTCCAGTAATTGAGGTGTTTTATCTCTGTTATGTGTGCTGTGAAGGTTCTTTGTACATTTTCTAGGTCAGCAATTTCACCTGCCTTGAAAGGTGCTGTTAGTGTGCAGCAATATTCCAGCCTAGATAGAACAAGTGACCTGAAGAGTGTCATCATTGGCTTTTCATCCCTAGTTTTGAAGGTTCTTATTATCCATCCTGTCATTTTTCTAGCAGCTGCAATTGGTACAATGTTATGGTCCTTAAAGGTGAGATCCTCCGACATGATCACTCCCAGGTCTTTGACGTTGGTTTTTCGCTCTGTTTAGTGGCCGGAATTTGTTTTGTACTCTGATGAAGTTTTAATTTCCTCGAGTTTACCATATCAGGGTAATTGAAATTTCTCATCGTTGAACTTCATATTGTTTTCTGCAGCCCATTGAAAGATTTGGTTGATGTCCACCTGGAGCTTTGCAGCGTCTGCAGTGGAAGACACTGTCATGCAGATTCGGGTGTCATCTGCGAAGGAAGACATGGTGCTGTGGCTGACATCCTTGTCTATGTCAGATATGAGGATGAGAAACAAGATGGGAGCAAGTACTGTGCCTTGTGGAACAGAGCTTTTCACTGTAGCTTCCTTGGACTTTATTCTGTTGACTACTACTCTTTGTGTTCTGTTTGTGAGGAAATTATAGATCCATCTACCAACTTTTCCTGTTATTCCTTTAGCAGGCATTTTGTGCGCTATTACACCATGATCACACTTGTCGAAGGCTTTTGCAAAGTCTGTATATATTACATTTGCATTCTTCTTGTCTTCTAGTGCATCTAGGACCTTTTCGAAGTGATCCAATTGTTGAGACAGACAGGAGTGGCCTATTCTAAACCCATGTTGCCCTGGGCTGTGTAATTGATGGGTTTCTAGATGGGTGGCGATCTTGCTTCTTAGGACCCTTTCAAAGATTTTTAGGATATGGGATGTTAGTGCTATCGGCCCGTAGTTCTTTGCTATTGCTTTACTGCCCCCTTTGTGGAGTGGGGCTATGTCTGTTGTTTTTAGTAACTGTGGGACGACCCCTGTGTCCATGCTTCCTCTCCATAGGATGGTAAAAGCTCGTGATAGGGGATTCTTGCAGTTCTTGATGAACACGGAGTTCCATGAGTCTGGCCCTGGGGCAGAGTGCATGGGCATGTCATTTATCGCCTGTTCGAAGTCATTTGGCATCAGGATAACATCAGATAGGCTTGTGTTAACCAAATTCTGTTGCTCTCTCATAAAAAATTCATTTTGATCGTCGACTCTTAGTCTGGTTAGCGGCTTGCTAAAAACTGAGTCATATTGGGACTTAAGTAGCTCACTCATTTCCTTGCTATCATCTGTGTAGGACCCATCTTGTTTAAGTAGGGGCCCAATACCGGACATTGTTCTCGACTTTGATTTGGCATAAGAGAAGAAATACTATGGGTTTCTTTCGATTTCATTTATGGATTTTAGTTCTTCCCATGATTCCTGACTCCTATAAGATTCCTTTAGCTTAAGTTCGATGTTTGCTATTTCTCTGACCAGTGACTCCCTACGCATTTCAGATATACTGGCCTCCGTTAGGGGTAAACTGAGCCTGCTCAGCCTGAACGAAAAATTTTGTCGAAAAATTCACAAATTGAGTTAATATTATAGAAAAACAGCTTAACTCTCTGGCAACACAATGTTACAAGAATCATTGTTCTATGATGGTGTGTGTGTGTGTGTACTCACCTATTTGTATTCACCTATTTGTGGTTGCAGGGGTCGAGTCACAGCTCCTGGCCCCGCCTCTTCGCTGATTGCTACTAGGTCCTCTCTCTCCCTGCCCCATGAGCTCTATCATACCTCGCCTTAAAACTATGTATGGTTCCTGCCTCCCTTATATCACTTTCTAGGCTATTCCATGGCCTGACTACTCTATGACTGAAGAAATACTTCCTAACATCCCTTTGATTCATCTGAGTCTTCAACTTCCAATTGTGACCTCTTGTGTCTGTGTCCCATCTCTGGAACATCCCGTCTTTGTCCACCTCGTCTATTCCGTGCAGTATTTTATATGTCGTTATCATGTCTCCCCTGACCCTCCTGTCCTCCAGTGTCGTCAGGCCAATTTCCCTCAACCTTTCTTCATAGGACAATCCCCGTAGCTCTGGGACTAGTCTTGTTGCAAACCTTTGCACTTTCTCTAATTTCTTGACGTGCTTGACTAGGTGTGGATTCCAAACTGGTGCTGCATACTCCAGTATGGGACTGACGTAGATGGTATACAGAGTCTTAAACGAATCCTTACTGAGGTATCGGAACGCTATCCGTAGGTTTGCCAGGCGCCTGTATGCTGCAGCAGTTATCTGATTGATGTGCGCCTCAGGAGATATGCTCGGTGTTATACTCACCCCCAGATCTTTTTCCTTGAGTGAGGTTTGCAGTCTTTGGCCATCTAAACTATATTGTGTCTGCGGTCTTCTTTGCCCTTCCCCAATCTTCATGACTTTGCATTTGGCAGGGTTAAATTCAAGGAGCCAGTTGCTGGACCAGGCTTGTAGCCTGTCCAGGTCTCTTTGTAGTCCTACCTGATCCTCGTCCGATTTGATTCTTCTCATTAACTTCACATCATCTGCAAACAAGGACACTTCTGAGTCTATCCTTCGTTATGTCGTTCACATATACCAGAACAGCACAGGTCCTAGGACTGACCCCTGTGGAACCCCGCTTGTCACAGGCGCCCACTCTGATACCTCGTCGCGTACCATGACTCGTTGTTGCCTCCCTGTCAGATATTTTCTGATCCACTGCAGTGCCTTTCCTGTTATGTGTGCCTGGTCCTCTAGCTTTTGCAGTAACCTCTTGTGAGGAACTGTGTCGAAGGCCTTCTTGCAGTCCAAAAATATGCAGTCGATCCACCCTCTCTCTCTTGTCTTACTTCTGTCACCTTGTCATAAAACTCTAGTAGGTTTTGTGACACAGGATTTTCCTTCCCTGAAACCGTGCTGGTTGTCAATTATACACTTGTTTCTTTCCAGGTGCCCCACCACTCTCCTCCTGATGATCTTCTCCATGACCTTGCATACTATACACGTTAGTGATACAGGTCTGTAGTTTAGTGCCTCATGTCTGTCTCCCTTTTTAAAAATTGGGACTACATTTGCCATTTTCCATACCTCAGGGAGTTGCCCAGTTTTCAAATGATGTGTTGAAGATCTTTGTTAATGGCTCACACAATATCTCTGCTCCCTCTTTAAGAGACCCATGGAGAGATGTTGTCTGGTCCCACCGCCTTTGAGGTGTCAAGTTCGCATAGCAGCTTCTCACCTCCTCCTTGGTTATATGTACCTCATCCAGCACTTGCTGGTGTGCCCCCTGTTCTGATTTCTTGGAGTCCTACTGGTTTCCACTGTAAATACCTCTTTAAATCTTGTGTTGAGCTCCTGACAAACCTCTCGGTCGTTTCTTGTGAATTCCCCATCACCCTTCCTCAGTCTGAATTTCCTGGTCCTTGACTGTTGTTTTCCTCCTGATGTGGCTGTACAACAGCTTCGGGTCAGTCTTTACTTTTGATGCTATGTCATTTTCATATTGTCTCTGAGCCTCCTTCTTATCTGTGCATATTCGTTTCTGGCTCTTCGGCTGATTTCTTTATTTCTGAGTTCTCTGTCTTCTGTACCTTTTCCATTCTCTAGTACACCTAGTTTTTGCCTCCCTATACCTTTGGGTGAACCAAGGACTCGTTATGTTCTTCCCATTATTTGTTTCCCTTGGGAACAAACCTCTCCTCTGCCTCCTTGCATTTTGTTGCTACATAGTCCATCATTCTTGTACTGGTTTTCCTGTCAGTTCCCTCTCCCACTGAATGTCTTGAAGGAAGTTCCTCATGCCTGAGTAGTTCCCCTTTTGTAGTTTGGTTTTTCCAGCATATTCCTGCTACACTCTCCACTTGGAGCTCAACTATGTAGTCGAAGCACAGAACCGCATGATCACTAGCTCCCAGGGGCCTTTCATACATGATACCCTCGATGTCCGAACTACTCATGGTGAATACAAGGTCCAACCTTGCTGGTTCATCCTCTCCTCTCTCTCTGGTAGTGTCTCTAACATGTTGATGCATGAGGTTTTCCAGTACCACATCCATCATCTTGGCTCTCCATGTTTCGGGACCCCCATGGGGCTCCAGGTTTTCCCAGTCAATCTCCTTGTGATTGAAATCACCCATAACTAGTAACTTTGCTCCCCCCATGTGTGCTCTCCTGGCCACCTCGGCTAGTGTGCCGATCATTGCTCTGTTGCTCTCATCATATTCTTCTCTTGGCCTCCTGCAGTTCTGTGGTGGGTTGTACATTACTGCAATTATCACCTTATGTCCCTCAGACTGGATTGTTCCTACTAAGTAGTCCCTTTCGCCCGTGCCATTCATTCCTTCCATTTTTTCAAAACCCCACTGGTTTTTAATGAGCAGTGCAACTCCTCCTCCCCCTCTCCTCCCTCTGTCTTTCCCGAGGATTTGATATCCGGATGGAAAGATTGAATCTGTTATTATTCTGGTGAGTTTTGTTTCTGTGAGTGCTATTATGTCTGGGGATGTCTCTTTGATTCTTTCGTGCCACTCCTCATACTTGTATGTTATTCCATCTGCATTTGTATACCACACCTTCAACTTCTTTTCTAAGACTGTGGTCTGGGAGGTATATTAGGGTTGGGGAAGTGGGAGACCTGGTAAGGAACTATTGGTTGTTGCTGTGGGGGTGGAGTTTGTAATGTAGTGGGTGGGGGCATTGGATGTGGCATGGGTTTTTTGGGATTTAGAGTGTTTGATTGCACTGGGGTTGACCTGGTTGGGAGGCTTCTATAGGAAGTTGTGAGGGAGGCTGTATTTGATCTTCTTCCTAGGTCTGGGATCTCCTGTCTGTCTTCTCCATCCCCTGTCTTTCCTCCTTTCGCCTTTGTACCATCTCTCTCAGTTTCTGCCTTTCTTCTTGGTTTTTTTCTGTCCGCGGTCGAGATACGCCTTCCTGTATGCCGTCATGTCCCTTAATCGTGCTTTCTCCTGCAGGATCCTGGTCCGAGTCGCTTCTGCCTTGAAGGTCACTCTCACTGGCCGGGTTCTTTTTTTTACAAACCCCCCTATTCTCCGAAAATTTTCCAGCTGGGTCATATCGTCTTCTCCTATTGCTTTCATGATGCTTTCAATTGCTTTTTTTTCCCTTGTTTTCTTGCTTCATATGCTTCCCCTTCGACTTCCTGGAGCCCATACACAAAGACTGACCTCACCCTTTCATTCTCCCACTGCATATCCCTGTGTATCCCCTCATTTAATTTGGTTTCCTCCACTGCAGCTTTCCTTTCATCAGTTTCACTGGCTAATGTACTTGGGCTCAGTGGACTGTCATTTTCCCTTCTCGGGTTTCCTTGGGCTCTGTTGATGTCTGTTAGGGCCTCCACATAAAGCTTAGCTGTTTCATTTGCTACAGTCTCCTCTGATAGAGCTTCTCCATGCAGTTGTGCCCCTTCTTTCCCTACAGTCCCCTTGTTTGTGGCTGAGGTAGCAGTCTCTGTTGTCAATCCCAAAATGTGTGTGTGTGTGTTAGTTACCATTTTGTCCTAGGCACATGTTGATTAGACACTAGGCCTGTTGTATATGCGCGCGTGCATGTGTGTGTGTGTGTGTGTGTGTGTGTGTGTGTGTGTGTGTGTGTGTGTGTGTGTGTGTGTGTACTCACCTATTTGTGGTTGCAGGGGTCGAGTCACAGCTCCTGGCCCCGCCTTTTCGCTGATTGCTACTAGGCCCTCTCTCTCCCTGCCCCATGAGCTCTATCATATCTCGCCTTAAAACTATGTATGGTTCCCGCCTCCACTACGTCACTTTCTAGGCTGTTCCACGGCCTGACTACTCTATGACTGAAGAAATACTTCCTAACATCCCTTTGATTCATCTGAGTCTTCAACTTCCAATTGTGACCTCTTGTGTCTGTGTCCCTTCTCTGGAACATCCCGTCTTTGTCCACCTTGTCTATTCCACGCAGTATATTATATATCGTTATCATGTCTCCCCTGACCCTCCTGTCCTCCAGTGTCGTCAGGCGGATTTCCCTCAACCTTTCTTCGTAGGACAATCCCCGTAGCTCTGGAACTAGTCTTGTTGCAAACCTTTGCACTTTCTCTAATAATTCATTACAGTTGTGACTGGGTGTAGAAGTGTGAATTGCTCATTACTCTATAATTTGTTCATGATTGTAGCCATGTATAAACGTAAGTAACCATTCTTACAGGATTCATTACCTTTGTAACTTGTAAGTTCATTACCTTTGTACCTAGTTCAGCTATCAAAACTTTGAGGGCCCAGTCCCTGGACCCATTACGTACCTCTGTATTCTGTAAATACCTTTGTAACTTGTCATACCTTTCATCCGTGGACTGCTTGCAGAGGCAAATGCAATGTTCACGGCTTTCACTGAGACCCACATAAAGGATCACTTGGACAACAAAATATGGATCCCAGGTTACAACCTATACAGATGCGACAGAGTGAACAGGCAAAAGGGAAGGTTGGCCTGTACATCGCAGAGTCACTTGTTTGCACAGAACTGCTTAATGCCTCAAATGATGTAGTGGAAGTTTTAGCAGTAAAGATCGAGAACAAGCCTCCGGATGCAACGTCCCAGCAATTCCAGGAACAGCTGTTAAAAATTGACCACTGATTCAAAAATCTGTCAGCTCCTGCCCACAACATCTTACTCCTGGGGGATTTCAACTTGGGGCACCTAAAATAGAGGAATATAGCAAATAATGTTGTTGCAGTGATAACACCAGGAGGCAGCTCTGATGAAAACTCACACACACGTGCCTTTAAATCTCTGCACAAAATTCAACTTAAACCAGCAAATAATAGAGCCTACTAGACTGGAGAATACACTAGACCTCACCTTCACTAACAATGATGATCTGATATGAAATGTCACCATATCAAAAACAATATACTCAGATCACAACATAATGGAAGTTCAAATATGTATGCACGGAGCCCCAGATCGACAAAATGAGATAAGTCACGAGGGAGCCTTCACCAAATTCAACTTCAATAACAAGAACATAGTGGGACCAAGTAAATCAAGTCCTAAACGATATAAGCTGGGAAGATAGACTAAGCAACACAGACCCCAACTTATGCCTAGAACAGATTAACTCGGTGGCACTCGATGTATGCTCAAGGCTTATTCTTTTAAGGAAAAGGAGGAATAGATGTAAAATAGAAAGAGACAGGTGCTCCCTTTACAGGCATAGGAAAAGAATAACAGAGCAGCTAAAAGAGGCCAATATATCTGAAATGTGTAGTGAGACACTGGTCAGAGAAATAGCAAACATCGAACTTAAGTTAAAGGAATCTTATAGGAGTCAGGAATCGCGTCAAGAACTAAAAGCCATAAATGAAACGAAAGAAACTCAAAGTATGTCTTTTCTTATGCCAAATCAAAGTCGAGAACAACACCCAGTATTGGGCCCCTACTTAAACAAGATGGGTCCTACACAGATGACAGCAAGGAAATGAGTGAGCTACTCAAGTCTCAATATGACTCAGTTTTTAGCAAGCTGCTAACCAGACTGAGAGTCGAAGATCAAAATTATTTTTTATGAGATTATTATTATTATTATAATCAAGGGGAAGCGCTAAACCCGTAGGATTATACAGTGCCTGGGGGGGATGAGGAAGACATTCAGGCTTAATTCGGGGAACTGGAGCACAGATCCAATTCCCTAAATCAAGAGCCCCTCACCAACATCAAGGAACCTTCCCTGAGAGATTTTTTATGAGAACGCCACAGAATTTGGTAAACACAAGCCTATCTGATGTTATCCTGATGCCAAATGACTTTGAACAGGTGATAAATGACATACCCATGCACTCTGTCCCAGGGCCAGACTCCTGGAACTCCGTGGAGCCCCTATCACGAGCTTTTACCATCCTATGGAGAGGGGGCATGGACACAGGGGTCGTCCCACAGTTACTAAAAACAACAGGCATAGCCCCACTCGACAAAGGGTGCAGTAAAGCAATAGCAAAGAACTACAGACCGATAGCACTAACATCTCATATCATAAAAATCTTTGAAAGGGTCCTAAGAAGCAAGATCGCCACCCATCTAGATACCCATTTATTACAGAACCCAGGGCAACGTGGGTTTAGAGCAGGTTCCTCCTATCTGTCCCAACTACTGAATCACTACGACAAGGTCCTAGATGCACTAGAAGACAAAAAGAATGCAGATGTAGTGTATTCAGACTTTGCAAAAGCCTTCAACAAGTGCAACCATGGCGTAATAGCGCACAAAATGCATGCTAAAGGAATAACAGGAAAAGTTGGTAGATGGATCTATAATTTCCTCACAAACAGAACACAAAGTGTAGTAGTCAACAGAGTAAAGTGTGAGGTGGCTACGGTGAAAAGCTCTGTTCCACAAGGAACAGTACTCACTCCCATCTTGTTTCTCATCCTCATATCTGACATAGACAAGGATATCAGCCACAGCACCGTGTCTTCCTTTGCAGATGACACCCGAATCTGCATGACAGTGTCTTCCATTGCAGACACTGCAAGGCTCCAGGCAGACATCAACCAAATCTTTCAATGGGCTGCAGAAAACAATGTGCAGTTCAACGATTAGAAATTTCAATTACTCTGACATGGTAAACATGAGAAAATTAACACTTTATCAGAGTACAAAACAAATTCCGGCCCCAAAATAGAGCGAAAAATCACAGTCAAAGACCTGAGAGTGATCATGTCGGAGGATCTCACCTTCAAGGACCATAACATTGTATCAATCGCAGCTGCTAGAAAAATGACAGGATTGATAATGAGAACCTTCAAAACTAGGGATGCCAAGCCAATGATGACACTCTTCAGGTCGCTTTTTCTATCTAGGCTGGAATATTGCTGCACACTAACAGCACCTTTCAAGGCAGGTGAAATTGCTGACCTAGAAAATGTAAAGAGAACCTTCACAACGCGCATAACGAAAATAAAACACCTCAATTACTGGGAGCACTTGAAGTTTCTGAACCTGTACTCCCTGGAACACAGGTGGGAGAGATTCATGATTATGTACACCTGGAAAATCCTATAAGGACTAGTACCGAACTTGCACACGAAAATCACTCACAACGAAAGCAAAAGACTCGGCAGACGATGCAACCTCCCCCCAATGAAAAGCAGGGGTGTCACTAGTGCGTTATGAGACAATACAATAAGTGTCAGGGGCCCAAGACCATTCAACTGCCTCCCAGCATACATAAGGGGGATTACCAATAGAGCCCTGGCTGTCCAGCCAGGGGTCTATTGGTAATCTTCAAGTAGGCACTGGACAAGCACCTAAAGTCAGTACCTGACCAGCTGGGCTGTGACTCGTATATTGGAGTGTGTGCAGCCAGCAGTAGCAGCCTGGTTGATCAGGCTCTGATCCACCATGAGGCCTGGTCACAGACTGGGCTGCGGGGGCATGGCCCCCAGAACTCTCTCCGGGTAAACTCCAAGTAGTGTTGGTTGTCTTAGAGCTAGAGCTCATAAACAGTATTTCCATCTCCTTGGATCAAGAGAGACAGCCAGGTACATACATCCACCTGTTAAGTTGAAGAATTAAGACACTTATGCAACACATGGGAATCTTTATTGAAGAAACGTTTTGCCATACAGTGGCTTCATCAGTCCAATACAAAGTAGAAATGGGTAAGGAGAGGAAAAGTTTGAGGTAATCAGTCCCTCAACCTAGAATCGATGTGTTCAGTCCATCACTCTTGTAGGAAATGTAGCATAGGGCCAGAGAGGTGGCTTATATATTGCAGTGAGATGAGGTGAAGCAGGAGGAGGCAGGATCACAGTGGGACCTGCCACTAGTGTAAGTAGGTCCCGCCTCCTCCTGCTTCACCTCATCTCACTGCAATATATAAGCCACCTCTCTGGCCCTATGCTGCATTTCCTACAAGAGTGATGGACTGAACACATCGATTCCAGGTTGAGGGACTGATTACCTCAAACGTTTCTTCAATAAAGATTCCCATGTGTTGCATAAGTGTCTCAATTCTTCAACTTGTCAGTTTTTTAAACCATTCATCACACCTATTATGTTGTACAAGACTAAACTCAAAGTCTTCAGATTAAGAAGTACTCAAGGTGTTTGACCATAGAGTTGCTAGTGTGTCAAACTGGACAATTTCTCCAACTCCTTGGATTAAAAGACTCTCAACAGGCCCCCATTTGTTACAAAAAATGTGATATCTAATAATGATAGAGATCTCCAGTGAATACTAGAAAGGTCTGCCCTTCTAGCATCCAGCCTGTTACTGAGTTTTTGTAACACGTAGTCAGTATCCTGGTCCAATTATCCATTAGGATTTAATAGTAAGATTCAATAGTGCTTTAGGATTACAACTCGTAGGCTACTAACTAAAGAAATTAAAATTTAAGAAGTTTATCAATAAAGATAAAGTTGTCTAGGTGGACAATATCAAAGTAAAGCAAAGTAATCAATTTAATGTAATATAAGATACAAGTTCCTACACTTCTCTAGTGTACAGTAGTCTTGTGCTGAAGGTACATATCATATCTTCATGGTTTTTAAGTACTTTCTGGTACATTGTCAGCATTTAAGAACATAACACTAATATGTATATACAAGTGAGTATGTGTGTATGTAAGTGCTCTAAGTAGCTCGCTATGTCTCGAGACTCGGCTCAATTTAACCAATGACTGACTAAAAGTCCTAACATAAACTAACTTCTTGACCAATCTGGCAATCAGAACAGCTTGCTTGAACAGTAAAACGACCGATTCGCTGAACAGCAATATAACAAGCAGCAGCAACACAGAATCAGGAACAAGGAGATAACATAATGACCCTAAGTAGGGACCATCTGCAGATCCTCCACAAAAGTCACGAAACTCCCTTACTACTAAATCTAAGTTCAGCATAAGAAAATCCCCGACTGTGACCGTGCACAGATACCAGTACAAATTAGGTCAGAAGCTACAGCTCAGGACCTGAGTTTCTCAGAGTGCCAGTGTGTCACACAACCTCGGTAAAACGTCGAAAATCACTAAGTCTAAGCTATGCTCTATGAACAGAGTTACACAGAACTAACAACAAGAGAGAGCAACAGAGATGATGTTCCAAAAAGGGCCAGCAAGGGAGAGCTGGAGAGAGAGGTGTTGTTGGAATTGCCATCAAACAGAGAGTGAGAGCTAGCCAGAGGCAAGGCAGTCCTCTCACCCAGGTGAAGTGTGATCACTCCACTCTGATCACATGACTCTCCATAGACTGCTGCTGCCCAGCAACTACAGAGAAGCCAGCAGCAAAACAAGCAGAGTGGTAGTTTGCCAATGTGGACAGCTACTTAACACTCTCCAGCAATGAGCACTGAGTAAGATGTTAATGTTACATCCTACCTAATAATATAACTAAGTCAAATAATAATATAAAGCAATATATTTATGATTTAGCTAATATCGCAAACATAAGCAATATAAAATTATATGAACAGGTAATATACATTATATACATTGTGACCCATTCAGGGGTCATGATATGAACCTAGTTAGGTCAGCTGCACAGCAAATAGCTAGTTCATGCCTTATCTGGAATTGCCATTATTAACCCATCACTGAAGGGCCATTGAGCCCAAAAAAAGTAAGAAATCATTTCAGTATTAACATGAAATGTTGATATAATGCTCCTTTGAGACAATTATGTTTTTACAATTATTTAATTCCCACAGCCCAAGGGTGGTAACACTGACGGCTCCATAGAAATTCTAGAGGCAGAAGCAGGAAACTGAGCTGTTATAAGTAGCTTAGTACAGTTCATTTATTGGCTTGCCTTAAAACTACCAATCCCTTGCAGAATATTTCACTAGTGTTGTTCACTGAATATTTCACTGCAGAATTCTTGATTACTGCAGTAAGCAGATTACAGACTTGACCTTACAATATTCATCAGTTCTCACCAAATTAATAAAGAAAGCCAAACAACTGTACTACTCCAGCAGATGCACTGACAAAAGAGATATAAAAAAAAAGACCTGGAAAACACTTTCCCAGATTCTAGGGACCCACAAACTGAAAAAAAACAAGAATATTGTCCTTAGTAAACCTAACGAAACACCACTACATCCCACTGATACAGCTAACAAGATAAACGACCTCTTCTCAAACATAGGATCTAATCTCGCCAGTAAAATCCCACGTACCAACGCACATGCCGGGGACTACCTAGATGGTAATTTTCCAAATTCCTTCTATCTTGTACCAACTGAGCCCACAGAAGTCACCGTGATTATAAAGTCGCTCAAAAATAACTCACGGAATCTGTCTCACATCCCACCATTATTGTACAAGCGAGCGGCCCATGTTGTTTCCAATGCTATTACATTACAGTGGTCCCTCGATAATCGTAGGGCTCGAGAGTCGTACTTTTCGGAAATCATAGAGATATTTTCGTATAAACATGGGCTTGCTAATCGTTGATTAGCAAGCCCGGGACCCATACACACGCTGTGAGATGGGGCGGCCTCCATTCCCAGCCAGTGTGGCATTGTTTGCCAGTGAGTGACTGTCCCCTCACTTGCTCCTACGAAATATTTCATAATATTACATTCATTTTAGTGCTTGCAAGTACTAAATAAGCTACCATGGCTCCAAATTATAATAAAAAAAGAAGCGCTAAGCCACAAGGGCTATACAGCGCTACAGGGTAGGGAAGGAAGCGAGGGTATCGAGCGGCAGAAGGGGGGAGGGATGATAAGGTTACAGAAAACAGCGGGGCAGGGGATAGTGTGGTGGAAGAGGGTAGCAAGAGATTGAGGTATAAAGGGCGGAAGGTATCATCATCAGAGTTTGTGGAGTAAGTCAGTTGTTGTCAAAAAGTCAATGGAGGGTGTTCGGATGAAAGGTGGGTCCATCAGCGAGAAGGGAAGGTAAAGAGAGAACAGTGGAGCGAAGACGACAACGGAGGTAAATTCTACGTGCTCATTGACAAAGTGGGCAGACTAACAGAACGTGGCTGACCAATAATGGAGCCTGACAATTCTCACAGAGAGGAGCAGGGCGCTTGTCCATGAGATATCCATGAGTAAGATGAGTATGGCCAATGCGAAGGCAGGAGAGAGGAGTCTCCCAACCTCGACATTGGTGACAAGAAGATGGCCAGTAACCTATACTCAGTTCAATAGAACAAAGTTTGTTATTGAACAGAGCTGACCAACGTTGTTGCCAACGGGTGTGAAGGTGGGTAGCTATTACAGCAAAATAGTCTGGAAATGGAACACCTCTGTATGAAATTGGTAGATCATGTACTGCTGACCATGCAGCAGTGTCTGCCTGTTCATTGCCCTGTACATCAACATGACCAGGGACCCAACAAAAAACAATATCTTCATGCTTGGTAGAGACACGGCATAGCCAAAGTTGGTTACGGAGAACTATGGGGTAAGGTGTATCAAATTTCTGTATAGCCTGTAGAGCACTAAGGGAGTCTGAGACAACCACAAATGATGACACAGGCATAGATGCGATACTAATAATGGCATAAAATTCAGCAGTAAATATGCTAGCCGAAGATAGTAAATGCCATTGCAAGAAGCTGTCCAGAAACACTGCTGCGAATTCGACACCGACAGAAGATTTAGAGCCATCTGTGTACAGGGTGATGGCAGGAGAATGAGGATGGAAGTGGTCAAGAAAAAGAGAGCGGGAAGCAACTGTAGGCAGTTGAGCTTTCGAGCAAGAAAGTGAGAAAGAACAGACCCGAACAGCTCGAATTTCCCAGGAAGGTAGGGAAAAGTGAGATGCTACATGAACATATAAAGGCAGTAACTGAAGGGAAGACAAGAGCGAATGTAGGCAAAGAGAGAAGGAACAGAGCAAACAGGGGCGACGGACAAATAATGTCTACTAATATCAGTGACAATTCTATAAATGGAAGGATTGCGGAGATCATGAGAGCACACATAGTAGCGAAGGCAATGGGCATCACGGCGATCAGACAAGGATGGAACATTCACTTCTGCATAGAGGCTCTCAACAGGGGAAGAGCGAAAAGCACCAAGGCATAAACGTAATCCTTGGTGATGGATGGGGTTAAGGCTAGAAAGAGTAGCAGGAGAGGCCACTGAATAAATCTGGTCACCATAATCGAGTTTCGATAAAATGAGGGCTGAATGTAGGCGGAGGAGAGTTCGATGATCAGCTCAGCATGAAAGATGAGCTGGGTTTCAAGAAGGTTCAACCGGCTGTGACAAGTTGCCTTTAGAGAGGTAATGTGGGGTTTTCAGGATAACCTACAGTCAAAGAGAAGGCTAGAAACTTGACTGTATCACGTTCAGGGATACGGGAGCCATAGAGGTACAAAGGATGATCAGAGATGATAGAGCGTCTAGTGAAAGTAATTTGGCGAGTTTTGGTACTAGAAAATTTAAACCAATGCATGGTGGCCCAATTGGAAACATGGTCGACCACATGTTGGAGAGAAACTGTGTTGAGGTGACAGTCAGTGCCTGCACAAGCAATAGCAAAGTCATCTACATAGAGTGATGACCAAATATTGGATGGAAGAAGAGGCCAAATCATTTATAGCAAGATGAAAAAGCGTTGTGCTCAGAACACATCCCTGAGGGACACCTTCAGCCTGGACAAAGTCCGGGGAGAGCACATTATTGACTCGAACATGAAATGTCTGTCAGTTAAAAGGTTCTTAAGGAAAGATGATAGATTGCCTCGGAGGCCTAAGGAGTGGTCTTGGGCCAAAATATTATACCTCAAAGTTGTGTCATATGCCTTCTCAAGATCAAAAAATATGGCCATAACCGAGTGGTTATTTGCAAAGGCATTATGAACATATGTATCCAAATGTAATAAGGGGTCTATGGTAGAACGTCCCATACAAAAGCCATAGTGACGAGTGGAGAGAGTGTTGTGTCTCTCTAAATACCACATTAAATGTCTATTTACCAGACATTCCATCACTTTACAAACTGCACTGGTAAGAGCGATGGGATGATAGTGGGAGACTTCATGTCCTGTAGTACCCTGTTTGTGGAAAGGGAGAACAATGGCAAATTTCCACAGCTGTGGAAGAACTCCTTGTGACCAAATAAGATTGAAAAGGCATAAGAGGACTGCAAGGGCTGACTGGTGTAAATGTTGTAACATACGAATATGAATGTCATCTCCCTCAGCTGCCAATGATCGGCAAGCTGGGAGTGCTGCCTCCAGTTCCTGAAGTGTACAAGGAACATTATACTGTTCTTCTCTGAGAGAAGAAAAGTCCAAGGGTGCTAACTCTCTGGCAGACTTTGAGGAAAGAAACTAGGGGCAGAGATGGAGCCCCAGAGAAATCCGGACCAGACGACTGCCAATCTCAATGGCAATATCTAGAGGGTTTGCTATATCAACACCGGCAACCTGCAGAATATGAGCCGGGTCAGTAGAATATTTTTATTATTATTGTTATTGTAATCAAAAAGAAGCACTAAGCCACAAGGGCTATACAGCGCAGCAGGGTAGGGAAGGAAGCGAGAGTATTGGGAGGCGGAAGGGATGATCAGTAGGTTACAGAAAACAGCGGGGCAGGGGATAGTGCGGGGTAGAGGGTAGCAAGAGATTGAGGTATTATTATTATTATAATCAAGGGGGAAGCACTAAACCCGTAGGATTATACAGCGCCTATGGGGGGATGGAAGGCATTCAGGCTTAATTCAGGGAACTGGAGCACAGATCCAACTGGAGCACAGATCCAATTCCCTATATCAAGAGCCCCTCACCAGCATCAAGGAGCCTTCCTTGAGGGGCCAGAGATTGAGGTAGAAAGGGCTGAAGGTATCATCAGAGTTTGTGAAGTCAGTCAGTTGTTGTCAAAAAGTCAATGAGAGAGTCCGGATGAAAGGCGGGTCCATCAGCGAGAAGGGAAGGTAAAGAGAGAGCAGCGGAGCAAAGATGACGATGGAGGTAAATTCTGTGTGCTAATTGATAAAGTGGGCAATCTAACAAAATGTGGCTCACCGATAATGGAACCTAACAATTCTCACAGATAGGAGCAGGGCGCTTCTCCATGAGATATCTATGAGTAAGATTAGTATGGCCAACGCGAAGACGGGAGTAGTCTCCCAACCTCGACACTGGTGACAAGAAGATGGCCAGTAACCTATACTCGGTTTAATAGATTGAAGTCTGTTACCGAGCAGAGTAGACCAACGTTGTTGCCAATGGGTGTGAAGGTGGGTAGCTATTGCAGCAAAATAGTTCGTAAATGGAATACCTCTATATGAAACTGGTAGGTCATGTACTGCTGACCGCCCAGCAGTGCCTGCCTGTTCATTGCCATGTACATCAACATGACCAGGGACCCAACAAAAAACAATATCTTTATGCTCGGTAAAGATGCGGCGTAGCCAAAGTTGGATATGGAGGACTAGATGGTGAGGTGTATCAAATTTCTGTATAGCCCGTAAAGCACTAAGGGAGTCTGAGACAACCACAAATGAAGACACAGGCATAGATGCAATACAGATAAGTGCTGCAAGAATGGCATACAATTCAGCAGTGAAAGTACTAGCTGAAGATAGTAGAGGTTCTCGTACGATGGTGTCTGGAAACACTTCTGCAAATCCTATGCCGTCAGAAGACTTAGAGCCATCTGTGTACACTGCTATGGCATGAGAATGAGAGTGGAAGTGGCCAAGAAAAAGAGAGTGGGAAACTACTGTAGACAGTTGGGCTTTCGAGCAAGGGAGAGAGAAAGAAAAGACTCGAACAGCTGGAACTTCCCAGGGGGGTTGGGAAAAGTGAGATGCTACATGAACATAGAAAGGTGGTAATTGAAGAGAAGACAAGAGCGAATGTAGGCGAGGAGAGAAGGGACGGAGCAAACAGGGGCGGTGAACAAATAAAGAATGTCTACTAATATCAGTGGCCATTCTATAAATGGAAGGATTGTGGAGATCATGAGAGCGTACATAGTAGCAAAGGCAATGGGCATCATGGCGGTCAGATAAGGATGGAACGTTCGCTTCTGCATAGAGACTCTCAACAGGGGAAGAGCGAAAAGCACCAAGGCATAAACGTAATCCTTGGTGATGAATGCACTTAAGGCTAGAGAGAATAGCACGAGAGGCCGCTGAATAGATCTGGTCACCATAATCAAGTTTCGATAAAATTACAGTGGAATGTAGGCAAAGGAGAGTTCGACGATCAACTCCCCATTAAAGATGAACAAGGGTTTTAAGAAGGTTCAGGTGGCTGTGACAAGTTGCCTTCAGAGAGGTAATGTGAGGTTTCTAGGATAACCTACGGTCAAAGAGAAGGCCCAGAAACCTGACTGTATCATGTTCAGGGATACGGGAGCCATAGAGGTGCAAAGGATGACAGAGCGTCTAGTGAAAGTAATTTGGTGAGTTTTGGTACTTGAAAATTTAAACCCATGTGTGGTGGCACAATTGGAAATGCGGTCGACCACATTCTGGAGAGAAACTGTAATGAGGTGACAGTCAGCGCCTGCACAGGCAATAGCGAAGTCATCAACATAGAGTGATGACCAAATACAGTATTTGATGGAAGACTAGAGGCCAAATCATTTATAGCAAGGAGAGAGTGTGTTGTGCTCAGAACACATCCCTGGGGGACACCTTCAGCTTGGATGAAGTCCGGGGAGAACACATTATTAACCCGAGCACGGAAATGTCTGTCAGTTAAAAAGTTCTTAAGGAAGGATGGTAGATTGCCTCGGAGGCCTAAGGAGTGGGCTTGGTACAAAATATTATACCTCAAAGTTGTGTCATATGCCTTCTCAAGGTCAAAAAATATGGCAATAACTGAGTGGTTATTCGCAAAGGCATTACGAACATACGTATCCAAGTGTAGCAAGGGGTCTACGGTAGAACGGCCCTAGGAAAGCCATATTGACAAGTGTAGAGACTGTTGTGTCTCTCTAAATACCACATTAAACATCTATTTACCAGGCATTCCACAACTTTGCAAACTGCACTGGTAAGAGCAATGGGACGATAGAGGGAGGCTTCATGTCCCATAGTACCCGGTTTGTGGAAAGGGAGAACAATGGCAGATTTCCACAGCTGTGGAAGAACTCCTTGTGACCAAATAAGATTGAAAAGGTGTAATAGAACTGCAAGGGCTGACTGATGTAAATGTTGTAGCATACGAATATGAATGTCGTCGGGCCCAGCTGCCAATGATCGGCAAGCTGAGAGTGTTGCCTCCAGTTCCTGAAGTGTAAAAGGCACATTATACTGTTCTTCTCTGAGAGAAGAAAAGTCCAAGGGTGCTAACTCTCTGGCAGACTTTGAGGAAAGAAACGAGGGGCATAGATGGAGCCCCTGAGAAATATGGACCAGATGAATGCCAATTTCATTGGCAACATCTAGTGGGTTTGCTATATCAACACCGCAACCCGCAGAACAGGAGCAGGGTCAGGAGAATATTTACCACTCAGTTTTCATACTTTTTTCCAGACTGCACTCATAGAGTAAGCAGAGGTGATGGTGGAGACAATCTCGCCCGCAAGTGCATTTAGCATCATGGATGACACGGCGAACGATCGCACGCTTCTGCTTAAAATCAAGAAGTCTCTCCGTGGTTCTATTGTACCAATATCTTCCCCACGCAACGTGTTTCAAAAGTACTGCGCACAAGTAGGAGTCCACCAAGGCACGTATTTCTGAGAATGGCTGCCCGAAGTTTGGGGTATAGAATGAGAAGCTGTGGTTAAAACTGAGGACGAGAAGAGGTGTAAAAGCTCAGCAATGGAGGATGAAGAAGGATCCTCACTAAAAACAGTTAGTTGTGAGTAAAGGTTCCAATTTGCCTGATCAAATTGCCAGCATGGGATACGAAGAGGTGGTGAATATGAAGGGGAAGTAAGAATGATTGGGAAATGATTGCTGTCATGAAAATCCATGAGTACAGACCAGGTGAAGTCTAATGCGGTGGAGGAAGAGCAGACTGAGAGATCGATGCAAGAGAATGTGTGAGTCAGAGGATCAAAATGGGTGTGAGTACCTGTATTTACAACATGGAGGGGGTGGGTAGCAAGAAAAGCCTCTAACTGAATGCCACGGGAATCACAGTGAGACCCCCCAGAGGAAATGATGGGCATTAAAATCGCCAAGTAACAGAAGTGGTAGGGGTAATGACGAAACTAGAAAGGCAATATCCGGGAGAGATAATGCCCCAGAAGGAGAGAGATATAAAGAACAGAGCATATACCACCTATGCAAGTGGATATGGGCTTCTATGTAGTGCAGCAAAGTAGGAACAAATAGCTGATGGTACGGAATATTAGTGCATAGAAGAAGGGCACTTTCATTAAAGGTCCCATCAGAGAAAGGATCTGAAGAATACAATAAATTATAGCCTGAGATAGGATAGATAACAGCAGAGTGTAATTTTGATTCCTGTAAACAAACACCAACAGAGGAAAACTGGGAGAGTAACATCTGAAGCTCACCCCGATTACCCCTGAGGCTGCATATATTCCACTGCAAATATGCCATGAATGGCAACGATAAAGATACCAGAAATCTGCAGGTAAGGGTACCTATGGACTAGAAAGGTTAGAAAAGTCCACACGCGGTGGCAGCGGAAAACATTCAAGTAGCAAAGGAATGGTGCGCTGCGAAGAAAGGAGTTGTGCAGATGGAGGACAGGAAAGAAAGGAACAGAGGGTGGATCAGTGTCCATTGATGGTTTGGTCTCTGCAACATATTCAGAGATTGCTTCAAGTGTTTCGGAATTCCTAGACGTTGTATGGGAGATAATATTGGAGATGTAAGGGGGAGGATGAGTAAAGATTGGAACTGTAATGGACTGTACCAAGGTAGGGGGGGCAAAAGGGTAGAGGGAACTGGAGAAACGTGGAAGGGGACAGAAGAGGCAGAAACCTGGGAGGTGGCAGAAGAGGAAGAAACTTGGGAGGGAACAGGGGAGGAAGGTACAATACGAGGAGAAGGGTGAACCTCTACACTTGTAACAGAGCTGGTGAGAGGGGAAGAACCAGGTACAGAGACCGGGAAGGTAAAATGAGGAGGTGGAAGAAGGGAAGGAGGGGTTAAAGGATTTTTTTTTGACTTCTGTGAAGTAGAGGGATGATTGGGAGGAGGTGTCGTACGAGATCTCGTCAATACTGAGGTTTGTGAGGGAGAACACGAAGAAGCGAAAACAGACTGAGGCATTGAAGTAGGGACGTCTGAGCGCAGGACAGCAAAAGAATTACAGGAGTGACTATGGGAGAGGTAACCACAGAGGAGGCTGCAGAAGAAGGGACCCCTGAAGTGGGGGGACGTTGTGAAACACAGGAATAAGAAACACGAGGTAGTCTCCCTTGGAGGCGGAGATGAGAAACTGCCATAGCATAAGGGAGACCTTCTGCCTCTTTGAGGTAACAGATTTCCTGCTCATTAAAGTAGACTTGGCAATGGCGAGAGTACAAAGGGTGAGCCTCATGACAATTAAGGCAAAAGGGAGGTCGATTGCAAGACCTATTAGAATGGTCATCGGCACCACAGACTGGGCATTCATTATTATTATAATAATCAAGGGGGAAGCGCTAAACCCAGAGGATTATACAGCGCCTGGGGGGGATGTGGAAGGCATTCAGGCTTAATTCAGGGAACCAGAGCACAGATCCAATTCCCTAAATCAAGAGCCCCTCACCAACATCAAGGAACCTTCCTTGAGGGGACTGGGCATTCAGCGATAGATCTGCAGTATTTCGCTGGATGACCAAATCGCCAGCAATTTCTACACTGTTGCGGTGTAGGGATCACCTTTCAAACTTGTAACCGATGTCCTGCTACATTAACTGAGGATGGGAGTTCACAGCTGTCAAAAGTTAAATGAGCCACAATGCTAGGGTATCATCTCCGTCTGCGGGCAGGAAGAACATAAGTGTCTACCTTGAGGATTGGGAGATCTTGTAGTTCCAGCTGTTCAAGAATGTCATTGCCACATGTCTGGAAATTTTGTTGAACTATGGTATGGGGCAGAATGACAGTACCACTACAAGAATTGAGGGAATGATGTTTTTCGATAGTGATAGGAGTATCATCGATATGTGAAAGAAGAGAAAGATCATGAGCTTGGGTAGAATTCTGGACAGTGATGATGCACATACCGCTCTTAAGAGCATGAAAAGAAATATCTTTACCAACATGGCGTAGGAGTGCCTTGCCAATTCTATGGTTGGAAAGATAAGCAATAGAGGAAGTCGATTGTAAAGTGAAGAATTTAGTCCATTGTGCATTCTGAAACTGAGCGTGGAAAGGGAGTGCAGGACGTGTCGATCTTTACTGGGAAGAACGAGAAGGTGGAGAAGTATCATCAGCAGGTAAGCGGAGGTCAGATAAATCGAAGGAGTCAGTCGAGACCTCAGTTCCTGAAGTGGGTGAGGAAACAGCACCAGCAAGAGGTACAGATGCATTAGGAGTGTCCGAAGAGTGGTCAAAAGACGATGCGGGGTCAGAACGGGGTGCGGTATCAAGAAGGGGCCTGGGGGTAGCAGGTTCATGAACTTGGGCTTCCATGGTTAGGTTACTTCTTTCTTTTTGTTTTTAAGAAAAGAAAATAAAATAAAAAATAAAAAAAAAAAAAAAAAAAGGGGACTGGGGAGGGATAGTTCCTGGGAGGAATGAAAGGGCCAGAAATCTCCCTCTGCACCCAAGAGGACCTCAGCACCGCAAGTAGTGCAGATGCAGCAAGGAACTCGTGCCATACCCTACCCATCATGCCAGTAAACCAGCAATCTAGGATAACAACCTCACATCTGCCGAGCTACCTCGGTGAACAAAAGAGAGGGCGGCTGGATATCCACCACAAAGCATACCTCCTTTGGCCACCACCCCTGGAATCCAAAAGGCAGCCTCCAGAGATACACCCATCACCTGAAAAACACCCAAAGCCACTCCCCGGGAGACCAGAGAGGGATTGGGACATCCCCAGGTGATCCAGATTTCATGGCAAACTACACCACCGCCAAGAACCTCAATGGAATGGGATGGGCCCCAGTACCCTTTCCCCTACCCAGGAACTAGCGTGCCTGTGGGAAAAAAAAACCAAAGGCCAAGAAGAGGAAGGGCAATAGGGAGGGTGGGGAGGAGGAGGAGGAAAAGAAAAAGGGAGGATGGGGAGGATGAGATAAGGGAGGGGGGATTGGGAGTAATTAGGTTTGGTCCAAGGAAGGAGACCAACAGGTCTAATTCCTCAGACCAAGAGCCTCTTCACCACGCCAAGGAGCCCCCCTTGAAGAGGAAAAGAAGAGAAAGATCATGAGATTGGGTAGCATTCTGGACTGTGATGATGCTTGCACCACTCTTAAGAGCATGAAAGGAAATATCTCTACCAACATGGCATAGGAGCGCTTTGCCAATACTATGGTTGGAAAGATAGGCAGTAGAAGTAGGTCCAAACTGAGTGTGGAGAGGGAGTGCATGACGTGTCAGTCTTTTCCAAGTAGAATGGGTAGGTAATGAAGTAACTTCATCAGGAGATTGTCGTTGGTATTTAGAAGTGGGACCAGAGTTGGTCCGATATGGGACGGGCTGGCGATTCGAAAATTGTCACACCATAAAGGGAGAGGCTGGAAGCATAGTCAAAGGAGAACGGAGGCCAGACAAATCGAAGGAGTCAGCCGAAACCCTGGCACCTGAAGCGGGTGATGAAACAGCACCAGCAAGAGGTACAGGGGCCTTAGGAGTGTCCGAAGAGTGGCCAAGAGACAAGGCAATGTCAGAACGGGGTGCGGTAACAATATGGGGCCCGGGTGTAGCAGAGTCATGGATTGGGGACTCCGTGGTTAGTTTACTTCTTTCGTTTTGTTTTTAAGAAAAAAAAATAAAAATAAAAAATAAAAAAAGGGGGGACCGGGGAGGGATAGTTCCTAGGAGGAATGAAAGGGCAGAAATCTCCCTCCATGCTCAAGAGGACCTCAGCACCACAAGTAGCACAGATGCAGCATGGAACCCATGCCATACCCTACCCTTCATGCCAGTAAACCAGTAATCCGGAATAGCAACCTCACATCTGTCGAGCTACCTCGGTAGACAAAAGAGAGGGTGGCTAGATATCCTTCGGCCACCACCCCTGGAATCCGAAAGGTGGCTTCCAGAGATACACCCGTTGCCCGAAAAACACCCAAAGCCACCCTCCGGGAAACCAGAGTGGGATCGGGACATCCCCAGGCAATCCAGATTCCACGGCAAACTACGCCACCGCCAAAAATCTCAACGGAATGGGATGGGCCCCGGTACCCTTTCCCCTACCTAGGAACTAGCGTGCCTGTGGGAAAAATCCCAAAGGCCAAAAAGAGGAAGGGCAAAAGGGAGGGGTAGGGAGGAGGTGGAGGAAAGGAAAAAGGGGTGGATGGGATAGGGAAGGGGGGATTGGGGGTAATTAGGTTTGGTCTGAGAAAGGAGACTGACAGGTCTAATTCCTCAGATCAAGAGCCTCTTCACCACGCTAAGGAGCCCCCCTAGAAGAGGCATGGCTCCAAAGAAAGCTCCTAGTGCCAAGCCTTTGGTAAAGGTGAGAAATACGACTGAATTTAAGAAAAACATCATTGAACAATATGAAAGCGGCTTAAGTGTGGCCGAACTGGCCAGGATGTATAACAAACCCTATACAACCATATGTTCCATCGTGGCCAAGAAAAAGAAAATCAAGGATGCTATTGTTGAAAAGGGGGAAAATATGCTGACAAAAACGAGATCACCAGTACTGGAAGAGGTTGAGAAGTTATTATTGGTGTGGATAAACAAGAAACAATTAGCAAGAGATAGATTTTGACGTCGATTATTTGTGAAAAGGCTAGGCAGTTGCACAATGATCTGGTAAAGAAATTGTCTGCAACTTGTGGTGATGTGTACCTTTGATATACCTTTGAAGAATTTCGAGAGTATATCTACTCTCTGTGTCAGCATAGTTGCTGATCCCCCTTACATAGTACCATCCATGTGCTTTATATAGAAGATCCCTAAGCCTGTGACTGTATGACATCACAGGAAGCTGCATGAGTTCGCTGGACAGGCTACCTCAGCCTCACTCGACAGATAGACATAGGCGAGCAGGCAGGCCTAAGCTCCCATCACAGTCTGACAATACATATTGTTACCATCCAACAAGTGTGTCTACCTTCAACCCTTAAATCTCCTACCGAACCCCACACGACAATTTGGAGACAGTGGTGTGGGCGTAAAATTGATAATTACGCCAATGTACGGAGATTTCTTTCGACCAGCAAGACTGTTGCCAGTAGGCCGACCGACCCCAAGCCAGCTACCTCAATGAAGCGTGTACCAGCCACTACATTATTCACTGGCCAGTCTCTTTGTATTAGTGTTTATCTGCTTATTTGCATCACTCCCGAGGGGTTGACCTGAGTCTGCAAAGTAAGCCAGTAAGACAGTCTGTGGTGGGGGAGTCAGAACAACCCATTCAGCCCAAGCCTCACACAATCCAGCCTTTGCCTGCCAAGCCAGCTTTCCACTGTTGCTGTGCTCATCGTGAGAAGTTATCCAGCCATTCTGTGTGAAGGGTTAAGATAAGCCAGCCAGCAACTAACCCAGGTGACTAACCCAGTACTCAAGCAAGCCACGTGGGAACAGTCTTCATCGCTTTGTACTTAAAGCCATTTTGAGTGCTTTTTTCATCCCTGTGGTGTTGTGGTATTTCGTGGGTCTGTTTTAAGCAGGCCCATGCTTAGAATTATCTTCACACTAGTGAGGGTGTCCCCAGTGAGGCTTACACCGTTCATCCCATAGGCCCAGTTACCACGCGGTCTCGCCACACCCCAGCCCTGCCTCAACACACTCACCCAACCACTACCACTGTTTGTACTCTTATTACAGGTTCTAGCACCATACTTTAAGGACCACATAGGGGGTCAAGAGCTAGAGTGTGTTTTTCGTCAGTGGCACCATCGTTGAAAGCCTCCTGTGTGAGTCTATCGTCGATTTAAGCGCAATGCTACGATCACAATCACGTGTGGTGTAACAGCAAGCCAGCCAGCCAGTCACTTCAGTCAACAACACTGCTACAGTGATAATAATTTTCATAGAGACATTTGCGAGTGATGAGACATTTCTTTTTGTGTTCCAGTGATTTTTTTTCTTGTGACATTCAGTGACTCGATTTGACTCAGTGTTTATTATATACTGTTTGCAATATTTTTTTTTATCTTCTTAATTCAGTGTTAATTTCCATGCATTATCTTATGTCTGTTATGTTGTGTTCTTTTTTTCTATACTTAAAGTACCTTAGTGTTTTCCTTTGTTGTGTGTGCAACATATAAGCAGTATAGAATTTGTGTTTACACTTCAGAATTACCTTGTGTTCACAGTATTGCAGTGTAGTAGTTCAGTAATTTATTACCTTGTATTCTGCATCACAACTCAGTGTTGTCTGTTATATTTTCCTCCAAGCATTTGTGTATTCTTACCAGTTTCATTTTTTCTGTGTTGAACATTCTTGTGTTCATATTCTTTTCTTTTAGCCAGTGTCTAATTTGCCTTATCTCCACAGACAGTAGTGCCATTATTTTGTGCAAGCAAGACAATCCTTTTTCCAAATTTTTCACACTGTTTCATAGCAAGAAAATTCTAGTATTGTGTTTATATTGATGTGTGTTCTGCATCACTGTAAGTGTTCAAACCTTTTTGTTCTGTGTTTTTGCATCTATTATTTTTGTTTCATTGAACAAATTCACTCTTAGTGCAATTTTTTTAAGTTGTTCATTTAAAATAAATTGTTCTTTTGCTTGTTCAGTAAGTGTTGCTTAAGCTGCAATTAAGAGTTAGTGTTCACTCAGTTCATTCCTTGATATATTTTCTTTTCTTGTAAACAGTGTTTTCTTGTGTGTGTAATTTTTTTTTATCATTGCTATATTGATTCATTTAGCAATAATTCTGGTGCAAACATGGTGTTATTAAAAATTTTCTTGCATAAATTTTAAGTATTGTTGTGCAGTGTTGGAACTTATTCGGTTTGAGAAGTCCCATCGGGGAAAACACACCATTTGAAGGCCCTTAATCCCACCCAAAAACAAAAACACACCGTTTGAGGGCCCTTACACCCAACCCAAACAAAAGCATTATCTCCCAGATTGTCTAATATGGATGGAAAGTTACTATTTATATTATTATTATTATTATTATAATCAAAAAGAATATTTAATTTATAGATTTACCCTTCAGGGAAGAAGTAGGTAGTTTTACTGATAGTACACTATTAGGATTATTGAGGCAACTGTAGATAATAATAATGTAGACCTAAGACCATAACATAGGTAGTAATAGGCTGATAATGTAGGCAAACACTAGGTTAAGTTAACTAGGGAGAACTGGCAGCCCTAGTTTGAATGACGAGGCGTGGGTCTCGTAGACAGGAGAGCGCCTTTCTTTGACCAGACTTCACCTGGACTAGGCATGCCATGATCAGCAGACAGCGCCCCCCACATGTCTTCACATATGAGACCTGGGGAAATCTGGTAGAGGCGCCTCGATGTACCGTAGATGACCTCCATCAGGCCCATACAGTAAGGCAAGACCTCCACTTTTCTCGTAGGATTTCTGGCCAGTGTCTGAAGGAAATTGTGAGCAAGTTGAACTGTAGGCCCTTCGTGCAGCAGGCAGTGCATGCCCAGTACGTACCAGCGTCTCTTGTCTGTCTAGAAGCTAGAGTCTGTGTCTGCATAGTTATACTAGGGGATACACACCCCCTTGGATATAGGAATTTCTGAGGTGCAGGCAGGTCACTAATAAAGATTGAATATTGCAGGAATTTAGGCTCCTGGTTGCACGTGGTTTCTGAGGGGAAGTCCAAAGGGCTAAGCTTAGGAAGGTTGAAGATCAGGATATATGCTGCAACACCAAATTAGTCCTTTAAACGTGCATGCAGGCAAGATTTCTTGCAATAGCAGTCATTTATGAAAATCTGTCCTATAAGCCACTTGTGAGGCTGAGGTACCCACCTCAGAGCTCGGTGTCAACAGAGTTTGCCAGGGTAAGCGACTCGCTTGGAGGCAGTCCAGACAAATTTTCACATGCAGTACTCTTGATCAGCAATTGTATTATTATAATCAAAAAGAAGCGCTAAGCCACAAGGACTATACAGAATCAGCAATTGTTATTTGCAGTATTGCTAGTTTATTTCAGTGCAGTTTCATATGCTCTGCTCTGTGCATAATATTTTATTTTGTGTGCCATTTTTTTCTTTTAGTGAATTGTTTCCCAGTTTTTAATTTTGCACAAGCTTTATTGAGTCCAATTTAACATTTTTGATTGATTCATCATTTTGTTCAATTTCCCTATTGCACAGAGTAAAGACAACTCACTGTGCCATTAATTCAATTTAAAGTAAAGTTGAGCAAATTAGATTTGAGTAAAGTTCAATTTCTCTTGATTTTCAGTGTTGCTTATTCAGTTGAGTAATTTCTTTTGTGACTGAGTTTCCTTGCTTAAAGTGTGACCTGTCAATTTTTATTTACATATGCAGAATAGTTA
Organism: Cherax quadricarinatus; assembly: GCF_026875155.1. NCBI lineage: Eukaryota > Metazoa > Arthropoda > Malacostraca > Decapoda > Parastacidae > Cherax > Cherax quadricarinatus. The sequence goes on along the minus strand of NC_069400.1, from coordinate 60,706,682 downwards.
TGCATTTTCTTCCCATTTAAGTTCACTGTGTTGTGTGTTCCTCAGTTACATTTTCTTTTATTTCTCTAAATTCTTGTTTTACATTTTGCAAACATGTCTTAAGTCTTCTCAAGTGATGCCTCAGCACATGCTGCTAGTACAACCATTAATGCATCAGTTCAAAATTCAAGTAATTCCTTATCAAATAATACACACACTCAGACTTCTAGCCTGCGTAATTTTAGTCGTGATCCTTATGATGCTATGCCATTGTTCAATGGTAACCCAGACAACCTAGAAGGTTGGTTTACTGCAGTTCGTGCTAGAGCTGCCTCAGTAGATGGTCCTCCATCTGAGAGTTGTTTAATTAGTATTGGAAAGGAGAGTCTAGCTCATTCTCCAGCTGCCTCACATGTGTTCAACCTGATTTGTATGAAGGACTTTCAAGATCTAACCAGGTGGCAAGATTATGAACAGTTAATCCGTAACTATCTTGAACCGGTGCGAGAAACTGATCCTTTTGTCATTCTTAAAGAACTAGTGTGTACAGCTCCGAGGCCAGAAGAATCATTAGATGAGTTTGCCCTTCCTCTAAATAACTTAATGTCCTCATTCGTTAAAGCAGGTCAAACTTCTAAGTACCTTAAGGACAATGATAAACCAGCCCTTGAGGGGTTTGCTAAATTAGTAGCATTCGGAGTTATTAAACAACTAATGCCACTGACATCAATGTATGTGTACAATTCTAGTCCTCGAGATGCTACTATGGGACCGCTCACAGCTCTCATCCACGTACATAATTTGTGTCCCGAGGGAACCTTCCCTTATCGTAAGTCTACGCCAACCACTTTGTCTACTCCTGTACTTCCTCTAGTTTGTGCTACTACCAAAACTCCCAATCTAAATCACTCTCATCCATCATCCAAAGCTAGTGTTAAGAGTCATTATTCCCGTAGCACCCATAGCATGTATAGTACCTATAGTCAAAGAACTTGCTACAATTGTGGTTTCCGTGGCCATATTGCAATTAATTGTCCTGATAGTCACCCTAAGAGGCGTCGTACTGATGATGAGTTCCAGTCAGATCTTCCCTACTGTACTTATCATAGAATACATGGACATGACACATCTGAGTGCAATGCTCTCTACAACCTTCAGTATTCTAGATCTTTCCGGGGCCGTTCCAACAACAGAGCCAGGAGAGGAAACAGACATTGTGGTTCTCAAACTAACCAGAACCAGGATCATTCTTCCAATTTGGGGGAATCCGAGAGCCCCAGTCTACTCGTCCAGTCATGACAGTAGATAATGAGTACAACATCCCAGTTCAAAATTCCTATGAAGCCTTAGCCAGCCTTGAGAATGACAACCTCACTGTTGATGCTGCTTCACACGTCTCTGACACAGAGGAATTTGGGGATGAAGTACAAAATGCCTTCTCCGATGACAACCCACCCTTCTGTTTGCATATATCTCTAAACGAAACTATAGGTCCTTTAGTACAAGCTTCTATCCATAATGCGCCCGTTCATGTGTTCATGGACTCTGGTGCGCAAGTTAATATCATCAGGTCTAGCTTGTTTAAAGAGCAGTAGTTACGATGTGTCCTCATTGAACCAACTACTGTAACCTCCCTTAGTGAAGTAGCTGGTTCCCTTCTGCATCTCCGAGGTCAGACTTCACTAACCTTTTCTATCCAAGGTAGAGACTTTACTGCTGCTTTTCTTGTTGTCAACCAGATTACTTTCCCTGGTGACCTACTGGGATTTGCTTCCATGCGAGACTTAAGCATTGTGCTCGACCCTTACCGATGGCATGCCCAAATTGAGGACTTGATCGTTCCATTTTGAGGTTACCAGTTTGGATCAGAAATCTGCCATACTGCAGCAGAGTACAATGTATGGATTAAGTCCTTACAAGCCAATGCTTTTTCCAGTAGCGTACCCAAGCAGTCAGGCACTAGTAACTCTGTCACTCCAATCTGTGTTCCACCTACACCTTCAGACTTGCAAGATAGTGTTCCGTTGCCTCAAGTGTCCGGGGACACTCAGACTGCCTTGAGTGCACAGTCTATCCCTGCAATGAATACTAGTTCAAGCAGTAGTTTCTCCACAGGGGATGCCTTGTTAGAAAACGATTACTTGAAACTAGGAATGCCATCTCTTGTTGATGTCACATGCCGGCTGCAGAAAGACGTCTCTGTTGCGGCTAGTGCTCTCACTAGAGTGTCTGTTGTTGTTCCTAATGTTCCAGATGGTGATAATGTCCTAGTTGACAGTGATTCCTGCAAGGTCAAGGGTTTATTTGTTGAACCTTCCTTACACGTTGTAAGAGACAGTAAGATCCATTTATTATTCCTTGCTAACACTTTGGGTCACAGTGTTCGTCTCAGAGCAAATACCAATCTCGTTGACCTAGTTCACTATCCTTACCCTGTTCAAGTACAGGATGACGTGTCACCTGACCAGTGGGTTGGTGCTATTTCAACAGGGGAGACATCATCCACTCCACTGGATCAATCCATTCCACCAGTTGAGGAGAAAGACTTAGCTCCCACTGGCTTCCCAGATGAAGTCAAGCGTTTGTTGACTCTGTTGAACAAATGTCGTATTATTATTATTATTACAATCAAGGGGGAAGCGCTAAACCCGGAGGATTATACAGTGCCTGGGGGGGGGGATGTGGAAGGCATTCAGGCTTAATTTGGGGAACTGGAGCACAGATCCAATTCCCTAAATCAAGAGCCCCTCACCAACATCAAGGAACCTTCCTTGAGGGGAACAAATGTCGTAAAGCCATTGCCTTACCAGGTGAGAAGATGGGTATAACAAACTTATTGTCCCATCGTATTCCACTTGAACCTGGTATTAGGCCTATCTATATGCCTGCATACAGAATGCCTCATTCCCAAGTTGCTGTCGCAGAGGAATTGATCAATCAAATGCTCAATGATGGAGTTATTGCACCAAGCAATTCACCCTGGAATGTGCCCTTAATCCTAGTGCCTAAGAAGGACAGTACTTGGCACCCGGTGATTGACTTTAGGAAGTTAAATGCAAAAACTATTCCAGATCGCTTCCCACTTCCTGTACTTGGTGATCTTTTACGCAATATCGGAGATAACAAAGTCTTCTTGACCCTGGACTTGTTACAAGGGTTTTGGCAAGTCCCTCTTCACGAGGACAGCCAAGAGTTAACAGCATTCTCTACTCCCACAGGTCATTATCACTTCCTTCGAATGGCTTTTGGATTACGAGCTTCTCCTATCATGTTCTCTAGACTCATGACCAATATCTTTAGAGGTCTTTTAGGTAAAGCACTTATGGTGTACTTAGATGACGTAATCGTCATGTCCGAAGACGTGGATACACACTTGAAAAGACTTGATATAGTACTTGGTAAGCTTGAAGAAGCCAATTTAAAGATCAAACTGTCTAAATGTCAATTCTTCAGATCAGAAATTAAGTTTCTTGGTCACGTAGTCACTCCTAGAGGGGTTACGACTGATCAAAGTAACGGCAGTATTAAATTTTCCATCCCCCAAAGCTGCTGATGCTGTAAGATCCTTTGTGGGTCTAGCAGGTTTCTACAGATCTTTCATCACCAATTTTTCTTCAATAGCAGCTCCTCTAACTGAATTGCTTAAGAAAGATGCTCCTTTCGTTTGGACCTTCCATCAAGAAAGAGCATTCCAGACACTAAAAGAAAAACTAACGTTCGCTCCCATTTTGAAAATCCCAGATTTTTCTAAGCCCTTCTATTTGACAACTGATGCTAGTTCAATTGGCATAGGTGCCGTACTAGCTCAGAAGACTGATGGCAAGTACAACGCAGTTGCATTTGCTAGCCGAGTCCTTACGAAGGCTGAACGTAATTATACAGTAACAGAGCAAGAAGCTTTAACAATAGTATGGTCTTTAAAGCACTTCCGAGACATTATTAACCAGTACCCTGTTCATGTCTTGATAGACCATGCACCTCTGATACCATTATTCCAGAACAAACAACCTACTGGAAGGTTAGCCAGATGGATCTTGGCTATCCAAGAGTTCAATCCCACCTTTGAACATTTACCTGGCAAGTCAAATGTAGTCGCAGATGCTTTATCGCGACACAGTTTAGTTACTGCAGAACCTTCATTTACTGCCGAGGATGTAAAGAATGCCCAAAGAACAGATCCCATGTGGTCTGGTGTGATTCGATTCCTGCTCCAGGAAGATCTTATTCTGACTGTGAAGCCACCAGCATCCATTAGTGACTTTGTAATGAGTCAAGAGTTACTATATCGAACAGCTGAGTTGGGTACTCCAAGCAGAAGAGTATACCAATTAGTAATTCCACAGTCACTAGTGAATGTAGCTCTACAGCTAGTTCATGATGCACCAGGTGTTGCACACCCCCTGGTATTACCTGGATCGTTCTGTAAAATAAGCCAGAATGAAGTACTTTCGGCCACGTATGGCAACTGACATTTCAGAGTATGTTAAGAAATGCAGTGTTTGTATGCAACATAAAGGAAATGTCAGTGGTCCTAATCCAATCCAGGTGTACCCAACCACTAGCAAACCGTGGGAAAGAGTTGTCCTTGATTTATTAACCAATTTTAAATGTTCCCTTCAAGGCAACAAACATCTGTGCGTTATGGTAGACCATTTCACCAGATATTGTGAGTTAGTTTCTATTGCAGATAAGACTGCTGAGACAGTAGCTAAAGCGTTTAAAGAATGCATTATCTGCAGGCATACCACCCCTAAGTCCTTAGTAACAGATAATGGAGGTGAATTCTGTAATGAGATTCTTGAAAATTTGTGTACTTTGTACAAGATCTCTAAATCCACCATTGTTCCTCATCATCCTGCCAGCAATGGGTTAGCTGAACGAACCAATAAGAAAGTACTTGATGTCCTGAGAGCCACTATCAACCCCAATAGTGAAACTTGGGATGAAGTCATACCAGATGTTCAATGTGACATAAATTCTGCTTACAATGCTTCCATAGGCGATACTCCACATTATGCATTGTATGGTGTAGACAAGCGTTTACCCTATGAGTTGTTATATTCCACTCCAAAACCCAATTACAACCCTGATGATTTCATAGCAACTCGTACCAGCATGACTCAGTGTGTTTTTAGAAGAATCTGTGAAACACTTTATAAATCAACAGTAGAATTTACTAGAGTAACTAATAGCCGTGCTAAGCAATCAAAAGTTAAAGTAGGTTCGAGAGTAATGCTGACAAATTTCAACAAAACATCCGCAACGCCCAAGCTCGATCAAAAGTTTGTTGGCCCTTATCGAGTTGTAGAACATATCTCTGGCAATAAGTACAAGGTTAGAGAAATTAGTACTGGTAAGTACAAAGAATTGCATTGAGACCATATGAAATTAGTATGCGATGTTGATGATATTGCTACCCAGACTGATGTGACATGCTGAAAATCCTCTTGACTCTGTACCCTCTACCGCAAATACTCAGTCAGATAATCAACCTGAATGCCGTTACTCTTTGCGTACTCGACAAGTAATGAGAAACCCACAAGTATCTTTTGTACTCATTCAGATCTCCCTCAGTCAAGGCATGTGTTAGCCATTGCAGAGGAATTCAATCCTCCCAGAGATAACCATTCTGCGTATGTAAACCTCACCCTCGCAGAATTGGGTTTAAATGTACAGTCTGTATAATTAGATGACCAAGATGAAGGAAATTGTCAACTGTTTGTTATTAACTGATCAATTTAATTCAGATTATTATAATAAAAAAGAAGCGCTAAGCCACAAGGGCTATACAGCGCTGCAGGGCAGGAAGCGAGGGCATCAGGTGGTAAAAGGGAGATGGATGAGTAATAGGTTACAGAGAACAGCGGGGCAGTGGATGGTGAAAGGGTAAAGGGTAGCAAGAGACTGAGCTAGAGAGGGCAGAGGGAAGTGTGAAAGGTATCATCAGAGTTTAAGGAGTAAATCAGTCGTTGTCAAGAAGTCAATGAGAGAGTCAGGATTAAAGGAGGGTCCATCAGCAAAGGGAGGTAAAGAGAGAGTGAAGGTGGGACGATGACGGAGGT
>NC_069400.1:60675734-60700141 GCF_026875155.1 Cherax quadricarinatus | reverse complement strand
GTCTTACAAGACACACTATAGTCTTACAAGACATACTACAGTCTTACAAGACAAGCTACAGTCTTACAAGACACAAGTCAGTCTTACGAGACACACTACAGTCTTACAGGACACACTACAGTCCTACAAGACACATTACAGTCTTACAAGACACACTACAGTCTTACAAGACATACTACAGTCTTACGAGACACACTACAGTCTTACAAGACACACTACAGTCTTACAAGACACACTACAGTCTTACAAGACACACTACAGTCTTACAAGACACACTACAGTCTTGCGAGTCACACTACAGTCTTACAAGACACACTACAGTCTTACAAGACACACTACAGTCTTTCAAGACACACTGCAGTCTTACAAGACACACTACAGTCTTAACTAGAATGTGTCACTAATACTTGCACAAGGGATCATTCGCTGCCTGGAGAGGTAGAGTGCGGTCGAAGCTTTGCAACCCCTCTTCTGTTTTCCCAGAGAGCTACTCAGTCAACAATTGGCGCCAGGTGGGGCCAGAGGGGAATACTGTGGCAATTGAACTCATTAGGTGGGCTTAACGCCTACTCAGTCGATGTGCTATTGCCCAAAATTATAAGAGAGGCATACGGCATCAGAGACCAGGATTTGTATGGTGTGGCACTGAACGGTGTTTATAGAATATTCGTGAAAGTGCTAACTGCTCAAGTATACGAGGCAATGGTGGATTGTTACCAAGATGTCAGCATTAACGTAACACCGGCAGTAAGGGTCAAGTTGACGGATGTATCACGACATTATTCGTGGGTCAAGCTCCGCAACGTGCCTTTTGAGGCTGATGAAGTAGATATTCGAAATGTTTTCGAATGCTATGGAACTGTACATCTAGCCCAACCTGGCAAATGGGTAAAAGGAGCTTACACAGGATTTCCTGAGGGTTCTTTCAATCTCAAGATGACGCTAAGGCATCCTATACCCTCGTATACATATCTCGAGGAGTTTAGGACCCAGGTAATGGTAGCGTATGTGGGGCAGAGGCGTACGTGCCGACTGTATTGCGATTATGACCATATGGCGGCAGACTGTGGCAAGCGGAATATGGCTCCTGGGCCGGCAAGGGGCGGAGCACCTGCGCATGAGAAACTGATGCCTGAGGAGGAACGGGAGCAAGGAGGAGGGCGTGGTCGCATGTGGAGTGAAGAGGTGGTGGCTCTTCCTGTGGAATCGGAAGGAGAAGTTGTGATCCATGAATCACCTGGCCCATCAACAGTACAGTTGTCAAGTGAGGAGGTGCAGGTGGGCGCAGCAGTGAAAGCTATTGAGGAGGAGTTGGAGACGGTGATACAGGCTATGTTACAGTCTACGGAGGTGGAGAGTCACAGCAAGCAGGAACCTGGGATCAGGGCAGAAGGTGTGTGTGGGAGGGGGGAGGATCAGGTGGCACCTGTGATGGACAGTGCGAGTGCCATGGAAGGACATGGAGGCGGATTAAGGGTGGTAGAGGCGGAAGTCCATTGTGCTGGCTCCCAGGACTCAGATATGGAAACTGAGGGAGCTACAAGGAAAAGGGCAGCAGCATCAGATTCGGACGTTTAGTTAGTTTAATATCTTTATTATGCACCCCATACCAATCCTGTGGGCGGTAGTCAAAAGATTACAAAAGTACATAATGGGTCCAGGGACTGGACCCCAAAGTTATGATAGCTGAACTAGTTACGAAGGTAATGAACTCCAGGTAGATCTGGTCACAATCATGGCAAGTTACAAAGGTAATGAATCAGCCTCACTCCTATACATGGTTACAGTCACGAACGATTTGGACGATGTTCTGACGCCGGTGCAAAGGCCAGGGAAAAAGACATGGATTATGGTACCCAGAGTGACTCTATGAGAGGGCCACAACAGAAGGGGGGGGATGGTTGGGAAGGAGGGTGGAGTATGTGGCAAAGGCAAAGCCCAGGGGAATAGTCTGAAAGGGAAGAGTCTTGACATGATGTGGGGAGGGAAACCTTAAACTGGCCTCAGGTGTGTAACAATAAATATTAATGGTCTGTGTGTGCTTCAGGATGTTTTTGAATAGGTACAAGGTTGACGTAGCTTTTGTGCAGGAGCACAATTTTAAGCTTGGTCGTGAATTAGTGGTGCCTGGGTATCAGGCTTATGTGTTGCCATCTGAGCGATTAAAAGAAGGAGTGGGTGTGTTGATCAGGGAGGCGAGCCCGTTTGTATTGCACAGGAAAGAGGGGGAGAGTATTACGTGTGGAAGGATGGTGGATGGGAGAGAGAGTGGCGTTTGTGTGAGTGTATGCCCAGCAGAAAGTGATGTGAAACTAAAGATGGATTTTGTGCAGAAGGATCTTGTGTACTACCTACGCACGTTACCGTCTGTGGCGATTGTGGGGGGATTGGAATTGTGTAGTTAAGAGGGCAGACGTGGAACCCAGAGGAGCGGGATATTTTTCCTCAGTCTTGGGGGGCCTGCTTAGAGATCTTCAGTTACGTGATGCTTTCGGGGGAGGTCTGTGGGAGGTGGAACATACGTTTATAAGACTGGGATATGCAGCTCATTTGGACAGGTTATATTTATCTCAGAGGGTTTTGGTAGAGTCTTTTAAAACTATTGAGATGGTGTCTTCTGATCATAGGGTGGTATTAGTGGAGGTGGGGTGGGATGCTTTGGCTCATAAGCAGGGAAGTTATTGGAAACTGAACACGATGGTTTTGGGGGATAGGGAGGGAGTGGAAGGTTTTGCAGTATTTTGGGAACAGCTCTGTGTAGACAGAAGGACTGAGGAGGATGTGGTAGGATGGTGGGATAGTGTGGCTAAGGTAAGAATACATCAATTTTATGTGAGAGAGGGCAAATGCATTAATCAATTGCAATATGGTTTGTCAAATTATTTAGAATCTAGATTATGGGATTGTTACGAGGGGGGTCGGTGGCCAGGGTGTACCCAGTGGAGGATATACACACATGTTGAAGGACAGGATAAGGGATTTGCAAGAAGAACGTTTTGCAGCGGTACGGGTACAGGCGGGACTGGGCGAAGTACTCTGGGGCGACGAGCCATTGGCTTTTGAGCTGCGAGGACAAAAGGTACGACAGCGAACGACTACAATACCGGGATTCCAAGTCATTTCTTTGGTGGGGGGTTTTAGAGAGGGTCAGGTATTACAGGAAACCATGGGGATGAATGCATATGCAGATAGATGGTTTGAGGAATACGGGAAAAGTAGTGGGGTGGATGGCGAGGTTCTTGGGCAGGTATGTGAGTATGTGCTGTGCAAACTGGGGAGGAGTGATCGGGAGGCACTGGGTGAGGTCATTGAGGAGGAGGAGGAAATATGGAGAGCCCTTATGGACATGAGAAAGGGAAAGGCACCCAGGATCGATGGTTTACCAAGCGAATTTTATGTACAGCACTGGGGTCTGCTTAGGGGTTTCCTAGTAGGGTTAATGAATGCCATGAAAGAAGGAGGTAAGATGGGAGAATCGCAGGCAACGGCGGTGGTGGTGTTGGTCCCAAAGGGTAAACAGCAGAGTACCCTTCGGGATTACCGAGCCATTTCGTTGCTTTGTGCTGATTATAAATTGTTCACGAAAATTCTTGGGAATCTGCTTAAATGTGTCGTGTTTGAGTCTCAGTTTGGGTTACCTGGTAGGTCAATGGGCGAGGGCCACAGGATCATAAAGGGGTTCCTGGATGACATGGAAAGGGGAAGAGGGGCGTTGGTGGCGTTGGATTGGCAAGGGGCTTATGACAGGGTGGAAAGAAAGGCTTAGAGGGATATTCTCCTGCGACAAGGGTTTGGCGAAGAAATAGTGGGGTGGGTGGATACGTTGTACTCAAACACGAAGGTAAGGGTGCAAATCATTGGGTGTGTGGGGGAGGGAGTCAACATGGACCGGGGTCTTCGGCAGGGATGTCCATTATCACAACTATTGTTTGCATGTGTTCAGGATCCCTTTTATAGGATGGTTGAGGATCGTCTAAGGACAGGGGGGAAGGGGTGAGCAGAAGCCTTGGCCTGGTTTGGTGGATTATGTTGATGATACAACTATTTTGGTGACTGAGGAGACACTGTTAGGACTTTTGGGGGAAGTTGTACACAATTTTGGGAGAGCTACTGGGATGAAGGTAAATCTGGAAAAGTCAATGATAATGGGGCTGGGAGAGTGGGCAGGGAGATTAGAATGGGGATGTGATGTTGTACAGTGGTGGACCGGGAGTCTGAAAATCTGCGGTGTCATGTGTGAGGCTGACCTGAGTGCTGCCAGGGTTAACAATTCGAATAGGATGGTGGAACAGGTGCAGTGATGTTTGGGAAAGCTGCGACCTCACCATTTAACCCTTAGGCAACGTGCAATTGTCATCAATGTATTACTATATAGTAAAGTCTGGTTTGTTTCGGCTGTGATGCCGTTAACAGGAACGGCGATCATGAGTATTCTTAGAATGGTGTTCAAATGACTGTGGGGTTCAGGGTGCAACTGGTTGCAAAGGGAGGTAGTAACATTGTAGAGGAGGGTTGGGTTTGTTGGGCCTGAGAAAGCACGTGAAATGTGTGTTTATTAAGAGGGAAGTGATGAGTGCAGGTGGATGGAACGGGGGGGGGGCAGCTAGATAAGGTACATGCTCACATGAGGAAATGGTATGGAGGGGCGGAAATGAAGGAATGTGAAACAGTGTTACATGCCTTAGTGTTAGCCAGGGAACTGGGAAAAGTAAATGTGGGAACTTTGTGTAAATTGTTAGAGGGGCATGTTGTGGCACCGGTTGAAGGGATCTACCCCATATATGCATGGGATGTAATATGGCAAAGATTTAGCAAATTAAGGATATGACCTAGGATGCGTGAGGTTATGTATCGTTTCCTGCATGGGATTTTGCCAATGGGAGCGATGCTCTGAGACAGGAGGGTTATCGAGGGTGGGGGGCTGTGGCAGATGCAGTGGGGAAGAGACTGCGTATCATGTCTATTTTTGTGAAGGTTTGGAGTGCATCAGGATATGGATGAGTAAAGTAGTGGTGAGAGTGGGGGGTCAAGGTGTGTCGGTATTGCGAGCATTGAGTCTTGATGTGAGTGGTGTGGATGAGGGTGTGGTAAGGGGTTTAGCATATGTAATCGTGGACTACATATATGTTTTGTGGGGTATGAGGGGGAAGGAGGGTGGGGATGTGCTGAGAAGGACTTTGGCAGTGACGTTTTATCGAACTGTGTCGCAATAAAGACATTATTGGGAAAAGGTGGGATGAGGTTTTTTCTGAGGGTTATAGAGGACTAACAATAGGGAATTTATTGGCGTTATAAGGGGCTTTAACTGCTGGGTGAGTAGGTTGGTAAAAGAGGGGGGTTCAGGGATATTCAATGGGTTCACCTCCTTGGGTGTGCAGTGATGGGTGGTTGGCTGTGATTGGAGGTACTCGTGTGGCACTTGATGAGAGGTTGTGAAAGATTAGCTTTGCTTAGTTCCCTTGATGGGGAAGGTGTAAATAGCAGTTTAAATATATAACATTTATGAATATATAACCTATAAATTATATAACATGTATATTTTCTTTGGTAGCGTATTACGTTCCGCTTGTACTGGTCTTGCAATTGAATTTTAACTTTTCCTGAGAGGGTATTCCTTTCACTATGTTCCTTGAAGCACTGAGTTATTTTTTGCCATTTATGTAGCGTGTTCCTGGAGTTTACCTGGAGAGAGTTCCGGGGGTCAACGCCCCCGCGGCCCGGTCTGTGACCAGGCCTCCTGGTGGATCAGAGCCTGATCAACCAGGCTATTGCTGCTAGCTGCACGCAAACCAACGTACGAGCCACAGCCCGGCTGATCAGGAACTGACTTTAGGTGCTTGTCCAGTGCCAGCTTGAAGACTGCCAGGGGTCTGTTGGTAATCCCCCTTGTGTGTGCTGGGAGGCAGTTGAACAGTCTCGGGCCCCTGACACTTATTGTATGGTCTCTTAACGTACTAGTGACACCCCTGCTTTTCATTGGGGGATGGTGCATCGTCTGCCAAGTCTTTTGCTTTCGTAGTGAGTGATTTTCGTGTGCAAGTTCGGTACTAGTCCCTCTAGGATTTTCCAGGTGTATATAATCATGTATCTCTCCCTCCTGCATTCCAGGGAATACAGGTTTAGGAACCTCAAGCGCTCCCATTAATTGAGGTGTTTTATCTCCGTTATGCGCGCCGTGAAAATTCTCTGTACATTTTCTAGGTCGGCAATTTCACCTGCCTTGAAAGGTGCTGTTAGTGTGCAGCAATATTCCAGCCTAGATAGAACAAGTGACCTGAAGAGTGTCATCATGGGCTTGGCCTCCATAGTTTTGAAGGTTCTCATTATCCATCCTGTCATTTTTCTAGCAGATGCGATTGATACAATGTTATGGTCCTTGAAGGTGAGATCCTCCGACATGATCACTCCCAGGTCTTTGACGTTGGTGTTTTGCTCTATTTTGTGGCCAGAATTTGTTTTGTACTCTGATGAAGATTTAATTTCCTCATGTTTACCATATCTGAGTAATTGAAATTTCTCATCGTTGAACTTCATATTGTTTTCTGCAGCCCACTGAAAGATTTGGTTGATGTCCGCCTGGAGCCTTGCAGTGTCTGCAATGGAAGACACTGTCATGCAGATTCGGGAGTCATCTGCAAAGGAAGACACGGTGCTGTGGCTGACATCCTTGTCTATGTCGGATATGAGGATGAGGAACAAGATGGGAGCGAGTACTGTGCCTTGTGGAACAGAGCTTTTCACCGTAGCTGCCTCGGACTTTACTCTGTTGACGACTACTCTCTGTGTTCTGTTAGTGAGGAAATTATAGATCCATCGACCGACTTTTCCTGTTATTCCTTTAGCACGCATTTTGTGCGCATATTACGCCATGGTCACACTTGTCGAAGGCTTTTGCAAAGTCTGTATATATTACATCTGAATTATTTTTGTCTTCTAGTGCATTTAGGACCTTGTCGTAGTGATCCAATAGTTGAGACAGACAGGAGCGACCTGTTCTAAACCCATGTTGCCCTGGTTGTGTAACTGATGGGTTTCTAGATGGTGGTGATCTTGCTTCTTAGGACCCTTTCAAAGATTTTTATGATATGGGAATGTTAGTGCTATTGGTCTGTAGTTCTTTGCTCTTGCTTTACTGCCCCCTTTGTGGAGTGGGGCTATGTCTGTTGTTTTTAGTAACTGTGGGACGACCACCGTGTCCATGCTCCCTCTCCATAGGATGGAAAAGGCTCGTGATAGGGACTTCTTGCAGTTCTTGATGAACATGGAGTTCCATGAGTCTGGCCCTGGGGCAGAGTGCATGGGCATGTCATTTATCGCCTGTTCGAAGTCATTTGGCGTCAGGATAACATCGGATAGGCTTGTGTTAATCAAATTTTGTGGCTCTCTCATAAAAAATTCATTTTGATCTTCGACTCTCAGTCTGGTTAGGCGGCTTGCTAAAAACTGAGTCATATTGGGACTTGAGTAGCTCACTCATTTCCTTGCTGTCATCTGTGTAGGACCCATCTTGTTTAAGTAGGGGCCCAATACTGGACGTTGTTCTCGATTTTGATTTGGCATAGGAGAAGAAATACTTTGGGTTTCTTTCGATTTCATTTATGGCTTTTAGTTCTTCCCGCGATTCCTGACTCCTAAAGGATTCTTTAGCTTAAGTTCGATGCTTGCTATTTCTCTGACCAGTGTCTCCCTACGCATTTCAGATATATTGACCTCTTTTAGCCGCTCTGTTATTCTTTTCCGTCGCCTGTAAAGGGAGCTCCTGTCTCTTTCTATTTTAACATCTACTCCTCCCTTTTCTTAGAGGAATAAGCCTTGTGCATACATCGAGTGCCACCGAGTTAATCTGTCTAGGCATAAGTTGGGGTCTGTGTTGCTTAGTATATCTTCCCGCTTATATCGGTTATGACTTGGTTTACTTGGTCCCACTTTATGTTTTTGTTATTGAAGTTGAATTTGGTGAATGCTCCCTCGTGACTAGTCTCATTATGTCGGTCTGGGGCTCCACGCATACATTCTGAACCTCAATTATGTTGTGATCTGAGTATATTGTTTTTGATATGGTGACATTTCTTATCAGATCATCATTGTTAATGATGATGAGGTCTAGTGTATTCTCCAGTCTAGTAGGCTCTATTATTTGCTGGTTTAAATTGAATTTTGTGCAGAGATTTAAAAGCTCGTGTGAGTGTGTTTTCATCAGAGCTGCCTTTAGTTTAATATGTTTATTATGCATCCCATACCCATCCTGTGGGCGGTAGTCAAAAGATTACAGAGGTACATAATTGGTCCAGGGACTGGGCCTCAAAGTTTTGATAGCTGAGCAAGTTACAGAGGTAATGAATTCACAATTTACAAAGGTAATGAACTCACAATTTACAAAGGTAATGAACTCCAGGTAGGTCTAGTCACAATCATGACAAGTTACAAAGGTATTTACAGATTACAGAGGTACACAATGGGTCCAGGGACCGGGCTCCAAAGTTTTGATGGCTGAACTAGGTACAAAGGTACCGGTTGTAACATGACTTTGTCGCCAATACAAAGAACGACTAAGAGCACTTAGAGTTGTGGCAGGGCTTCACCCCGGGTATGGTGCTAATGTTAAAATTGTGAAAATGATGTATCTTGCTTATATTAGATCATTGGTTGATTATGCTGCGCCACTACTTGCTCTTGTGTCTGACTGGAAGCTTGGAGGGCTGGAAAAACTGCAGAACGAAGCAATGAGGATCATCCTAGGATGCCCTCGTACTGCCAAAATTTTAAATATGCAAAAAGAACTTGATATTCCAAGCTCAGAGATCGTGTTATTGAAAGAAATATCCTAATTGGGGTTAATATGCTCAGGCAAGCTCATTCAAACCCCTGCACAGAAGCCCTCCAAACTTTCCTCAGCACTGGGGAACACTCCCCCTTAAAAGGGAAAAATTTTTCCCCCCCTTTCCCAAAAAACCCCAAAAAAACCCATTTTAAAAAAAAATTTTTTTTTTTAAAAAAATTTCCCAAAAACCCAAAAAAAAACCCCCAAAAAAAAAAAACCCCCCCCCGTTTACAAAAAACCCCCCTTTTCTTCAAGCAAAAATTTTAAACCCCTTTTTAATTTAAAAACCCCAAGTTTTTCAAGACACATTTTTTAAAAAAAAAATTTTTTAAAAAATTCAAAAAAAAGGGGCCCCTTTTTCCCGGGGGGGTTTTTTGGGGTTTTAAATTTTTTTTTCCCCGGGTTTTTTTCCAAAGGGGTTTTCCCGGGGGGGGGGGGGGAAAAGGGGTTTCCCCTTTAAATTGGGGGGGCCCTTTAAAAAAAAAGGGGGGGTTTTTTTTTCCCCCAATTTTTTGGGGGGCCCCCTTTTTTTTTAAAAAAAAAACCGGGGCCCGGGGTTTTTTTTTTTTTTTTCCCCCCCCCCATCCGGGGAAGAAAAAAAAGGGAAAAAACCCCCCTTCCCCCTTTTTTTGGGGGCGGGGGCCCCGGGAAAATTAAAAAAAAGGGAAAATTTCCTTTAAAAAAAATGGGGGAATTTCCCAAAATTTTTAAAAAAATTAACACCCAAAAACAAAGGGGGAAAAAAAGGGGTTAACCCCCAAAAAGGGTTTTTTGGGCAAAAAAAAGGATTTAAAAATTTCGGGGAAGGCCCTTTTTTTTCCCCCGGGAAAAGGGAAAAATTTTTTTTTTTTTTGGGGGGGTTTTTTAACCCTTGGGGCCCCCGGAAAAAAAAATTTAAAAATTTTTGGGGGTTTTTAAACCCAAAAGGGGCCGGGGGGGGGGGGTTTTTTTTTAAAATTTTTAAAATTTGGGGGGGGGGGAAAATTTTTCCCGGGGGGGGCCCCCCCCGGGGAAAAAAAGGGGGGGAAACGGGGAAAGGGGAAAAGGGGGAAAGGGGGGGGGAAAGGGGGGGGTTTTTGGGGGGGGGGGGGGGAAAAAAAGGGGGGGGGGGGTTCCCCCCCCGGGGGGGAAAAGGGGGGGAAAAGGGGAATGGGGGGTTTGGGAAAACCCGGAAAAAGGGAAAGGGGGGTTTGGGGGGGGGGGGAAGGTTAAAGGGGTTTGGGGGGGGGGGAAAGGGTGGGTTGGGAAGGGAGGGCCGGGGAAAAAGGGCAAAAGGGGGGGGGGGGAAAGGGGGTTTGGGGGGGGGGGAAAAAGGGGGGGTTTAAAAAAAAGGGAAGGGGGGTTTTTTTTTTTAAAAAAAAACCCCCCCCTTCCGGGGGGGGCCCCCCAAAAAACCAAAAAAATGGGGGGGAAAAAAAAAAAGGGGGGGGGTTTAATTTTTTTTTTAAAAATTTTTCCCCAATTAAAAAGGGGGGGTTTTCAAAAAAAGGGTACAAAAAAAGGGGGATTTTCCCCAAAAGGGGGAAATCCCAAAAAAAAAAAAGGAACCCGGGGAATTTGGGGAAAAAAAGGGGTTAAATTTTAAAAAAGGGGGGTAATTTTTAAAAAAGGGGGGTTTTTTTTAAAAAGGGGGGGAAAAAAAGGTTTTAAAAAATTAGGGGGGGGGGGGGGGTTTTTTTGGGGGGGGGAAAAAGGGGGGTTTTTGGGGGAAAAAAGGGGGGAAAAAGGGGGGTTTAAAATTTGGGGGGGGGAAAAAAAAGGGGGGGGGGGAAAAAAAAAACCCCCCTTTTTGGGTTTCCCAAAAAAATTTTTTTTTTGGGGGGGGGGGAAAAAAAGGGGGGGGGTTTTTTGGGGGGCCCGGAAAAAAGGGGGGAAAAAAAGGCTTTTTTGGGGGGTTTTAAAAAATTTTTTGGGGGGGGGGTTTTTTTTTTTAAAAAAAAAGGGGGGGAGAAAAAGGAAAAAAAATTTTTTTAAAGGGGGGGGGGCCCAGGGGGTTTTAAAAATTTTTTTGGGGGGGGAAAAGGTTTTTTTTTAAAATTTTTTTTTGGGGTTTTTGGGGGGGGGGGTTTTTTTATTTTTTTAAAAAATTTTTCCCCGGGGGGTTTTTTGGGGGGGGGGGGGTTTGGGAAAAGGGGGGAAATTTTTTTTTGGGGGGGGGGGTTTTTTGGGGGTTTTAAAAAAATTTTGGAAAATTTTTTTGGGGGTTTTTTTTGGGGGGAATTTTTAAAAAATTTTTTTTTTGGGGGGGGTTTTAAAAGGGGGGAAAGGGGTTTTTTTTTTTTTTTTTTGGGGGGGGGGGGGGGGGGGGGGGGGGTTTTTTTTTTTGGGGGAAACCGGTTGGTTTTAAAAAATTTGGGGGGGTTTGGGGGGGAATTTCCTGGGGGGGAAAACCCTTTTTTTTGGGGGGGAAAAAAAAAACCAAAAGGGAAAAATTTTTTTGGGGTTTTAAAAGGGGGGGGAAAAAGGGGGGGGGGGAAAAAAAAAATTTTTAAAAAAAAGGGGGGGGGGGGGGGGGGCCCGGGGGTTTTTTTTGGGGGGGGGCCCCCAAAGGGGGGGAAAAGGGGGGGGGAAAAAAGGCCCAAAAAAAAAAAAGGGGGGGGTTTTTTTTTTTTTTTTTTTTTGGGGGGGGGGGGTTTCCAAAATTTTTTAAAAAAAAAAAATTTTTTAAAAAAACCAAAAAAAATTTTTGGGAAAAAAAAAAAGGCGGGGGGGTTTAAAAAATTTAAAATAAAAAAAAAAAAAAAAAAAAAAAATTTTAAAAAAAATAAAAAAAGGAAAGAAAAAAAACCAAAAAAAAAAAACCCCCCAAAAAACCCCCCCCAAAAAAACCCCCCCCCCCCTTTTTTTCCCTTCATTTAAAGGAAAAACCCCCAAAAAAAAAAACCCGGGGGGGTTTCCCCCCCTTCCCCCCCCAACCCCGGGGAAAATTAAAATTTTTCCCCCCCCCAAAAAAAAACCCCCCCCCGGGGGCCCCAACCCCTTAAACCCCCCCCCCCCCCCCAAAAAAAACCCCCCCCCTTATCCCCCCCCCCCCCCCCTTTTTTCCCCCCCCCCCCCCCCCCCCCCCAAACCCCCCCCCCCCCCAAAAAAATTTTGGGGGGCCCCCCCCCAAAAAAGGGGAAAAAAAAAAAGGGGGGGGAATTTTACCCCCCCCCCCCCCCCCTTCCCCCCCCCCCCCAAAAAACCCCCCCGGCCCCCTTTTTTTTTAAAAAACCCCCCCCCAAAAAAACCCCCCCCCCCCCCCCCCGGGGGGGGGGGGAAATCCAATTTTTCCCCCCCCGGGGGGGGGGGAAAAAAAACCCCCCCCCCAAAAAAGGGGGGTTTCCCAATTTTAAAAAAAATAAAACCCCCCCCCCCCCCCCCCGGGGGGGGGGGCCCCCCCCCCCTTTTCCCCCCCCCCAAAAAATTTTTTTTCCCCCCCCCCCCAAAAAAATTTTTTTTAAAAACCCCCCGGGAAAAAACCCCCCCGGCCCTTTTTTTGGGGGGGGGGGCCTTTTTTTTCCCCCTTTTTTTTGGGGGGGTTTTTTTCCCCAATTTGGGGTTTTTTGGGGTTCAAGGTTTTTTGGGGGGGTTAAAAACCGGTTTTTTTAAAAAACCCGGGGGGGTTTTTTTTTCCCCTAAAAAAAGGGGAAAAAAATTTTTTAAAGGGGGGGGGTTTTTAAAGGGGGGGGTTTTGGGCGGCCAAAAAAAAAATTTTTGGGGGTTGGGGGGGAAAAAAAGGGGGGCAATGGGGGGGGGGAAAAGGGGGGAAATTAAAAAAAAATTTTTTGGGGGGCTTTTTGGGGGGTTTTTGGGGGGGGAAAAAAATTTTTTTTTTTTGGGAAAAGGGTTTGGCGGGGGGGGGGGGGGGGGAAAAAAAAAGAAAAAAATTTTTTTGGGGGGGGAAAAAGGGGGGGGGTTTATTTTTTTTGGGGGTTTTTTAAAACCCTTTTTATTTTTTTTAAGGGGGGGGGGGGGAAAAAGGGGGGGTTTTTGGGGTTTTGGGGGGGCCCAAAGGGGGGGAAAGGGTTTGGGGGGGGGGGGTTTTTTTGGGGGGTTTGGGGGTTTTTTGGGAAAAAAAAAATTTTTGGGGGGGGGGGAAAAGGAGGGGGGGGTTTTTTAAGGGGGGGGGGTTAAAATTTTGGCCCCCGGGGGGTTTTTTTGGGGGGGGAAAATTTTTTGGGGAAAGGGGGGGGAAATTTTTTTTTTTAAACGGGGGGGGTTTTTCAAAAAGGGGGGGGTTTTTCCGGGGGCCCCCCGGGGGGCCCCCGGGGGGGGGTTTTTTTTTGGGGGGTTAGGGGCCCCAAAATTTTGGTTTTTTGGGGGGGGGGGTTTTTTCCGAAAAAAAAAAATTTTTTTTATTAAAAAAATTTTTTTTTTTTTTTGGGGGGGAGCAAAAATTTTTTTGGGGGGGGGTTTTTTTCCCCGGGGAAAAAATTTTTTTTTCCCCTTGGAAACCTTTTTTTTAAAAAAAAGGGGGGGGGGGTTTTTTAGGGGGCCCCCGGGGGCCCCCCCGGGGCCCCCGGGGGGGGGAAAATAAAATTTCCCCCCTGGGGGGAAAAAAATTTTTCCCCCCCGGGTTTTGGGGGGTGTTTTTTTTAAAAAGGGGGGGTTGGGGGGGGGGGGAAGGGTTTTTTTTTAAAAAGGGGGGTGAATCGGGGGGGGGGTTTTTTTGGGGGGGGTTTTTTTGGGGGGGGTTTGGGGGGGGGAAAAGGGGGGTTGGGTTTTTGGGGTTTTTTTGGTTTTTTCCGGGCCCTTTTTTTTTTGGGGGAAAATTTTTTTTTTGGGGGTTTGGGAAAATTTTCAACTTTTAAAAGGGGGGGTTTTTTTTTAAAAAGGGGGGGGTTTTTTTTTTTTTAAAAAAAAAAATTTTTTCCCCCCCCCCCCCTTTTTTGGGTTTTTTAAAACCCCTTTTTTTTTTTTTTTTTTAAAAACCCCCAAAAAAAAAAAAAATTTTTTCCCCCCTTTTTTAAAACCCCAAAAAAAACCCCTTTTTTTTCCCCCTAAATTTTCCCTTTTAAAAAAAAATTTTTTAAAAAAAAAATTTTTTTTAAAAAAAAAAAAAAACCCCCCTTTTTTTTCCCCCCCCCCCTTTTTCCCCCAAAAATTTTTTTTCCCTTTTTTTTTCCCAAATTTCCCAAAACCCCCTTTCCTCCCTTTTTCCCCCCAAAAAACCCCTTTTTTTTTTCCCCCCCCTTTTTTTTTTAAAAAAAAAAAACGCCCCCAAAACTTTTTTTTTCCCCCCCAAAAAAAAATTTTTTTCCCCCCCCTTTTTTTCCCCTTTTTTCCCTTTTTCCCCCCCCAAAAATTTTTTCCCAAAAACCCCAAAAAATCCCCCCCCAATTCTTCCCCAAAATTTTTCTTTTTTTTTTTTTTTGAATTTCCCCCCCCCAGGTTTTTCCAAAAAAAAACCCCGCCCCCCCCCCCCCCCCCCCCAAAAATTTCCCCCCCCCCCCCCCTTTTTAAAAAAACCCCCCCCCTTTTTTCCCCCAAAAACCCCCTTTTTCCCCCCCCCCCCTTTTTGGTTTAAAAAATTTGGGAAAAAAAAAAAATTTTAAAAAACCCCCAAAAAAAAAAAATTTTTTTTCCCCCTTTTTTTTTTTTTTCCCCCCCCCTTGTTTTTAAAAAAACCCCCCAAAAAACCCCCCCCCTTTAAAATTTTTCCTTTTTTTTAAAAATTTTTGCCCCTTTAAAATTTAATTTTTTTCCCTTTCTTTTTTAAATTTTTTCCCAAAAAAATTTTTTTTTCCCCCCCCTTTTTTTTCCCCCCCCCCCCCCCAAAAAATGTTTAAAAACCCCCCCCTTTTTTTTTTTTTGGGGGGGGTTCCCATCCCCCCTTTTTTTAAAAAAAAAAACCCCCCTTTCCCCCTTTGGGAAAAAACCCCCCCCCCCAAAAACCGGGCCCCCCCCTTTCCAGAAAAAAAAACCCCCCCCCCCTTTTTTAAATTTGGGAAAAAGGGGTTTTGGGGCCCCCCCCCCCCTTTTTTCCCCCAACCGGTTCCCCCAAACCCCCGGGGTTTTTTGGGAAAAAAAAACCCCCCCCCCCCCAAAATTAAAAAAATTTTTTTAAAAAAATTTTAAAATTTTTAAAAAACCCCTTTTTGGGGGAAAAAAATTTTTTTAAAAAAACCCTTAAAAAAAAAAAAATTTTTTTTCCCTTTTTTAAACCCTTAAAAAAACCCCTTTTTTTTTTTTTTAAAAAAAAATTTTGGGGCCCTTTTTCCCGGTTTTCCCATTTTAAAAATTTTAAAAAATTTTTTCTTTTTAAACCACTAATTTTTTCCCCCCCCCCCCAAAAAAACCCCAAAAAAAAATTTTTCCCTTTTTTCCCCCTTTTAAAAAAGGCCCATTGGGAAACCCCCCCCCCCAAATTTAATTCTTTTAAAATAAAAGGAAAAACCCCTTTTTTTAACCCTTTTAAAATTTTTTTAAAAGGGGTTAAAGGGGGGGGGGGCCCCCCCCCTTCCCTTTTTCCCCCCTTTTTTTTTTGGGGGGGGGGAAAACTTTTTTAATAAAAAAAAAAATTTTTTCCCCCTTTTTTTTAAAAAAATTTCCCAAAACCCCCCGGGGGGGGAAAAAAAATTTTAACCCCTTTTTAAAATTTAAAAACCCCTTTTTTCCCTTTCCCCTTTGCCCCCCCCCTTTTTTTTTAAAAAAAATTAAAACCCCCTTTGTTTAAAAAATTTTGGGGGAAAAATTTATTAATTTTGGGGGGTTTTTTTTTTTTTTTTTTTTTTAAAAAACCCCTTTTTTGGGGAAACTTTTGAAAAAAAAAAATTTTTTAAAGGGTTTTTAATTTTGGGGGGCCCGGGGCCCTTTTTAAAATTTTTTTTTTTTTTCCCAAAAAATTTTTGTTTAAATCTTTTTAACCCCCAAAACCGGGGAAAACCCAAGGGTTGGGACCAAAAAAAAGGGGGGGGAAAAGGGTTGGTTTCGGGGGGGGGGGGCCCCGGGGGGTTTTGGGGGTTTCTTTGGGGGGGAAAAATTTTTTAAAATTTTAAAAATTAAAAATTGGGGAATTTTTTTTTTGGGGGGCCCCCCTTTCCCCCCTTAAAAAAAAAAAAAGGGGGAAAAAAAAAGGGGGTTTTTTGGGCCCCTTTAAACCCCAAATTAAATTTTAAACCCCCCTTTTTCCCCCCCTTTTTCCCCTTTTTTTTTTTTGGGGGGGGGGGAAAATTTTCCCCAAAAAACCCCCAAAAGGGAAAAAATTTTTAATTTTGGGTTTTTTTAAAAACCCCCTTTTTTTGGAAAAAAAAACCCAAAAATTTTTCCCCCGGTTTTTGGGGTTTTTTTTAAAAAAAAAAATTTTTTAAAAAAGGGGCCCGGGAACCCCAAAAAAACGGTCGACCTCGACCCCCTTGGGTTTTTCAATCGCTGTATCTAGCTTTTCTATTTTTTTTTCCCTTCCCCCCACAATTTAAAAGCATATTTCACTATATTTGATGGGAAAATTTTGGAGGAAAAGGGCGCTTTTTCTGTAGTAATAATTTCTTTTCGTTGTGTTATTTCGACCGCTGGTAACTACGGTTAATGAAAAATTTAAAAGTAAAACGTCTGGTATTTCAAAAAAAAAGGGAAAATAATGAAAGTACTCCACTCCACTAAGTACCATTTTTAATAATTTAGTTGCTACTACAACACTGTATTCTGCTATTCACTGGGATACAAAAATTAAATGCGAGTACACTAGCAAACCGGAAGATTTTTAAAAACAGCTGACCTGGAGTTTTTCCCGGAGTTTACCTGGAGAGAAATTTCGGGGGTCAACGCCCCCCCGGCCCTGTCTGTGACCCGGGCCCCCTGGTTTTATTTGCGCCCCCGATCAAAACCCGGGTGTTGTGCTGGCGCACGCAAACCAACGTTCGAGCCACGCCCGGTTTAACAAGGGAAATGCCTTTAGGTGCTTGTCCAGTGGGAGCTTGAAAGGGCTGCCAGGGGGCTGTTTGGGAATCCCCCCTTGGGGTGTGCTGGGAAAGGGGTTGAACGTCTCGGGCCCCCCACACTTATTGTAGGGCTCTTAAAAGTGCTAGTGACACCCCTGCCCTTTTTATTGGGGGATGGTGCATCGGGCTTCCAAGTCTTTTGCTTTTGTAATGAGTGATTTTCGTGTGCAAGTTCGGGGACTAGTCCCTCAGGGTTTTCCAGGGGTATTTAAAACAAAGTATCCCCTCCCTCCGCCCTTCCAGGGAATACAGGTTTTAAAAAAAACCCCAAGCGTCCCCTTTAAAAGAGGTGTTTTATCTCCGGTTTTTGCGCGCCCCCCGAAAATTTTCTGTTTAATTTTTTTTGGCGGCAAATTTTTCACCTGCCTTGAAAGGGTGCTGTTAGGGGGCAGCAATATTCCAGCCCAGATAGACAAGGACCCAAAGGGTTTATCATGGGGTTTTGGCCCTCCTTGTTTTTAAGGGTTTTCATTATCCATCCCGTCATTTTTCAAACAGATGCGATTGATACTAAAGTTTGGTCCCTTTAAGGTGGGGGATCCTCCGAATAATCACTCCCGGGGTTTGACGTTGGGTTTCGCTCTATTTTTTTGGCCAAAATTTTTTTTGTACTCTTTTTTGAAGATTTAAAAAAAATTTTTCATGTTTCCCCTAACTGAGTAATTGAAAAAATTTTCCCTCGTTTAACTTATATTGTTTTTGCCCGCCCACTGAAAGATTTGGTTGATGTCCGCCTGGGAGCCTTGCAGTGTCTGCAATGGAAGACACTGTCATGCAAAATTGGGGGGTCATTTTGCAAAGGGGGAAAACAAAGGTTTTTTTTGGGTGACATCCTTTTCTTGTGGATTTTGAGGATAGGAAAAGAAAGGGGCTAGTACTGGCCTTGTGGAAAAAGAGTTTTCACCGTAGCTGCCTCGGACTTTACTCTGTTGAAAGAAATACTCTCTGTGTTTTTGTTAGTGAGGAAATTTTTTGATCCCCTCGACCAACTAAATTTTGTTTTTTTCCTTTTGGGGCATTTTGTCCTTTTTACGCCATGGTTTACACTTGTCGAAGGCTTTTGCAAAGTTTTTATTTTATTACATCTGGGATTCTTTTTGTCTTCTAGTCATTTAGGACCTTGTCGTATGACCCGTAGTTTTAGAAACAGGGGCGACCCCGTTTTTAAACCCCCTTTGGCCCGGGGTTTTGTAACTGAAGGGTTTTTAATGGGTGGGGATCTTGCTTTTAGGACCCCTTTTAAAAAATTTTTTTGATATGGGATGTTAGTTTCATTTGGGTCGTAGTTCTTTGCTGTTGCTTACTGCCCCTTTGGGGGAGTGGGGCGTTGTTTTTTTAGTAAATGAAGGGGCGACCCCCGTGTCCTGCTTCCCCCTCCATAGGATGGAAAAAAGGGTGTGATAAAGGGGGGCTTTCAAATTCTTGATGAAAACAGAGTTCCAGAGTCTGGCCCTGGGGCAGATTGCCCTGGGCATGGTTTATTTATCGCCTGGGTTTGAAGTCATTTGGCGTCAAAAATTTAAAACGGAAAAGGCTTGTTTTTAAACAAATTTTGTGGGTCTCTCATAAAAAAAATTTATTTTGATCTTTTGACTCTCAGTCTGGTTTGCGGCTTGCAAAAAACTGAAATCCTATTGGGGGCTTTTAGTAGTCACTCATTTCCCTTTTGTCATCTGTGGTAGGGCCCCTCTTTGTTTAATTAAAGGGGGCCCCAAAACTGGGGCGTTTTTCCGATTTTTATTTGGATAGGAAAAGAAATACTTTGGGTTTTCCCTTTTTATTTCATTTATGGCTTTTAGTTTCCCTTCCCGCGATTCCTGACTCCTAAAGGATTTTTTTTGCTTAAGTTCGTGCTTTGGGTTTTTCTCTGACCAGGGTCTCCCCGCGCTTTTTTGATATATTTGACCCCCTTTTTGCCCCCTCTGTTTTTCTTTTCCCCCGCCGTAAAGGGGAGCGCCTGGCCCCTTTCTATTTTAACATCTAATCCTCCTTTTTTTAGAGGAATAAGCCTTGTGCAACATCGAGTGCCCACCAAAAATTTAAACTGTTCTAGGCCCTAATTTTGGGTCTGTGGGTTTTTAGTATATCTTCCCCGCTTAAAATCCGGGTTTGGACTTTGGGTTTTCTTGGCCCCCTTTATTTTTTTTGTTTTTGAAGTTTTTAATTTGGTGAAAAGCTCCCTCGTGAATTGTCTCATTTTGTCGGGCTGGGGGTCCAAACCCAAAAGTCGAACCCCATTTTTGTTGTGATTTTGAGTAATTGTTTTTTTATGGGACATTTTTTTTAAACAAAATCTTTAAATTTTTTGTGAAGTTTAAAGGGCTAGTGTTTCTTTCCCGCCCCAGTAGGCCCCATTTTTTGTGGTTTAAAAATTTAATTTTTTGCAGAGATTTTTAAAAACTCGTGTGAGTGTAGTTTTTATCAGAGCTGCCTCCCCGGTGTTTATTTTCTGCAACAATATTATTTGCTATATTCCCCCATTTTAGGTGCCTTAAGTTTAAATCCCCCCGGGGCAAGATGTTGGGTGCCCCGGGGGCTGGGAAAATTTTTCCCGACAGTGGGCAAATTTTTAACAGTGTTTCCCGGGGAAATTTCTGGGATTTTTTGCTTTCCCGGGGGCTTGTTAACCCACCAAAAATGACAGGTTTTTGGTTTTCGACCTTTACTGCCTTTAAAAATTCCACTACGTTTATTTGGGGGCATTTAAACAGTTCTGTGGGAAACAAGTGACCTTTCTTTTTCAGGGGCCCAAACCCCCCCCTTTTGCCGTTCACTCCGTTAAAATCTGTTAGGTTGTAACCTGGGATCCATATTTTGTTTTCCAAGTGATCCTTTTGTGGGTCTCAGTGGGAAAACCGCGAAAAAATTGCCTTTGGGCCCCGCAAGCACCACGGAAAGAAAAGGGATTTTGTTGTTTTATTTCTGGCCTTTTGACCCTGTATTTGCAAAAAAAAGAATGTTTTTCGGGCTGGTGGGATTGTTGGGACTGGGGGGGGGTTTTTTTTTTCCCCATTAGTATTGTAACTGTTGGGTTTTGGGGGGAGGCCCGGTTTTAAGTTTTTGGCGACCCTTTGGGGAAACCCGCCCCCTATACTAAACAAATTCTTTACAAATTCACCTGTTTTCAAATGACACTTTTGGGCCCTTTTTCATCAATAAAACTAGGGGAAAACCCCTGTAGTATACACTATACACATTTTAAATCAATGTTATCAGGGGACTTTTTTTTCCTCTGAACTAAAAGTTCAATTATTATTTTTTTACACGGGGCACAGGGTGATTTCCCTGGGAGTAAACTCTGCAAGGGAGGCAAAACCCCAATTCTCCTTTTTTTACTCCCCGTTTTAAAAAAAGTTTTTTCCCCCCAAGATTGGTTCCAGCGCTAGACTAGAGGGAAAGTATCGTATAGGATGATGACACAAAAAAAAAATTCTAGAAAGTAAAAGGGGGACCCCTGGAAAAAAACGAGGAAAACCCCGGGGCACAAAAGAGGGGACGCTTTACACGCTTGACAATGGGAAAATCATCAGTTTTGAAGTAAAACCTATTATGTAAACTGTTGGATAAGGGGTTAAATTCTCTAAATTTTAATATTTTTTGTATATATATATTTGTATGTTTAAAACTAGTTTTTGGCACGTGCTAGAAGGCAAAAAGCGAAAAATTTCAAATCTTGCGGAATGTTTGTTAAGTTTTGGTAAGGGTTTTTATGTGGGGGGGGGGGGGTGTTAGATTTTTATTTTAAGGGGGTTTGGTGTTATCATCTTACTTAAAAACATGATGAACCAAAATTTTTATAATACTTTTTTCATGTCCCCAGTCTTGGGTTCTTTAAAATATTTAATAGCCTATTTTTGTTTCCGCTAATGTACTTTTGGGAAAATTTTTGCATTTTTAGCGTTCTTCACGGGTTTTTGCAATATTTTTTTTGAAAATTTATTTCAGGGGTTTAAAATTAATAATTGATTTTTAAAAATTGGTGGTGTTTTATTCTTCTACTTATTTCCCGGGGTAAAGTGTATAGGAATGTTTGTTTCATACTGTTTTGTTGTTTAAATTTTTGTTTGTGTCTTGGGTTTTTCAGCACTTCCAAATCTAACCTAAGGGGTCACAGCAGCTCATGCTTACTGCATGTGAGGGCCTTTCCCACATCGCAGCCAACCACACCTTTCCTGTTTCCCCCCACCGACCCCCCCAGGACTACCAGGTACCTCTGGCAAAACGGGGGTCATGCCCCCGCCCCCAGGGCAAGGGGTTGAGCCCTCACCGGGGGACGTCAACAGACCTCCCCTCACGGGCCCCGGGTGCCCCAAAAACCACCAAGCAAGTCCCGCGACATAGCCAAACGAGCTCCCGCTGACCGGGCTTTTACGTCCCCCCAGATGTTTTCCCAAATCTTTCTCTGGGTATACAACCTGAAAGTGCAAAAGGTTTCTGGAAAAAAATTTCTCCTGAAACAATTTGAGCAAACCCAAAGGGAAAAAATTTTGGGAGAAAGTGTACCAAAAACAATTTTTATTGGGACACAAATTTTTGAAAGCAATTAAGGTTTCTGAACAAGGTGGTTGGGGGGTCCTTAATTACAGAAAAGGGCGAATATAATAATTGTTTGATAACTATAGTGAGCCCTCACAAATGAAGGCAATTGGGAATCAATGTTTTTGTAAAAGTGATTACGTGAATAGGGGTGGTGAATTAAACGTGAGGGGGCAATGGTGTGGTATATGTTTAAAAGGATGATTGTAATATAAGTGGGCAGAGTTGATGAGGTTTAAAACCCCTTTGGGCATTAATGGGTTTAATAAAAATACCGTTGTTTAAAAGTAATGAACACAAAGTTGGTAGTGGTTTTTTGGGGAGGCAATTTTTAAAATGTTGCGTGTTTGTGAGGGTGGTGACCTATTACATTTTACCCCATGAACACGTCGTGCTCTTAGTTAAAAAAGACTCCCACGAGGCCCCTTTCAAAGAAGTGCACTTAAAAAAATCATGGACAAGGGGAACAACCCGTTTTGGGATTGATAAGGGGCTGCTATTTACATGAATTTAATTTTTTTTTATGCGAGAAACTCAAAAGATCCCAGGACTTCTAAATGGATTTAAAAAAATCTTATAAAAATTTTTATATTAAGCTGGAATATTTCACACCCTTTGAAAAAGGGCTTCCTGACCTTCAAACAAAAAGTAACCACTGAACCATTGAAAAGAAAAGAATAAGAATAAGATTTCGTTCGGTTTTTAAACCCCCGGGGGGTTAGCCCCCAAAGGGAAACCCCCAAAAAAGTCAGTGCGTCATCGAGGACTGTCTAAAATTTTGGCCCTTGGGGCCTTAATCTTTTCCCCCCGGTGCGACCCCACCCCGGCTAACACCCCGGTACCTATTTGTGCTAGGTGAAAGGAACAACAGGTTTTTAAGGAAAAAAGGGCGCATGTTTTTTCCCCCCGCCGGGGGAAACGGGAAACCCGGGGCCCCCCGTGTTTTTAAGGGGGGCTTTAAACCACCCGGGCCAAAGGGCCCCGGAGAAATCCCTGAAAATCCCAACCCCCTAAATTTAAAATCATTTGTTTCATTTTAAAACCCCAAATCTACAAAATCTTGTTTCTGTATTAAAAATCACTTCATCAACTTCTTGCACATATGAAAACAGAGGGGCTACAATATCACGGTGTTAGGATTTATATAGGGAACTCTGCTCTCAACATATTTAACTTGTACGCTCCTGCTGATAAGTTTAATTACTTGGAGCTCCCAACTTGTGCTCATTCTGAACCTACTCTTATTATTGGCGATTACAATGCGAGACAAAAGCATTGGAAACTCACAGTTTGGTAATCTTAATGGCAATCAACTGTTGTCACTCAGTCATGATAATGTGCAAATTGTAGGTGACCTTGAACCCACACATATCTATGTAGGTGTCCTTGATCTGTGCCTGGGCTTCCATTGTAACATATAGCGTCTGATCATTTCCCTAGGCTAACCTCATTAGATATTGGTAATACTCTCCTTCCTGGTGGGATATTCAAATGGAAACTTTTTACTGTTCCCTCTGATCAGCATGATGACTTTGTTGCACATGTGACTGACTGGTATAGTTTCTATGAGTGTTCTTCTGTAGAGACCTTTAACAATGACCTTGTGAGCAGTATTCAGAACTACTTAGAGCCGCCACTGAAACCTCTTGGTACTCTAAACCCAACAAACTTCCATAATAATCATACCTCCTTCAAAACCATACTTATTACAATGATCTAAACTTCGTACACTGAAACTTTCTGCTCGCAGACTAGGCTTAGCCTATAGAAAACATCGTACCCCTGGAATGCTGAGGCTCTTCCAAACTGCCCTTGCTGCTGCCAGAGAGCGTATGACAGAGCTGCGGCAAAGAGACTGGGAAAAATTTGTCAACAGTCTTAATGCTCACACCCCACTTAGCCGGGCATGGAGGGACATAAATAGAATTAAGGGTAACAGAACTGGGCAGATCGCGCACCCTCATTCCTTGCATAGGGCGAATGAGTTAGTGCTTGGGCTGCTACATCTAGCTATGACTATCTTCCCAGTACCACACAGGCAAAATTAAATGACAAATGATGCAAGGGAGCAACATTCCTTTCACTAATTATGAACTTTATGCATATTACAACCCAGGAATCCAAATGGTCTGTTATCCCGGGTGTAATGGGAGCAAAATAAACAGCAGAAAAAGTTTACTTATATTATCCTTCACCAATTTAGAACAGCGATATGTACACTATGTACAGTGATAAGTATAGTGCACTCCACGGTAAGCAAGGCAGAATAGAAGCCACAAGATAACAGACCGTGCTTCAACCAGCTCTAGAATGGGAATGACAAGGGCAGACAGGAGAGCGGTACCCACATAACCTCTGCGATTGCCAAAACCATCTTCTTATTGGCTAGAACCTGGTCACTAGCTGAACGACGGGGCCCCATCATCAACTCTTAGCAACCTGGTTCGCTGGTTGGGGGAGATAGCCTGTAAATGAGGGTGTGTACATGCGCCGAATAAAGGTTACACACTCTTTGCATGCCACACCCCCACCCCGAGAAGGCTCAGGATTAGGCTGCCACCTCCTAGTGGTAACCGTGCCGCCATGGCACAAAATAATGGGACCGCCTTTCCTCTCCACCATCCAACTCTTAGATAGAGCTCAGCTTTTCTCGTGACCAAAAGCCAAACTCTAAACTTACAGTGAGACAGCAGTCAGACAGGCTAGCATAGGTCCAAGATACAGGCGGACGGTAGCCCGCATCCCCTCACTAAAAAAAAAACCCACACCAGGGGATAAAAAAAAAAAGCGTGAAAAGGGGTTACCACAAATAACATCCTAACCTAAATAAATAAAAATATTAGTCTCTAGATAAAGAGTCTGCCAATATATTTTCTTTGCCGGCAATATATTTAATGGAAATATTATAGGGCTGCAGCCTTAGCGTCCAGCGCATAAGCCTTGTTGTGGTTCTTCATGGGTTGGAGATATACTAAAGGATTGTGATCACTGTAGACTGACCACCTGCGATTTTCTGGCCCACATAAACATCGAAATCTCCAAAAGCCAGTACCAGCGCGAGGGCTTTTTTTTCAATGGTAGAGTAAGCCCTCTGATGTGGCTGGAACTTTTCTGAAAAGTTGCAAGGC
>NC_069400.1:60657998-60675234 GCF_026875155.1 Cherax quadricarinatus | reverse complement strand
CCTGGCCCGCCTATTGACGGGAATAAAACGCGTTCGCTTCAGTTCAATCCCGGAACTATGTTACACGGAAAATGACATTATATATGGAGCGTTATTTTGTATAAATATTTTTTTACAGTACCCCGTAACAGGAGAGATAAATGCACGAAGTCGAGTCCAGGACGCTGACTGAACGAAGATAGGAAGGCTTGTTTGGTGGTTGATGGAGGTTTGAAGACTATCGAGTACACGTGGCATTGGGACTGATCCAGGAAGAGTCCAGGAGGGAGGAAAATTCATGCCTATACCCAAAGGGAGGGAGGGAGGGAGGAGGGAGGGAGGGGGGTGGTCATTCTGGTCTATTCCGGAGGAAGGAGGGTCATTCTTGATTATACGGTGGGGCGGAGGGTTATCCATGACACTACCAAGGTGGAGGAAGACATTCATGCCAATACCGAGAGCGAGGTCATCCATGCCATTACCAGGGGGGGGAGGGTCAGCCATGCCGTACCGAGGAGGGTCATCCATACTAGTACCGAGGGCGAGGGTCATCCATGCCAGTACCGAGGGCGAGGATCATCAATGCCAGTACCGAGGCGGAGGGTTATCCATGCCAGTACCGAGGGGGAGGGCCATATATGCCAGTACCGTGGGGGAGGGTCATCAATGCCAGTACCGAGGGAGAGAGGATCATCCATGCCAGTACGAGGGGGAGGATCATCCATGCCAGTACCGAGGGGGAGGATCATCCATGCCAGTACCGAGGGGAGGATCATCCATGCCAGTACCGAGGGGGAGATCATCCATGCCAGTACCGAAGGGGAGGATCATCCATGCCAGTACCGAAGGGGAGGATCATCCATGCCAGTACCGAGGGGGAGGATCATCCATGCCAGTACCGAGGGGGAGGATCATCCATGCCAGTACCGAGGGGGAGGATTATCAATGCCAGTACCGAGGGGGAAGGAGGATCACACATTAGTTTCCGTATGTTTAGGTTTGATCACTAAGGCTGAATATAACATTTTCAAGACCAGTTACAAACACTTTAGTCCCTAAAATACATACAAGTTAAACTCTCAGTTTATACACCAAGACACACACATCTCTCTGTGTACACTGGTCCTCGCCGCGCCACTCTTGTTATTACCTGGTAAAGGATTATTATTATTATTATAATCAAAAAGAAGCGCTAAGCCACAAGGACTATAACCTGGTAAAGGAGTGTATACGATAGTGCATCATGAGACGAGTTTATCATAACTCGTTAATAGACAATATTAGATCATAAATATTTTACCCCGTGTTAATTAACACAACAGCCAGGATAAACTGTTAGGTTAGGTAAAGCTTGTCTGGAGACAGGACAAGTGTTTCCTGACGCAGGTCTTAGTTACATGATGACCCGCAGATGGAGTTTTTTATCATCTGACCGAGACTTCCGCTGGCTTACCGGTCCACCCGTTTAAAAATTATGGTTAGGTTTTTTTTTTTTTTTTTAGTATTTTTTTTTTTTAGAGGTAACTGTTTCAGGGAGAAACCTCATGTATCGAGCCTAAATTGGCCGAGACTGCAGTTTGCTGCAGAGGTAAACAAAACTTATGTATGTATGGGTGAGTTTTTGTGTTATTTTTTTTTTTTTTTTGGTCGAAGTCAAATGTGTATTTGTTTGATATAGGAAGATGAGTATTATATTCAGTGATCACACAGGTTATACTGATCATATCCCTCAGACAGTACTATTATGGTTGCTTAATGTTTAAAAGACTGCCGACTACACAAGGTTCATTAGGGTAACATTAACCTTTGACTATCAGTCAAGAATAATTTAACTCCTTAAGTAAGTTATTAAATAAACTCTTAGCAATTACATTAGATATATACACCACTCAGTGTATGTAATCATGTAGGACTTACCTCTTTCTCTTCGTACTTTCATTGTATGACTTATGGCGTAATACACTGCACTAGATCACTATATCACATACACACATCCGGTCACTACATCATACAACGTTAAAATGATCACAGTCACCAAGATGTATGACTGAGGCAGCTCCAGTGAAGCTGTTCTTTAACAGTCTCGACACCAGTGATTCATCCGTGGAGTATGTTTTACACTATTGTTATTACTACACAAGTGACACTGTTTTAAAAATCTGATTTTTTTTAATTCTGTCTATGTTATGAATCTTAAACCAATTAAATAATTATTGTTAGACAGCTGGACTGTTTCATTCAGATCAATGTTCATGACTGTCAGCTTCATGCCTGACTCGGAACACCTGAAGCACTCTCCAAGGCTTCATATTTACCACCAAGTGTTGTAGCTGATATAGAAAAAAACAACACCGAGAGTCGTAAATTATAGTTCCTATCCTTGACGTGTTACCTACAGACGTTGTGTAAACAACGTCTGTAGGTAACTGTGGCTTCCTTGCTGTTAGTTAGTTTAATATGTTTATTATGCACCCCATACCCATCCTGTGGGCGGTAGTCAAAAGATTACAGAGGTACATAATGGGTCCAGGGACCGGGCTCCAAAGTTTTGATGGCTGAACTAGGTACAAGGTAATGAACTCACAAGTTACAAAGGTAATGAATACTGTAAGAATGGTTACTTACGTTTATACATGGCTGCAATCATGAACAAATTTTAGAGTAATGAGCAATTCACACTTCCACACCCGGTCACAACTGTAGTGAGTTATTGGTGCAAATGTTGATTGCTGAGTCTCTCTTTGGAGCCCGGTCCCTGGACCCATTGTGTACCCCTGTAATCTGTAAATACCTTTGTAACTTGTCATGATTGTGACTAGACCTACCTGGAGTTCATTACCTTTGTAAATTGTGAATTCATTACCTCTGTAACTTGCTCAGCTATCAAAACTTTGAGGCCCAGTCCCTGGACCCATTATGTACCTCTGTAATCTTTTGACTACCGCCCACTGGATGGGTATGGGGTGCATAATAAACATATTAAACTAACTGAGTCTCTCTCTCTCTCACACACACACACACACACATATACAAATTCATACACACACACACACACACACACACATACAAATTCATACACACACACACACACAAACACATAAACACACACACACACACACACACACACACAAAATACACAAACACGGGCACACACTCATACACACACACACACACTCAAAACACACACACACACTCATACACCCCACCCCACACACACCCCACACATTCATACACATACACACAAACACACACACACACACATGTGGTAATGCTTTATTTACAGCTAGCAAAGTCAGGGTATTTCTCCCAGAATGGTCTGTAATATACCACTGTGGATAAAATACTTAGCCATTTTCTTGAACACTTCTGAGTGAGTTGTTTCTAAATTCATTAATTTTATCGCACTCCAGTACATAATGACGAAAGGGTTTGACAATAATCCATCTGGCAAAGTTTACATTTCGTTTTGGGTCTACTTTGGGTGGGGGGTGATTTTAACCTGCCAAAGATACTTGTAACCCAGCCGGAGCCGGGCGGTAGTGACATCCAAGAGTCGGGCTTATTTTGTTGGATGCACCATGACATGTGGCTCCTCCTGCATGATAGAATGATGATAGATGGACTCACTGGTGTCAATCTCCCTGAGCCTTAAGTCCATAAAATTCAGCTGAAGTTCTTCTCGTATTATTGTTCTCTAAACTACTACCTGACAAGCCAAGATTGTAATCTACTCCCTCTTTGAAAGCATACAGCTTAGCCAATTTATCAGTTCTATCATGCATCTGAAGACCATGTGAGATGGAATCCACAGCATGTGCACTCTGACTCCACTGTCCACAATCCTCCCAAATACCCCTGTCTGGCTTCTGACACAAGCATGCCACAATTTATGCTTAATGAGTTGAGAGCATTTATGGTGACAGAGAATCAGTTACAATTAAACTGTCAATCTTTGATACATAGACGCTTTTCAGTGCAAGGAGTATGGCAAACATTCGTCTGAAGGGTAGAGGCCCAAAATTATTGATGCGTGCTCCAATTTCTTTAAGAGAGCCATCACTCTGTACGACAACAGCAGCACTACAGCTGCACCAGTGGATTGGTGAACAAAAACCATCAACGTAAATAATTTGCGAGGGTTGTCTGTGGGGACTAAGTTATAAATACAGCTTAAGGCCTCATGTTTGGCTTAAGGCGAAGTTTTGGTTGTGATTTAAGTAGTAGTTTGGGGGAAATGGGGGGAATGGTAGTTGGAATGGGGTAATATTCCATGGAGCGGAGAATTTGCCGCTGTTGCCATACTGACATAGATCATGTATCTGATTCATGCGGAGGTCGGTTCCAGTCTTTTCGATCCATCTGGAGGAGTGTTCACCAGTGCTGAGGAAAGTTTTGGAGGGCTTCTGTTGGGGGGGTTTTGAATGAGCTTGCCTGAGCATATTAACCCAATTAGGTTATTTCTTTCAGTAACACAATCTCTGATGCTTGGAATATCAAGTTTTTTGCATATTTAAAATTTTGGCAGTACGAGGGGCATCCTAGGATGATCCTCATTGCTTCGTTCTGCAGTTTTTCCACCCCTCCAAGCTTCCAGTCAGACACAAGAGCAAGTAGTGGCGCAGCATAATCAACCAATGATTAATATAAGCAAGATACATCATTTTCACAATTTTAACATTAGCACCATACCTGGGGTGAAGCCCTGCCACAACTCTAAGTGCTCTTAGTCGTTCTTTGTATTGGCGGACAGTCTTGTTACAACAGGTCCAAGTAGTGGGAACCTCAAAGCCTAGATACCTGTATCTGCTTACATATTCTAGAAGAGACCCATCATGCAATTGGATCTGACGAACTGTGCCTCTCTGTTTTATCAGTAGAGATTATCAACCCCAGGTCCTGACACGAGGCTAGTACATGATTAAGAATGTTTTGGGTGTTGGAGAATCCGGTGGTGTGAATCATTATTCATCAGCAAAACAAATCACATAATTATGGGGCTGACTAGGCATAGCATTAAGTAATGCATTAATTAGAATATTGAACAGTGTGGGACTGAGCACACCTCCCTGTGGGGTTTTCCTAATTCAAAGTCTTTAGTTACACTTCATGTCCCTGGAACAAACACAGACGATTTTCTGTTGGACAGGTAGCCTTTAATCCAGCGGAGAAGCCATCCTCCAACATCCATTCTGGCAAGTTCACTAATTATTACATGTCGGTTGGCTACATCGAAAGCGGATTTAAGGTCAAGGAAGGTGGGTGTAGGAGCTGTCAGTGTGCAGGGTGAGAAAGGTGGCTATGCAATGATGCACGCTCCTTCCATGCATGAAACCATGAAACCGGGGAGAAAAAAATTGTTTGATTCTGTACATGAGACGATTAAGAATCATTCTCTCCAATGTTTTACACAAGCAGCTAGTAAGAGATTTTGGGCGAAATGCATTTTGTTGATTGGGCTTAGGAATTGGAATGATGAGGCTTTTTGGGTCCAAGATTGAGGGAGCTCCCCAGTTACATACTCATGTTATATAATTAAAGTAATGGATTACCTGGTACTCGACACAGCAATCTGGTATTTGTAAGTAATCCATCCCCCCAGGCGACGTGGAGTTCCCCTTAGTTAGCGCTGCATCAAGTTCATAATTAGTGAAAGGAATGTTCAATCACTGCCTTACTGAGCATAAAGCAAACAAGTCTCTCCCTTGCATCATATTTGTCATTTAATTTTGCCTGTGGGGTACGGGAAGATTGTCATAGCTAGATGTAGCAGCCCAAGCACTGACTAACTCATTCGCCCTATGCAAGGGATGAGGGTGCGCGATCTGCCCATTCGGTTCCCCTTAATAATTCTATTTATGTCCCTTCTTGCCCGGCTAAGTTGGGGTGTGAGCATTAAGACCGTTGACAAATTTTTCCCAGTCGGTTTGCCGCAGCTCTGTCATACGCTCTCGGGCAGCAGCAAGGGCAGTTTGGAAGAGCCTCAGCATTCCAGGGGTACGATGTTTTCTATAGGCTAGGCCTATCCTGCGAGCAGTACGTTTCAGTGTACGAAGTTTAAAATCATTGTAATAAGTATGGTTTTTGAAGGAGGTATGATTATTATGGAAGTTTGTTGGGTTTAGAGTACCAAGAGGTTGCAGTGGCGCTCTAAGTAGTTCTGAATACGGGCTCACAAGATCATTGTTAAAGGTCTCTACAGAGGAACACTCATAGGAATTATACCAGTCGGGTCACATGTGCAACAAAGTCATCATGCTGATCTGTGGGAACATTAAAACGTTTCCGTTTGAATATCCTACCAGGAAGGATAGTTTACCAAAAATCTAGAGAGGTTAGCCTAGGGAAATGATCAGACGCTTATCTGTTACAATGGAAGACTCACAGCTGGCAGAAGTAATGTTGAAGCCCCGGCACAGATTTAAGGATGCCTCCATAGATATTGTGGGTTCAAGGGCACCTACAATTTGGACATTATCATGACTGTTTAAGAGTGACAACAGTTGATTGCCATTACGATTACCAAACTGTGAGTTTCCAATGCTTTTGTCTCGCATTGTAATCGCCAATAATAAGAGTAGGTTCAGAATGAGCACAAGTTGGGAGCTCCAAGTAATTAAATTTATCAGCAGGAGCATACAAGTTAAATATGTTGAGAGCAGAGTTCCCTTAAATAAATCCTAACACCCTGATATTGTAGCCCCCCTGTTTTCATATGTGCAAGAAGTTGATGAAGTGATTTTTAATACAGAACACAAGAGTTAGTAGATTTGAGGTTATAATGCAACAAATGATGTTAATTTAGGGGGTTGGGATTTTTCAGGGGCTCTGCACTCTTTTAGACACACAACATCAATGGGTTTTGGTGGTTACTTTAGATGAAGTTCAGGAGTCTTTTTCTAAGTGATGCAATATTCCAGCTTAATATAGAAAGTTTATACGAGTTTTGATCCATTATAGTAGTCCTGGGATCTTGTCGAGTTTCTCAGCATAATGAAAAAATATCGTTCATAATAAAATAGACGCTTATCAATGTCAACAGTTTCTACCCTTGTCCATGAGTTTTGTAAGTGCACCTCCAGTTGTAAGGCCTCGTGGGAGTCTTCGTAAAACCCAGAGCATGACGCTGTTTATGTGTGAATGTATGATAGGTGACACCACCACTCCATTCCCTCCTCCACTAACATTACACGCAAAACTACAACTCATCACCAACGCCACTACCAACATTGTGTTCATTACATTTGTCAACAGTATTGTATTCAAAATTAATGTCTATG
Source organism: Cherax quadricarinatus (assembly GCF_026875155.1). Lineage (NCBI taxonomy): Eukaryota > Metazoa > Arthropoda > Malacostraca > Decapoda > Parastacidae > Cherax > Cherax quadricarinatus. The sequence continues at coordinate 60,667,978 of NC_069400.1, read as the reverse complement.
TGACTAACCTCATCACACTCTGCACCACCACCCTTTTATTATGCTCATCACTATTACTAACATTATAGACACCACCGCTCTCATCACACTCTTCACCACCACTTATATTACGGTCATCACTATTACTAACATCATTGACACCATAGCCTTCGTTATGATGCTCCCCTACAGTTATCAACACAATATTATATTCGTCATTACTGTGATTAAGAACACCACCCCCACCTTGTTCAGCAGCCTTACACTGCTTTCACAAATTGTGACAATCTTGTTATTGGTACACTCTACACATTTTTCCTTGTGTTGTTCAAGTTGTTGTTTCAGGAGAAATTGTTGTGTTTCCAGTACTTTTATGCGCGACATCAGGTTGTACACCACAGGAGCAAGACTTGGAACATCTGGAGACGTGAAGTCCCGGTCAGCTGAGCTATTTGGCTGACTGTCAGCTGACTCAGCTAGGCTGGTATTGGGCAGCCGATGTGATGGAGGTCTGTTGACGTGCTCCCCAGGTGAGGTGCTCAACCCCATTGTCTGAGGCAGGCATGAGCCAGTATTCAGACCGAGGTATGGTAGTCCTGGGGGGGCCCTTTTGAGGGGGGACAGGGTGAAGTGCGGTTGGCTGCGATGCAATCAGCCCTCACACTGCAGTCAGCATGAGCTGCTGTGACTCCTAGGTCTTTTCAATTGATACATTGTTTTGCAACAGTCCCGTTGCTGTTTGATCATAGCATAACACCGTTAGAAGATGGCATTGGCACACACTCCCCGTGTGCTTAGAGGGCATCCTGGCGTGTGGCCCCACGTTGACACTTATAACATCGACGTGAGGGGTTTACAATGCATGTAATAACGTCTGTTGAGGTTACGGATGAATATAGCGTGGCAAGCCCCTGGCCCTCCACTCAGCTAATATCAGACCGTTGAAAGTCGACGAGGCTTGCAATTGTTCTGATGCCCCGATTTTTGAGATTCAAGTGCTTGTGGGCGTTGTAGATTTACAATAACACTTAGGTGCCTTGGGGGCACGCGGAGTTGATTTGGATTTCGTGAGGAGAAGTTTGTCATAAATGCTGATCATTAGCAACAAAGACGTTTATCCTCATCGCGGACAACTTGATCGTTTTCATGTTGTTTACCTAGCTTCGAAAAAACCCGTAAACTTGGTCCTGATCATGTTGTTAGGAAATCTAACCTGACAGCTTTGGGGGGTGTGTAAGTAAGTAAGTTTAAATTTTTTTCAGGTATACACAAATACAGTTACATAGAATTTCATACATAGCAGCATATTGTAGAGAACCTAGGAAACCCAAAAAAGTCAGACGAGTGATTTTTCCAATTTTCTTCAGGCAAGCTTTTTTCTGGAAGCCCCTTCTTTTTCCAGCCTGTTAAAAAATAAAATATGTTTAAATCTTTCCTTTACCATCATCTACGTCAACACCATCAGCTATACTCATACTGACGGAGTTTCACCTGGTGATGGTAAAGGATACGGTTTAATGAAGGACAAGGAAGGATATTCACCTCGCTAGACACAGGCAATTGGGGTAGTGCCTGCGGTCGCAGTGCGAATTTTTAAGGTCTTCACGGGGCCACAGTCGCTGGAGAGTTACCATATGCACTACTCTTAATTACTCCAAACCCCAGCACTTAACATACTAGCATACGTGTCCTGAAGACAGACAAATTTTCCTCTGTGGACAAAAAATCAGCACAACTTATATGTTTATTAAAGAACCTGGCTTGTTACAGTTAAAAAGCCGTCACCGAAGGAGTTTCAGGTCTAGCCTTTCAAACGGAAACTAATTCCAGTGTTCACTAGTATGTCACAACTCACCACAAGAGTTCTAACAACACCGAAGGGACGGCCGAACACTGTAGAACGTTCCAAAGGCATTGGGATCAGAAGAGATTACTGCAGTGTAACTGACCTGGCAAGCTGGCTTGGAGGTGTTTAGCCTGGATCAGTTTTAAAAACCCCCCTTATCCCATATGTAGATAATGGCGACCCAGCTAAGGGATACCGGTGAATAGGAAAGTCGAGGAAGGCATTCACCTCACTGGACATCCGCCAGTAGGGTGTAAGTGCATCGAGTCTTATGTGCCCTTTTCAAGGTCACCAGCAGCCAACATTCTCACTCATTTAAGACGAGTATGAGGTAGCACAAATCCTAATCAGTAATCCACCGTGCAAAAAGTTTACAACAAACTGCAAACCTTAACACTTGACACAAACTTACAACAATCTGCAGCCTAAACACTTCTAGCACAAACTTTTCATGTTTATAGGTGAACCTGGCTGTCCCACTTAAAAGTCAGTACTGCAATGCTCGTTAAAAATTTTTCTTAACTAAGCCCTACAGGAAACACGGTACCAGGCACACTGTAGAAAGTATACGAAAACCTGCTGGGCTTAGGCCAGCTGTAACTGCAGGTTTCCTTGTTGTTGGCAGCTTTTGGGAATGCTGCTTTCAAGCCTGCTTGAAAGTGCTTGCTAAGCCCTGTCAACCACTTGGGTATTTGCTTGAGCAGGCGGTAGGCAAAACCCGGAGACTTATTGAAGGTGAGTGGTGCGGGACAGAGGACTGACACCGGCACTCAAGCATTATTGGTCTGGCAAAAACCGCTCTAGGGCCATAAGTAAATAGAGGTGAATGGCTGAGTTCCAAATCGAGGAAGGAGGGGAGAGAGGCGAGGTGGAGTGAAGGTGTAGCCTCCTACAGCCACTTCAAATCAAGATGTTTGTGTTTCACTAGGTATATCACTAGTCACAGTTCACACATAAGAGTTACAGCAGCAATTCAGCTGCGCTCCAACGATATTTGTTGCATGATGAGTTATCAGTCGGGTGAGATAAGCAGTTCTGATATAGAAGGCCTAGGACTTCACTCAACACACACGTCCTCTCCCCTCAACCACTCAGGCCTAACTGCTGCTCATTGTTTACCAAACAAATCCACTAAACTGTATTTATGTCGTCGTGCAAATTATCCTGAGCTTTCAAACAAGCTATACTTTTTTTTTAAACCAAATTCTTTTAACAATTTTTTTTCCTGTGGATTGTTTGACTTTATTAAATTAGCCTGAGTTACTTTCGTGTATACATAACATCCAGGTGAGAACAGATAGGAAGCGCGTCTGTCTCGCTCTCAGCAACGGAGGATCAAGCCTCCACCACCTCTTACACTCCATGACCAACACAGGGTCAGCGCTTAACATGAATTAAAACAAACATAAGATGTTTTCACTAAAATCTTAATAAACTTACATGTTTTATTTCCTGTCTACTTAAAACCGAATGTTGGTCAGTCTTAGAGAAAAGTTGAAATGATTTTGTTCTTGTAGGTCCCCGTTTTGTCTTTTTCATGGTAGAAACTGGGAAATTTGAAATACTGGTTTTCACGTGATAATTTCCGAGTGCCTCATCCGACTGCCTTAATAATAATAATATCTTCATTTACTACAAGTACATGTACAAGGTATACAGTCCTAGCTGACATCAATGACATACTACTATATAGAAAGCCACTTGTTATGCTGAACATTTCGGGCAAATTAGGTCAGTGTCCCATGATGCGACCCACACCAGTCGACTAACTCCCAGGTACCCATTTACTGATGGGTGAACTTAAATAACTGGTGTAAAGAAACACACCCAACGTTTCTACCCTGTCTGGGAATCGAACCCAGACACTCGCCGTGTGAAGCGAGAGCTTTAGTCATCAGGCCACCAAAGCCTTCACCCTTCAATGCTGATAACTCGATAATGCAAATACTTAGCAACTTTGAACTTAATATACTAGTGTGTTTTAAGATATAAGTTAGGTGTTTCTTGAGGGGGGTCTTAGTCATATGATGACCGCTGTTGGAGCTTTTGGCCCACCTAAACCAAGGCCAAATTTGAGAGAATGCCCTTCTCCTTGGCTTCAAAGCTGATATTTTTTAAATTGGAAGGTTTTAGTCATGTATATGTCCTAATTTGCCATTTTTATTTAAGAAATTTAAATATTTAGCCCCCCCCCATGCGATAACTCATGAATACTTTTTCAAAATTCGCTTCAATCTTCAACTCTAATATTTAACTGCATTAGAAACTTATGCTACACTCTGTACTACTCATTTCGCTTGAATTGACTTAAAAGGTGCTGGGTAGGTAGACGGGGATCCCTTATCTTCAGTCGCGCAGTGACCAAACTACATCTAGGTCAGCAAATTTCGCTCACTCCTCTCCCATCCATATTTTCTTTTTTTCCCCCTGAATAATATTTTTAACGGATCGTCCATGTTCTCAAAAGATCATCATCTTCCAGGATGCTGAGAAAACTGAAACCAGCGGGTTACAAACTAAAATGGAACCCTTTTTTTAAATAATGATTTAAAAACTCGAGAGCCAAGGAAGTCAAGGGAAGTGCCAGAATACTTGTGGGCTCTGAGGCACACCCTCACCCCCACTCAACCTCTCAAACCACTCCTGGCACCTTCAAGTCTCTCTTGATTTTGGACGTCGTCAGGGCCATATACTCACACAGTACACTCTTGTGCAAGCACGGAGGTAAGATTAATACTGCCAACCTGTCTGCGAAGTTGACAAGACACTTGTACAACATTTTGGTAACTTCATTACAAAACCGTTTCGCCTCCCACAGTAGGCTTCTTCATTCGAATACAGAGGAGGCAGCAGAAGTAGAGTGTAAAGCGATCTGATCAGTCCGTCACACTTGAGGTGGTCAGTATCCTCAGGCCCAAATCTGTTTTGCTAAATAGACTTGTTTCATGAAGATCGCCTCTTTGATATTAGAGAATTGTTCTTCAGGAAATATTGTAATTACTAAAATAGAAGAAAAAGAACCATTCAAAATATTGAAACAAAATATATTCCTTTAATTGGGTTATTCTATCAGAATGGAAACAAAGTATGTTAGATCATTGCTATAATAAACTCAGAAGAGTTTGTAATGACTTCGAAATAAACTAAAAAGAAAAGTAGACAAACAAATTGAAAACAGTGACTGGACAAAACATGCTAATAACATTTTGTAATTAACTTATCATATGAAACATTAGATAAAAATACAACTGTGCTCTGGGGTTTAGGTCTAAGTTTTGCAACTTCCAAAAAAAAAATAATGTGGAAACTGCGAAAGAATTTTGTAACTTGGAAAAATTTCAACATTTATCCAGTGAGGAAAATTAATATAAATAAGAGGAGGGTTTTATTGTTCTATGATAAAACAAAATATCTCAATTGCCTTCAAAATTTTTTTTAAATCTCATGAAAACTTTTTGGGTAATAAAAAATTGTGTATTACTAAAGTCGACAAAATCAACGCAGTAATAGTAATTTGAAGTAGTAATAAGCAGTTTTAAAGGAAACTGATTACAAAGGTAAAATGAAAAATCATTTAAATGATACAAAACTTATTCCAAATTTAGAAAAAAAAAAATCCCATAGATTCTTTTTAACAGTAAGGGGCTGCCGAAAGGAAAAAATTAATAAATTAAAAAAATCATGACCACCAACCCATCTTTCGGTGTATTTTATGGATTAATAAAAAATGCCACAAAGCAGGTAATCCAGCTAGACCTATTATTAGCTCCATAGGTTCATTTTCTATTATCTAAATGGCTAGCAGATATGTTGAGCCTAATTGTTGGGAAAATTTCTAACTTTAATGTTTAAAATAATATGATTTTTAAAATTTATAAATTAAGCACCATGGCTAATTTAATTACAATTTTTGGGTTTGTTTTGATGTCACTTCTTTATTTACAAAAGTTCCAGTTAATGATCTATTAGTATCTTGTCTGAAGAACTTTTTAATTTTGATTTACCATTGACCTTATTAAACTCTGTTTTACTGATGCAAAGTTTGTGTTTAATGGCGAGTTTTACACTCAGAAGTTTGGTATGGCAAAGGAAAACCTCTCTCGCATGTCCTTACAATTTGTTTTAAAAAATACTTTGAAACAAAAACTGCTTAACAAAATCCTTCCCAACAGAGTTTAAATGGTAAAGATATTTTGAAGATGTTTTGTGTTTTTAATGCTTAAGAATATAGATATAAACCATTTTCCTGTTAAATTAAATAATCAAATTCATTCTGTAAATTTCATTTTTAAGTTTGAGCAAAATAACTCATTACCTTTTTTCAGATATATTAATTATATGGGAACCATGATTTTAAATTAAAAATAGACAGAAAATCAACAAATAACTGTTCTTATGTGTACTATTATTCTTCACATCAAGATACGTTTAAATTTTCTGTATTTATATCAGTACTTTTGAGAGCTTTGCATATTTGCAGTCAAGAATTCATAGATGAAGACATCTAACTTAACTAATAAATCCTTTGAAACTGCTAGAAATCCTTATTACAATTCACAAGAGGACAGTCTTATTTAACCAAGAATATGCTGGCTCTCCCTTACCATGAAATCTTTCTTGATATACAGTAGAACCTTGATTAAGACGGCAGTTAGGTTCCTGAAAATGCAGTGTTAGACGAATCCGTGTTAAAGGAACTGAAGAACTTGTGGGAAAAATAGGGTTACGTTCCTGGGACCCCAAAAGAAAGCCAAACAACTGTTTTTGTTTTTAGGTCTCTAAATCTTACAAAATTAAAAATAATATTGCAACTAGCGTTCATTATTGCCACAATGTGTGTTTTATCTGTTGCTTAAGGATAAAAATGCAACAAATATTTCTTACCTTAAATTGTGGTTGCTGGTGTTTGTCGATGATTTGAAGGAGGAAGTGGAGATGTAAGCTGAGGCCCATCTGGGCAGAGATAGAAGTAGGGATAGTCATAAGTCAGTCCAGTCAAGTGAGTGAAATAGGTCAGTCAGTCAAGTGAGTGATAGTTCAATCAGTCAAGTCAGTACAGTCATTCAGGTCAGTAGGTCATCATTCAAGTCAGAGGTCATTCATTTAAGTCAGTCAGTCAAGTCATTTAGTAAATCAGTTAAGTCTGTCAGTCAAGTCAGTAAATCAGTCAAGTCATTCAGAAAATCAGTGAATCAGGTCAGTCAGCAAGTCATTCATTCAGCTTGCAGTGCTGAAGTGTTTTCCTTACCGAGAAGCAGAACAATTTAAATTGAATTTTACAAAGTGTAAAACGAAAATACGCCACAATTTGACAGTTTAATGGAGAAAATGTTTTCAAGGAAACAGTTTTAATCGACAGTCTATTGTACTTTCTCTACTTAAGAATTTTAAAGTCGAAGTTGTATTTAAAACCTTGATACGGTAAAAATAATTTTTGATTAAAAATTCCCCCAAAAATGCTGATGGCTGCCTAAAAGATTCATTGTAAAAAAAAAGTGATAAAGTTTATTGTTAAACAATATAAACATAGTATTAGAAGTGGACAAGAGTCTAATGCTCTGTTAATTTATGCGAGAGATTTTAACCATGCAACTGATTTTCAAAAGGCAGAGAAAGTTGCATGATGCAGGTCAATGGTTGAGAGAAATATAATTGAATCAAGTTTTATAAAAAAAAAAATAGTTTTGAATTTAATATGAATATTGGTTTTGGATTACACAAATTAGATTCATTCATAATTAATAAAATTTGAGAAGAATTTAAGCAATGTTTGACAAGTTGCAGTCATAAAATTTGGGAAGAATATTAGCTATGTTTGACAGGTCCTTGGCCATCTCACCTGCATCATGACAGAGGGAAGGATACGGTGTCGTATGTTGACTGTGAGATGTAATCTCGTCCTTATATGCCTTCTGCTATTCTCTTATTTTTACAGATTCTTCATAATGTAAGATATCATGAAAGCACTTGGAAGTTCACTATTTTTTAATTTTTTTTTCAAACTAGTGCTACTGCTACTATTACTACAACCTCGCTTCATTCCTCCTTGTATAATCTTGCAACCTTCTCTGGTTTTCAAAGAACAGTATATCCTAAAATTATATAAATAGTTATTGCCTACATACATTAATAAGACAGGTTTACCAGATGTAAACAACAGATCTCTTACAAAAACATTGGCAATGTGGTTACGACGCTGATTTTGGCCAAGAGTTCAGTTCCCAACAAGGCGAGACAAATGAGCAAGTCTCTCCTTATACGTGTCCCTGTTCGAGTAGCAGTAAATAGTGCTAGTTCTCTTAAATGTCCCATCAAGAGTGTGGCAGTATACCCCAGATAGGGTCAGAATTTAAATGGGTTAATGAGTGATAATAGCTCTTAGCTTTTAAAATGAAACTTCTTAAAAGCTTACTAAATACTTCCTCTTGTTGGTTCTGACAGGCAAGTGTAACCCAGACGTGCACATAGTGCCTCCTTCACTGGCCTACATCGGCCACTTCAAGTTCACATGTGGCAACAAATGCAGTGCAGCAAACTCAACTAAGGAGGTGCTGTTTCTTCACAAGTACAAAAAACAAGTAACTACGGCTGTAACTAACGTACTTAAGAAATTGGAGCTTATTTAATATGAAGCCAAGTTAGAAACATGACAATATCCTCCAGGTGCTGCATTTCAGCAATTCAGTGAATAGTGACAAGTTAATTTTTTGTCAGAAATTATTCAGTTAATGTGTGTAGTAATATATCGTTCAGTATATGAAAACATTTTGGAAATAATAAAAATATAAGAACAGATGTACAATGCGTGCGAGGCAGGTTCCAATTCATTTTCTTGGCGCATGTGTAAATAAGATAATGACCCACAAAATGGCTCTTTGGATGATACATATTTGATATTATAGGGAGAATTACATTATCGATAGCTGTGGATGCGGTGATTTTAGCCTTATGGCCAGAACACGCATGATTACTGTTGGGTATCAATGGTGCCATTGGTCCTATAAGAGATGAGGGCAGGTCGCCGAGGACAGTGATGTATTTTGTTGATACAGAAGTGTGAAGTTCTTTTGTACCGCCGAAGATGCATGGTGCATGGATGCTGTCTTCCCTTCTTTGTGTGCAGCCGAGCTCCGGGGACAGACATTTATCTCGGACTAACAAGCATTAGTAAACTATTCCCTATTCACAGCTAACTGCTCACACTCATAAAACTATCTGCTTTTTTTTTTTTTTTTAAATTTACCCAGAATATTTATTTGTAATGACAAAGTAATCACTTTAATTCCCCTGAAACCTATAATCTCAGAAATTGGCAGAAAACCATCAAAGTTAGCAGGAGTCCTCGTCGAAAGTCTTGTTCAGCTGCTCGGAACAAGTCAATGTCATCTACTGCTTTCGGAAGACCTTTTTACAGAACTAAAAAAAAAAAATCATTGTCAAAGAGAAGATGACCTGCTTGGACGTGACTTTCCTATTCACAAGGGTACTTATCTCTTAGGAACCACAACACCTCTAATTGTAACTAACTACTTGATCGAAGTATGTGTTCACTTTAAGGTCTTTTATGAAGCTAACAGTCACTAAAAGCCTTAGTTGGGCTTAGTAATGTGATCAGTCCAAGTGTTGTTCTGGAAACCTGTACATAGAAAATCTGGAGTACAAATTATGTAATATATCGACACACCACTTGGTTAAGGTACATAGATGACATTCTGGTCATTGCACCCAGGAAGATCGATCTACTACGTTGCCAAGAACATTTCAGTTAAGTAGAAACCTCCATTCTGTTTTCACTGGAAATAGAGGCAAATAACATTTACCTTTCCTCGATGTCAGATTCACTGGACAAAATTCTGAAACCAGCAGTTTACCGTATGTCAGTGGAACGCCTTCCATCTGAACAAAAAACTAATGGAAAAAAATAAAGAAACGACTAGGAAAAATAAGAATAATGACTTGAGGATTTTACTTAAAATTTAAATATAATAAAAAAAATGGCCTTTGGTTCTTGTAGTTGGGCAGTAGGAGGCAAGGCCCTGGACAGATCTGATATTAAAGATGATGTAGGTTATCCTGGGTGGATGGTGATAGTCCGATGTTTTTGGAATCCGTCTACCACTTGGTTGGAGCACCCCCCAAAAAAATAAAGGGCGGG